>OY776305.1:16435781-17035781 GCA_963675345.1 Trididemnum clinides
CTGTATCGTATTGTTTTGTATTGCATTTTTCTTTTTTTTGCACCCAATGGCAAATTTGTTTTTTTTAGCATGTTTATTATTGAGTGTTTTTTACACCCGCCTGATGAGACCCAATAAGGTCGAAACCGGTCGCGGGTTATTGACATGATGTAATTGATTGCTGTATGGTACCGTATGATGCTGGTGATCATTTTTGAGCAAATTTTTCCATTGTACTTTGATGCTGGAGGCAGATTCCTCTTGATAGGAGATCGCCTTGAAAATTGCTGGCTAGCAACTAGCAACTCATGTATTAGTGATAAGTCTTGTTGTCCATGTCATGTGTGTGTGTCCTTGAATGTGACCCCCATGATATAGGTATTGCTGTATCGTATTGTTTTGTATTGCATTTTTCTTTTTTTTGCACCCAATGGCAAATTTGTTTTTTTTAGCATGTTTATTATTGAGTGTTTTTTACACCCGCCTGATGAGACCCAATAAGGTCGAAACCGGTCGCGGGTTATTGACATGATGTAATTGATTGCTGTATGGTACCGTATGATGCTGGTGATCATTTTTGAGCAAATTTTTCTATTGTAATTTCATAAAGCTAAGAAATTTTTGTCGTTGAAATGCTATTTCACACCCTGTTTCACATTTACAAACAGTCAGTTCAAATTACAAAAGTCTATCTAGAGCAGTGGTTCTTAACCTTTTGTGATTCATGGACCCTTGAAACGTTTTTTCAAAAGCTATGGACCCCTTTGGCTTGGTAGAAAAAAACAAACTGCAATTACAATATTAGCTGTAATCAACGTAATAGTAGTCAAATAGTTTTTGGACTAAACATAGCGTTTAAGTAAACGAATATCAGTCCATAACAATTCCAATGCAGAATTAACTAAATTATACAGCAATAAATAAGCAGTACCTTTGCTTTAACTAACGTGAATCAGTAAGAAAAACACTCGTGAAACATTAGTGAAAAAAAATCAAAAAGAAAATGGTTGAAGCAACTTAGAAAACTCGTAAAATGCATTTAATACAATTCAGTTTTCAGGTTTTTATTTTAATGCAAATGTTGTTGTTGCTTTTTTTCAACAAGAACATGAAACTGTGGGATGGTTTTCGACAGGGCCACGCGCATGTCATCCTTAACGTTCAACCTATTTCGCTGTTTTGTTTTAATAGCAAGAAGAGCCGAAAATCCCGACTCGCATAGGTAGCTTGTAGCAAAAGGCAAAAGAGCAACCATGACTCTCTTTACCAGGCGAGGATAAGTGTGTGTCAAGGAACACCAGAATTCTGTTACGTTCTTTGAGTTGAAATCGTTTCTTAGCATTTGCATTGTCCTCAACTCAATAAGATCATCTTTCGCCAGATCGTCGTCACAAACAGCATCTGGATCCGCAAGAAATGGATTGCGAATCCACAATTCAAAATTTAGATCATCTGGGCTATAACTTTTGAAAGACTGCTGTAATCTATCTAAATTTTCGCACATATTTCCGCGCAGGGAGGGAGATAGAGTTTCAATATTATTGATTCGGCTTTGCGTGATTACTTCCTCCAGCATTGGGAAGTTAGCAAAGTTGTCTGTCTCTAATCTTCTTTTCCACAGAGGAAGCTTTGCTTGAAAAGCTTGCAATCTTTCCATAGCGTCTATGATCATTATATCTGGTCCTTGAATCGACAGATTTATTTCATTTAGGTGTCCAAAAATATCTGCCAAGTACGCTAAACCACAGAGAAACTCTTTACAGTCAAATTGCACTGATAGAGGATTTTGTTTTTCCCTTAAAAAGAATGAAACTTCCTTTCTCAGTTCCATCAAACGTTTTAAAACTTGATCTTTTGAAAGCCAGCGAACTTCTGTATGATAAAGAAGAACTTCATGTTGCGCACCCATTTCTTGACAAAGCTTTTTGAATATGCGATGGTTCAAAGCTCGAGCTCTGATAAAGTTGACAACCTTTACAGAAGTCGACAATATCCCTTGTAAATTTGAGGGTAGAGTTTTTGACGCCAATGCATGTCGATGCAAAAAGCAATGAGTCACAATAATTTGAGGAGCTTGTTTCTTTACCAAAGTGGCAAATCCTGAGGTTTTTCCAAGCATTGAAGGCGCTCCGTCGGTACATAAACTACCAATATTTCTCTTCCAGTTGAAGTCTTGCTTGGCAAAGAAATTATTTACTGTCTGTAATACATCTGCAGCCTTAGTACTTTCAAAAAGAGGCTCGCAAAATAGAAACTCTTCCTTAATTGCATCGGCGTGCATATATCGAACATACGCAAGAAGTTGCGCACACTGAGAGACATCTGTGCTTTCATCCAGTTGCATGCTAAATGGAAATGGTGAAGCTTTCAGCTCCTCCATTACTTGTTCCAGAATACTATTGGAAATGTCATTAATTCTGCAGTTAATGGTATCATTTGACAAAGGAATGGCTTCAAGTTTCTTTCTATGTTCTATGCCACAAACCAGCTCAGTCATTTCCAAAGCACACGGTTTTACCAATGTCTCTCCAATCGTGTGCGGTTTCTTTTCCTTGGCAATGCGGTAGGCTACTTTGTATGATGCTTCGAGGCAAGGCTTCTGTGTCTTGATGAATCCGAACTTTGGCAAAGTCCCACTTTTCTCGAATCGCACTTTCTTAGAACGAAAAGATTCAACACTATCCAGCGCATTTTTAGGATGCATAGATATGAGGTGCTCCTTTAGTTTTGCTGGTTTCATACTTGCATTGGCAAGGACTTTACCACACAGAAAACAATGCGGTCTTTCACTGCCATCACTATCACTAATGAAGGTAAAACCAAAAGCTACATAGTTTTCACTGTACTTCCTCTTTTTTAACATTTTCTGAATGGCTAATTTTTCTAATTTATTTGCCTTGCCTAGTTATCAACTTTTAAAAATACGTTTGAAGCGCAAAATTCAGCCTCATACCTACAGTTTCTAGTTCACTGTTATGACATAACATGGTGTATGTTACGTCACAAACACTATGTTGCCTTTTTCTAGGGTAGTCGTGGTGCATATATGGAGTTGCCATCTATCTTAATTCAAAATAAGGACAACCAGAAACCTAAACAAGATTTGTAACTCTAGAAGTGTTTGATTAATATTTATTCATGCCCAAGAACGGTATGGCAATCCTATGTGTATATATAACTGCGATTGTGACCAATCAAGCGGACCCCTTAAAGTACCTTTATGGACCCCTAAGGGGTTCATGGACCAGCGGCTAAGAACCCCTGATCTAGAGAGTAGACACTTGGCATATGACAGATAATCCAACATAAGAAATGTTATACAAACATCACGGCTGGTAAATTTCTGTAAAA
Source organism: Trididemnum clinides (assembly GCA_963675345.1). Lineage (NCBI taxonomy): Eukaryota > Metazoa > Chordata > Ascidiacea > Aplousobranchia > Didemnidae > Trididemnum > Trididemnum clinides. The sequence continues at coordinate 16,439,112 of OY776305.1, forward strand.
AGCAAAATGGCAAATTGATGATAAGATGTTGAACTTTCTACCTGGTAGCTGACATTGATAACATGCGCTTAGGCAATTGCAAAACCACAACGTCGAAGAGTAAACACTACAAAAAAAGAAAATTCACCTGCTGTTTCTTGATTTTAAATTACAGTCAAAAATCTAAAAACTAATGCTGTGCATTTAAGTTGTAATAACTTGAATGCTATTAATCTGATCATAATTAAAAGTATATAATTAGATTGAAAAATAAATTCTGCATCTATCTGAACAAATATAAAATCGCTATTGTAAACGTTTTCAAAGTTATTAGCTTCCAAAATGTGGGGTCGAATCACCCCCCCCTGGACATGGAAAGCAAAAGCAGCCCGGTCCTAATAAGGTTAAACTGGCTCAATATCAGTGATTTTTGACGGAAATAGGCTTCAAATAGATTAATACACAGGTTGCCTGTGGGAGGAACCCCGGCTGCTATGGAGATTTTTTGCTTTTTCAAGCAAAATAAGTTATCTGTGCGGGTAATTCATAGCGAATTTTAGATGTTTAAATACTAACTAAACAAACATATTTGGCGCAGGTTGGCATTAGTATATGGTACAACAGACAAAATGTTTGCATCTGGGGGAAATAATTTGGCAGAAATAACGATTTCATGTAGGTTTTTGCTTCGTAAAAAGTGGATCTTCATAAAATATTTTAATCTCAAGCGCTTTTGATGCCATTGTTGATGGCTTTCTAAAGCATGAACCTCGGGGTTGTTTTACTGCAATCACTTTTCTCGGTTACGTTGGTTCCCTTTTTGTAGTTGATTAACGTAGCCATGAAATACTATAATCACCAATACGCCAAAATAAATTCCAGAGATTATTTGTAGAAAATTTTTAAATTTCGCGTTAATATTTATAACTCAATGTCACCAATAAGTAAATTTGGGTTGAAAGAATAGTTTATATATGTATATTTTTTGTAATCTGTCGTTTTGTTTTGTTGTGATTATTTTATATGTAAATCTGAACGTCTCAAGCCCTAAACTTGCTTTTTATATCTCGGCTGTTTTCGAAAAAGACCTTTTTTCTTTCGCAATTAGATTTGTAACTCACACACTTCTTACGCCACAATAATTGACTACATAACTAAGTTCGAGAGTATTGGAGTGAATTTTGTTTCTTCTCGAAGATTTTTTTTGATTGCTGATTACGCAATTGATTAACAGTGCTTTTTTTCTGAGTCACTTGATGTTGTTCTGGCTTTTTCTGGAACGCCGCCCATTTATATACTGTATATGGCCAAGAATTTTACGCATTCAGTAACGCAAAGAGTAGTAGAGAAGAGAGAATAATAAGTGTGTAGAGACTGATAAGAAAGATTGTGTTGTTCTGTGGTGATTGTTTTGACAAGAATCAAGCGATTATTTGGTGGATTTAGTTTTGGTTAGCCTCTGTTATATATATTGCTAGTTTCAAGAGGTTACGATCGATAGAGAGGGTTTATCAGCAAGAAACAAAACAACAAAGCGAGTGCTGAAAGAACAAGGCTTCCAAAGGAAGCAATGCTATTGTGAAATATTTTCAAATTTACAAAGTCATCCCTGGACGCGTTTCGTCCTTTTGGACTCAACAGCATGGCTTGCCAAGGGCCAAGAGATCCCCCCAATAGCACTAACATTGACTTTTATGAAACAAACTAACACAAAGCACAAGACTTACTTGCCGTTTACTTTTGAACGAGGTTCGTTTTGACGTACTGCTAGCCACTCAACTATGGACTAAAACTGGTATCCTTATGTAAAGCTGATCACACAAGCAGTGATTCGGCATAAAAAGGCCTTCCAAAGGTTTCTTTGTTCGACGAGCAAAGGAATTCGAAGTTTTAAAATGGTTTGTGAATATACTTATTCTGTTTGTGACCAAGAAGTGCATGATTTAAAGATTTTAGTAGAAGCCAATCTTCACCTAGCAGTAAAGTTGTAGCCAGACTTAATTATTCAAGCCATACTCTAAATCGCCTCAATTTTAAGAATAAAATTAAGATAGGACAAAAAATTCTATTGCACGAGACACTTAATAAAAGTAAGTTGCATATCGACCACAATATACAACAGAAGTTTTGGAAAAACTAACTGGAGAATTTGACTCTCACCATCGAGTTGAACCCTGAGTAGAAGTTTAATCTTTTGGGGAAGATAATTTTCGGAATCAAATTCATCAGGGAATGAAAGCGACCAAAAGCTTGATTTGGATAAACAACCGCAGCTCTCTTGGTGACGAAATTTTGTCACAAAAGCCTGAAAATTTGCCGCTGAACCCTGAAAATTATGTAAATATACCTGCAGTCGAAACAACAACACAGTTCACGAGTTTTTGAGAAAACCATAATCGATCGTGATAAGTATTTCCTGCATCAACACAAAAAGAGTTGCTGTCAGCAGACAGCGTAAAGCATCAGCTATGTTTAAAAATCGTGGACCGACTAGCAAAGCTTCGTTGGTGATAAGTGCAAACAATTTATTATTCAATAAAGCTTTTGTTATCGACCATTTCATTCTACTTTTTTACAAAGAATAAGTGAAAACTCTAACGTTTTCGTCTAGCTCTCTTCAGGAGTTATCGCTAGAACTCTTTTTTACAAAGAATAAGACAAAAGCGTTAGAGTTTTCACTTATTCTTTGTAAAAAACGTACAATGAAATGGTCGATAACTAAAGCTTTATTGAAATTTTGTACCACTTTTCATCTCTTCAAATTTATTATTCTTTGAGCAAAAAGAGCTTCCATGATTGTAAGCAATTTATCCCTAACGAAGCTTTGCTAGTCGGTCCAGGATTTTTAAGTGTAGCCGATGCTTTACGCTGTCTGCTGACAGCAACTCTTTCTATGTTGATCCAGGAAATAGTTGTCACGATCGTTAGTGGTTTTCTCAAAAACTCATAAACTGTGCTGTTGTTTCGACTGCAGGTATATTTACATAATTTTCAGGGTTCAGCGGCAAATTTTCAGGCTTTTGTGGCAAAATTGACACACGGTGTTTCATTTCAGCCAGGTAATATAAATATGAGGTGCATTGGGTATATCGTCTTACGCCAAAAAACTAATATAAACACTCGGCTAAGCGTAGACGTGTAATCGTGCTAATAAATGATTATTTTTATCGATAAAGCCGCTATATTTTTTTGGGGACGGCAGCTCTTGTTGTAACCATCCACAAGCATTTCTTCATGCTAAACTTTCCCAAAAATGTCTCAAGATATGCGTTGGTTTTGCATGAATGTTTTGCCTCTGCTGACCAATGTTGTCGACTCTCCTGCCTAAAGCATTTTTCTTTTAGCTGCTCAGGAATGACTACGAGGTGCATTCAATAAGTTTCCAGACTTTTTTGGTATAGACACTTTTATTAAACGTACACACAAAAAACTCTAGTCCTCTTCAAAGTATTCTCCTCCGACATCAATGCACTTGTTGTACCGTTCCAACAACTTCTGGAAAGCCCCCTGGAAGTCTTCTTGTGTGAGCGTGTTTAGGACCCTCGTCACAGCCTCTTTCATGTCCTCAATTGTGGAATAACGATTGCCTCTGAGGTTTTCCTTGAGCTTTGGGAATAGCCAAAAGTCGCAGGGAGCAAGGTTCTGGCTGTAGGGAGGATGGGGAACCGTCTTGATGCCCATCTGGGTCAAATAGTCTGTGACGAGGATGGAGTTGTGGACTGGGGCATTGTCCTGATGGAAATGCCACTGACCTGATTCGAAGAGTTCTGGCCTCTTCCGACGGAATCTCTTCCTGAACTCCCTTAAAACTTCAATATAGTACTCCTTGTTGACTGTGATTCCAGTGGGAACCCAGTGAATGTAGATTATGCCCATGCTGTCAAAAAAAGGGATCATCATGAGTTTCTGGGTGGACTTGCTCTGTCTGGCCTTCTTGGGTCTGGGAGATCCAGCATGCTTCCACTGGGAACTCTGTCTCTTGGTCTCTGGGTCATAACAATTGATCCAGCTTTCATCGCAGGTTACCAGGGCATCAAGAACTTGGGGATCTGAATTAATGAGCTCGACCATCTCCTTGCTGTCATTGCAACGTCTTTCTCTCTGATCTTCCCGGAGCACTCTTGGGACGAACTTCGCGCAAATCTTCCGCATCTTCAGTTCCTCACGAATGATTATGTGTACAGCTCCCACACTGACATTAAACTGCGCGCTTAGTGTCTGTATAGAAACACGACGGTCCCTATTCATGAAATCGTTTATTTGGCCAATCATCTCTGATGTTCTGACTTCCCTACTCCTCCCACATCTCTCACCATCCCTCAAGGACTCCCTGCCTTCCTTGAATCTCTTGTGCCACTGAAAAACTGATGATCAATTCATGCAAGATGGTACATAAGCAGTCTGAGGCATACCATACGTTTCCGTGGCAGTTTTTCCAAGTTTAAAACAGAACTTGATCGCATATCGTTCTTCTAATGTGTCCTCACGTCCAGATTGCATTTTTGAAATTCACCAGCTGTGACAATCAGGATTTAGTAAGGTGTACTCTAATTCCTACTGTAGCTATAAATTTGCACCTAAACAAGAAAAAATTGGTCAATCATCTCATAAGGAGTATAGTAACAACATACTGAAATATCTCGAGTTTACGGCAATTATAAATGCCTGTACAAAAAAAGTCTGGAAACTTATTAAATGCACCTCGTAAGTTACTTCAATATTTATAGTCTAACGTTGTGCATTAGCCTACCTTACAGATACGTTTTAGATTTTTGTTTTTGTAAACTGGCACGGTCCATTGCAATGACACGACATATCATGGAAAAAAACTATTTTAACCTTTTAACACTAGAAAGACGAGCGGTCATTTTTGACCGCTTTTCAATTTTGTTTTTAATCTTACAACGTAGGTAGTTGAAATTCGACTTTGGCCACCACGTGAGTTTTTATATATTTTTTAGAGATGCCAGGTAACAAAGGAATTAATTTGACCAAATCTCTAAAACGAAGTCAATGAAGCAATTTACCTCAAAAAACTAGTGGTCAAAATTGACCGCTGAGTGATTTGCAACAGAAATAGCTGTTGTTTCTTTTTATCTAGTAGCTAGACAGTTTCAAACGATTTACGATCTGCGGATTTCTATTCTACTTTTTTGTCTCTGAAGTTTTCGTTATTTTGTCATTATGAGATCTGTCTAAAACAAACATTTTTTCAATTTGGTTAGCAGTTTTTATCAGCTTTTTAAACATTTATTTTTTTATCAGCAGCAGCACGGCAATTTGGATTGCCTCACTTACTTGTAAGCAAATAGTTAGTAGCATGAGACTTATTTTCAGTTGTGGCAGGAAGAAGTACCTTTTGATTCATGCTACAAATTGTCGTACAGAAATCATCAGTTATGAAAATAATTTAAAATATTGCTGTTTGGAGGTTTATTGTCCGTTATAAAGCTAGTGCCGCAGCATGATATTTAGATTTATAAGCAGATTGTTATCTTTAGGCTAAAAATTTTTACAGCCAGCAATTTGTTGTCATGGCTGAGGCAGAACAATATACTGTGTAAGAAGCTATGAGGTTGTTTCGGGTAGATGATCTCGATAACTCCCCTGATGAAGATGTCGCGGCGCGAGGGGTAATGCAGGCTTCTCTTGAAAATTCTGATTCATCAGATAGCGACAGTGATGATGCTAGTAATATTCTGATTTAACGGATAGCGAAAGTGATGATGCTAGTGATCTACCAGTTTCGGAAAATGTTGATAAAGGACAACCTTTGAGCAATCAGCGGGACACTCTTTCAAGCAGAGCAGGCGTCACTTGAAAACAAATCAGCGACACTACGAACAGAGGTAGAGCTGCAGCTGAAAACATTTTTTCAGAAAGACCAGGAACGACATCATATTCCCAAAGAGGCGTTCAATCGGGAAGTGCACTTCGTTTGTTTGTTGATGAGCCCATGCTTTGCTCTATTCATGAATTCACGATCAAGCATGGACAAGTTGATAACGAAAACTTTTCAGTGGAACTTCGAGAGTTGGAAAAATTCATTGGACTTGTTATCTTGGTTGAAAAAAAACAACCCAAGTCATCAGCTGTGGGGTAAGGAGTGGGGTCACCCAATCTTCGGTTGCACAATCATTAGAGATCGCTACAATGGAGTTGATGAAGTATTCGAGATTTGAAAATTTTTCCACAGGCCGTAGAAGAAGACAAACAGATAAATTTTGCCTCATTTCAGAAACCTGGAACAATTTTGCAGAAAACTACAAACAGTGTTTTGTACCAAGCTTTGATCTTATCATAGATGAACAACTGTTTCCGTGCAAAACGCGGTGCCTTTTATACAGTACATGTCGAATAAGCCCGATAAAGTCGGTATAAAATTTCGGCTTCTGATTGACGTCTGTTCCAATCGTCTTTGCAATAGTAAGCTTTATCTCGGCAACGATCTCACAAGGAACTGAGAAAACGACCTACTTGCATATATCTGCTTGTGGTTGATGCCTCCATTCTTCAAAAAAGGGTACACCGTGACAATAGACAACTTTTTTACAAGTTTAACTCAGCAAACAATTAAAAGCAGAAAAAACGACACTACGTGGCACCATAAGGAAGCAAAGAAAGGAGGTACCGAAAGTTGAGGCAATGATGAAGGACAAGCCCTTACATTCATCAGAAGTTTTCGTCTCTCCGTCTAATGCCACTTTGAGAATATACAAAGCCAAGAAGGCTAAACTGGATATCTACTCAGCTTAATGCACTAAACAGTCTCCGTCGACCTAGCACACAAAAAAAATTACCTGAAACTGTCAAGTATTACAACTTGCTAAGAGTCGGGGTAGATATTTTGGACCAAAATGGCACGGTATCATACGTGCAAAAGTGCCACAAGAAGAAGGCCAGTGGCCGTATTTGTACTATTATAGACCATGCATGCATAAATGCATACATCATATGTTGTGAAGTAGCGGGCCAGGGTAGTCAAGAAGGGAATTTTTACTTCAGCTTATAAAAGAGATATGCTGTGACCCTTCAGCAGAAAGCGCCCCTGCTCCTCTTCCTGTGGTGGAGGTGGCAAGTTCCAACCAAGTCTATTGAAAAAGAAAGCAATGTCAGTTGAAGCTATGAATAAACAAGTCCAGCCTGTCTTGCCATCTATGCCGCATAATTTGTTGAGGCAAACACACTTCATATGCAGTGACTGTTGCCACTTGCTTTTCTTGTGCTATAAAAAGTGCACGACAAACTATTACTATGATCGCATTTGTTCGAATTACCTTCAATCTCAATTAAACATTGTTGTTGTGCATTTTTAGCAAACGTGAAGTAGGAAAGTTTTCGTCATTGAAAGACGTTTTGAGCAGAAAATGCTATTGCGGTCATAATTGACCGCATCCGTTTTTCTAGGTAAAGAAAAATAGCTGTCTTTCTAGTGTTAAGTGCATAGCTTTCTTTTCGCTGTTCGACCGTACAGTGCGTAATTATTTTAAGCAATTTTGGGTGGATAAATTCAGTTGTCTCTCACGTTTTACCTACTGGAGTTAGAACAAAAGAATCTATTAGTGATTGGTTTAGTATGATTTTCTTTTTCTGAAAATGCAAATATTAACTTGACGTCACTACTGTGACGTCAGTGATGACGTCATAGCTAATATTTGTTTGTTATTTTAGCGGTTTTCTGCCACTTTTAAGCATGAGAACAATCTTCTTTTTTTTCTTTCGACTTATTTCCGATTAGGGGTCGCCACAGCAGATACCTTCATTTTTATGACATGGCAGATGCCTTTCCTGCCAACAACCCTCTCGTTAGAGCAGTGGTTCCCAACCTTTGTAATGGCTCGCACCCCTAAAATATCTTGATATGTTCTCACACACCCAAAGTATTTTAACATGTGACTAATTCATAACATGTCCCGGGCTAAGATGTGGGCCAATTTTGAAGTCTCGGCAGAAATTGCATGGGTTGACCTTTTTTTTAGATCAACACACAAATCTGAATGACAATCTCGCACCCCTGGTTGGGAACCCCTCCTCTAATCACTTCACCACCGCGTCGGTAAAGCATGAGAACAATAGAAACGTGAAACAAATCACTACTATAGTAATGCAAGAGGCTAGCGATGCACTTAGCAAAACTGCAGACAGTGACATTGTTTCGACCGATCAGGTCTCTTCAGTGCTGTTGGTGACCGACAAGAAGCTAGAGGCTTTTAATAAAGCATAACTTAGACCGCCACACTTGCGGGATTTATATTAGATACTATACTAAATCACTACTACATCAACAAAAGTGTATTGCATTAAAAGTTATAAATTGAAATTCAAGATAAACAAACAATTAAAAGTTATGAATGCTGAATATAGCTGACAAAAATAGTGATTTCAAGTTTTCAGAAAAATGGAAGCTTAAGAAAAACATTGAATTATTTTGATTAAAACCGCAAAAGTACAATTATCAAGATACAGAGATCGAGTATATGCATTAAACATGATGATGAGATAACTCGTCACCACCATAATATCAAGATACTGCGTCTATCGAGAACAACGTGATGAGAACCTGCCACGACGAGATATCTCGTCATACGCACTCAACTGGTTAAAAATCAGGTTATTTTTAAACTCGAGCTTCCGGTATTCAGAAAATATCTGTAGACATAGGCTATGACGTAACCATAACGTCCCACAGCAAGAAAAATTGATTATCCATAGCTCTTTTCACTCGGTTTTATTCTTGCATATAATGTCAAGCAATCTGCGTAAAGCAAAATAAAAACAAAAGATTAGAAGTTCCAGAAGAAAGAAAGCAATATCGAAGCGTTTATTGCAAATCAGTATATGATCCGAAAAGAATTTGAGGAACGATGGCAAGAAGGCTACTGGATGCAGCAGCAGCCGCTGGGAAAGTGGTATAGATTGGTCTGATTTAACCCTTTCGAGACTACCGGTACATCCGTGTCCCACCATTGGTTGCAATATAAATGATGAGACTGTAGTGTAACGAAAGCTACCTTAATTCGCTTTTTTCTGTTTTTTTGCTACAGTAGATTAATTTGGGGGTAAAACCGATCACGTGATATGCATAATCGTTGCGTGATGTGCGTGATCGTTTTTTAGCAGTTTTATTCGAAGTTGGGTGGAGCGGCTGCCATGTTGTACTTCTGCTGTGTCAGTTTTAGACTTTTTTTAACAAATCTCGTGTGAGAGAGTGAAAGTGACATATCAGCTGTATTTAGCAAGCCTAGTAACAGATAAGTGTGCTCCTTTTTATCGTAACAGAAGTAAATTTACAAAAGCAAGCAGATGTTTTGTAGTAACGGGACACATTTGTCCCACCACGCTTTTATGACTTTTACTGTATGAGAAAGGAGTATTTTTTTTAATAATTTTGAAATTCTTCATACGTTATGACTGTAGTTCTATAGTGTCCACACTCACACTCAGTCATTGATTTGAGTTTGTTGTAGCTGGTATATTTGTTGTTTGTAATTTTATACGGCTTTCAATTCAAGACTGCTGGGACACATACGTCCCAACTGAAAAGACTGATGGGACACATGTGCCCCCAACCAATGTTGACCACCAATAAATTTAGTTCAATGTAACCCGTTCATTTTATTAAAATAAAAGACAGTGATCGCTTGTTTATCGCGGTAGATGCGTTGCAAGACTCCCCGCGATAGGTGAATATCCGCGAACTGGGATCACCAATTTTTACACATATGTTTATGTATTTTTGACTTCTAAACTCTCCCTGTACCATTATTTAACCCTACCATTACAATACTGTTTACTATTCCTGAAATAGTAAGAACAATTATCAAGAAATCACACGAAATATTACAGAAAATAAGAAAGTAATAAATAAGCACAATAAATCACCAGTAATATGTTATATCTCTATACGTTATACAGTAGGCGCCGCTTATTATGACCAGCCGCTTATTTTGACCAATTTGGTACGTTCCGAAATTTCTCCATTTAAAATTCTCCGTTTAATATGACCAAATTTTGGATAATATGACCAATATTTTCTCCATCTTTCTTGTTACAGTGCAGTATTTTTTCCCGCCACGCACTTATAACTTCTTCTTTTCAACATATTGTTACACACTGTACTACATTTTACCGTCACTTGCGCTGTTAAAGTACTGTACTTTGTTTTACTGCCAACGTCACACTGTTACTTCGGGTAAACGATGAATTTGACGGTATTTGGACTTCTTGTACGATTCAGGAGCTGTTATGGCGGCTTCGGTTTTTATAACCATTCGGATATTATGACCAAAATGGTCTGGTCCCAAGGTGGTCATATTAAGCGGCGTCAACTGTATTTACTAAAATATATGTTTATACTAAAAAATATATATATATGCGGGTCAACCGACCCCACGAAGTGGTCAATCCGCGATAGGTGATCCGCGAAGTAGCGAGGGATCACTGTATTTTCCGTTGGAAAATAATCTCTAAAAAAACCGTAAAATTTACGAGCAAAAATTTTCAAAATCACAAATGTAAATAAACTTAAAACACTCGCACAAGCGTATTTTCGTAAAACAAAGTTATAATTTTTTTAACCCTCACTAGAATAACTGAAATAACATACGTTGTAGTATTTCTGTTTACATTTTGTAAACAATCGCACAACAAAAAGTTTCCTTTTGTATATGGTGCGATTATTGTCAAGAAATTGAGTATTTCAACAAAAAGCAACACCAAACAAATATTAACAAAAAATAATCAGTTCACAGCTGAGACACAAAGTCCACACTTTCAGGTTTTGACCAGCTGCCTATGTCTTGGGCATACCCCTCAACCACAGTCATCGCACCGTGAGCGTGTAAGTTTTCTGCACTCCATACATCTCATTATGTGACTTCTTTTGACAGTATTTGGTGGTTCTGCAAGAACACTAGGCGCAGGAAATCCCATTAGAACACCAGCGCTTCTTACACTGTGTTTTTCATTGAAAAGACTCAGACGTATTCCTACAGCAGATTTTGCCAAGTCAAAAGTTAGTTTTTTCAAAAACGCTTTTTTTGGTTGCTTGTATTCTCTTGCTTTTCTCAATAAAATGTACGCATTGTTTGCTGCAGCATCAATAATATTGTAAAAAGAAAGAAGTGGCCATCTAACTGTTTTTCTTTGGCATAAAAATTTTTCCAAATTTTCATTAAACATGTCCACTCCTCTTTTTCTTTTGTTATAGTCCAGGATCATTACTGGTTTTTTTGTTTCATTAGTAGCTATCAAATTATCTGCATGACTGGAGCCAAGCAACATGAAGGGATTTTTGTTTTTCTTTGCTTGGTAAGCAACCAGGCGTATACTATTCACATGGTTAAATAAAAATTTGCTAGAATAAATTTCCATTTTTCTGTTTAATGAGCCAGTTACTTCTCGACGATGCCTTCTTGTTGTTTCCAATAACGTCAGATTTTCCTACAGAAGCAGTTTGGTGTGGTGGTAAATTGTTAATTGCTGTCTGTGCACACATCCCTGCTTGTTCCCAAACAGAGTTCTAGCAATCGCATCACAATATCCTGTGCCAAATTGCTGTGAACTTGGTCACCTTTTTTACCACCATATGAAATGCCATGGATTGCATATTCAGAACTGCACTCGTAGGCCCAAAACATTTTTAGTCCATATTTTCGGAGTTTTGATGGAATATGGGTTCTGCCTGGAATTCTACCTCGATACCCCACCAGTTGTTTATCCACTATTATGCAGTCATCTGAAATATATGCACGCCTCAAATTGATAAGTAAAATGTCCCAGGTTTCTGCTACTGCAGCAAATTTGTGGTGAACTTTTCTTTCTTCCCGAGTATACAAATTGTTAAACCGGAGGCACCTAAGGAGAAATTTGAAATGGACCAAGGACATGACAGCTCGGCAAAACGGTTTGCTATCTTCCAGTTGCCATAAGTTATCAAGCTCCGTAAATTTGCCTCTGTCGCTTCCAGCTTGTAAAATTATTGCCTATCCTGCTTTCAACTCATCCATGGAGAATGTTGTGAAGGGCTGCAGTCTGCTTAAAGTTCTGCGTATCTCCCTCGCTTTCCTGTTTGTATGCATCAAAACAGTTCGTAGAATGTCTTCGCTCAGAAACAGGTCAAAACTTTATATTTCGCTCTAAGGATTAGCAATGACTTTAGAAGACTGGGTTAGTATATTTAGCATTCGTCGTGTAGCTGGAATTGGACGTGTGGAGTATTCAATTCCATTTCGACTGAGAACACATTCTTCATCCTCATGGTTGGTATCACTGCCATCAGCTTTCACCGTCTCCTCATCCTCCTCGTCTTCCTCATCTGTAGCATTCCTTTCAAATATTTTTACATTACCTTCATCGTCAACGGCAGGTGCTGTTTCCTCCTCTTCTTTGCTTATTTGCATATCTTTTTCATCTGCACGATTGCTGTTAATACTATACAGATTATCTTCAGCGTCACTATCATCGTTGCAAAGCTTGTCTTCTGCAATGCCAAATTGCAAGCAAGCATAGATCCCCGAAAGTCATTCTTCTACTCATATTTATAGAATTGAAATTATGAGCCTACAAAAGAAAATGTGTTGCACCTGTTTATCCAACAGTTTTTGTACATAGCTGCATAAGCAATAGACTGTAGTGTAACTGAGAGAAACTACTGTAATATTGTAGGTACACTCATTGCTATTTGTAGGAAACAAGCCTCAATAATTTTCAACTAGGCCTAGAAATCACCCAGAGCACTCATTGTACCAGTGCATACACGCTGCCTGCCCAGTGCTCCCAAAAAATCCTATTCGTTACCATACTTCTAACCGTAACCCAAAATCTAAAGCCACTGTGTGAAGTGTATCCTAATTTTAGCCCTAAACCTAACTCAAATTCAAACTCTTACCAATGTAATCTGGATATACAGAGTGTTCCAAAAGTCTTGGGCACATTTTGACGTTGAATGTGTCAAAAACTATTAAGGAAATAACAACGCATCTGATATATTCTGAAAGCTTGCAGTCTCAAGTTTTTTATAGAATGTTCAAAGATGTTCAATGTGAACACCGACAGTCACACGCCACACATCAAGCCGATAGTCAAATTCCTGTTAAAATGCGTTCCAGCATTGTGTTGTCTGTGGTTGCAAGTTGCAACAACTTCCGTTATTCGGCCTTGAGATCAGCTACATCTTTTGGAAGGAGAGGCGCATAGACCAGTGCTTTCATGAAACCTACAAAAAGAAGTCACAGGGTGTGACATCTGGAGACCTAGGATATCAGGGCAAGAGAACGCGATCATCAAGTGTCGCTGAATCAGTTTTTAAAAGTTCAAGGACATAAAACGCTTTTTCTGGTTGAGTGAAAGCCATTGGTGGATCTTGGTTATCTTAGTTATTTAAGCTACCTGAAAAGATATGAAAAAATTGTTAGCATGACAAAAAAAACTCAATGAATTTAGCATTAAAATAACAACAGTTTCATTCAACTACCATTCATAGATCAGCAGAAATGAGGACTTGAAATGTGCCCAAGACTTTTGGAACACCCTGCACATTGAACAGTTAAAAAGGCCTTCACTGGCCTGCTAGCATTGGTCTTGTACTTGCGCCTAAAAAGTAGTTTTTCTGCTTCAGTAAAGTAAATTTTTTTATAAAGTCTTAATAAATTTTTTTTATAAAGCAAATCTTCTATAGACCTAGTTTACACTGATGCAGCTGTTCTTGGTTTGCCAATATGTTTCGAATCTAAATAATCCAATCTGACCAGTTCACATGGTGCTAAATGCAGCTGACAAAAAGATAAAAGCCGGTTCATACGCTCCTTTGTTTTGTAATCTCATTTCTTTTTGGGTGTTGAGTTGTCTGTATAGCCAATGCAACAATGCATCAGCTAATCATGCGTATAAACTAGGGAAAATGCAGCAAAAGAGGCTGTTTACAAAATGTAAACAGAAATACGTCAAAGCAACTTTTTTGATAAAAGTAAAGCTTTCCACCGAAATTAATTTTCTTTCGAGCTCAACAATCTAACCCCAATATCCATCATCATAGTTTACTAGGGGCTTTCAAGATTACGCATGATGAAAGTAACACTACGACAAATTCCTTGTGTTTACAAAATGCATACAGTTATACCGATAAGGGTTAACAGGTTAGAAATACAAGAAAACTAGAAAGTTTCAAATCAACGTTTATGTTTACTTTTTATAACAAAATAATATGTTTGTTCCATTTTGGAGCATTGGCCACCGTGGGGTTAAACATTAAGCTACAACACGAGAAAGCTCATGTAACGCTGAGCTTCATTTTAAAAGTTTTTGTAACATTGAGCAATAATACATGGGGGTTCATGTAACGTTGAGCAGTCATGGGTGGAAGTTTTTGTTATGCTTAAATGACAAATATCTTTTTCTTTGGTTTGTCTCTAAATAGCAGATGTTGACGTGTTTGCAAAAGACAAAAATTTTACGTGTTTTTTTTGATAATAAACATCAAAAAAGAAATACAGTACTTTGTGAAGCTTATCCGACGAGCCCCAAGACTATACTTAAACTTCTTCGTTACTTGTGTGGTACCAGCATAGCAATATATTACTCAACAACTTAACTATACCAATTAAGCTTTGAAGGTTGCTACAAACAGTGGAGCTTGGAGGTGTTAGGGGGACGTGTGTGTATCCCCTAAATCGGACTTTCAACTATAGAAAAAAAGATAATGCTATCATTATAACAAGCGAAAAGTCAAAACCCCACTTCCTACAGTTTTTGGCCACAAATATAATGCTGGCCTATTACAGCGTAAAAGAAGCTATCGATTTGACTAATGTCTGTTAAACTTAATCTTTTTCTAGATTACATAAATAAATCTGAACAAATTTATTCAGTATCAAGGGTTGTTTTGATATAATTTATTGCGGCGAAATTTATACAATTAGTACTTAGTGCAATGCTTATTTTTCCCCTATTGAGCTTTTTGGCAAGCGCTCTTCCACTTTGCAATGGCTTTAGAAAAAGAAGTTTTGACAAGAATTTTATTGCTTCGAAGATTCAAGTCCCAATGTGCAGTGGTAAGTGAAGTACACAAAATTTAATAGTGAAGGGGGCGATGAATTATGCAAATGCTCCAAGGCTCTTGACATCAAGGACGAGCCTTTTTTTGAAAAACAGAACCTTTTTGCCAAGTATTGAGAATGCCAACCGTTTAACATTTCTCTAAAAAGCCCCTTACATCTGGGCCCCTATAGTAACCTAATCTTCCCTTTTCTTTTACACTTCGCAATACAAAGCTTTGGCGTTATTATTTAATGAAAGTATACAATGCTGCTTTGAAGAATTGCTACCTTTTCGTAGTTGAGGCGATCGATGTTTTTATGAACCTAGGAGCAAAACAGCTGAGAGTAGATTGTTGCTCTCAGCCGGTTTGCCAAAGACGGTGGGGTCGAAGGACAGAAGAAGATTAAATGCAATTCTTCGATATCACATCAAAATAAAAAAGTTAATAATTAGAACTATGAAGTTCATAAATTTTTCTCTTGGTTAAAAATGTCAACAGGTTGGCTTACGACATTTTAGACCCCTTAAGTATTGAATTACCTCAACTATTCCCAATGCTGCGATTGATGAGCCTTTGTGTTTTGATGTGATGAACAGGGATTTTTGGCCGTTTCACAGATACCATTGCAATTTCCTCCTGTCATGAGTGTTGTGCCATTAAACAAAACCCCCTCGATATTGATAGTGCGGTGCACTTTATATTGCAATGTTCAGAAGCGGTCAAGGGGCACGAGGAACGACCGCTTCTGACCGATCGGTGCGAACGCATCTTTTTCTGTATTTGCACCGTTCTCTGTTCGCATTTACGCTATAAAAGTCTTCTTTATTGCATCATTCTGGACGACTTTATTTAAAATTAATTTGCCTGATGAGATCAAGTCAGTCACAGATTTTATTATTTATACATTTTGTAATGTATGTTGTGGTTTTATTCTTTTTCATAAATTTTACTTATCACTGGGAAAGACGAAAATTTGTGGGAAAACGAAGCGTCATGAGTCGAACATTTTCAACAAAATATTGTAATTCTGAAAAAGTACATGTAAATAATGGTTGGCTTGCAAAATATTTTTATCCTGTTTTTAGCCCAACAACACTTGCTTAGGTGGATTTGAGCATAAGCTTCCGACTGGAAGATAGCGTAGATGTATGGAAATCAATGGGAAAGAGAGTGTGTTTGTTAAAACTGAACTATAAAAGCAAGTGTCTTAGATTCCTTCCGGTATAGCCTAGGCGCTAAATTCAACGGCACATGATGATAAATTTGTGGATAAGATAAATATTTTGTTGGTGGTACAGAATTTTGACATAGCTTTCAAAAAAGCTGTTTGAGCCATAAGCTTTTCGTGACGCTCTCATCAGTGACAGTATCGCGTCAAAAGGGAAGATCTAGAGCAGTGGTTCTCAACCTGGGTTCTAGAGTGAATAAGTATTTTATGTGAATAATTTGGACGTTAGGCAATCTAGACAAGCCAATGATAGCGCTAGTATTGTAAAGCGCACCAAAGAAAGATTTCGCAATAGCGAAATGCTAAAGAAAACGCAGCAGAAGGCCAAATAAGAACGCCGCGATTATCGAAAGAGTTTGAGAGTGTAAACAAACTCTTTCTGTCTACATAATACCGGGCGCAGGGTCTTGATATAAGCAGCCTCTAAGAGATTAAAATGGAAAGAGCTGCGTGCTTCGGCGAGGATTGAAAACCGCTTATTATCACAGTTTAATGCACATTGATCATTATCAAAAAAATGCTGACCAATGGCAGAGTCACTGTCTGGTTTGGTGTCGGTTCGTTTGCACGATCTGTATGTTTGAGATCGTTGTGGACGAGGCAATTGTTGTCTTGACCATTGCAGAACATGTTGCTTGATGCGATCCTGTAGTCGTTGAGATGTTCGCCCAACGTACCGATTATCACAGTGGCACTTGTATTCATATAAAACAAAACTTTTCTGACAAATAAGATAAGATAAATGTTGCTCTGAAAAATGTAACGCCAAATGGTTTCAATATCTCATTGGAGGCTTAAATGCACATGTTGGCACAGATAAATTTCCCTGAAAAGGTGTGATTGGTCGATGTTACTCTTCTTACGTGCAAGCTCTTGCAACTGATTTTCTAGCACCTCAATTGTGCCGGCATTGCAAGGCTTTTGGCGCCTTTGTGTCTTGCAAAAATTGCCGGCCGATTTATTATGCTTTGCGCAGAAGAATCATTGCGTTGGCGTTTGTCTCACTCTCTGGGTAAGTATCGGTTAGTTTCAGCAGGAGTACAGTTCAGACAGCTTGCTAGAGTGATGGCTGTTCAGCAGCGTCAGATAAAGAATTTTTGACGGCGGTTTTAGGATCCACTGCGACAAATAATGTTAATGCACACAA
Source organism: Trididemnum clinides (assembly GCA_963675345.1). Taxonomy (NCBI): domain Eukaryota; kingdom Metazoa; phylum Chordata; class Ascidiacea; order Aplousobranchia; family Didemnidae; genus Trididemnum; species Trididemnum clinides. Next base: position 16,456,503 of record OY776305.1, read on the forward strand.
ACAAAGAAAGATATTTTTGCAGAAAATGTAACAAATGTCCAAAAGAAGATGCATACGTGCTACCATGGTTTCACTATTTCATAGCTGGAATCCTATGCTGTTGCTACAGCTCCGGTTCAGATCTAGCGAAAAATTTATGGTATCTTCATAGATGTAAACTTTATGATAGAGCCTTGTTACTTCTTGCAGTTTAAATTCATACCTAAGGCGAATGGTGATGCAGAAGTAAAAGAAAAAGGAAACACATTGTAGCTATAAAATCAAGTTATGCCATGCAAGGAATTTGTTTAGTATCGAAGACTTTAAAAGGTTTTCTTTACATAACAAAATATATGTGTTCAGCAGCTTCGATCCCTGATCGATTTTTAAATTGTTTCAGTTATTGGTAAATCAATAAAATTGTGAATGAATTTTGATAGCAATTAATTGCCTTTCGTGCAATTTTTAGGGGTTTTCAAAACAAACCTTTCACCCAATTTCTGACGTGGTTTTAAACGGTTTTTTATTTAATTTTCAGCGAGTATCCGAAAAACTTTAGAAGTTTATAAAAGTTTTTGGTGCTACTATAGCGTGAGGTCTACCACACTATAGCGTGAGATCTACCTACGGTTACTACTATAGCGTGAAATCTACCACTGAATTATTTATCCCTCACCCATCTATAGCTACACTATAGCTACACACTACTATAGCAATAATAATTCCAAACATCACACATTCATTCACACACAAGGGTAAATTTATTCCAACGATCGACACTTCGTACATCTTCTAAGAATGACACAAATAAATCATTGGTTAGGGTTAGGATTAGGGTTGAGGGTTAAGGGTTAGGGTTAGGGTTGGGTTTAGGGTTAGGGCAGTGGTTCTGACCCTAACCCAAACCTCACACGGTTTGCACCTTTGTAGGTGCGAGTCAAGCGGTAGACCTCACCCTACACCTCGGTAGATGACTTATGTCGGTAGACCTCACGCTATAGTAGCACCGAGTTTTTGATCTAAATATCTGACTATGGCAGTGGTTCTCAACCAGCAGGCCACAGCATGCAAGTGGAGTGAGCCACAGCTTAGTGTCGTAAAGCAAAAGTGGGCCACGGACCTATGAGTATTTTGAAAATAGGTTTGCATGCCGAAGAGGGTTGAGAAATACTGGACCAAATGAACTAGTACCTGTGAACTAGAAAGACCATCCTGAGAATAAGAAAAGCAGTGACCTTTTTTTGGAGATCATCTTTAATGCCATGTTGTGAACTGGGCTCCTTTGAATTGGAGTGGCAATGACCTTTTTTGTTAGGAGGGGAATCAACTTCGCTGCCATGTTATTCGATACTTATCCCATTGTCATTGCAAATATTTCATTAAACTGGGCCGCAGAGTTTGTGGACCATTAAAATAGGTTACGGCATGAAAAAGGTTGAGAAACACTGCACTAGGGGCTCCGGATGCACGCTGGCACTCTCTGAGATCTGCCAATGGTGTGAGCAGACGTTTTTAATTTGAGATAAACGCTTGATTTACCCGAAAGGTTTTATTTCAAGATAAGCAGTAAGCAGTTTACGTCTCATGCAATCACCGGTGTAACTAAAACGGAATCTTGAAAAACTACTGTCTTACAGAATGAAGCAGGAGTAGTTAAGTTTTCAATGAGCTAACAAATGTTTTTATAAAAAGGAGGCCATTAAAGTTTAGAAACCGTCCAGCTTTCAAAAATGACATTGAGTGTGATAGGTTGTTGTTCAATAACCAATCTTGCTTCCTCTAGCAAAGCGTAAACAACAGCAACTTAGCATTTCGAAAAGAAGAGAGAAAAGATTTTATATTTAAAGACATTAAAATCATGATTAAGCTATTCGAGCAAAAAATTTGCTTTCAATTTAGGTCAATAAGAGAATAATTGTTTTTTTGTAACTGTGGAATAAAATGGTTCGAGAAGTCGCAGCTACGGTAGTCTGCGAGAAATGTGGACCAAAAATGAAATAGCAACACGAAGAGTTTGGCAAAATAAAAGCCAAAAGAAGCACAAATGTTCAAAACTTTGAACAGAGAAAAATTTTCTAACACCAAAAATAATTTAGTAATTCTTTATAGCACTTGCACTATTCAACTGCAAAATTTTTTGGATGGCTTCCCATTCTCTGTCCAAAAACGGAAAGTGTTGCAATTTCGCTTTGTTTAAATGATAGTAATTAAGTAACGGTTTCATATTGATTTTTGGATTGATTTATATTGCTGACGTGAGGTGCAATTTTAAATAGATTTTTCTTCCAAGCGTCGAGTATCTATAAAACAAGTCTTTTACCCACTTTTCAGCGTGGCTTAAAAAAATTTTTTTTAATTTTCAGCCAGTTTTCGAAAATTTTCAGAAATTTAACCGAAAATTTTTATTTGTAGCTTACGTTGCAATAACGATGTGACTGTTGGCTTGTGCCTCCCAAGATTCGCCAATAATTTCAGCAGACGTGGTTTCATTTTTGACAGTTGTGCAAGTTTCCCGAGAAACTGTTTCGTCAAATGAATTCCTCATTTTGATGTGCCGTTTAGGTCTCATGCGGTCTTTAATATCATCAAAACTTCATCAAATACGACTAGGCTCTTCTAGAATTAAGCAAAAAGAGACCTTGGTTCACAAAAATGAAAAACAAGTTTTTGCAAAGAGCAAATTCAAAAAATTGCTCATCTTGCAACAACAATATAAAGTGTGGATATCTGTTGTACAAAGCAGCAAGCCTAGTTTTTGCTTTGACAAATAACGCATGGAGAAATCGAATTAGCCTATCACGGAAAAATGAGAAAAATTCCTTAGTGAAACTGAAATGACTGAGTAGCCACTCAAACAAAAGAAGTAGTTTTCCAATTTTAGCTGCAGTAAAATTCATTATTTCAAGAGAGTTCTATATTTTGCTGCCGAAAAGTGCAAGAACCTGCAACTAAGGCGGTCAGAGCTGCGAGAGAATAAAATTGAAAAAATTGTTGGCCTAATAGGCGAATACAGTGAAGTACTTAACAAACCTGTCGCGTTTCAATAGAAATGTTTTTTATTTTATTTCAATATTTAATTACTTCTTAAAATTGAGGCGACGTATAGTATGTTGTTGTTGTTGTTGTTGTTGGTTACCCGACCCCTTCCGAAAGATGGGGGCATGGCGGAAGACCATGGAGCCCCAGAAGCCGGGCAACTCACCAGGGTCTGGACCAGAGGTTCTAAAGAGACAGAGAGTCGCCAAAGAGTGAGCGGCGCAAAGAGTGCGTAGCTGGACAGTGCAGAATGAGATGAGAGGTGTCCTGGAACGAGTGTCCACAGGCGCTGCAGGAAGGATTCTCGATTCTGCCAATCCTAGAGAGATAAAAACCTAAAAGAAGGTTGTGTCTGTTGCAGCGAAGACGAGAGAGAACACAGCGAGCATGACGAGGGAGCACAAGTTCCTCAGTGGAAATCGAGAGAACCTGTTTGTCAAAGAATTTCGATGAGACAGTACGCCTCCAGTCCAAAAAAAGACAAGAGTAGATACGAGAGATAAAAAGAGAAACGTATAGCTTGAATAATTAGGTCTGGTTGCAACTTGATAGCTGGGAAAAGATTAAATTCCACTAAGATACTTTAAACCACGCACTTCTCGATCACAAACAGAACAAATATATTCACAAACCACTTTATAACTTCAAATTCCTTCGCTTGCAAATACACAGAACTAAAGCACTTTAATATTTAAATATCAGAGACTGACTAAAACCACCAAAATAATTGCTTAATTCCTGTCACAACAATCACCGCAGAACAACGCCTTTTTACTACACTGTGTTCTCTACTCTACTCTACTCTGATCTACTCTCTCTGAATTAATAAAAAAATCTCGCGCGTTATATATACGACTGGAAAATAATCTACAAATTGCTATAACATCACATGACATAGGAAAAACACCGTTGATAAATAACGTAATCGGTAATAATAAAAAAAAAAGAATCGCTAGAATACGCTGGAAAACTAAGTCATATAATTAACCATTGTGACGTCAGAATAGGCTGTGAATTACAAATCTATCAATAACTGCGAAAAAAAAGATCCTTTTTTCGAAAACAGATCAGCAAATTAGGGCTTCAGACAATTCAAATTTACATACAAAATGATCACTGCAAAAAAAACAGCAGATTACAATAACTATACATATATAAAAACTATTCTTTTAACGCAAATTCGTGACAAAACCATACGTCAAAAACAAAATGAAATTTTAAACTTCTAAACAGAGGAGAAATTGTCTGATTAACCTGTTGTGTTAGGTGGCACGGAGATCAATAAAAACTACAAAATGCAGAATAACCTGATAGGCTAACAGCTGACATACACTTTCTTAATTCACAAATTTGATCACGAGAAATGACTTCATCTTTCAATTATTTTGGCAGTGCTCGTTTTAATCTTACCTTATCTGCAAAAACAAAACTTATATTACAAAAGCCCTGAAAAGTGATACCGTGAAATAAACGAGACCAAACTGGAGAAAGCAAGGTGCTGCTTTTGTTTCAGCGAAAGTAGTGTAAAAAAATTTTTGTCTGACAATAAGGTTTTGGAAATAAGCCCAAGACAACTATACGCTTCAAACTGGCTATTTAAACAACCAGGTCCACACCACATTTAGTTTTGTCATAAAATCCCACTGTTTCCGGTTTCTTTTTCTCAGATTAGCCAAGCTTAACAGACATATGTAAAGAATTTAGAACACAAACGTTTTTCTTGGGCTTACACTGATACATAGTTAGAGTTGCCCTATCACCTGCCTTTATGAGCTTATTTGAATAACGTTGTTTCAAGCATTTTGCAGTTGCTGGTAGCTTACGTCCAGCCTTTTTCATAGTTCCAACAAGGCTGTTTTTTATTTTTTCAGCTCTTTGGCAAGTAAATGCGACATGGAAAAGTTGTCGGTTGTGACGTTTTTGTCTTTACCGATGAGTGGTTTCATGAAAGTCATGACAACGTTGTCACTAAGCCTATGAGGGGACGGACGTGACTTGTCGATATGGAATGGCATTTAAGATATACTTGGATTCCACGTCAACCGCTAACTAGAACTTTATGCCAAATTTATCTGGTTTATTTGGCATATACTGGGTGAACCTACAACGAGATTTTGTCGGAAACACCTGATCATTAATTGTAATATTTTCTCCGCGTTTGAAAAAACTATTGCTGTTGTCTGCAAACCTATTCCAAATATCCGAGATAACAGCAAATTTGTCAGTTTGCAAGCGTGCTGACCTTGTGCTACGCAAGTCGAAGCGTAGAAAACGCATAATCTCACGACAACGATTTCTCCACATGGTTTGTTGAAAAAATAATACGCTCCGTTCTTTATTCGAAAAATTGTAAAGGGAAAGTTTTTGCGGCCATACGCTTCACGTACATATAGCAGTGGAATAAATGCATTGAGCTCACGAAGTGAAACCTCCCATTCTTCATTGCCAAAGACTTTTCGAGCTTCTACTTTGGCACATAGTTGAATGTATTTGAGCATGTGGTTATCAAATGTAGCTTGAAAAGCACCAACAGAGAAGTCTGCCATTCTAAGAGCAAGATGTGATAAACGTGATTACTCAGTAAGGACATTCTGAGCTGCTCGCCTTCCTCGTGCTTCTACCCCGAATTTTTTCCATAGATTCCCATTTTGTGCCATCTCTTGCTGTTACGTGTGTGCTCAAACTTTCAGCAGCGCCGGAACAAGAATCATCATCAAAAGATACAGCAGAATGAGTTTTCACGTTAGTATCAACAGTTTGTAAATTACCTACATGAACAATAGGTTGTGCATCATCAAATTGCTCAGTTTCTTCATCGTTGCTCACTTCATCTGAGGGGCAGAGTTCCCATTTGACACTTCACCTTTTCAGTTTCACTTGTCCCTCCAAAATCATTCTCGTATATGGATCTGAGGATAGCAACAAGTTGTTGTTCAGTAAAACGTCTTGGTCTTTTAGACATGATGTAATGGATTTGACAGTGCTATATTTCTTAGTCAAGTAGCTTGCTTCACCCGTGGAACCAGAATAGATTACCACTGATTGGGCATGCAAACAATGCTTTTACTACAAAAGGTTATGATCAACTCACTAACTTATGCTAAAGGCGAATTGACAGCGTGCTCCACTGCTTCTACTATCGGAGGAAGTGGGCTGGGTGCTGTTTGGAGAGGATATCCGACCAGCACCGTGATTTGAATACCGACGAAAGCTCGTAGTTTCTGGTAGAATACAGTAAAGTATTAACTTTGTTGTAGAAAAACCTATTTCTGTTTCATAAACTCTTTCATAATCTAAAATCAGTCTATTTTCAGTGTTAACTGATAACTGAGAAAATTTATTATAAATGCTTTCTGAGTTGTGCGTCTCTTTCCGGTGACTTTATGATGTCACGAATAAAATCAATTTATCGGAAAATGAAAAGACAATATTTGAAAATGAGTCATACGTGTCATAGAGACAATAGTGTTATGAAATATAAAGTACAGTAGGAGGTTCAGAAATAATGATTTGTATAGCGGCCATAATAACCGTTAATTACCGTTGGAGGTAAACCACCTTCTAAAATATTTGTAAAAGCAGTTTTCGGCTTGATAATCCGTACAAGAGTTCTTGACTATTAAATAGGGAAACTCAAGAAATTTTACACCAATGTAATTTTCGTAAAAAAAATATCCCACTTTGAAAGTCCAAAACGATCAAAATGACCGTACTGGCCGTTCTGGTGTTAAGCTATAGAGTGTTTGCTTTCTAGTTGTTACTGCGCAGAAAAACCAATTTTTTTAACAAATGAATTATGTAGGAAACTGTTTTATAGAAGTTATTGTATATACAGGGTGTCCCAAAAAGATGTACTCACTCTTTGAATCGTTATAACTTAATCAAGTTATTGATTTTTGCTTTCAAATAAATTGATGCAAAAGAAAGAATAAACATTTAAAGAATTTGTGAGAAAAAATATACAAAAACATATCAAATTAAATCTTAATAACACAAAAGACACTTGGGGCAATTTCAGAATGTTTACAAATTGACGAGTTCACATATGTACTCAAACTGGTGGCAGTTTTGCTCAATACGCTTTTCATATCTTGAAGAAATGGACTTAGAAAAGTCCAGCAACATTTTCTCTGGTATTTTAGCACATTCTTTTTCAATTGCTACTCTCATTTTAGCAATTGTTTTAGGTTTCCTACTGCAAACTTCGTTTTTTAGAAACAGTAACACAAAGAAATTTACCAGTGTCAAATCTGGTAAACTAGGTGAACATCCTAACTGTTTCTTTTCTTCCAACGGTTTCTAAAAAACGAAGTTTGCAGTAGGAAACCTAAAACAATTGCTAAAATGAGAGTAGCAATTGAAAAAGAATGTGCTAAAATACCAGAGAAAATGTTGCTGGACTTTTCTAAGTCCATTTCTTCAAGATATGAAAAGCGTATTGAGCAAAACTGCCACCAGTTTGAGTACATATGTGAACTCGTCAATTTGTAAACATTCTGAAATTGCCCCAAGTGTCTTTTGTGTTATTAAGATTTAATTTGATATGTTTTTGTATATTTTTTCTCACAAATTCTTTAAATGTTTATTCTTTCTTTTGCATCAATTTATTTGAAAGCAAAAATCAATAACTTGATTAAGTTATAACGATTCAAAGAGTGAGTACATCTTTTTGGGACACCCTGTATATCACTTTACACATAGAGTTTTGGGTTCCAATAAAATTCATTTTGTCAAATATCTGTCTATTTGTTCGGTTCATCCAAATCTAAACTACTTACCACAAAACAAATACAAAAAAAATCTTTGTGTGGCTTACTTAATATGCTAGCAATAAAGATGTCACGCAATGATTTTACTTAGTGGTAAACAGGCCAAATAAATTTTTTTTAAGTCTATAAATACGGCGAGGGTATTAACCGATATGCCTATCCTCGTGTATTTGCAAAATTTCTTTAAATAAAATTGAAAGTAGTAGCATAAAAATGAGCTTTCTTAACTAATCTGAGTAGAAACAAGATCGCCAGTAAACTAGTTAAGATGTTTTTCAAAACGTTTTGCTTTATACTAAAAGCATCATCAGTTGTAATTAAAATGTTACCTATTAAGCTAAGTTAAATTTTGTGAGCTGTTGTACCGTTTAGACAGCTAAAACTACCACAATTGTTATGCAACAAAGAAAGACTAATGCAAAACAATTGTAATAATTTGGCTACAAGAATTCTGATTTAAGCAGGGGTTCTCAACCTTTATTCTCTCATTTACCCCTTGGCAAATTTTAAAAGTAAAATTTACTCCCAATTTTTTTTTACATTTTTGCTTCTACAAATACCTATTGTAGTAGGTAAAAGTGTGAATTGTTTGCTAACAAAATTTACCCCCAACACCGGTCAAATTTACCCCCGGTTGAGAACCTCTGAATTAAGGTGATTTAAAATTTAAAAAAACAATAGAAAGTGCTTCAATTTTAATGTAGTTCAGATATTCACAATACTATATTGGACAGTTGCAGTAATTTACAGCTAAAAACAAGATAATGGCTGACTCACTGACGTATTAAATAAATAAATAAATTGAATGGGACGTTTCATCTTGGTTCAACAAGGGCTTGTATTTTTGATTAAACAAAGTTTCTTTAACGCGTAGTTTTCTATTGCTACCGCTGTGTCCAATTATTTTTGGAAAGTTGAAATCAATGCTGTAATCAGGATTTATTATAAGGTGCTTGGCAACGTCCGATTCTTGATTAGATTTTCCATGTGGTTTGCGGTCATAAGGTTACGACGTAGAATTTGACCAATGTAGAATGGGAAACAAGAGCAATTTAGTTTACATACAACTCCTGAATCGTGCAAGAGTGCTTGACCTACTTTAAATCTAAAGTGATTGCCAATATTGTAAGTGTTGTGAATTAAGCTAAAGCGAAATTTTCTAGGGAGCTTTTAGCTATAAATTTTGGGATCTCTTTTTCAATTTAAAGTGATACTTTGCCAAGATAGGAAAGTCCCAGAAGAAGAAAAAATTCTTTTTCTTTGATTGTGACTCTAAGATTATCATAATTTTTATCTGTAGCACAATTTGATATGTAGCTTTCGGTTAATTTATGTCTCTTGTTAAAAAATAATCGTATTTGTTTATTGATGTACCAAAGAGGATAACCATTGCTTTTCAGTATAGAAACGATCTTTTGAAAATCTTCATGAATTAGATTGTACGAGTTGCATATACCATAAGCTCTGTGCAGTAGACTCAAAATTAAATTTAGCTTGTGGAGAGGGGGAACAAAACTTTGCGAATTGATGTATCGTCCAATGTTGGTGGGTTTTCGGTGAGTACTTTGTATTCGGTAATGTCAAAGAGTCATAACTTTAAAGAAAATTTTCTATTTATAGAGATCAGAGAACACCGAAAGGCTTTAGCAAAGCTGAAGGCCACTGGTGAAAAGTGAAAAGAAAATCTAAACAACTCAACTAGTTATCTATCTCCCTTATACCGTATGTAAAACAATTTATAGAAAAGCAAGTTGAATTATCGAAGAAAATAATCGCAGCTATTCACAAACGCAAGCTGATATACTAAGGCCTAGATGTTGGCTTAAGAGAAGTTACAACAATTAGCACAGTTGTAGCAAATCTATCCAAATATGAGCTTTCAGAGATCGATCGTAAACTCCTAAGCAAAGGTTTAAAGTTTGGCATTTTACCTGGAAAACTCAATTTCATAAATGTTTAAGCAGAAATTGAGGATTTTTACCAACAGCTTCGACCTATTCTAGTAGACAGTAAGCAACGTCTCGAACTTAAATCCACGCTAATTATCTTGTACCGCAAATCCAAATCATCCTTTTTTTATATAATCTTAAACATAACGATGCAGCCTTATTTGTAACTGCGAACATCTTATTTTCCGCCAGCTTCTCTCAAACAACGCATGCAAGTTTCTTTGATGCGCGTTTTTTGTAATAAACATCAGACAGTACAAACAGAACGAACTGAAGCCGAAAGCACCAATATAACATAAAAATGTTGCAACAGAACTTACAGATTGTTTGTGGCAATATGCTTTTTAGTAGCTAATCAGTTTCAATTTAATGAAAGAATTTGCCGAAATTCTAACTGAATAATCTTAATCATAACTGTAATACAAAAAACTTGATTAATAAAATTTTACGAATAAACTTAAACAGATTTAAAGTCGCTTTACATCTACTGTACAAGCTGATATTACAGACTTGACTACCATAGAAGTCAATAAAGCTACAGTAATTTAGAACAAGAAGCAGTCTGAACAATTTCGCGCGTTATACACAAACTCGTAAATCTTAATTACGGGCAAACGATAAGTCGCCTAACCTCGATTACGTTATTAAGCGAAAGATTGTGAGTTCGATCCTTTGATAACAGACGAGAAAAAGATGGCAGTTACATTATGAACACAAAAATTAGAAGTTTTACAACAATTAGCGAGTAACTCATCACTAATCATTTGCAAATCAGACAACAGCTATGGGGGAGTTGTCATGGGGAAGGTCGACCATGCAGAAAAAATTGAAAATATTCCTTTCAACCAGTCGCAAATTCAGAAAGTTCTGAATGACAATAAAATCACTAACTTAGCTGAATTTCAACAATTTCTATACCTATCTAACCCTATTCTTAACGGACACTCTAACCGCCACGCACCGTGCCATGGCGTAGTGGTTGGAGTGTCCCCTTTGCAGTTGGTAGACTTGGGGTTCATTTCCCAAGTTCAATCATACCAAAAGACTTAAATTATGGTATTCCCAGCTTCCCTGCTTGGCGCTCAGCACATAAAGTCAGTGTGAAGAACAAGCCGGCAAGCTTGCTTGTTGTGTCCTTGGGCAAGACACTTAACGGGATGCCTCTATTTTCATGTGGCAGATAGGTGGCGGGGCCAAGCAGTCTACCTGTCGTGGTGACCCGGTCTATCAAAAGACATGCAAACCGAGCATGAGCTCATACGCATAAAAAGGAGTGACGTTGTTTTACTGCCTTAAAAAAATCAGTTCAAAAAGTTGTTAATTTGGACCGCCAAGAATACCACTTTGAAATTCAACGATCAGTACTATAAACAGATTAACGGAGTAGCAATGGGATCGTCTTTAGCTTCATTTCTGGCTGATGTGTGCAATAACTGGATTGTTGATCAGACAAAAAAGATAAATCCACAACCAATTTAGTTTTATAAATACGTTGACGAGTGCTTTGTGTTGTTTTCAAACCAAGATGACATCTTAAATTTTTATCAACAGCTTAACAAGATACATGTGGATATACAGTTTACTTACGAAATTGCAAAGGATCGCCAAATGCCTTTTCTGGATGTTTAGATAATTAATAGCAACAATAAATTGAAACAAAATACTTACCGAAAACCCACCAACACTGGACGATACATCAATTCGCAAAGTTTTGTTTCCCCTCTCCACAAGCTAAATTTAATTTTGAGTCTACTACACAGAGCTTATAGCATATGCAACTCGTATATTCTAATTCATGAAGATTTTCAAAAGATCGTTTCTATACTGAAAAGCAATGGTTATCCTTTTTGGTACATCAATAAACAAATACGATTATTTTGTAACCCATTGAATCCTGGTTTCGCTGATGATTCCCGCCTTTAACCCGAGCTTCCCCAACAATTTTTATCTAAATTTTCAAAAGCTATGTTTTAACCTTGTGATGTGTGCCCAACTTTAATAATTTGCTGGCCGGTACACCGGCTTACAGGGTAAAGACGGTAGACCCGAAGGTCGGTTAACCGGCATTTCGGGTCTACAAGGCTTCTCAGTAAGGCAGGTTTTCCAGCCTACATAGTCTAAAGAGTTCAAGCGACATAGATAAATTGCGGTAGTTTTAGTTATCTAAGCGGTGCAACAGCTCACAAAATTTAACTTAGCCTAGTAGGTAACATTTTAATTACAACTGATGATGCTTTCAATATAAAGCAAAACGTTTTGAAACAAAATGTTCTCTAGTTTACTGGCTATCATATTTCTACTTAAAATTAAAAAAAATTTTTTGTTTTTAGAATATCAATCTCCGGAATTTCAAAACCTAATTTTAGAAAATGATTTTATTTTGGTTGGAGCTACAAATTCGATTATGCAGTTGTCAACTGATTTGGAGCAATTTGGCAGATTTATCAATGGGCCCCAAAATGACAGTAGTCAATGCTTAAGGCCCATTTTATGCCCCGACGCTGCTTGTGGTGGCTTGACATGTGCCAATAACTACAATACTCTTTTAATTCCTTACAGCCAAACCATTTTAGCATGTGGGACATTGGGACGAACCTGTGACTTACTAAATATAAGTGACATAAGTCGACGTGTTGGAAGCGAACGTGTTTTGAAATGTACAGATGAAACCAATGCACAGTTTACTGAAATATCATCTCGTGATCGCAATCTCTCTTTCGCAGCTGCTATATACGAAAGCCAAACGCATCCTAGTAAGAGTATATTGTATTTGGGAAAATCGTATCTCAAACAAGAAAAATCGTCCGGTTCAATTATCGCTCTGATTGCCCCCGATTCTAAAGACAGTTACTTCTCTCTGATTGATGACAGTGCATCATACGTTGTAGTCAAGTACAGAAAACCAGTTTATCATTTTGCATGGACCGATGAGAAGTACGCTTATATAATATGGAGCAATCTAACTAATCCTCAAATAAAATTATCTCGATACTGCAATAGTGTATTGGCGGGTTTGTCAAGAGAAGACTCAAGAAAATTATTCTCAGTCAAAGACCAAGGCCAAAGGTCTTACACTGAAATCACCCTGATATGCACCTCTTCTGGTCAAAATCTCACCAACTTGATTTCCGCGAAAATAGCTTTTGGACAGCTTTATCTTTTATTCCAAAGCGAAAGTAACGCAGTGCTCTGCTCTGCTACAGTGCCAGCTATTAACGAACACATTGACTTCATACGAAAACAATGCTGGAATACAAACGTTGGTGAAAACTATGCGAAAGGATTAGATCCCACAAGACGCGGGTGTTTCAAAGTCAGCGGATATCAACCACAGTGGGTGAGTCGTAAAATCAAGGACAAGTGTAGAGTGAGTTGGGTGGACTGAAAGAATAACCCCTTCAAATACTTGAAAGCCATTGTATAAAAGTAAAGTGCTTAAATATCTGATAAGATAAATTTTCCAGCCCACTCATCGAAATTGGTAACAATAACCGAGTGTTTAAATCTCACGATGAATACAATATTTTGCACTTGGGAAAAGCACTTAGCAGCAATTTCCCCTCATTAGTTGGTTCACTTGCAATAGAAATAGCCCATCCTGTGTTAAAAGTGTTATCAATTCCGAAGCTGGTTTTAACACTAAAGAGAACGATGTTGTAGTTTTAACCGACAAAAAGTTTTTCTGTGACTGAAGGATGAAAATTTATGATAAAAAATTATCTTTTTGAACTACATCCTCCTCACTTTTATACAAAAATAATCAACAGCCGTTACTAAATGCAAGTATTTCTTACTATCGGTATTGCTGAAATTACCTGTTTCAAAACATGTGCTGGCAATGGTAGATTTGGTGTGAGGCCAGTGAGGCAACTGTCTTGGCCCCCGTTTCAATAATAAGGGGTCCCCTTTCCAGATATTCCCAAAATTTCGATGATAAAATATTTGATCAAAAAAGGTCATCAGCCAACTTTGATTTTAAACAGAATTTTTCAGCCCTACGGTAAAGTGATTTTAAGGCAAAAAGCACAAATAATTGTCTTCAATCAGAAGTTGAGCAGTTGCTGGACGGCCCCTAACGAATTCTTAACTCAGACTGCTAAAATCTTTAATCCACCGCTGTTTATAGAGCATCGCCATCGAAAAGGCATAAAATTTTTCGATCATCTTTCTTTAGTTTTATTAGATTAACTTGCACTTATCACTTTTTAAATAAATCTAGCCAAGATAGCTAGCTGCGGACGTATCTATCTAATGACATCTTGCATAAACCTGAAAACTAAGCACCTTAATTCAACTTTCTAATTCGTGGTCTGTGTTTTCAACTTTTATATTTTACAGAGCACCTGTGCTTTTGATGAGGCTTTTAAAGTCTTTTTGCCTGCGTTGAAAGGAATAGTGCCTTTGGGTTTGGACTTGAACTTAAACTTATCTCTTTCTTTACAAGAGATGGCAACAAGCTTAGCCGTTGGCAAAGCGAATGGTTTCTCAAGTGCGTTCATTGGCACATCTACTGGACGTGTTTTGAAGGTATTGCTGCAGCTTTGTATTTTTATCCGCTTATTCGTGCCACCAGAGTTCGCTGGTAAATGAACTCTGGAATTGGGTTGAGTGCGTATTGAGTGATCGCCTGTTTAGAGTCGCTTAGGAAATGCAATTGACTCAACTGTTTCCGAAGAAATAACAACCAACCAACAAGCTCCTATTCTGAAGAGTATAGAGATAGACGAATACTCTCAAAAACTGTTTACGATCACAAAAGACTCTGTAAGTATTTGCTGGCGTATTTGAATCGTACAAGAGGGACTTAAAATTTTTAGATATTGACCAGAGCGATTGTGAAGCAATAGCCCTCGAAAAGTCAACCTGGAAATCGTCTGTAAATAAAGGTTTCACCTAGCCTAAAAATGCACTTTCTCATCACCGTGAGCCAAAGAGAATGAGAAAAGATGCAGTTTAGGCAGACATCTATGCGTCAGACTTCATCTGTGCCCTCCACCACTGAGGTTTTCGCGGAATTGGCTAGAACTGGCTCCGGAACAGGCTAGCCTCGGCGGACGCTGTTTGACTAAAGCCCAAGTCCATAATCTTCAGAGATTGCAGAAGCCTACAACAGCATGTGATCAAAGCGAAATTCTATTCTTCAATCAAAGTTTTTTTTCAGAAAAGAGAGTAGGATAACGCCAGCGTAGTAAACAAAAATGTTACTTTGACTTGTTTTTCAAGTGTCACTTCTTCAGGTATTTTTGTTTGAAAACCGTTAGTGCCACGACGATAAGGTAGTAACAATATGATCTGGGGTTTTGCGGGGTCTTACGGGTGTTTTGATTTGTATGATATTTTTCAAAAACTACAAAGTCTTTCTAATGATTTGATCTGGCGTTAACAAATTTGGGTTATTTTATCATTTATCTTGACCACTGAATACTATTTAAGAGATATTTTTGTTGCAATCCGTTTCAAAACGTTTCTATTACGGTATTCAAGAGCTGCCATTCATTTCATGCCTACTTTTGTGATTGTTAGCTGTCATTGATATGGTAATTGAACAAGTCGCCTGACATCTTTGGCTCTCCTGCTGCATACGGACACAAAAGTGATGCCAAATGCCGCTGCTGGTAAACATGCGATACATAGCGGCTATCAATTGCACTCTCTATAAATATTGTAGTTTTCTTTCGCTCTTTTGTTAAAAGCGTGCACTGTGTTCAACGTATTTTAAATGATTGATCAAAAACATAGCCTAGCGAGTTCTTGTACAATGTGCAAGTTCAACCAGCGTATTTTTTTTGTTTGTGGCAGACCAACATGTATTTTTAAGTTTCCATAACATTTTAGATTTACATGGCTAAAGTTGAAAATTGTGGTCAATACGAGAACTGTGAACAATGCATTGATTCTTTGGATATATATTGCGGTTGGTGTGTGCTTGAAAGCAGGTCAGTAGGCGTTCTTATTGATTGAATAAACAAAAATAAAAGCAAATAGAGAACATAAACTTTGCATGTTTTGTTTCGCAATAAGGTTCGATTACCATCCACTTTTCAGACCTTAGTGTTGTATATTTAACATACTTTACGACGATACATTTCCGCTTAGATTTTAGATGTGTTTGTACTCGTTGAAAAGGGACTTAATATGCCTTCGCCTATTGGTGAAAAATTGACGATTATTTTCATTAAAAGTCTTTTGATGTAGATGTACTGCCAAGAGCAAATGTGAAACATCAGATGCAGAAAATCGATGGATTAGTACAAATATGACGTCAGCATCGTGTCCAGTAATATCAAGCACTCAACCAAGAGACATTTCGTCTGATTCTGGCAAGATTACGGTACATGTGCTGTGTTTTATATCTGTATCGGTTGCTCAAAACGCACGCTTTAGTTTCATAACAAGAGCATTGCCAGAAATAAAGTTGGGAAGGGATGGCAGTTTTTCTTTGAAATGTATATTTTTTTCAGAAAAAGAAATTGTAACTTTTATTTTAATGATCTTTAAAAATACTGAACCCGCTAATACGCGAGTTTTTCAAACATCTGGAGCAGCCATAATGCTTTCTCCTTTTCCCGATTGAAGAGGCAACAATTTCTAGCAGTCCTTAGGCTGCGAGTTTAAAGCTCATATGTGTTCTGGGTTAGAGTGCTGTAAACAGAAGCGTTAGCAAGGATGTTCGTGAGATATTTAAGGACCTGGGCCTAGAATCAATGCAGGAAGCACGGGAAGGAGGAGGTGGAGATGCTGTTGTTCATCGGTCTCTCAGCAAAAAAATTAATCTCTAAAAAAGGTCCATCTCTAAAAATGGCATAAAATTGTCTTTAAGAAGTTATCTGCCAAAACAGCCTCGTTTTGGTTTTGATAGTGCACATAAATAATTACATTTTGATGCGCTTTTCTATAATTTTTTCCTTGGTTTTAGCATTTGCGATACGAATGCATAATGCGGGTTGTACGGTAACGATAAAGAAAATAGAATTTAAATTGCTCTTTGTGTTATTGCTGAGCTTTTCTTGTGGCCGGAAAATAAAAAATACAGCCTACATTCAGATATTGATCAAGTAACATGCCAGGTCCAGGTATTAACAAGAGACTAATCATCTTGATCACCTTGACTGACCAGCTTGCTAAATGTCGTTTCGGCACCCATGGTCACAAACCGATTTTCATTCTGCTCTGGATCTCGCTCTCTGAATCCCTGTATCCGCATAATCTTGCTTTCTTCATACCCGCATTCGTGGAATTTTTCTCTCTACATCCGACCATTTGTTATTCAGTGTAGATGCGATCTGTTGTAGAAAATATGTTTCGGGGCAAGAAAACAAAAAATCACGTATCATAAACTGTTAGCATGTAATTGGTGCAGTGATATAGTAGTTTGAGCGCCCGCTTCGCAGTCAGTGGACCTGGATTCAACTTCCTTGTCGAGCAATATCAAATACTTTAAAAGCACGGTATTCGCATCGTCTCTGCTTGACGGTCACAACACTAAAAGATAATGTGGAGAAATAGACGGCAACTTTGCTTGCGTTGTTGCGTAAGACGCCGAACGGGATACGTCCATCTTCATGTGACGGACAGGTGAAAATAAGAAACGTCTAACTCAAAGAAAGACCGTGACTGACTGCAGGAATAAACGAATTGTCAATAAAACATACGTTTCTGGGGCAGTTTTCTTGCGTCAGAATATATTTTAATCATGATATGACCAAAACTCATTTTCGCATGTCATTCCATAATTCCCCTAGTGACAAACGCTAAACTGATGCTAATGTCGATCTCTTGCCGTTATCATCCGGTATAAAAAGTACTGGCGAATGCTGATTGCAAGTCGCCTAGCATGCTACTTAGATGTTTCAGCAAAAAAAGGGCTTGAGATGGGCAAAGTAATCGTTTCAAAACCGCATTCAAAACCGCTCACACCCAGGCGAAAAATTATCAGGTTTATGAGATTGTTGCAATAGGCTTGTTGCCAGCTGCTTTTCCTTTATAACAATAAAAAGAGTTTATCCTAAGCAATACTCAAGCAAAAAGAACATCAGTCAAAAACAAGCAAAACAGCAATAAATCAACGACTTCACTAATGGTATTGAATTTTTTGTGCTTAGTTTTAATAAGAAAATTGTTGGCCGTCGCTTTTCTGTTCGGTAAAATGGTGGCAAATATTATTTCTATTCAGAGGGTCAGAAGTTGTAAAAAATTGATTTGAAGCGAAGCCAACTGTTGTTTTCTCACTTCATATTAGTGCGATGAATTCTTGTTGAAGGTCGAGCCACGGCAGCAAAACTCGAAAGAGAGATTTGTTTGCTGCGCATCTAGCAAAGATCTGTATTATCAAATTTTGGCGTTACAAGCATTCAACATCGTTGAGCAGCTGTTAATCATTAATTTGGAATCAATGTAAGCGCTCGATTTAGGTTGTAAGCTATCTAACCAAACTTAAACAATGCTACGAACTACCGGTTGCGGGAAAACTTTCATTGCTAAACAAAGAATTTGGGTTCAGACTCCCTTTGTAGTTGCTAGTACTGCAGGCACAATTCCTTACTATAGCAAGTGGCGAAAACTTTGAATGATTTGCGCGAAAAGTTTTAGTAGATACAAACCGCCAGTTCCCAGCCAGTAATCTCAGAATAAAGTATGTCAATTAAGCCGTCTGAGCTGGCTTCTTTCTAGGAACAGTAAAGAAAACCATCACATTCACCCACGGATGATGATCAATCGTGCGAAGTTTCATGGTGTTACAACAATTAGTTTAGAAGGAGTTTAATTTTGCTCTCTCCTTTCTCTCTCTCTCTCTCTCTCTATCTCTTTGACACATACACGCAAACACATTCACCCAGAATTGATCTTTAAATATTTCTTTAGGAAACGGCTTTGCTGATATCGTTTGGTTTGAATGGAAAAAGCTCCAACAAGGACGGTTTTTGTATTCATAGAAATATTATGATATTAATTTGTTTTGCAGTTGAATTTGAAATTTGAAGGCGTTCGGTTACTGACAAATGTGTCCTACACATGTCAGTTCTCAGCTGGGGGAAGAAAAAATGCTTTTCCTACTTCCAATTTAACTTTTACATTAGCCTCAGAACCACAAACCGCAAATTGCCAATTTTTAGCAAACTTCGCCGATGTCATTCCCAGGAATTTTGGTAAAATGCTATAGAAATTAGTGTAAATTACTAAATCTTTGTGAAAATTGTGATATAAAAGATATTTGAAAATTTTTCAGGTTTCTAAAAACATTGTTTTTACATACTTAAAAAACTTAAAAGGTTTCAAAATAACTTCCGTGGCCCAAAAATTTAAGATGTTTATCTTGTTTAAGTAGTGTAGAATACACTTTAAATCAAAAGCGCTGAGGTTGGAACTGTCAGAAACTAGTTTAAGGCTGTCTCGTTACTTGTTATAATCCAGTTCAGCATTTTTTTTATTTTTGATACTTTACCCGTTACAAAAGTTCAGTTTACAAAATTTACCCCTAAAACGCAGATCAATATCAAAAATTTAATAGCGCGGAGATTAAAAAAAAATTGACATAATATTTCAACTAGTAAATTATGTAGCTGTTGAACTCCAATGTTGCTTAATTCTGTTCATGGCTTACTAACAATACGCCTCTGGAGAAATTTACTCTTCGAAATGAAGACAATTAGCTCTCGGTAAAAGAAAGAGGGTGAAGTCTTTATTTATTCAAAATGGTAAACTATTTTGTTAGAAGTCCTAGTTTAGCGAGAAAGCTATAAAAGTATACACCACTCGGTAATGTCATAGCGAGTTTGTTTTTACAACCTTTGGATAATTATAGTTTTTACAGACCAGAGAAATATACTTAGAAGATAATTCGTAATTGTGGTTTTGTTACAAGACTAATTTTATGGGCCCAGTTAAATTGGCTCAAAGCCAAATGGTTAAGAAAGATAGTATTAGCTCTCAGTGTTGGGAATGTAAGCAAGGATGTTTAAAGATTGCCGCTCTTATTTCTCCCATTCTCCCGAGGTCCGTTGTTGTGGTCACGAATAACTACCAAGGTTGAACTTGCTTTGTGTGCCTGCAAATTGCTATTTTTGTTCTGTAATTCCAAAAGCACGTTTCACAAGGTCTCATATTTTGTTTGTTTTGTTAAATCGAATCAACGTGAATGTAGCTAGGTATAGCATCTTATAATAAAACAAATATAGCTATTAGTGTTTCATTTTAATTATAACGTGAAAAGGCTTTTTTAAACTAGATCAGTTTTTCACTAGTTTAAATATTTCTTACCTGTTGCAGCTCACTTAAACCAACAGAGTGCGATAATTTAACTGTTAGGTATTAGCCGTTTTAGGTCAAAATGAAATGTTCTGTTGGCTTTATTTGCCGCAAGAAATAGCTTGCGGGTTGCTATTTGATTGTTATCGCAATTTTTTTGATTGAAATTAATGACTTTCTAGCATCTAACAGGGGCGTTCAGAGAACGGTCCGGGCCCGGTAGCAACATTAATTTCGAGCTCCTCTAACAAGGGTGGGGTAAAGTCTGAATATTCTGCGAAACTCAGAAAATTTTTCTAGGGAAGCATCGTGGCGGAAATTGCCTGTACCGCTCGGCAAACATTGACAGACGCAGCGATTAGGAGGCGGCGACCTTATTTTTTGTTTTCGAAGATCAAACACAACCAGTTGCTTATTTTGATCTCCATATTGATGGGAAATTTCCTGACCAGTTCTAAACATTAAAATCAATACAAAACAGGTGACAACCAAAACCAATCAGCGCTGCGTTTGACAACAGCGCAGGCCCCTTAATCGAGCCGGAAAGTGATTTTTTGGGTAAAAGGGCGCCTAGCACAAAATTGAAACGATAAGCAAAAGGATTTTTTTCTACCGAGTAGATTTACGCCTCATGGAAACCATTATTTAGTCAGGAAAAATTACAGCATAAGTGTTATTGGAAAATGTGTACTTGTTATAACCAAGAACTGCTCTCTCTTGAGTTTGTAGTTTCCTTTAACGTAGACCAACGCAGGAACTGACTACATTGCCTCGGTAAACTTAAATTTAGTCTCTTCGTAGAGTCATGCCCAGATACTGTATAGGAGTAATTGACATTTTGGATCTCCTGCTTAGCTTTCAGCTTGGGAGTGAAGTGGAGAATAAAGCATAAAACTGAAATATTTTCTTAGTTTTGACATAAAAAATGTTCGAACGCTAAAACACCGGCTGTAACAAGCTTCAAAACCTATGCAATATTTCATTTCACAAACTTGTCATTTTAGATCATCAAAACGTTACTCTGGACGTTGTTTTTAATGGAAATGCCGTAACGAGTGCAATAATCCGTGTTTTTTCCTGCCCCAAGGTGAAGGAGCTTAACAAACACAGTATGTAAGTAGAGTTAAATTTCTGTTCAGCTATGACTGCTTCTCAGTTACCCGAAAGTTTTTAAAACTATGCCTGGAGCGACTTGTGTTCAAGCTCGCTTCGGAGTCACCAGCACCTGTACCAGTACATTGTTACCACCACATGCGGTATAACCAAGCAGGAGAAATTTCTGTGAAGTCACTTTTTCAAACAATTAATAACCCGTGCAAACATCTAGAATTGTGTCGGCAGCGACCTGTCTCTACTGCAGCAGTCGCTTTTTGCAGTAGGTATGCAGCTTCGAGGAAAATTGAGAAGATATCGTTCTTGCTTGATAAGTTTATCCCAGCGCCACCATAGCACAGAAGAATAACGGCGATTGGAAAGGCTATGCGGGGTTCGAGACGTGAGTTTCATGGAAGACAGCATCCTGATGACAATGGAATGATGGATGCTGAAAGGAGAAAAGGAGAGCGAATTGGAAGAGGGAGAAGGAGGAAGAGAAAGCGTGGAGTATCAAGAAATTACCACGATTGGGATCAAGCTGACGATGATGGTTTGATTTACTACTTCAGTGACAGTGATAACAGCTCTGGTTGGGGATCTGATAAAAATTTTGATGATCTCTTGGCGAAAAAGAAGAGAGGAAGTTTACAAAAGCCAACGGAAGCAGAGAAAATGGCTTCATTTTCCTCTCCACAACCAATACACGTTACCAATACGAGGTGTTCTTCTCCTAAACGTTAGCCTAGTCGAATATGGGATAGACCTGACATGATGGGCGAGCCTCAAGGCATTCCTGTGATTGAGGGCGCAAAGCCCCAGCCAATACCATCGCTGGCCAACCGAACGGGGCAGCTTACCTGCAGCGAATGTGATATTGCCGGACGGCCGGATGCCCGGGAAGAGGATTTGAAAATTCAGCAAGACTATTGGATGCCCAACGAACAGCCAATAATGCCACGTAATTCGTTGCCATGGGAGCAACCATCGACCGCTGCTAGCGCTAGGGTGCAAGCCCATTCTGCATAGCCGCAACCGCCACTTCGTCGGCAGAACAGTTGTACAAAAAACTCGTGTTTGAGTTGGGCTGTAAAACTAAACTTATGATCATGCTATGTTGTTGTGTTGAGTTGTTTTTTAAATTTTTTACCAATCTACTCCAAAAATAAATCGGCATGCTGTTAATAATACTTTGAGCAGCTTTGATTAAGTTTACTGCCAAATTGGTAATGGTAAGTTTGCTTCTAACGACAATTGCTCAGGCGCAATAGCTGAGATCAAGCAGTGCATTTTGTATGCTTGTTGGGTGGAAACTGCCCTCTTATCGAAATAATCTATTTACGACTATTATCTATTGCAAAGCCTACCACAGCTTGGAGCTTAAGCAATGAAGGTTGCTTTATTAATTAGCTGCCGTTGCTACATTCTTTTCATATTTTTTTCTAAGAGGTTAGTCGGATAATTGCGCGACATGTCAGGAGAAGTTTCACTTTTATTTGTAGTTTCCCTTTCGCTTAAATGTCGGGCAAATTTTACAAAAACTTCAAAGGTTCACTGCAATATCCGCACAAGCGTTGTAAAACCTCTGGTGTCGGTTAAATGCTGCTGTTTTCTGTTGTGCTGTGTCTTTAAAAAAAGTTTTTGACAGCTTGTATAATGTCCTTGCAGAAAGAAACGTATTTTGAACCAAATAATCCAAAATGTCGGAAAGTGTCATACCAAAAACACAGCACGCTCAGCTATAAGTACACTATACACCGGGAGTGCCCAACCTTTTTGTTATTGCCGGCTGCATCACAAACTAAATTTAAGTTAACGAACGCCACTAGTTACCATCAGTTATTAAAATTATGTATTATAAATAAGTTGCATTTGTCAATAATATGCAGCTTCAGTCCTACAGATAAACATAATGCAACGAAACATCACGACTTATTAAAAGAAAGGCAGACGCTTTGACTGCATACGAGGATAACTTACCAAATGACTGGAAAAGGGCTAGAATACTCACCGCCGGGTTTTAAATCTGTTGACAAAAGGGCATTGCCTGTTGCCTGGGAACATTACAAGAAAGCGTGAATGAACTCTGAAATTTATCAAAGGTGGCTTCAGAATTTCGATAAAAAGATGGGAAGACGAAATCGCCAAGTTTTACTACTCCTGGACAATACTCCAAGCCATCCAAAGGACATCAATATATCAAACGTGAAAGTTGTGTTTTTACCAGCCAATACGACGTCTAAGCTTCAACCACTAGATCAGGGAATAAATTGGGCAGTAAAAACAATCTATCAAAACGACTTCTGCAATCTGTGTTGGCTAAAATGGATATAGATGAGGACGTGAAGACTGTGTTAAAATGCGTGTTTGTTTTAGATGCTGTACATTGAATTGATACACCTCTTCGAGAACTTCGTTCTACTACCGTAAAGAAATGCTTCCTAAAAAGTAGAATTGGGCATGTTGATCAATCAATCTCTTTATATGATGAGAACAATGTGCAACTTAAATGAACTTCCTTTAAGGGTCCAAGGTCACAACGATCTTTCGTCTTGAGACAAGAGAAGAACTTGGCTTTCAGCGAAGATGCGTGTTTAGAAAAGGAAAAAGCGCGGTCGAAGATGACCCCAAGGAAGATTGGTAATGGATTGAAACAGAGTTGAATAAGAGGATTTGGGGATGGAGGTTAGCTTGGTCTCGATCCACAGAGAAGAAAGAAGTCTCACATTTGCTCGGATTAAGAAGATTCTAGTACTCTCACTATCGCTCCAGTCGGATAAAAACTCCTTGTGTAGCCTCCTTCGTAGCAGGGATCAAAAAGGAGGAAGACCAAATGCCCAAATCGATCAGGAAAGAGAATTGAATCTAGGTATACAGACTTCAAAGCACACGCTCTTATCTCTACACCACGCACTTGGTTTTAAGGGCTATCAAAGGCAGTGATTGTCGGAAACTGTGAAATTACTGGAGACTAATGGTGTTGTGGTTAGAACTTCCGCTCCACAATCGGTTGACTGGAGGTTCATTTCCCTTATTTATCCATACGAAAGACTTTAGAAATGATGGGCAAAGTGGTCTTACTTTGCTCTCAGCAATAGAGACTACGAGAAAAGGAAATATAAACCGTGCATAATTTACTCAGTAGTGATTGGAATATGTTTTGGAGCAAAAAACAGTTGCAGTAAGAAAAGTGCCAAAAAACAGCATCGCATTTTTCGTAAATGAACCCTCAGCAGTTACCCGAAAGACACATTTGTTGAAAAGATTGGTGCGACTCATATTTTACTCTAGAATTTTACCGATGTTACAAGTCAGTTGATTTTTTTCATTATTTGAGAGAAACCCTTTTAAAAATTTTATTTCACTTTTGCTACAGCTTCACTAAAACACTTTTGTTTACAGAGAAAAAACTTTCAAATTAATATAAAAAATATCTAAACCTGAATACAACATATCTTTGTTGCCCGAGAATACTGCTGCCCAAATCTATTGTAAAGTTTTTATAAAACCCAATTAAATTTTCTGCTCTGTCGCATTTAATGAATGCGAAGAATACAGGAACAGCAAAATCAATATAAGGGTAAATCATCAAAGATGGTATTTTTACGTGTTGGAAGTCCGCATGCGTGCTAAGTTCCTGCCGATTTGAGAAAATCATTTTCTAAAAAGTCATCGTGCTGCAGACCAAGCTGTTCCAAATTGAACTCATTCAAATTTAAAACGCACTAGCCCAGCTTTTTTCAATATTAGCAAGAGATTGTGGGCTTATATTTCCTCCTAAATTACATTTCTACACTCCTTGTTTGTAAGTGGAGGAAAGCAACTTAATTTTTTGTTTTGTAGGTTTCAATTGGATGGCTCTCTTTGTTCGAAAAGCAACAATATATCAGAAAAACATTTAACAGCATTATATTTGTTGCCTGCATTGCTGTACTTGTGGCTGTTATTCTAATTGCTTTAAGCACTTTCCTGGTGTGGTGGAGGAAAAGAAAAACAAAACAATTAAAGATATTCAAAACGAGATGACCTGGAAAACAAAATAAATCAAAATTATGCATAAGTTTTTGCAAGTACTGCCGCATATAAATCATAAATTTTTTGTAGAAATCTAAGTTTTGCAACATGTTTAGTTTTTTGTAGAAGTTTAAAATCTTTTTCGCATGTTTCTTGCAATATTCTTGACCACTCTTTGGTAATTTAACAGATCATCATTTTATTATATTGAACTTGAACGTTTAATAAATCTGCTCGTTAAATAATCAAAAATGAATCAACAAAATTATATATAACGTATATACTCATGTATAAGTCGAATTTCTGGGAGACGATTTAAAGATAAAATTTTTTGGGTCGACTTACACGAGAGTAATGTTTGTGGACATGTTGCTGCCGAGAGGTATAGAATGTGAATATGAAAAGAAAACTCCGTTATTATACATGCAATATACACACCGCGTATGAAGCCTCAACAAACGCTAATAATATGGTGCTTCACCTTATAAATGTTAACGCTACTTCACAAAATTATCAAATATCGGTGAAATTTATTGTAGAGGTGTTGAATTAGCTTAAAATATACGGTATATATTATTAGTAAACTAGCTTACGACGGCATGCTCAATTATAACCTGGGAGCCACCATTGTTGTGCTGTATTGCCACTTATCGGTTTTGAGTTCAATAAATTAATATATTTGGGAAACCATTAAGCGAAATTTTATTACTGTAAATTTCAAATAAAGTCCAATGCACGTACCTTTAAATAGACCTTGATTTATAAATACCGGTAATTATCCAAATATACAAACATTTTAAATCCAACAAACAGTCAACATTTATGTAATAGTAGTCTAATAAAAAGTTTATTTCAATTCTTCAAAGCAATTCTCAGCATCGGTATTGCTATCCCCAAACAGTTCAGTCCACTCCTCAATACCGCAAGTCCATCAAAACATGTTGTAATGCAGAATTGACTTATACACAAGTAATACTTGTGATGATGTAATTTTTTGTTTTAAAATACTCATCGATCTATCCATGAGATCGACGTATACATGAGTATAAACGGTAATAAACTTTTTTTGTTTGTGTTATTTCAAGGCGTGATTTAAATTTGTAAAACGTTCATTTATTAATTAGACAACATATTTAGGGCCAATAAAATCAATTTTGTTTCTTTCTATCTTAAATCTTGATTGCCATGTTTATGCAAATTTTTTTCTTAACCCTTAGATGCAGGAACCTATGAACACCCACCAATACAGAAACCGGGCTTGCGAGGCCCACCTGTTCTAAAGGAGTATGTTTTCATTCGCGGTTGTGTTTGTTGGTATATATTGGAGCATTCACACTCAAAGTACAGTATTGTAGAAGTATGTTTTATGTATTTTGGTTCCAGTGTATAACTTTATGTACAAAATCAGAAAGAAAATCAAATCCAAAACTCACTCTGGAGACATGTACGTACTAAAATAAGAAGACAGACAATTGTTACAAACGACATGACTATGTTCCTTACACACGTTTTTGTTACATTTCTTGCATACCATAGCACTTTTACGATCTTTTTTCGAAGGGCAATAGTGGCAACGTTTTCGCTTGGTTACAGGTGTCTCGCAAACAGTGCCTACATTTTCTTCTCTTCTGACCCCGCATCGTTCCATTGCCACAAGTACAGTTGACCGTAGGTTTGTAGTCACTCTCAGTCGCCTTCTCATTTGTGGAATTATCAATTCCTTTGCGAGGTTTCGCAGAAACAATCTTCGCTTGTGGGTCTTTCCTACTTCAAATTCCGGATTCTGTGTTGAAAAGATGAGGAAAGTATTTAGCGCAGCAACATCCAGCAAATTGTACCACATCACTACTGGCCATCTTTTTGTCAGCCGCTTGCAACTATATGTGCGAATCATTTGGTCGAAGGTGTCCACTCCTGCTTTGGTACCATTGTAGTATTGTATTACCTCTGGCTTTTTCTTTGAACTGCCTTCATCAATAGCTTTGTCATGATGCATAGTACTCAGCATTATAACCGCCTTTCCTTTCTTTGGTACATAGCTTACCATAGTGGTGTTACCCTTGAAGCCAAACTCAGTGCTGTACCGTTCCCGACTTTTACTTGCTTTCATAATCGGGGGTATATCCGGTTTATTTTGTCGAAGGGTCCCAACTAATGTTAGGTTTTTGTTCAGCAGGGATTCAGCCAATTGCACGCTTGTGAAAAAGTTGTCTGCGGTTACGTTGCGACCACTGTGCTGCAAAGGGGAGCACAGTTCATGCACAATACTACTACCCACGTTTCTCTTCACTTCCTCACCTAGTTGTCTACCAGTATAAACACTTCCGTTGAAGCCATAGTTAGTTATCGAATCACATAACCAGAAGATTTTTATGCCGTATTTTCCTGGCTTGGTTGGAATATACTGAAGAAATCTACATCGTCCCTTGAAAGCCACCAGTTGCTCATCAATAGTAACACATTCGTGTGGACTGTACCATTTTTTGCAGTTTGAAATAAAAAGTTCCCAAATATATCTAAATGCTGCCATGTGGTCTGTCTGCAGGCGGAATTCTCTCGTTCTTTTGTCATCAAACCTCAAAAAGCGACGGATGTCTTCAAATCTTTCTACAGACATGGTTGCCTTGTACATAGGGTTTGAGAAGTCATTCCCAAACAACTCGCGTGTTGATACGTCCCACTGCTTTTCAGAGCCAGCAAGAAGTACAAGCCCAAAACAAGCTAGAAGTTCTTCCTTAGATACATTGTTCCACCGCTTTCTTCTACTACTCGCCACTCTCCTTCCTTCCAAGTTTGTGCATTTACACACCTCATCCAGAATCTCTTCTGATGAAAACAGTTCTAATGCATTGGATGGAGAATTTGCTATCACAGTCCGTTTAGGCCCTGGCTGTTCATGCATAATATTATGCCTTGGGGTCCTACTTGGAGGAGGGGTATCCGATCTCCAATATGTGCCATTGCGACCAGTCCGATTAGCGATTTCTGTGTGCAGTTCATTGTCTTCATCAGAACTGTCATCGCTTGATTCCTCTGAACTGTAAGACGATGAAGGCAAATTGCTAGAGACTGGCTCAAAATCTTCATCCTCTGAACATTCTGATTCTTCGTCTACGCTCAAAACACCCTCTTCAATCATATCTTCTATTTCGTCAAGCGTTAGCTTATCACCTTTACGCTTGGCCATCTTCACTAGAAACAAACCGCAATACTAACAAGCAAAAATTACTAACGATCTGACTTCAGTCAAACGTTTTTCTACGTTCACAACGTAAGCAAAGACCACGTGCTAATCTAAGTAAATGGCCACTAGAGGCAGTAGAGATTTTTTAGGCTGTGAAAAAATTGATAGACACAAGTAGCAAAAAAGACATACTCCGAAAAATATCTGCCTAATATTGTAAAACGATCGAGGCAAAGCAAAAAAACTGGAAGTCCAAGCGAAAGTGGCACCCCAAAAATTTAGCATAGTCTAATGAAACGGGTACCCCTCCCACCTCGAAGGTTTTTTTTCTGGATCAATCCACGAAAGCAATCTAGCATAAGTTGCAGAAGAATACCCGGAAAACCTCGGCCATATGTTAAGTAGGATCGACATAAATTTTTTTAAAAAATCCTTGCCGGGCCTCCCAGACCCATTCCTGCATCTAAGGGTTAAGCGCTGTTTTGATAATGCTTTTAGCTCAGCCACAATAAAACATTTTGTTGGGTTCTTTAGCGCATTGTTGTTTAAATCAAGATTTGAAATTGCAAGATCCAGATTTCAGCTTTAGTCTATATTTAAAGCATTACTACTTAATGTTTGCGAAGTATTGTGCATTTTACTAAAGCTGTTTGACTTTACTAAAGTATGGTCAAAGTGATTTTAATTGAATAAAAATCATCTGCCATCTTAATCATAAACTTCGATTAGGGTCATAGCTTTGAAGTTTGATCACACTAAGTTGAATTTGAAAGCAAAATCTATAGGAATGCAAAACTACTCGACTAGAAAATTTTAAGAAATTTCTAGTTTTTTTAGTTAAAATAAAAACTTTAAAATACAAATTTCGAAATGCAGTGGCTTTTGAAACATTACGTGTTTGATTTGTAACGGCCAAATTGTTTATGTATGTGTACTTCTTTGTATCATAAGTATATACAGGGTGCGCCAAAAAGACCTGACACATTTGAAAGTTTAATAAAAATCAAGCCTGTTGACGAAAACAGGAAATGTTCACATTTTTGGAAAGCGTACAGCATGCCATTTTGTGTGGAATACGCGAAACATGAACACTACATTTTGTGACGTAATAATAGTTGATGTTGAAAATTATGGCATTTTGTAAGCAAAGTGCTTTTTAAATGCAAAATAACAATTATATTAATGCAATATAAAAACCAAAATAACACTAAAAACCAAACACTACAACATTTTTAAATAAAAACGTAAAATAACAAAATAACAACCATGCATTTTATTAGGTTTTAAAAATTTAATCAGTTAGGTGCTTGCCGTGATTGTTTACGCAGAGGTTAACACGCTTATGAAAGTTGTCGATTACTCGGTTGATCATTATGGGTGTTATGGCAGCTATTTCATGTCGTATTGCGTCTTTTAACTCTTCTACTGATCGTGGGCGTTGAGTGTACACTTTCGATTTCAGGTAACCCCAGAGAAAATAATCGCATGGATTCAAGTCAGGTGATCTTGGTGGCCACCCAATGTCACCACGCATGGAAATCAAATGATTAGGGAACATTTCTTTCAAAGTCTTTATTGCATTTCGGGAAGTGTGGGCTGTTGCTCCATCCTGTTGAAACCAAAGTTGGTGTTGATCTTCACGCTCATTCAATCTTGGTTTCAAAAAATTCTCTAGCATTTTGCAATATCGATCAGAATTTACAGTTGCCACAACGTTTTCTTCTTCAAAGAAATACCGACCCCATATGCCAAACCTTGCTATTGCACACCACACCGTCACTCTGGGACAATGCAACGGACGTTCATCCAGCGAACGAGGGTTAGATTCAGCCCAGTATCGAAAGTTTTGCTTGTTAACGGTACAACACAAGTGAAAATGAGCCTCGTCGCTGTATAGCACCAAAGCATCCATACGAACATTTTGTTGAATTTCCAAACACAAAGCTCTTCGGGTTTCAAAGTCATTTTCGTTTAGTTCTTGTGCCAACATAATCTTGTACGGATGCATTTGCAGTTCTTTGTGAAGAATTCTTCTTACTCTGGTTGCGGAGATCCTCAAAGCAGCTGCGTGTTTTCTCGCAGAACGTTGTGGAGATTGTTGAACTGACGCTTTTACTGCCATTGCATTTTCTGGAGTTGTGAAAGTCCGAGGTCGGCCGGTCGATCGTCGTTTTAGTGCAGATCCATTTTTTCTAAAGTTCTTTATCCACAACAAAATGGTGTTTCGACTTGGCACTGGATCGTGTCTTCCAAGCTTGAAGTGCGTACGAAATAATCTTTGAGTTGCAGTTATTGATCCACTGTTCGCAAAAAAGTTTCCACAACGAAAGAACGGTGTGAGCCCAACCACTTCATTTTAGCAAATAAAGCACAATTTTAAAAATTACATTAATTTAAAAATCAACCATTATGACGTCACAAATGCATTGTAGATTGTTTTTTGGACACCGCACAAAATGGCATGCTATACGCTTTCCAAAAATGTAAACATCAATTATTTTCGTCAACGCGTTTGATTTCTATTAAATTTTCAAATGTGTCAGGTCTTTTTGGCGTACCCTGTATAATCAGTGTACAAAATCATGTATTTTTGTGCTAATTGCGCATTTGACTATTTTTTCAATTAGCCTGTTTATTAGCTATATTTGAATTTGTATACACTATTTATCAAATCGGTAAACTTTAACACTCCGCTTTTGATTACATAATGAATATAGATAAATGAACCAACACCAAAGCCATATACGAAATAGTAATCAAACATTATTAAAACTATTGTTATTTGAATTTTTGATAAAGGGTCTCTGGAGAAGTGAAACACAAGAAGAGTTGCATCGTAAGACCTTCGATTTTTATAGATTCAGTGGTAAGACCATAAGTATCAGGAAAATAGCACATCATCTGCAAAAAGTGATACTTTAAGGTTTCTTTATTTCAGGTAATTTTACTTTACAGCCTGATTTGACGAAACGTAAGCGCTAAACACTTAATACGCAAAATAAAAATGGTTAGTGATAAGGGATCAACTTGCCAACTTGTATCAACGCTTATCGTGCACTATTTTAACATAAGAAAAGGAGATAAGCAATTATTATTCGCAATGCAGCATTCAAAGTTTTTGCATAAATTTTTTATTTAATTGATGTAGAAATCGTCAAAGCCGTAACCTATAACTTAGTAAAAATAAAAACTTGCTTAAAGAATCTAAAGCTTTGTGTAGATCCAATAGTAATGCGGTGCCAATTATCTTTTTGTGGTTCGCGAAGTAAACAATAAATTAGTGTCCCCAATGTTTCTGTATTTTATGATGCCATTTTGTTCATTTTTATTGAGATCATTTAAAAAAGGGCTTGACGTCTTATTTATAACTGTATATATTATTTTATAATCACAAACATCCGGTTCTGGCGGCATCGCCTGCGGGATCCCCATCAGTAATGTCGAGGTTAACAGAATCGGTTCAGCAGGCGAACCCAGTTTCACCCAATGGATAGTTGTAAAAACACAAATAAAACGTTTATATTTTTTTTTACATAGACCTATATAGTTCCGAAACAAAAATATTGTTCTTTAAAATGCAACATTAAGAGGTTTGTGCATGGTCACTTACATGTCTCGAGTCCCTGACAACACCTTGTTTGTCATGTTTTTGCAATCAACGTCCTCAAGCTTAACAAATTTTTATTCGTTAAATGCAGGAAGTGCATGAAAGCAAATCGAAATTGTTGAAAAGCGCCAAAGTGATTGATATGTATTTTCAGGATTAAACTGTTTGATATTAGGAACACTACTTATAATTTTTCATAATTGTATGCCTATTTGTACGACCTAAAGTTAATTGCTGGGAGCATGTTGCTTGATCCTGTCATAAATACAGCCATGCAAAGAGCAAATTAACCCCAAAGAAAAGCATTCACAGTGAATTTACTACAGTTCTAAGGCTCCCATCAGTAATGTCGAGGTTAAGAATAACAAATCAGCCAACTGTGCTGACCTCACCAACTGGAAAAGGAAATGGTTTCATATTTAAATGACATGTAGCTCAACACTAATTTAAATCGGGTTTTTCAAAAGCTAAAACAGGACAATCTTTACCCACTGTTTTTATAAGAAGATAACATTTTTTTTGCTTGGAGTAGGCTACATTTTAAATTTTTTATAGACTTTATTTTTAAATGAATCTTTTAGAAAATTTGGTAGATAATGGCAAAGAACGATGCTTGCGACGAACAATAGTCAAAATGTACCAAAGGACTTGAATTTTCTAGTCATTTTTATTTTGTATAGCACAGCCATCAAAATTTTGAAAGTTTTGACCGGTAGGCTTTATTTTTTAATTTTTGAAGACTTCATTTTTTGATAAACGTGTTTGAAAATTTTGGTAGATAATGCCGAGGATTCATGCTTGTGAGGAAAAATAGTTAAATGTACCAAAGAAATAACGTTTTCTAAAAATTGCAAGTTTTGTAGGCCTAGTACAAAAGATTTTCAATTAATAATGGAACATGATGTATGGCAAGATATTTTCGATCAGCCAATGTAAACTAATCCTTAGTCATTAATAACAATTAGAGTAGCAAATTGCTGGAAAGCTGATTTCCTAAGCTCTAAAACAAAACTAATTGCTGGTACCTGATCACAACCCTTATTTATTAAACTTTCTTGGGTTTACTCAACTTACCACTTCTTTTCGGGAATAAAAAATTACCCTACAAGTGTTCAAGTTCAATGTATTTAATATAAAAACAAACAGCAAAGGTATATGTCATATATTATCGGAATCGCCTTTAAATATACTTTAATTTGTTTAAACTCTTTTGAAAGTTGTTTGAGCAATGAGATCACTAGTCAGTTTTTAATCAAAACAATTGTGAGAAATTTTTGCAGGTTTTGAAAAAAATCATCGTGTAGTGGTTAGTGATGGCGAACGACTGTGTTGACTGCACTAGACAGCATTTCACACCATAGAGCAAGTTTGAAGCGTTCAAGAGAAGAAGCATGCTTAAAAGGCTTAAAACGCTTAAAAAAAGAATTGCTCATTGCATTGCCAATTAAGCTTAAACTGTTGCAGAGTTATTTTGATTAAAAGTGCTTTGATAATATCTCGCAAACAAGCGTTTAATCGCGTTTCTACGATCAGTACTTATCGAGAAAATACAGAGAAGAAATTGTGAAATCAAGCGTTAGCCGAGACGTTTTTTTAAACCAGAAAAGGATGAAATATTTTTTAAGTTGGTTAGTTGGGTTTGGTTTTCATTTGAGCTAAAACGGTTTTCCTCTGTTAAAAAATGCAAA
The DNA here is from genome assembly GCA_963675345.1 of Trididemnum clinides. Lineage (NCBI taxonomy): Eukaryota > Metazoa > Chordata > Ascidiacea > Aplousobranchia > Didemnidae > Trididemnum > Trididemnum clinides. The sequence continues at coordinate 16,490,066 of OY776305.1, forward strand.
TTAAATAATTGCTTTAATTATAACATCATGATGAGTTCATGAACCTCCTCATGACCTTCACTCCAAGAAGGTGATCATTTGTGCCAAGTTTGATGTTTGTACATCCAGTAGTTTTGGAGGAGTGAAAGCCAATAGGCAGACAGAATAGTGCATTATTGTACAAATCAAATGAAAAGTGTAATGTAAACAGTGAACTTAAGCAACGCTTACCGTGCGCTGTGTTTGTTTTAGGTTATGACAATTAAGGCTCACAAACCACAGAGATAGTTACTGACCTAATTATTGTTAACGTCAAAGAGCACGACATATTCATCAGAGAAACTTTAAAGGTGATGGAAACTCCAACCATTGATTTTCTGAGCTATAGAGGAGTTTAAATTAAGTATTGAACAGCCGCTAACTAAAGATGTAAAACAAAATGCAAATTACACGCGACTTAATTGTCTTTTAAATGATTAAACGCATAACGTAGGAAACATATCAATGACATGATCTCAAAATGCCCAGAAGGGGATATTTGGATTTTATGCGGGAATTACTGTGGATGGACTAGCCTACAATATGCTAGTACAGATTTAATTTTCTGTGGTAGACCTGTGGATGGCTGGCATGTAAGATATTGGTATAGATTGAGGGAAGTTGAGAATGCTAATGAGGCATTACCATATTTGGAAACTTGAGACAAGAGATTATTTATTGTTTCAGTTTAATACTAATTTGGTTTCGATTTAAATCAAGTGAAACTCAAACTTTGTTTTATTTACGTGAACATGATTCAGCAAAAAAAATTTTAATTTGTTGACTAGATCGAGTCATCTTTAACTTGACTCGAGTCGAGTTCGAGTCACGAGAACTCGAGCTAAGTCCGCGTCTTTGAGGTGAAGGCCCGAGTCGAGTAGGAGTTCTTCTAAGATTTTTACAAGTCGACTCGATTCCTTAGAAAACAGGACTTGAATCATTGCAACTCCGATGGAAAATATCGATTGTGGTACGAAAGCTGCTCCCAAAAAGAAAGTTTTTTAAATTTGAGCTTTACTGGCGTTACAAACAGCTCTACCTTTCTTTATTTTCCTAAAACCCTAAAGCAACGTCAATTTGTCTGTGTTTTGGATATATTTTGTGAAGTATAGTAACAAGAAAAGTTTCCCCAAGCCACGTTTTTGTAAACTAGGTTCCTGTTTCGCTTTGTTAACTTTTTATAAATAGTTTATCAGGAGAATCACTTGCGATGGACGAATTTATCAGATACAAAAGTGAAGTTTAACTTTTCTGGGTACGAATATAAATTTAAAAATTTACTCTTCAACAAAAGGATAAACGTTGATATTTTATTTGACATTAGCACAAAACTGTTTTAATTTGCGCTTACTAAGCAGGCAAATTTCTCAGCGAAGTTTGCCGACAATTTTACTTTTACTAATCTATTTTGTCACTCGCTGGCAAAATTTGCTTGTTTGCTAAACGACAAAATAGAAAAATTAAAAGCAAAAGTGTTCTCAAATTTTGTAGCTAAATTGGCGGGCATAGTCAACGTAGATTTGATGTTTTGCAATTATGAGAAATACTGGGAATTCCTCTATCGTTTCCAGCATCCATAACTTACTTTGGTTTAATAAAGTCTTCAAGTTTGCTTTTTTCGCTAAAGCAGCATGCTAAGTCTATGCTTAAACCTAAAAGTATCTGAATGAATCAGATTACGTATTGACAAATAGTTATGAAAACTTTGTAGCAATAGCTAAGCTTTTTCATTAGTTATTTCTGATTAAATACTGGAAGCTTAAACGGGCAAAAAATAATGTTAGGCTCTCTAGTTGGTTATGTTAATCCACCATAGCAATGAAAAACCAGTTTTATTCTTTTTTGCCAGTTAGGCGATAGTTGTTGAATATTTTAATATTGGTGTTGTTAACTTTTTATAATCATTTTATTAATTTAAAATTTGTGCAGAAGACCAGTGACATACGAGGTGCATTCAATAAGTTTCCAGACTTTTTTTGTACAGGCATTTATAATTGCCGTAAACTCGAGATATTTCAGTATGTTGTTACTATACTCTTTATGAGATGATTGACCGACTTTTTCTTGTTTAGGTGCAAATTTATAGCTACAGTAGGAATTAGAGTACACCTTACTAAATCCTGATTGTCACAGCTGGTGAATTTCAAAAATGCAATCTGGACGTGAGGACACATTAGAAGAACGATATGCGATCAAGTTCTGTTTTTAACTTGGAAAAACTGCCACGAAAACGTATGGTATGCTTCAGACTGCTTATGGACCATCTTGCATGAATCGATCATCAGTTTTTCAGTGGCACAAGAGATTCAAGGAAGGAAGGGAGTCCTTGAGGGATGATGAGAGATGTGGGAGGAGTAGGGAAGTCAGAACATCAGAGATGATTGGCCAAATAAACGATTTCATGAATAGGGACCGTCGTGTTTCTATACAGACACTAAGCGCACAGTTTAATGTCAGTGTGGGAGCTGTACACATAATCATTCGTGAGGAACTGAAGATGCGGAAGATTTGCGCGAAGTTTGTCCCAAGAGTGCTCCGGAAAGATCAGAGAGAAAGACGTTGCAATGACAGCAAGGAGATGGTCGAGCTCATTAATTCAGATCCCCAAGTTCTTGATGCCCTGGTAACCTGCGATGAAAGCTGGATCTATTGTTATGACCCAGAGACCAAGAGACAGAGTTTCCAGTGGAAGCATGCTGGATCTCCCAGACCCAAGAAGGCCAGACAGAGCAAGTCCACCCAGAAACTCATGATGATCCCTTTTTTTGACAGCATGGGCATAATCTACATTCACTGGGTTCCGACTGGAATCACAGTCAACAAGGAGTACTATATTGAAGTTTTAAGGGAGTTCAGGAAGAGATTCCGTCGGAAGAGGCCAGAACTCTTCGAATCAGGTCAGTGGCATTTTCATCAGGACAATGCCCCAGTCTACAACTCCATCCTCGTCACAGACTATTTGACCCAGATGGGCATCAAGACGGTTCCCCATCCTCCCTACAGCCAGAACCTTGCTCCCTGCGACTTTTGGCTATTCCCAAAGCTCAAGGAAAACCTCAGAGGCAATCGTTATTCCACAATTGAGGACATGAAAGAGGCTGTGACGAGGGTCCTAAACACGCTCACACAAGAAGACTTCCAGGGGGCTTTCCAGAAGTTGTTGGAACGGTACAACAAGTGCATTGATGTCGGAGGAGAATACTTTGAAGGGGACTAGAGTTTTTTGTGTGTACGTTTAATAAAAGTGTCTATACCAAAAAAGTCTGGAAACTTATTGAATGCACCTCGTATTTAAGGGAGAATGAAGAGTGATGGCTTCCCCAAACAGTATGTCGGCAGTTATAATTGTGAAAAGAAAAAAGTGGTTGCCTACGATTAGAGACCAAACTGGGCAAAATTCTTTGTTTCCATAAGTTGTTCTCTAAAAGAAAAGTCTCTAACTTTTCAAAATGCTGTGGCATCTCCAAAATTTGTTTCTAAATACGCCATTGTAGAAGACGAGCGTAGAACAGTGAGAATGAACTTTTTCGAGCAAGAATATTGTTTGATATGCTCGCGATTCTACAAGCTGCATACAAATTGCACTTCTGCCGTTTGTCAGTGATGTAATAACAACTTAACTGGTTGATCCGGTATAGTTGAAACCTCTAAACATATTTGATTGAAAGTTGTTGTGCATCAAGTAATAACAGAGTATAGTGAGATCAGAAAACTTTACATGTCTGCGGCCTTCAGCAAACAAGTTGCAGGTGGAGCTGTTAAAGTTGCAAAGTTATAATTGTGGCTACGAGTATACGTTGCCACACGACACTTGATTTTACCCATATAATACATTTTTTCCGAATTCTAAGACACCTTTGCAAACACGAAATATGGTTCTTTATTGAGCTAATAGTTTTGTGTTTCCACCTCTCTTTCATAAATCTTTTAACATTTGTGAAGTCTAATTGTTTATCAAGCAAATCTTTAAACATTAAGATTGGTGTACACACGTTTTTGTCCGGTTTTTATACGTTTTTTGTTTTATAAATTTTTTTGAAAATTTTCATCCACTATGTTATACACTTAGTTTTACACAGGACGCTTTCCTGTGCAAACATCCCGTTTTTCCGCATAGTAGTCTACGTACAATGCATAGATGTTTTTGCGGATAAAAATGTAGAAAACGCATTTGGTACGTACTTTGCTGACAAACGCGGAAATCCAGACAACGCATACTGTGTATAAATGGCTGTACTCAACATACGTTTTCGTGCGCTTTTTGCACATATTTTTCTCTTACGCATTTTTGTATAAAAATTTTATCCGCTTTGATATTTCTATGCTGCTTCACAGTACAAGTTGTTGTATGAACATCGGATATTTTTCCAAAAAGTAAGGATCAAAAGCTTAGTGGTTTTAGCCGACAAAAACTTATTAAAACACTATCATAAATTGAGCAAACGTGTTTAAATTGAAATCAAGAAAAAAATAAATTTGAAAACAATATTAAGCCAAAAATTTGAGGTTTTTGCAAGGTTTCTTCACTTATATTTATTTTCAAAGAAGCCTGCAACCAAAAGTGAGCCATGTTACACAAATTGACGACTTTTAAAAAACTGATCATCTTGGGTCAAATATTTCTGGAGTAATTTTTCAGAAAATGTTAGAACCCTAAAACTGGTTTGAGCGTATATTATCAATAACTACTCCTGGCAATGCATAAAATTCTGACTTTTCAATTGATTTGAAATCAACTGCAGCCCACTCTTTTGCACCCATGGTTTTCAACCGTCTTCCACTAAAAATATCAAAAACATTTGCGGACCTTTAAAGATTTCAAAAATATTTGCGGACCTTTGAAAATTTCAAAAATATTTGCGAACCTCTTCATTACTTCTCATGGCTCATTACACTTTGCTACGGTTATTATTTTGAAATCTGTTTTTTTTTTTATAAAAAAGCACATTTAGATTTAAAGTATCCCCCCCGCTAGTCGCGGGGGTTACGTTCTTTCCTCTCCCGCGAATCTCGAAAATCCGCGATATTGATGCAGTTTTTTTTTAAACGCTCATGTATAATATCATATACGCTAAAATATGCTTCTAAAACATTCCAGGAACTGGCTTGCTCATTAGTACAGTTATTATATTTACTGACATTGTAATTTTAAAATTATTTACCAGTTAGAGTGAATGTGAGCGTTTTTCTGCTAAAAAATGGCCGAAGAAATTTTCGAAATTGCCGAAATTGTGAAAAAAAGTTGGAGAGAAAAATACGCGAGTATCCGGGGCCGCGAACGGTGAACCGCGAATGGGTGAGGGTATATTGTAGTTAAAAGTGCACTTAGCAAGTATGTTTTTGAAGAGCAAGTTTGTTTTGCTTTATTATTTTTAGATGTCATAATTCTGATAACCTTACTAAATATACTTATACAGCGGTTGGCTTTCAATGCAGTATCTGTCTAAGGCTAGCCTTAGGTAACTATCTATTTAACCAATGCATGCTTAGTGACAACTCTGTAGTCAATTAATGTGACTACACTGAGCTTGCGGTTTTTCCACTTGTTTTATATTCCGTATGATATTACTGTAAGCAAGACTGAGGTTATCATGCACAAATTATCTGTTTCTTGAGAGCAAGCGATTGGGATCTTCTGACGATTCTCACCAAAAAAAAAAAATAGAGCCAGTATAACCTAATGCTGTACATATTTTGTTAGAAAGCTTCGCTAAACGCCCTTTAGCACTGTCAATTAAAATAGTTCAACTGATTACTCTAAAATTTAATAAACCAAGTTCAGGTATAACATTTATGATGTGACAATTTAATTATTAAATGAGAAAACAATAACTGTTACATGCTTAAGAACAAAACTAAGAATAACGTAACTAAGAACAAAAATCAAACAAAATTTACACACTAAAAAGGTTAAGTGAATGCGAAGCTACATATGTGTTCCATTGTGGCAGCAGCTTTTCAACATATAGTAAACTTGAATTTACCAATTTCGTTTATTTTTTTATTTGGAGGTTGATGTCTTTTCTTAAGGTATGCTTTATGTGTTTGTCAATAATTACATGTGGATAATCATTGCTTTAAAACAGAGTGATTACTTTTTGAAATTATTTGTGTATTTTTGTTTTTTGATGGTTTGTTACAAATTTAATAAACTTAAAATTAACTTTTCAGAAGAAAACCAACTTTGCAGATGAAAATTTTTTGCCTACTCTTTATCGGAGATACATCACAGGAAATTGAAAAAGAAATGAAACAAATTTTATAAACCAAATAAAAGTAAAATTTAGCTTTCGGATGAATCACTGCGCATCAACAATAGAAAACTTATTCAGATATAAGGACAAACAGACTCTTCTAACTCTCACTGAAACAGTGTATAAACTTCAATATTTGCAAGGAAAAACCTATATTGAGCAAACGAAACAAAATTGTTGAACAAGATTGAAAAACATTATCCTCTTTGGTTTGAAAAGATCAATGCAACAGATCATTTAAGAGAAAATCCAGACCGCCCAATTGAATATTACAATCCACCAATCCTGGCTCAAAAAAATAATGAGTAGATTAATCAAGAATTAAGTAAGCCATACTGGCTCTGTTTTTTTGTTGAGAATCGTCATAAGATTTCAATTGTTTGCTACTAGGAAACAAATCAATTGCGCATTGTTTTTTGAGCACTTTTTAAACTTAAGTTTTTGTTATGCTTAAATTAGGCTAATGTTTGTCAAACCTAATCTTTTTCTACATTACTAAAATAAATCTGAACAGGTTTATACCGCCTCAAAAGTTATTTTGATAAAATTCATGGCGGCAAAATTTGCCAATCGGTACTTAGTGCAATGCTTATCTTTCCCCTATTGAGCTTTTTGGCATGTGCTCTTCTACTTTGTTGCAGCTATAGAAAAAGAAGTTTTGACAAGAATTTTATAGCTTCGAAGATTCAAGTCCCAATGTGCAGTGGTAAGTGTAGTACACAAAATTTAATAGTGAAGGGGGTGATGAATTGTGCAATTGCTCCAAGGCTTTTGACATCAAGGACGAGCCTTTACTCGTGCGGTTTGCGCTTCTGTTAACACGTTTACTCTACAAGAATTGCACCAAAACTTGTGTCACCCTGGGGTTAGACGGCTAGCGCACTATGTTCGTGCTAAAAATCTTCCATTTTCGATGGAGGATGTTAAAAGGACCTGCCCTTCCTGTCGAGTCTGCGCGGAGCTAAAACAACGATTTTATATTCCACAAAAAGGTACACTTATAAAGGCTACCCAGCCTTTTGAACGTATTGCAATTGACTTCAAAGGACCATTGCCTACTTGTACCCGAAATATATATTCAATTGTAATTGTCGATGAATTTTCTCGATTTCCTTTTTGTTACCCCTCTCCCCTAATATGTATTCTGAAACCGTTATTAAGTGTTTAAATGATTTGTTTATATCATGTGGCGTACCCAACTGTGTTCACTCTGACAATGCACATAGTTTCTTGTCACTAGAGATAAAGGATTTCTTCACTGAACGAGGCATTGCTACCAGTCATTGTTCTGTCTACCATCCTACAGGAAACTCTCAAGTGGAGAGATACAATGGAGTAATCTGGCGTTCCGTACGTTTGGCACTCAAATCTCAAAATCTGCTGATTGAACGCTGGGAGTCTGTATTACCAAACGTTTTACATTCGCTTCGATCTTTGTCGTGTACTGCAACCAATGCCACACCTCACGAATTATTTTTCAATTTTCATAGAAAATCTTGTTGTGGTTTGTCGTTACCAACTTGGCTCACTCAGCCTGGACCTGTTTTGATGCGAAACTTTGTGCGTAAGAACAAGCATGATGCCTTGATTCGCGAAGTCAACTTAACTGAAGCAAATCCATGTTTTGCACGAATCAGACTTGATGATGGCTGGGAAGCCACGGTATCTCTAAAAGATTTGGCGCCATGCCCACCACAATCCCATGGCTCGAACACTTTAGAGAACCAATTAAACCCAATAAATAATAAAAATGTGACTGAATTACATGATCGTGGGGGAACAGATGAGTCATCAATATGTGAATCCGAAACCCCCGATATAGTTCCTGACAACGCCTCTGAAAACCTCAGTGAGACAACCCCAGTGATACGAAGATCAGCCCGGGTTAACAAAGGCATTCCTCCTCAACGTTATGGTGATCCAGTTGATTATTAAGGGGTGAAGAATGATGTAAATTTGTAGCGCGTCAGGTTTAAACGTTGCTTGTAATTTGTGTCTTGATTACTGCGTGTTAGTTTAATGTTTGCCTGAAGCACTAGGATCCGATCATTGTTTTCTGTTACAGTTGTGTTTCTTATCAGTTCAGTGTTAAGTCGCTTTTGTCAGCCTTACTAGTGCTTCAGTTTAATTTTTAGTTTAGGCGTTCTTGTTTGTATATGTTCTATTTATCTTTATGTTTTTAGATATCAAGCGTTTTAGTTGATTAAAGCCGGATTTATGAGGCTTATGTTATAATTTGGTATATCCAATAGTAAAGCGGTGCCAAGTGTTTTTTCGTGGTTTGCGAAGTAAACAATAAACGAGTGTTCCGCAATGTTTCTGTATTTTATGATGCCGTTTTGTTCATTTTTGTTGAGATCATTTAAAAAAGGGCTTTTTTTCTTATTCATAACTGTATATATTATTTTATAATTACTAACAGCTGGTTCTGTCGGCATCCCCGGCAGGTGTCCCATCAGTAATGTCTAGGTGTACAGAATCGGTTCAGCAGACTAACCCGGTTTCGCCCAGTGGATAATTGTGAAAACACAATTAAAACGTTCATGTTTTTTCACATAGCCAAATCTCGTTCCGAAACAAAACTATTTTTCTTTGAAACCCAATCGATTGAAAAGTATTATGGGGTTTGCGCATGATCACTTAGTTGTCTCGAGTCCCTGGCGACGTTTTATTTGCCCTCTTTTCACCATAGATTTTATTTTATTCGTTAAATTTGGCAAGTGCTTGAAAGCATATTGAAATTGTAGAAAAGCGCCAAAGTGATTGATACATATTTTCAGAATTAAGCTGTTTAATATTAGGACCATTAAATACGACTTTTTTATAATTGTAAGCCCATTCGTACGACCTAAAGCTTCTGCTTGCTGGGAGCATGTTGCTTGATCATGTCATAAATACAGTCGTGAAAAAAGCAAACTAACCCAAAATAAAGCACCCACAGTGAATTTATAGCAGTTCCAAAACCCTCACCAGTAAATTTGAGGTTAAGAATAACAAATCAGCTGGCTTTACCCAACTAGAAAAGAAATGATTTCACGTTTAAATGATATGTAGCTCAACACTAATTGAAGAGGCTATTTCTAAAAGTGCATAATTCCGTTCAAATGAGTTTTGAGATAAAGGCATTTAAAGATTTTTGAGATACGTTTCTGTGCAATGAGTTACAATTCAAAGGCTCAATCACTCAGAATCAATTATATTGATGACTACACACACAAGAACAGAAAAAATTTGCCAAAATTAATTTTCACATCATTATTCAAAAGAAATTAAAAAAGTGAATCAAGCACTTTTTCTATGATGTAGCCTACTAATTTGAGTACTTTTGGAACACTCATTTATTGTTTGTTTTAAAATTTAAAAAACATTAAAAATTAATATTTAAAATTTGAAACTTCTCAGCTTTCTACTAATAATAATCACTATTTTATTTAAAATACACTAACGTTTATCAAAGCAATAGACCTTCAGCTATGCACCAACTATTGTTCATAACACTAGACAGAACCCATTTTTCCTGCCAATACACAAAAAAACTAAATCTGGCCTACCAGCTCAAATAACGTAAGCTATTTGGCATTGTTTACTTAGCTGTATTTACCTAAGAGGAGATTCAAAATCATTATGGTAAAAAGCAACTTTACAAGAAAGTTAAAACCACAGCTACAATGGGTTCTAGAAACGCATTTTACTCGTCAAATTTAACGAGAAACATACATAACCTTTGCTCTACGGTAAATACGAAGCAAGCTAGAATGCTACATCAAATTCTATGTAAGTAGTCTCTACCACAACAAACTCAGCAATAATGATGTCAGTACATGTCATGTTACTCTTCAACGTTCATTCCATTTCCATTTTCAAAAAACTTGAGTGGAATGTCAGCTTGGAATAAAATGTTACTTTTTTAGGAAGAAATACATACTGCAAGAGTTGCTTAACATCATCCAATTTTTCTTTTATAATAGGAAAATTGGAATGATATGCGCTGAGCAAATATGACTTAAGCTTATCGATGAAATCAAGTTGTCAACCTGTATTCCTTTCTTTAACAACTGAAACGGTGTTGAACAACTACCAGTCATTACATATCGTCATAAAGGGTGATGCTTTCTTCTGAAAAGCATACCACGAAGTGAAGAAATTCCACTAGGTGCTTTCAAATGAGAATCAAGGGCAGCTTTGTAATTTTTTACAGACGATACGTTTCGACGATAGTCAATGACGAATCAAGGTATTATTTGGGTTCATTTTTTGAACGACTGTAATGTTTTCTCTAGCAGGAAACATTTCAGTGTGTTTGCAAATACCAATTTTTTTACACCAACAGCTACTTTACTGTGATTATCATGCTTGCCACGATTTTCAGCCAAGTCTGATGAAAAGTTTAAAACTTTTCTTTTAAGCCATGAAGCTTTAATGCCACGAAGTTCTATAAATGCCGCTTTGCTCACTTTGACCGTTTTCTTTTTGACCCTGCTCTGGTACCATGAAAAAAATCACGTTAGCAGTAGCCTACCTTGGGGACAATATGACCCCATTACAAAAAATACATTTTGATACCAGTAAAAAACTCAATTTGTTATCAATCAGTGTTTATTGCTTGAAAAAAGTAGTGGAGTGCACAATACACGAATATTTTTCTTCTGACACTGGTTACAGACCATCTTGCTGTGTTTTTCACAGGTGGTGTTATGTCATCTACGGCAGGTGAGTCTGTACTTTTTGCCCTTCGATCTCGGACAAAGGAAGCATCTCTTGCGCCCTGATGGACAATGCTGGGTGATGTTTTAAACAGCAAGAGGTGCTGCTGGTAAAATCCTACAGCTGCAAATAATTTGTTTCACAACCTGAGGTGTTTGAGGGGTCACCAATCTGCGCTTAACTTGAGAAACAATCAATGATATAAATAGTTTTTCATGTGGTCAATATGACCCCAAACAAGTAAAATGTAAAATTTACAAAAAAGGCAACATTGAAATTAAGATTAAATGAATAGAAACAGTTAACAAGAACCTGCAAAGAAAATACAAAGCGAGATGAAAGCTAACAATCTCAAAGTTTGGAATATTTAGCCTATCAAATAAGCCTGGGGTCATATTGATCCCATGGTACCAGAGCAGGGTTAACAGGCCTAGCGTAAATGCAAATGTTTCGAGTAGCACTATTTTGGCTTCTAGAACGCTGCCGAATAATGTCAGTTCTTTTTTTCTGAACACTCCCACTGAAATAAGTATTTTGAACTTCGTGCTCTTTGAGTTGGTGGAAGGATTGAATTAAGCAATTTCGCTGTACCTTAGTCAGTGAAGCATAACAAATGCATGGACAAATTACTGGTATTTGTTGTCTCTGGTAATTGTTGCTTACAAAACTTGTAAATATCTACAGGTACAAGCTGATTTAAAACTGGAATGTCACAAATACTAAAATACAGCTTAAAATAACGTATCACATGACTGCAATCCTTTGCTACAATTGGCCAAAATGGACTGAAGTACTTTTTGTTTGTTTTATGAGATTTAGTTACTTTTAGAATAATCAAAACAGCAATTTTCATAAATTTTGCATTCTGGTAAACGGAGTTGAAAACTTTTTTTATACCAATTTGCTTGTCAAATAAATTCAGGATCCCTAAAAGATACCGTGGCATATGATAACTCAATTTTTGTAAAAATGTGACGGTAGCACTTTTAGAAATAGCCTCTTCAATTTAAATGTAGTTTTTAAAAGCTAAAACAAGGCCATCTTTACCCTCTATTTTTATAGGATGATAACGATTTTTTTGCTTGGAGTAGGCTATATTTTAAAATTTTTTTAGACTTCATTTTTGGATGAATCCTTTAGAAAATTTGGTAGATAATGGCAAAGAACCATGCTTGTGAAAAACAATAGTCCAAATTTACCAAAGGACTTGAATTTTTTAGAAATTTTAATTTTGTGAAGCACAGCCACCAAAAATTTGAAAGTTTTTGACCTGCAGACTTCATTATAAAATTTTTGGAGACTTCATTTTTTGACAAATGAGTTTGAAAATTTAGATATTTAATGCCAAAGAACCATGTTTGTGAGGAAAAATAGTTGAAATGTACCAAAGAACTAACATTTTCTAAAAAAAGTTTCGTAGGCCTAGCACAAAAGTTTATCTACTAAAAATGGAACATGATGTATGGCAAGCAATTTTTCATTAGCCAATGTAACTAATCTTTAGCTATTACCAATTAGAGTAACAAATTGCTGGAAAGCTGATTTCCTAAGCTTTTTAACGAAGCTAATTGTTAGTACCTTATCAGAACCTTTATATAGTAAACGTAACTGTGTTTACTCAGCTTATCAGTTCTTTTGGGGAGTGAAAAATTACCCTACAAGTGTTTAAGTTCAATGTTTTTAGCATAATAACAAACAGTAAAGGTACATGTCATATATCGTCAGAATTGCCTTTGAATATACTTTAATTTGTTTAAACTCTTTTGAAAATCGGTTGATCAATCAGTTTACTAAGTCAGTTTTTAATTGAAATAATTTCGAAAATTTTTGCAAGTTTTGAAAAAATCATCAGATGATGGTTTGTGATGGCGAACGACTGTGTAGGAAATAGGATCCTTTGAGCAATAACGTGCTGACTGAATCCCAATTGCTGGGAACTATATGGCAGTCACAAGGAAGAAAGCACTACAGCAATATTTTATTCCATCAATTCGCGCAAGCTGTGGCAGATAATCAAAAATCACGTTCTTCTGCCACGACGATCAACAACGAACGAGAAACATGACAGACAACCAGAACACGTCCGTCCGCCACGGCGATCGACGAAGAAAGAGAGCACAATATCTCCGACCACATGGCCGGTAACAAAATCTGCACGCGACACCAGGAATTAGGTCGCTGCACACGTCTATGTAAACAGGACACTGCACACGTCACATTAACAAAAAATAACGGATAAACAACCCAATGGCAGGAAAGGCAAGCCGATCACCGAGCTACCAAGAGAAGATAAAAATAAACATAATCTAGCCCTAATAAAAAAATTAAAATATGTGTGTGTGATTTTAGACGCATACAATAATAATAAACAATACGCGTTGCAATATCACGGCTAGGTTGCCGGAAAGCCATGCAGGCTAGATTCCTGGCGTGAGGTTACATCGCCAGGCGTGCGGACTATAGGAGCGCGATATACTTGAAACGGAGATAGCCGAGCGGCTACAAACCTGACGGTAGATACTTCGTCAGTTAACATTAGTTCATCAGCAAAATCATAGGGTAAAGCAGCAAAGGTGCGCGAGCTGGGCGTCAAACTGGGGACGCACGAAGTTGCAAATTAGCAAACACAGCTCTTGCAGTAAACAACTAGAATCACACACATCAGTGGGAGCAAGGTGCTAAGCCACTGAAAGCAAACTAATAAAAAAATGTAAAAAAAGACAAAAAGATGTTTGGCATGGCAGCTCGATGAAGTGCGAGGTGCGACACGCTACAACTGTGTTGATTGTATTAGACGACATTATGAACTCATGGAGCGAGTTTGAAGCGTTCAAAAGAAAAAGCATGCTTAGAAACCTTCCAATTCTTAAAAAAAGAATTGCTCATTGCACTATCAATTGAGCTTAAATTGTTGTAGAGTTATTTTGATTGAAACTGCTTTGTTAATATCTCGTAAACAAGCGTTTAAATGCATTTCTACGATCAGTACTTATTGAGAAAATACAGAAAAGAAATTGTAAAATCAAGCGTTAGCCGTGATATCTTTTTAAACCAGAAAAGGATAAAATATTTTTTAATTGGTTAGATGTATCTGGTTTTCGTTTAAGCTAAAACGGTTTTCCTCTTTCAAGAAATGCAAATTAAAAAAAAATTACTATGATGAAGTCATGGCGCGATGGTGTAGTGGTTAGAGCGTCTGCTTCGCAGTCGGTAGACCTTGGGTTCATTCCCCTTGCCGAGTCATACCAAAAGACTTTAAAAATGGTATTCACAGCTTTCCTGCTAGGCGCTCGGAATTTGGGAGAGGTTGTGGAGAGCAAGCCGGCAAGTTCGCTTGTTGTGTCCTCGGGCAAGGCACTTAACGGGACGCCCCCACCTTTATGAGGAAGACAGGTGGCCCGGTTTTCCCTCTGAAGAGAGGGTTGGTGGCAGGAAGGGCATCCGACCGTAAAAACAAAAATGCCATGTTATAAAAAAAAATGTAGATTGTCTGCTGTGGCGACCCCTAATCGGGAAAAGCCGAAAGAAAAAGAAGAAGACTATGATGAAGTCATGAACCCCCTTATGACAATCATCCCGAGAAGGTGATCATTCGTGCTAAATTTGATGTTTATACATCCAATAATTTTTAAGGAGTTAAAACTGATAGGCAAGCAGAATAGTGCTTCATATTACAGATGAAACAAAAAGTGTAGTGTAAACAGTGGGCTTAATCAACGCTTTCCGTGCACTGTGTTCGTTTTAGATTATGACATTGAAGGCTCACCAATCACTGAGATAGTTATTAACCTAATCTTTATTAACGTCATCTCAAACACGAAATATTTATTGGAAAAACGTTGAAGGTGATGGAAACTCTGTCCACTGATTTTGTGAGCTGTAGAGGAGTTTAAATTAAGTCATTCAATTGCGGCTAACTAAAGTTATGAAACAAAACACCAATTACACGCGAGTTGACTGTCTTTTAAGTGATTAAACGATAACGTAGGCACTTTCAAATAGCGTAATGCTACCGGTTGCTGGAGCTATTCGACAAGGTTTCTATTTACAAACCAGGATTGTTTTGTTTGTGCGCTTGTATGCTTTGACTCCTTCAAAACTACTAGAAAAATAAACATAAAACTTTGGCATAATTGATTACTACTCCAGAATGACTATCACAAAGGAAATGATGATGTCGCAACAATGTCACAGTTTAAGATAATTTTTTGAAATCTACATCTCTTGGCATAAGTAACCGACCTAATGCTTTAACACAGTGGTCTCCAAAGTTTGGAGTGAAGATAGATTATTTCAGCCTTTCGAAATTGCATTAATTTCAAAAAAAAAGCTCATCGCTCGAATTTGAAATAAAGACAGTTTAATTCAGTCCTTCGACACCGTGAACATTGTTCTCACGTTACTCGATCGAGCGCGCGCCTATTGCTAAAATACAATGCATTAGTTTTGTAATTAGGGGGAGCTCGGCAGGCCAAAATAAAAGCCTTGGCGGGCCGTACGCTGCTTTAACAAAACCAACAACAGACCTAACAACATACAAAAAAATTATCCGTTTTTTTGGAGTTGGATGATTTTTTAATTTACGTTTTGCAAAATAGATTATGATCAGTTTTTTAAAAAGTACCGAGAGTGAAAAAGCGATTAAAAGACAGAGTTGTAACAAGTCAAGTAATTAAAAGACTCTATTTACTCTTTCGATCCCGCGACGGTAATATTACCAGTAAAATAAAATAAGAGTTTCTCTCAAATTTTTTCAAAATGAGTTACAAAATTAGTTTACTAAAAAAACAATTTGTGACTTTATTTCTCATCCGATTTTTATAAAATTTTCAAAAGATTACGCTTAATTCCTCACGCATCGGAAGATGTATAATTTGTGCCTTAATTCTTGGATTTTTATATCGAAAATGGGATAAAAGGACCAAGAACCCAATTGCAGACGACAAAAATTGCAAAATTTTCAGCAGACACGTGCAAGAGCCAACTACCTTGAATTCAAATCAAGATACCTGGTTTACCACAAAACCAAACCCTTTATCATTGACACAGTCTAAAAACTACTCTTTTGGGGCATTATTTGACAAAATTTCAAGCAATAATGATAAAATTTACCAATTCAAATTTTTTAATTTCTAAGGGGTTTCAAACCCTCCCAAACAAATTTGTAGGGTAAGTAAAAAAAGTTGATTTAGTGCGCATAAAATATGATATGTTGCTAAATACCGGTTACATTTAAAAGCTTAGAAAATTTGCTTTTCAGCAATATATAACTTTAAATAGTTTAGGCTAAGCGATATATGATATTTACTGATCAAAAATGGGTACTGTACATCATGTCAGTTCAAAACCCCCAACAATTTTTTGACTTACCTTTACTAAATTATAATTTTTAGAAAAACTACACCCTTTAAAAAGATAAAATAAATTGCAAATACTTCACTACTAAAGTCGTCATTTCGCATGAAGTTTCCAAGGAAACAAAAACTGAAATACAAGTTTAACAGCTAGCAGAAGTTTGGCTTCTCTAAATCAAAGTTTGCTGTATCCCCCTTGTTTCTCAACACATGGGAGGGGTGTAAATAAGTTGCTGTTTCATTGTTAGCGACAGCATATTCTATTTAAACTTGATATTTTCTGAATCTTCAAGAAATTTTCTGTTTAAAAATATTTAATGTTACATAATTTAGGCTAACCTGTAGCAGATAATAACTGATCTTATTTTAGATACTACATTTGACTAACAAAATTTGGTACCGGTTAGTACCGGTTAACAAAAAGGTCATGGGTCTCAGAAAGTAGCAAACTGTAGAAAACCTAGGCTGTTAGGTAAGTTTTGACTGATGTACCTTGAAAGCTTATGTCCTTAGCATCATCTAGCGACCATTTCTAAAGAAATTGGTTGAAAAATAAAATCTGTAGTGATCTTTGAGGTAAGGGTACTTTAACTTCGAAGACAACTCAGCACCTGTTGGGGGGCTAATTTGCATATACAAAATAAAAATTTTTTTTGTTTTTATTATATTTGAAATCCTCAAGAAATTGAGATTTCAATGATATATCACACTTGATGTAGAAGTAAACAGATGAGTAATGATTTACAAACAAACTTTGGTATTTTATGATGATTAATTATCATTAATTATGATTGATTATGACAAATTATGACAGTTTTTCTCTCTGCCACCTCGGGGACATTTTTCTCACAATGTACGCGGGATCGAAAGAGTTCAATTCGAGTCCAAGTTCACACATTCTCGAGTTTTTTCAAGTCGGAGCCGACGCCTAAATCTACTTCGTTTCTGCATAGGACATAGGCCAACTAAAGAATAGCAAGAATAGCACGCAAAAAGAGTTTGTTAAAGCAGTAATTGTAAACCGATGTAAACATGCCCACAAATGATAACTCTTTCAAAATAATGGTCAGCTATGCAGAAGATAGAATTTACAGATGGCAAAGTGCTAAATATATCTAATACGCGTCTCATCAATCGCCTGCCGTTACCACCAATTGCTATTGCCGACTAAATCTCAAACACAATTGAACGCAAAACCATTTAGTGGACATAGTACAAAGCTATCTTTTCAGAATTCACAATTCTAAAACCAAATTAAAACACGATGGCTCATTCCTTGTTCAGTAGACTAAAGATTATTCAAATCCATTGAACGCAAAACTTCAAATTTTCAAATATGTTAATGCCTCACGAGCATTCTCAACTTCCCTCAAACTACGCCAGCATCTCACATGCCAGCCATCGGCAGGTCTACTACACAAAATTAAATTTGTCCTAGAATATTGTAAATTAGTCCATCATCAGTGTTTCTCGCATAAAATCCCAATATGCCCTTCTGAGCAATATCAGATCAAGCCATCGATCCATTGCTGCATTACTGCATAGACCTCATCTAAGGGCAACGTTTTTCCAAATAGAGGTGTTGGGAGTGTTTTGTACAGGTTATTGAAGAAAATAGGCATGCGACCAATAAGGGTCAGTAACTCGAAACAACCTTTTTATGTATTGTTATTTCGTGTTATATTGACTGCAATAGTCTGACATATACTCTGACATGACATCATGCTATCCCTACATGTTGATTCTAGCGTAATGCGGTTGAGACATGTAAAGTGCCTATGTGATACAGGTCGAAACTGTTGCCCTTATATGAGATCTTTGCAGGAATGCAGCAATGGATCGATGGCATGATCTGAAATTTTCCAGAAGGGCATATTGGGATTTTATGCGGGAAACACTGTGGATAAACTAGCCTACAACATGTTAGTACAGATTTAATTTTGTGTGGTAGACCTATGGCTGGCTGGCATGTGAGATGCTGATGTAGATTGAGAAAGTTGAGAATGCTGGTGAGCCATCACCATATTTGAAAATCTGAAGTTTTGCGTTCAATGGAATTAAATAATTTTTAGTGTACTGAACAAGAAATGAGCCATCTTGTTTTAGTTTGTTTTTTTATGTGAATATGGTTCTGCAAAAAAAGGAATTTTAATTTGTTGACTCGATCGAGTCATCTTTAATTTGACTCGAATCGAGTTCGAGCCACGAGAACTCGAGCTAAGTCCGCGTCTTTGAGGTGAAGACTCGAGTCGAATACGAGCCCTTCTAAGATTTTTACAAGCAGATCCAAGTCTTTTAAAAACAGGACTTAAAGCATTGTAACTCCGATGGAGGATCGATCCTGGTACGAAAGCTGCTCCCAAAAAGAAAGTTTTTGAATTTGAGCTTTACTGGCGTTGCAAACAGCACGTTTTTCCTTTACTTTCTTTTTTTTCCTCGGACGCTTCAAATATAGTTCTGTTTGATTATCACTCAGAATGATGTAATAACGCCGTCTGATATTATTTTAGCCACAATAACAGCATCTGTAAATAACAACCTCTGTTAATAGCTTACTAGCAGTATCCTGCTAGTTATCAACATCACCCATATGTACTCATAGTTTTTTCAAACAATACAAAAATCATTTGCTATTAAAACAGCATAATATATTATCTCAACTCATTGATAATTTGTGAAATTTGAGGGAAAATCAAAAAAATAATACCTCTGTGTTATACCGCTCTGCAGACAGAAAACTGTTTATTTTTACCGTAAGCGTGGTCTTAGAATCTGCGAGTAAGCATGGTCTTTTCTTCCTACCATGGCTAAGCCTACACTGGGACCAGAAAAAACTAGTGCAGATAAAAACTTGAAATCATCAATGTGATTACAAAAGAGGCTGTCGGCGTAATACCTTTTCTCTGTAATAATGTAAACCATCACTATGTAAAAACCCAATTGCAAGTTTAATTTTGCTTTCAGCACCACCTAAATTTGCAAAAGTTAAATTATTCCTATACTGCCGGACGAGGCTTACACGTAATATTGAGCCCCAATAGAAAAAATCTTTTTAATTCTGAGTGATTTCTAAAACAAGAAAAATAGATCTTTACTGTGCTAGTAGGTTGTGTTTCTACACCTTTTTCTCAGATTTATACGCCAGTGTAATTGAACTCAGCATATATGTAATCAAGATTGTGTGTGTCAAACAAATAAGTTAACGCTATACCATCGTTAGCGCAAACTGCGAAGTGCTGTAAATGAGTGGCGCCGTTAGCGTTTACGTTAAAGCGCGAGCTTACTCATGGGTTGAAAAATTTCAAGCTTTATTTTGTCTAAACCATTACAGTTCTTTTCCTTGCAAAAGTATTAGCTTTTCAAAATGTTTATCTGTGTGTCTGCACCTTTTGGCGAAGTACTGGTTACAATTGTTGCGTAACAGGCAGTCGGCAAAGTACGCGCCGAAAATTACAAACTCGTAATTATAACAATAAATATTTAAAAGGAAAGAGAGTCAACTGGATATTTTCTGAAAAAAGTTAACGATTTGCGCTAACGTCAAAATTTATCAAATTAAGTCTGGCGGCTAGCACTTTTGTTGACTTCATAAAATGGCCACCAAAGCGCTATTAATTTGCGCCGATAATATGAAGGCAAGAACGCTCAACACTGACTGCAGCTAATCGTTTGTGAACCAAACCTTTTTACAAGATATTTACTCGTTGTTAATAAAATTTGTTTGAACAATATGTTACTTGACTTTTCCAAATCTGTTTTCAAGGAGGGAGGACGGAGGAAACAGTCCCCCTTAACTTTTGAACAAAGCAAAACCTAAAATCCAAAAACAACGTCAATTTGTCTGTTTTTGGATATATTTTGTAAAATACAGTCGTGACAAATGTTGTCCCAAGCAATGTTTTTGCAAACTAGGTCTCTGTCTCGCTTTGTTAACTATTTATGTATAGTTTATCAGGAGAATCACTTGCAGTAAAGTAGACTAATTTATAAAATTGAAGTTTAACTTTTGTGGGCCCAAATATAGGTTAAAAAATTTGCTCTTCAACAGAAGATAAATGTTGATATTTTTTTGACATCAGCACAAAACTGTTTTAATTTGCGTTTACTAAGCAGGAAAATTTCTAAGCAAAATTCGCCGGCAATTTTATTATTACAATTCTATTTTGTCACTCGCTAGCAAAATTTGCTTGTTTGCTAAACGACAAAATAGAAAAATTAAAAGCAAAAGTGTTCTCAAATTTTGTAGCTAAATTGGTGGGCTTAGTTAACGCATATTTGATGTTTTGCAATTATGAGAAAGATTGGGCATTCCACTAGCGTTTCAGCATCACTAATTTACTTTGGTTGGATAAAGTCTTCACGCTTGCTTTTTTAGCTGACGTAGTAAGTTAAATCTACGCTTAAACCTAAAAGTATCTGAATGAATCAGCTCACGTATTGACAAATAGTAATGAAGCTTTGTAGCAATTGCTAAGCTTTTTCATTAGTTGTTTTTAATTAAATATCGGAAGCCTAAGCGGGCAAAAAATAATGTTAGGCTCTCTAGTTGGTTATTTTAATCATCATAACTATGAAAAAAATAGTTTTGATCTCTTTTTGCAAGTTAGGCGATAGTTTTTGAATATTTTGTTATTGGTATTGTTAACTTTTATAATTCTTCTAATACTTTAATAACTTGTTGTCAGAAGACCAGTGGCATATTTAGAAGGGAAATGGAGGATGATGCACCCCAAACGGTATGTCGTCAGCTAGATTTGTGAAAAGAAAAAGGTGTTGGCCTCGATTGGAGATTAAACTGGATAAAAATCTCTATTTCGATGAGTTGATCTCCAAAAGAAAGGTCGGAGACCTTTCATAATGCTCGGGCATCTACAAAATTTGTTTCTAAATACGCCATTGTAGAGGACAAATGAAGAAAAGAGAAGGTGAATTTTGTCGAGCCAGAATATTGTTTTATATACTCACGATTCTACAGGCTGTATACAAATTGCACTTCTGCCGTTTGTCACTGATGTAATAACAACTTAACTGCTTGTTTCCGTATAGCTGAAACGTCTACACGTATTTAATTGAAATTTGTTGTGCATCAAGTTATCACAGAGTACACTGAGACAAGAAAATTTCAGATGTCTACGGCTTTAAGCAAACAAGTTACAGGTGGAGGTGGTAAAGTTGCAAAGTTATAATTGTGGCAACGAGTATATGTTGCCACACGACAGTTAATTTTACCCACAAAATACATTTTTTCCGAATTCTAAGACACCTTTGAAAACACGAAATATGGTTCTTTATTGAGCAAATAGTTTGTGTTTCCACCTCTCTTTCATAGATCTGTTGACATTTGTAAATCTAATCGTCTATGAAGCAAATCTTTAAACATTAAGGTTGGTGTTCTCGCGTTTTTGTCCTGCTTTTGTATGTTTTTACTTTAGAAATATTTGTTTGAAAATTTTCATCCAC
Organism: Trididemnum clinides; assembly: GCA_963675345.1. Taxonomy (NCBI): domain Eukaryota; kingdom Metazoa; phylum Chordata; class Ascidiacea; order Aplousobranchia; family Didemnidae; genus Trididemnum; species Trididemnum clinides. Next base: position 16,511,856 of record OY776305.1, read on the forward strand.
TATGTTTTACTTAGTTTTACACAGGATGCTTTCCTGTACAAACATCCGGTTTTGTTCGCATAGTAGTCTACGTACAAAGCTGAGATGTTTCTGCAGATTCAATGTAGAAAACGTATTTGGTACGTACTTTGCGAACAAACACGGAAATCCAGACAACAACGCATACTGTGTCAAGACGGTTGTACATAATATACGTTTTCTTACGCTTTTTGTACATATTTTTCTCTTACGCATTTTTGTATAAATATTTTATCCGCTAAAATATTTCTATGATGCTTCACATTACAAGTTGTTGTCTGAAAATCGTTTTTTTTCCAAAAAATACGTACCAAAAGCTTAGCTGCTTTAACCCGCAAAAATGTACCAAAGCATTATCTGAAATTGAGCAAAGGAGTTTGAATCAACATCAAGAAAGAAAACAAACTTGAATACAATATCAAGTAAAAAATTTGAGGTTGTACTACATTTAGTTGTACAGCGGCTAGCTATCAATGCAGCATCTGTCTTAGCCTAGCCTTAGGTAGCTATTTATTTAACTGATGACGCTTTTAGTGTAAAAATGAAACGTTTTAATGAAATGTTTACCAGCATTTTGACTTTATTTTTTTTACTAGGTTTGTTTTTTTGTTTTCATAAAAAATAATGCAAAATGTTATTTGATTACGAAAATCACTCAAAACTGTGGCATTATCAAAAACAAGGCAAAGCTATATAACTAAGAAAACAATAACTGTTACATGCCTAAGAACAAAACTAAGAATAACGTAACTAAGAACAAAAATCAAGCAAAATTTACACATTAAAAGGTCAAGTATATGCGAAGCTTTATCTGTGTTTAATTATGGCAACAGCTTTTTAACATACGTATCGTAAACTTGAATTTACTAATTTTGTTTTTTTTGTTTGGGGGTTGATGTCTTTTCTTAAGGTATGATTTATGTGCTTGTCAATAATTTCGTATGGATAGTTATTGCTTATTAATAGAATGGTTACTTTTTAAAATCATTTGCGTATTTTTGCTTTTTTGATGGCTTGTTACAAATTTAATAAACTTAAAATTAACTTCTAAGAAGAAAACCAACTTCAAAGACGAAAGTTTTTTGCTTACTTTTTATCGGAGATACATCACAGGAAATTGAAAACGAGATGAAACAATTTTTCGAAAACAAAATAAAAGTGAAGTTCAGCTTTCGGATCAATCACAGCGTATTAACAATAGGAAACCTATTCAGAAATAAGGACAAACAGGCTCTTCCAAGTCTCACTGAGACAGTGTACAAACATGCTTGCGTGGAAAAATCTACATTGGACAAACAAAACAAAATTGAAAAACAAGGTTGAAGAACATGTCCTTCTTTGGTTTGAAAACATCAATATAACAGATCATTTAAGAAAAAATCCAGAACACACAATTAAATATTACAATCCACTTACACTGGCTCAAGAAAATATTGAGCAGATTAATAAAGGATTAAGTAAGCCATACTGGCTCTGTTTTTTTGCTGAGAATCGTCCGAAGATCCCAATTGTTTACTACAAGAAAATAGAATAATTGTTTTGTGTGCACTTATTAAACATTAATCTACAACAGGAGATAGCTCAAGTAACGTTGAGCTTCATAGAAAAAGTTTCTGTAACACTGAGCAATGATACGTAAGAATTCATGTAACGGTGAGCTACGATGGGAAAAGTTTTTTTGTTGTGCTTAAATGCCAAAATTTTTTTTTTTGGTTCGTCTAAGTAGCAAATGTTGACGTGTTTGGAAAAGACAAAAGTTTTTCTTTTTTTTTTGATAAAAAACATCACAATGGCCATATTTTGTGAAGCTTATCTGACGCGCTCAGGACTATACTTAAACTTCTTCGTTATTTGTGTGGTACCAGCATAGCAATTCATTATTCAACAGCTTAACTATGCCAATTAAGCTTTGAAGGCTGCTACAAGCAGTGGCACTTGAAGGTGTTAGAGGGACGTGTTTGTTTCTTTTAAGTCGGACTTTCAGCTATAGCAAAAAAGATGATGTTATCGTTGTAATAAGCGAAAAGGGAAAATTCCACTTCATACTGCTTTTGGCCACAAATATAATGCTGGCCTATTACAATGTAAGAAAAGCTATCGATCAGGCTAATGTATGTCAAACTTAATCTTTTTCTACATTATTTAAATAAATCTGAACAGGTTTAGAGCGTGTCAAGAGTTATTTTCATATAATTTATTGCGGCAAAATTTACGCAATCAGTAGTTAGTGCAATGCTTATCTTTCCCCTATTGAGCTTTTTGGCAAATGGTCTTCTACTTTGCTGCGGCTTTAGAAGAAGAAGTTTTGATAAGAATTTTACTGCTTCGAAGATTCAAGTCCCAATGTGCAGTGGTAAGTGAAATACAGAAAATTAAATGGTGGAGGGGGTAATGAATTGTGCAATTGCTCCTAGGCTCTTGCTATCAAGGGTGGGCCTTTTTTTAAAACAGAACCTCTTTTGCCAACATTGACAATGCCAACCGTTTAACATTTCTCCGGAAAACCCCCTTACATCTGGGCCTCTATAGTAACCTAACCTTCCCCTTCCTTTAACACTTCGCAATACAAAGCTTTGGCGTTATAATTTAATAAAATTTTACAACGCTGCTTTGAAGAATAGCTACCTTTTCGTGGCTGAGATTATTGATGTTTCTATAAATCTTAGAGCAATACAGCTGAGAGTAAATTGTTACTCTCAGCCGGTTCACCAAGAACAGCGTGGCTGAAGGACAGAAGAAGTTTAAATGCAATTCTTTGATATCACATCAAAATACATAAGTTTACCAATTGGAACTATACATTTCATAACTTTTACTACCGGTTAAAAAGGCAATAGGCAGGCTTACGACTCTTGAGACCCCTTAAGTATTAGATTACCTTAGCCATTCCCATTGTGGCAATTGATGAGCCTTTGTATTTTGGTAAGATGAAAAAGGATTCTCGTCCCTTTTACGGATACCATTGTGATTCTCTCCTATCATGAGTGATGTGCCATTAAACAAAACCCCTTGATATTGATAATGCAGTGCATTTTATATTGCATTATTCAGAAGCAGTCAAGGGGAACGAGGAACGAAGAACGACTGCTTCTGACCAATTGGTGCGAGCGCATCTTTTTTTGTTTTCGCGTCTTTTTTTGTTCGTATTTACAATATAAAACCGCCACACTTCTCTATTGCATTAATCTGCTTGCCTTTATTTTAAAATTAATTCGCCTAATTAGCTCCTTAAAAAACAATACTAGTTAGTATATATTTTGCAATGTATGATGTGGTTTTATTCTTTTTCACAAATTTTACTTATCATTGAGAAAGACAAAATTTGTGGGAAACGAAGCATTATTAGTTAAACATTTTCAACAAAATGTAATTCTAAAAAAGTACATGTAAATAATGGTTGGCTTGCAAGATTTCTTTTATTCTGTTCTTAGTACAACAACACTTGCTCAGACGGATTTGGGCATAAGCTTCCGACTGGAAGATTGCGTAAATGTATGGAAATCAATGCGAAAGAGAGTGTGCTTGTTAAAACGGAAGTATAAAAGCAAGTGTCTCAGTTTCCTCCAGGTATAGTCTAGGCGCTAAATTCAACAGCAAATCACGATGAGTTTACGGATAAAATGAATGTTGCTCTGCAAAATGTAAAGCCGAATGAGTCCACTATCGCATTGTAGGCTTAAATGCGCATGTTGGTACAGATAAATTTTCCCGAAAAGGTGTAATTAGACGATATCAATTTTCTTACGTGCAAGCTCTTGCTACTGGTTTTCTAGCACCTCAATTGTGCCGGCATTGCAAGGCGTTTGGCGCCTTTGTGTCTTGCAAAAATTGCCTACCGATTTATTTGCTTTACGCAGAAAAAACATTGTGCTGGTGCTCGCCTCACACTCTAGGTCCGTATCAATCAGTGTCAGCAGCAGTACAGTCGAGACACCTTGCTAGAGTGATGGTTGTTCAGCAGCGTCATATAAAGAATTTTTGATAATCGTCTTAGGATCCACTTCGACAAATACCATCAATGTATACAGACAAATAAAGATATTTTTTGCAGAAAAGGCAACAAATGTTTAATAGAAGATGCATATATGTTATCATGGTTTCACTATTTATCTCATAGCTGGAATTCTATACACCAGGGCAACTAAACTGGCGGACCGTGGTCCGAATCCGGACCTTTGAAGTGTTAAAGCTGGACCTCGAGCTTTAGGATGAGTAACAGTAAGAGCAATGAGTAACAGTTGATCAAAAACGGGACGGTCAAATTCAGTTCGAGACCTTTTTTTAGGTAGAATTGTTGATATGCAGAAAAACAGTTGAATTTTCGGCAGCCAAACAGGTGATGACCTTCTTTTTTTTCTCAGGAGATCACCTCCACCGTAGGCGCTGGGCTGGACCTCAGGAAATACTAAACTTCTTCGACTGGACCTTCATTAGAATTAGTTGAGTAGCCCTGCTATATACAGTAGGTGCTAGAGTCCCGGTTTAGATCAAGCGTAAGATCTATGGCATCTTGATAGATATAAACTTTATGATAGAGTCTTGTCATTTTTTGCAGTTCAAATTCATACCTGAAATAAATGGTGCAGCCGGAAAAAGAAAACACAATGTAGCTATAAAAACAAGTTATGTGATGCAAAGAATTAGTTAAGCATCGAAGACGTTCAGAGACGTAGCAGCCGCCCCCCAAACCCCCCAATTGGGGGGGCCCAGGCCAACTTTGGGGGCCCAAGTTAGTCTGAAATTGCTTTTTGGCTACGTGACTATTTTCAGTTCAGCAGACTTGTTTACAACCGATTTAAACTGTAGGAAGAAATTGGCTTGTGACATCATAAGCTAATGCTACGTCATTTTATCTCGCAGAATCTAGAATATTTCGATTGATTTTCTGGTAGAATCTTGAATATTCGATTGACGTAACAATGCCGTTGTTACGCAACAATCATAGAATGGTCTGGAATTCTGTTTGGCTATAAATACCGGGACAATATATATACACTGCAGAGTGCAGATAAAGTATTTTATTGACATTGTATAGAATGAAACGTTCAAAAAGTGCTGCTCAAAAGAGAAAAGAAGCAGCCACTGCTCGAGATGCTGTAGCGAAATTGCCCAAGATGACAGATTTTTTCAAGATTACTGAGCAGAGTAGACCTGGCACTAGTACCGAGAGGGATGAAGAAAACTATAGTGTACAAGAAAAAGAAGACTATGACGATCAGCATCAAAGTGATTGTGAATTTCCAGAAAATGTAAGTTGTGATTTACTGCCAACACGCAACCTTCAATATCAAAACTAACTGAATCTCAATTTACCCCTATCCCTGATGACCCATGTAAATGGCCTGAAAGTATTTCTGATGCTCAACGATGTGATATAGTAAAGCGTGGATCACATCAACTAATAATGAATTTTCCATATAATAACACAACTCCAAGGCGACGTTTTTCCTCCAACCATTATAAACGTGTGTTACCTAATGGTGAAAGTGTTTCACGGTCGTGGCTAGTTTATTCTGGGGAATCAGATCAAGTTTTTTGCTTTTGTTGTAAGCTATTTGGAAAAACACTAAGCCCCTTTTGTAGTGGTATAAATACATGGGAGGGTTTTTCGAAAAAACTGAAAGACCATGAAAACGGCATTTCCCACCAAGAATGCTGCAGTCAATGGATGTTGCTAGCTGAAGGGATAAGAAATTCATCCACTATCGACAAACGCGAGATGAATATTTTTTTCAATGAAAGACGTTTTTGGAGAAATGTTTCAGAGAGACTTATCGACATTGCCTTGTTTCTATCGGAAAGGAATCTTGCTTTTAGAGGATCTGAAGAAGTCTTAGGATCTCCTCACAATGGAAATTTTCTGGGTATATTTGAGCTTTTGGCAAGAAGAGATCCGATCCTAAAAGAGCTTCAAGACAGAATCAAGAATAAAAACACTAAAGATCACTATTTGAGTCCTACCATACAAAATGAACTAATTGAATTGCTAGCGACAGAAGTTGAAAAAGAAAATTTACAGCAATTGAAATTGGCAAAATATTTTTCTATAATTTTGGACTGCACTCCAGATATGTCACATCATGAACAAATGTCTGTCATTCTCCGTTATGTACTATGTAATGAAGAAGCTGCTGTTGTTAAAGAAACATTTTTGGGCTACTTGAGAATAAGTGACAGTACTGGGAAAGGCTTGTTGGACGCTTTCTTAGAAAAAGCGACCGAACTGCAACTCGAATTGTCTGATTGTCGAGGTCAGTCATATGATAATGGTGCTAACATGAAAGGAAAACATTCTGGGGTCCAAGCAAGAATGCTAGACATCAATTCCAAAGCTGTTTACGTGCCCTGTGCAAACCATACCCTTAACTTAGTTGTTGTTGACAGTGCTAATTCATCGACGGAAGCATTGACATTTTTTGGAGTACTTACAAGGTTGTATGTGCTGTTTTCTTCCTCTGCTCAGCGTTGGGAAATTTTGAAGAAACATGTGGAGCTGTCCATAAAGTCACAATCTGATACTCGTTGGGAAAGCAGAATTAAATGCATCAAACCTCTTCGATACAATTTAAAAGAGGTGTTGCTGGCACTGAAAGACTTGGAAGCCATTTCCATAGAAAGAAAAGATGGAAGAGCTGCCTCAGAAACAAAATCGTTGATAGCTCATTTATCAAAATGGAGTTTTCTTTTGTCGGCGTTTATTTGGTATGGTATCCTATTCCAAGTCAATAAAGCAAGCAAGATTCTTCAATTGTATGGAGTCTCTCTTCATACAATGGAAACGGAAATCCAGGCAACTGAAAAGTTTTTGCAAAACTATCGCACAACGGGTTATGACAGTGACGCAACATCTGCTGTTGAAATAGCACAGGAATTGGATATTGATCCTTCTTTTCCTCCGTCAAGAAGTGGAAAGAAAAGAAGATTGTTTGATTACCAAGGTGAAGAGGAACAACGAGCTACTCCTGAACTGAAATTTAAAAGCAACTTTTTCTATCCATTAGTAGACCAGGCTATTATGTCAATAAAGGAGCGCTTTAATTTGTTACGTGAGGTTTCTTCCGCCTTTTCGTTTTTGTACACACGAGACAAACTTTTGCTTCTGCAACAAGAAAATGCTCTTCTTACTTGCTGTAAAGAGTTCCAAAAAAAGTTCGGTGACATTGATTCTGATGAAATGAGCGCTGAGCTACAGCGGTTTGTTTTAATTTTACAAAAAAAACGCAATCTCAATACGGCTCAAGACTTTCTGAACTATCTTCTAAAGACTCATTTATTTGAATTGTATCCGAATGCGTACATCGCACTTCGAATCTTACTAACTTGCCCCGTGACTGTTGCCAGCGCTGAAAGAAGCTTCAGCAAATTGAAACTGATCAAAACTTTTAATAGAACGTCTATGACAGACAGTAGACTATCTTCATTAGCCATGTTGTCAATCGAAAATGACTGCGCCCGATCTCTTGATTATGACAATGTCATAACAGCATTTGCGAACAAAAAGGTTCGCTCCAGACTATTTAAATGATACTGTGTTTTTATAACTTTTTCATGTTTTTCAGTGTCATTGCTTTCGTTTCGCAGTGTCTGCATAAATGTCCTACTGAACTCTGGCATCGGTGCCGAATTTTTTATGACTTGCACCTTCGGTATCGGCATGCTTTATTCTGACATTAGCCTGTTTACTTATGTACAAATTGTGGTGTATTTTCTTAATGCAGCTTTTCAATTTTACACCTCTAAAGTGATATGACCTGTGCGCAGGGGCTCTTGCGCTTACTTTGGGGGGGGCCCGAAGTTGGAGTGCTACGGGACTGAAGACGTTATAGGTTTTCTTTATATAGCAAAATGTATGTGTTCAGCAGTTTTGATCCCTGATCGATTTTTGAATTCTTTCAGTTATTGGTAAGTCAAGAATTTCTAAATAAATTTTTTAGAAAAATTGCTTTTCGTGCAATTTTCAGGGATTTTCAAAACAAACTTTTCACTCAATTCTAACGCGGTTTTAAAAGGTCTTTTAGTTAATTTTCAGCAAGTATAAAAAAAAATTCAGAAATTTTGTGAAAATTTTTTGATCTAAATATCTGACTAGGGGCTGCGGCTGCGCGCTAGCACTCTTTAAGATCCGCTAATTGTTTCAGCAGACATTGTATATTGCGATAGATGTTTAATTTACCCAAAGGGCTTTATTTCAAAGTAAGCAGTAAGTAGATCGGTTAGCAGTTTACGTCTCATGGTAAGCAGTTTACGTCTTATGCAATCAGGGGTATAACTAAAACGGAATCGTAAACAATTACCGTCATACAGAATCAAGCAGGAGGAGTTAAGTTGTCATTGAGGTAACAAAGATTTTTATAAAGAAGAGGCCATTAAAGTTCAGAAACCACCCAGCTTACAAAAATGTCATTAAGTGCGATAAATTGTTATTTAATTAGCAGTCTTGCTTCGGCTAGAAAAGCATTAACAACAGCAACTTAGCTTTTGGAAAAGAAGGCAGAAAAGAACTTATATTCAAAGACATTAAAATGATCATTAGGCTATTCCAGCAAAAAAGTTTCTCTCACTTTAGGTCAAAAGGAGAATTGATTTCTTGCTACTTAGCAATAAAATGGCACGAGAAGTCGCAGCTAAGGTAGTCCTCTAGAACAAAGTTGAAAGAAATGTGGAGAAAAAATGAAATTGAAAAATGAAGGATCTGACAAAAAAAGGTCAAAAAAACATATATGTTGAAAACTTTGAACAGAGAAAAATTTTCTGGTTAATCCGAGTATGTCGGGTGACCTGGAGATCGGGAAAAACATTAAAAAATTACCATACACGTATATACGAGGTGCATTCAATAAGTTTCCAGAATTTTTTGGTATGGACACTTTTATTAACCATACACACAAAAAACTCTAGTCCCCTTCAAAGTATTCTCCTCTTCATCAATGCACTTGTTGTACCGTTCCAACAACTTCTGGAAAGCCCCCTGGAAGTCTTCTTGTGTGAGCGTGTTTAGGACCCTCATCACAGCCTCTTTCATGTCCTCAATTGTGGAATAACGATTGCCTCTGAGGTTTTCCTTGAGTTTTGGGAATAGCCAAAAGTCGCAGGGAGCAAGGTTCTGGCTGTAGGGAGGATGGGGAACCGTCTTGATGCCCATCTAGGTCAAATAGTCTGTGACGAGGATGGAGTTGTAGACTGGGGCATTGTCCTGATGAAAATGCCACTGACCTGATTTGAAGAGTTCTGGCCTCTTCCGACGGAATCTCTTCCTGAACTCCCTTAAAACTTCAATATAGTACTCCTTGTTGACTGTGATTCCAGTGGGAACCCAGTGAATGTAGATTATGCCCATGCTGTCAAAAAAAGGGATCATCATGAGTTTCTGGGTGGACTTGCTCTGTCTGGCCTTCTTGGGTCTGGGAGATCCAGCATGCTTCCACTGGAAACTCTCTCTCTTGGTCTCTGGGTCATAACAATAGATCCAGCTTTCATCGCAGGTTACCAGGGCATCAAGAACTTGGGGATCTGAATTAATGATCTCGACCATCTCCTTGCTGTCATTGCAACGTCTTTCTCTCTGATCTTCCCGGAGCACTCTTGGGACGAACTTCGCGCAAATCTTCCGCATCTTCAGTTCCTCACGAATGATTATGTGTACAGCTCCCACACTGACATTAAACTGCGCGCTTAGTGTCTGTATAGAAACACGACGGTCCCTATTCATGAAATCGTTTATTTGGCCAATCATCTCTGATGTTCTGACTTCCCTACTCCTCCCACATCTCTCACCATCCCTCAAGGACTCCCTGCCTTCCTTGAATCTCTTGTGCCACTGAAAAACTGATGATCGATTCATGCAAGATGGTCCATAAGCAGTCTGAAGCATACCATACGTTTCCGTGGCAGTTTTTCCAAGTTTAAAACAGAACTTGATCGCATATCGTTCTTCTAATGTGTCCTCACGTCCAGATTGCATTTTTGAAATTCACCAGCTGTGACAATCAGGATTTAGTAAGGTGTACTCTAATTCCTACTGTAGCTATAAATTTGCACCTAAACAAGAAAAAGTCGGTTAATCATCTCATAAAGAGTATAGTAACAACATACTGAAATATCTCGAGTTTACGGCAATTATAAATGCCTGTACAAAAAAAGTCTGGAAACTTATTGAATGCACCTCGTACTCTATTTGTGGTTGGAATTCTAGTTTACAAAAAAAGGTGACAAAAGAGATCGTAGTAAAAACTTATTGTGACATTACTTGTCTCAGGCTTATTTGAGAAATCGCAAAGTATATATTCGGAAAACTACTGATGAAATTCAACGCACCAGAAAGTGTATGCAACTATTAGTCTTGCCAATATTCCACGCATCTTTAATAAAATTGGAAAAAATGTTGCCATTGCATCCTACTAAACTATTGGTAAATTTCTTTTTACTAATTTTCTTTGATGTACACAAAATCTTAGACATAGCACACCAAGTTTCGTGTCATGACTGCATGTTTACACACTTACATCGGTCAAACAAAAAGAGATTTTAAATGACCATTGGACCAAAATAATAGAGTAATTTAATTTTGAAGAGCAAAAAAATTTGCTCTCTGTGAACAGTTTATTGCGGTAGATCAAAGAATAAATTGAATTCAAATCACAATTTGAAAACTGCGAAAGATGAAAGGCAATATATGATTTCTAAAGCAACAATTTTTTTGGAGCGTTATGCATTTTCCGATTCCACGTATCTAAACCAATTTTATTTCCCGGATTGGTGATTTTTTTAATTTTATTTATGTCAAGCAAATGAAATCGTTCTTAAACAACACAGACACCAAACATAATTTACTAATTCTTTGCAGCACTTGCCCTGTTCAACAACAAAAATTTGTTGATGGCTCCCAATTTTCTGTTCAAAGACGGAAAGCGTCGCGATTTCGCTTTGTTTAAATAACAACAATTATTGTGCTGTCAGAAATTATGAGTTCACCAGATTTTTTTTTATTACTTTGTGGTTTTTTGTTTTTAGATCATAGTTGCTGCAATAAACCACAACATATTAAAATCTGATGAGAAGAAATCTTGCGCAAATATTGTTTCTTTCGTTTTAGCTATTTTTAAATGATCAGGCAAGTGTTGAGGGCTTGGTGCTATTAGCGCCAATCACCTTATAAATCTTGTTACCCAGTAAAGCGTGCAATATTGTCAAATTTTTTTGCAGCATGCAAGTTTTCAAACTCTCAGCCTCATGTATGATTAACTAAATTCATTTCTAGTATTGCTAGAGACTAGCGATGCACTTAGCAAACTGCAGACAGTGACACTGTCTCGACCTATCAGGTCTCTTCAGTGCAGTTGGTGACCGACAAGAAGCTAGAGGCTTTTAATAAAGCATTGCTTAGACCGTACTGACAGACCTTCCACCTAGTGGATCTAGTATAGGTCCCGCAAGTGTGGCGGTCTAAGCTATGCTTTATTAAAAGCCTCTAGCTTCTTGTCGGTCACCAACTGCACTGAAGAGATCTGATAGGTCGAAACAGTGTCGCTGTCTGTAGTTTCATTTCATTTCAACACAGTCTCATGTAGGCCAATTGGTTAGCTTTATGATGCAGGACTTGTTCTATGGTGCGATATATGGTACAAAGCAAAGACTAGGTAAATATCGGTAATCATAAGTAAGTTCTACATGTATGTCAAGAAGTCAGAATGCCTCAACATTTGACTGTTGAGCAAAGACACTTGGTTGTTTGCCTGCACCAAGAAAGAGCATCAGAGCGAAAGGATGGCAGAGGAGGATTGCGCAAAACCACAATTATGTATAATCATATAGTGTACCTGTAGATGGAAATCAGCAACTTTTGCGAAAGAGCAAGTCGAGGAACAAAAAAGATGTCATCTAATCGTTAAGATTGAACGTTGGTAAGACTCTTTCTCTTTGACAGTCGGTTAATAAGCTCGGATCTTTGTAGAAAATTGCACCAAAGCATAGCCACAAAATTTTCACCTTTTAGTGTTTATAATTGATTGCTGGAAAAGGTTTTAGAAGACTCAAAGCATGCAAGCAGCTAAAGGTCGGCAAACCACAAAGAGAGGCAAGAATTGCTTTAACTAAAAATATTCAAATTGAAGCACTGAGGATTACGATAAAATGGTTGTGATCAAAGAATCTTCCATAAACAAAATTATGTTATAGAACTACAAACAAAGAAGATTTCATGAAGTAATTCTTTCTCATTGCACCTTACTGTCACGAATAAGGAAATTTGTCTTGTAAGAATAGTTTTCACTTATGCGTATAGTGTTGTATTATTTTGTTCGCTAGGCTATCGATTGAAAAAACAGACCTTTTTTCCTCACAATTGGATTTGCTGTAAGTACGCCTTTATTACGTCACAATTGTTTATAACAATAAAATCCCAGATTGATCTAGCTTCTTCGAAGAATTTTGTTAGCCGATTACATAACTCAGTAGTGCTTTTTGTCTTTTTCACGTGATTTTGTTCTAGTCATTTCTGGATTGTTTTTTTTGATTTATATAAAAGGAGACGGGATTTTTTTTTGAGTAGAGAGAGCAGAAAAGTGTTGTAATGGGGACAGAGAGATTGATTGACTGAGTAAAGAAGGGCTATTGTTTTTTTGTGACAATTTATTGTGGATTCTGTTGACGTTGCGAGTATTGAACAGTTATTGGTGAAATTAGTTTTGGCGGTTTCCTGATTGTGTAGTAAAGTGATTAGTTTTGCGATCGTCGAGCGAAGAAGCTTGAAGTCGTGAAGTATTATTTCTGTGAATACATTATTCTGTTCTTAACGTGGTTTAAGGTGTTTTTTTAGTGGAAGCCAATCTTTTCCAAGTTTTTTTTTTAAGTTGGAGTCAGACTTAATTATCCGAGCGATTATTATACGTACGTTGCCTCAATTTTAAAAGAAATGTAAGATTGAGATAGAATCGAAAATTCTATTATATTAAAACGCGACACTTAACGACAATAAAAGCAGCCAGCGTGATAATTTGGGGCTGAATTACATTATATACCATTGGAAGACTCCACATTTGTGAGGTAATGATGAATGCCAAAAATTATACAGATGTGTTCGAAAAAAATGCTGCCAAGTTGCCAAGTATAAAAAGTTTTTTTGGTAAATGCAGCTGGATATTTCGAGGTAACAACGCTCCTTGCCTACCAGCCTAATTGGTAAATAGTGTATGCAAGTCTATTATGTGGTTCAGTTGACGGGTCAGCACAGTCTCCAGATCTCAACCCCATAGCAAAAAAAATGGCATCGAAAAAATATCTTGGTTTTTAAACAATAGCTATCCAATGAGGAAATTGCAGAGCAGTGCTTTAGAAAAGAGGTATCACATCAAATTATTAATTGATGGAATTTCATCAAATCGACCTTTTTTAGGGCTAAAAATATATTAGAACAATGTATTTAACTGCCACAAGTTCTATATAGAAAGTTTCTTAATGTTTTGCGATTACTTTTTGCTCGAAAAAAATATGTTTCTCAATATAGCTTTTCTGGTGTAATTAAGTGTGGTATAATTATAATTACTCTCATTCAAACAAATCGTAACCTAACAGCAATTTGGCGAGTGCTGCAACCATCTTCGCTTAAGGTTTTTATTTGTGCATGATCCTCTGGCTTGATTCTTTTACAACTCATATTCAAGAATGATCTCGTAGACATGCAAATTACCTAAATTCTCTAGCAAAAACCCTTGTTTGCAATTAGCGCTAGATACAGGCACAATGTTAAATACTGCAAAAATGACCTTTAAATCTTCAGAAATTATTTGATTTCGCCGTAGTAGCGAAATGACCTGATAAATATTTGATCATTTTTCTCTTCAAAATTACAAGTATAGGATGGCTATGGTTAGTTTTGCTCAGAAGTTCCTGAAAAAACGCCTCACAATACTCAACTTTAATCAACGACTCAAGAGGGTGAAATGCCAAATCCAATTCAACTAAACTAGGGTTTGACATCAAAACTTTTAAATCAAACTTTGGCTGAAATAAGGCGTGCTTGAACGACTTTTTGAAGAAAGTTGTTTTTTTTCAAATCCTGATATGTCTCGAATCTCAATGACGGTGAAACAACTTTCTTGTCAACAAGTAATGAATTCGCCAATGGAATTGGGTATTTTTCCGATTTTATTCTCATATATTATTCGTGTAGTAGCCATTTCAATTTTTCCACAGTTTCAATTGTACTTGTGACAGTTTAATACCACTTCAGAAATTTATCATTATGCTCTTCTTGCAAAAAAAGATGTTCATTATTGCTGCAATCATAAATATGTTTGTTCTGACTAACTAAGGCACCACTGCAAAAATTTGCGTTGTTACTACTCACTAGCAGAACAAAGAGAGTCAGAATTTACTTTTGTTGTAATGCATGGTAAGCAACTTCATCATATATTTTTTAATAATTTTTTACTACGTCTCCTTGTATTTGGCAAAAGTCGGAGTGCGGACTCTTAACTCAGCCTGCCTTGTCGCAGTTGGATTAGATTAGATTTATATTCTTACAACGCTTACTTCTGATGTCTGAAACTCTGCACCAATACTTTTAATTACGTATACGGTGCCACACTTAAAAGTCCCTCGCGGAACACTAGTGTTCCACAGCAAACAGCTTGAGAAACAGTGGTTTTAATCTAAAATCCCTCGTTACATTGCAAGTGCTTGTCTTCTGCAAGGATGTGCACTGCTGTTGCCACCTTTTTATTACTCTGTGTTTAAAAGAAATATAGAAGCACAGTTTTGCTGAAAAAGATGTCAAAATTGAAAGTTGAAGAATCAAGCAATTGTTTCTTGTAGTTAATGTAGGCTAGTAACCTCTTATTGTGACCATTAAACTCTGACCTCCAACATGACAGACTGGAAACTGATAGAAACGATACTGGGATGAATGTAAGAGTAAAGAAAACTGAAGTACTTACGTGCTTTAGTGTGGATACTCTGCTAGGGTGAGATTCTCTATCTTTTGAATACACATCATCTGGTATATAGGCAAGGTTGAAGAGACACTTACCTGCAGGTGTAATTTTAGGTCACATTTGCGAGTGATGTTAGCCATAGCTTAGTACTTAGCAGTAACATCAGAATACCAAGTGCAGTAAGCTACTGCCTGAGCTTCTACGTTCAGATGTCAGGAAATAAAAGCTGACCGAGAAGTTTACGGGTACGATTATTAATTCGACCTTATTTCCAACGTTTACCCTTGGCAATGACATATAACCAATAATCAAAAACTGCAATATTGAATACAAGCTGAAAAAACGAGGATTTTAACAAGAATTAAAAGTTTATTACAAATGAATAAAAATCGTAGCACCAAAATTTGAAAATTTTTGTTATCGAGCCTTTACTTCGTCCTATTGAGAAGTGTTGGCTGATTTGGTTTAGCCATGTATACAAAATTCCTCTTTCACTTTTCAAATTCGCTTTTGCCGTTCTAACAGGAAAAATACCTCTTGGTCAACCAAGAACTACGTGAATGAGTTACATTAGCAACTTGGCTTGATGAACGCTTAAAATTGAACCAATTGAATCAGCAAAGGTAGATAAAAATTGTCATAGAGAATTTCTACAGTTGCTTGCTGGGCGAGACCACCCAAAAAGTAAAATGTGTCAAGAATGTTTTTCTTTCATGCTTTACTAACATAATTTTAAATAATACCAGGAAACAGCTTGTCCAAAACCTTACAGATTTTTTCTATTTCCTTAACCATGATATCTCCATATCTTTTACATTGTGGACATGTTTTATTGTTTTTTATTTCTGTGGACAAAAATATATATTTTCTAAGAAAGAATTCTCTCGTAAAATGTTTAAACGAGATTGTTGTATGATGCTTTATATTTAAACCTTAAAGCAGGTCTGGGTCTCAGTGACATCCATTTTGCTAAATATTTGATTTTGGAATTCTCTAGTTTATTCAAATTTAAACCACTTTCCACTGTACAAGGACAGACAAATTATCTTAATACATATTTACTAATGACTCAAGATTGAAAATTTCCATCGAACATGCTACTCACTAGTATATAGTTATTGTCAAGCACAATGCTCCCTCTAATTTTTTTGATCGTCATGTGCGGGAAAATTTTTGAAGTGTGCGCTCTTTAAAAAAATCTAAATTTGTATTGAAAAAATATATAAATTTCATGTGCGGCATTATTTTACTTGCATGCGAGCGCACAAGCGCACGCGTTAGAGGGAACACTGGCCAAGGACTATTTTTCAGAGTCCATGACCATGACTAGTCTATAGGCCTACCCTTCCATAGGCTGCGCAAGATGTGTTTATGATGTGTAAAATCAAGATTTTTTGTTTTTAGAAGCTCAGTCACCGGAATTTCAAAACCTGGTTTTGGAAAGTGGATTTGTTTTGGTTGGAGCTACAAATGTGATAATGCGGTGGTCAACTGATTTAGAGCGTTTTGGCCAATTCATCAATGGGCCCCAAAATGACAGTAGTCAATGCTTAGGGCCCATTTTCTGCCCCGACACTGTTTGCACCGGCTTGAGATGCACCAATAATTACAATACTCTTTTGATTGCTTATAGCCAAAGCATTTTAGCATGTGGGACATTGGGACGAACCTGTGACTTGCTAAATATAAGTGACATCAGTCGACGTGTTGGAAGCGAACGGGTTTTAAAATGTAAAAATAAAAGCAATGCACAGTTTACTAAAATATCATCTCGTGATCGCAATCTCTCTTTCGTAGCGGCTGTATATGAAAGCCAAGCGCATCCTAGTAAGAGTATATTGTATTTGGGAAAATCTTATTACGATCGAGAAAAATCGAACGGGTCAATCACCGTCCTAATTGCCCCCGATTCTCAAGACAGTTACTTTTCTCTGATTGACGACAGTGAATCATATGTCGTAGTCAAGTACAGAAGACCAGTTTATCATTTTGCATGGACGGATGAAAATTACGCTTACATAATATGGAGCAATCTAACTAATCCTCAAATCAAATTATCTCGATACTGCAATAGTGTAATGGCGGACTGGTCAAGAGAAGACTCAAGAAAATTATACTTAGCCAAAGACCAAGGCCAAAGGTCTTACACTGAAATCACCCTGTTATGCACCTCCTCTGGTCAAAATCTCACCAACTTGATTTCCGCGAAAATAGCTTTTGGACGGCTTTATCTTTTATTCCAAAGCGAAAGTAACGCAGTGATTTGCTCTGCTACAGTGCCAGCTATTAACGAACACATTGACTTCATACGAAAACAGTGCTGGAATACGAACGTTGGCCAAAACTATGCGGAAGGATTAGATCCCAGAAAAAGAGAGTGTTTCAGTATCAACGCATATCAATCGCAGTGGGTGAGTGGCACAATCAAGGCAGTATTTAGGGGGGGATGCGGAGTAAACTGGGAGATTTACTCGTTTAGAATATTTGAAAATCTTAACTTTTATATTAAGGTTTTTAATTATTGATAATACAAATCTTTTATCTCATTTTCTCAGCCCTAGTCGTTGGCAACGTAGTGCAGTAGGTGGGACCACTGTTCATGATGACAATGATCGTGCGTTTACCCTCTTGTACAGCTATGGGAAAAGCACTTTGTAGCAATTTACCATGGCTGGTTGCACAGGTTTTGGTAGAAATCCATTGGGTCAGCAATGCGGGCGCTCCGAACACTAAATACAACTATGTTGTAACTTAAACCGACAAAAAGTTTAGCTATGACCGGAGAATAAAGATATGAAATGCATAACTGTCTTTTTAACTTACAAAAATAAGCAGTAATTTTTCGTGGACGTAAAATTTTTTCACTACCTTTTTGCCAAATTTCCTAGTTTCCTAACTCTTAAGGGACATTTCTTTGGGAAATGCTTAACATTTTTGCGATTGTCTTCAAATCTTTTACTTCTATCAGATCACCTTGTACTTATCTCCTTCTGAAAAAATTCAGGGAAAACACCTAGCTTCAAAGGTATCTATGCAGTGACCTCTAGCATGAACTTTACAGCTAGGTAGCTTCGCTTAACTTTCTTACCTAACTCTGTTTTTCAAATGTATTTTGCAGAGCACCTGTGCCTTTGATGATAATTTTCAAATCTTTTTGCCAGCCTTGAAAGGAATTGTGCCTTTGAGGTTGGAGTTGAATTTAAATTTAGCTCTCTCTTCACAAGAAATAGCAACCGGCTTAGCTGTTAGCAAAGCAAATGATTTTTCAACAGCGTTTATTGGAACATCTACCGGACGCGTTTTGAAGGTATTGTTGCAAGATTTTTGGCTGTAATGTGGCAGGAAACTTGTTAAGCCCGCCTATTCAATCTAGTCATAAATGAGTTGATTGCCTGAAAGCGCTTCAAGTCGACTGATTAAGCTCTAGCTTGTTTGTTCGTACATTTGATTTGTGGGTATTTTTGAATGTTGCCGTAAGAAGCAGAGGAAGGGAGGACAAGAATTTTAAAGCCGTAGTTTAAAGAAGCGAAACCTCCCGAAGCAACTCTCGACTTTGCCATGCTTACTTAAAATTTCAATCTCAGATCGTTCGCGGGAGTATCGTGCTTATTTCTGTCGGTTGTAATGAAGTTTATTTAAAAAAAAACGTTGCTAAGTTTTATGATCTGTTATCATACATTTGGGTCACCAAAAATTCTTAGGAAGGCCCAATGCGTTCCAGCTAAATTTGTTTGATGACCTTTTTATGGGAGATAGAGGTTTCGTTAGGGATCTTTTGTCCTTCTAATGACATTGTTATTCTTCTTTTAATAACCATTTTCGGACATCATTAACATTTTGCTTCCTTATCTTGATTAGATCCAAGAAATTAGGTGACGAGGTCCCTTTCCCCCACACATACATACATCCCTTTCCTCATAGATAAATTACATAATTTCAGTTCAATTACAATTACAATTATTACTGCAGAATTTATAATTATTTTACCATAAAAATTATACACTCCTCAAAAAAATCAAATTAAAATTTACTCCAAAACTTATTATTAACTAACCGGTTTTGTCGTCGTCGCCCAGCAGGTGCCCTCTGTCAGAAATGTCGGGGTTTAGTATTTCGGGCTGTGCCGGCTTTGCCCTTCGGGCTCTTGTGTCAGCAGTCGCGAAAAATTAATGAATTTTATGCCCTTTCACAATTTTTGTACACGAAATTGCGATCATCATATTCTCTTAATCATGAATGGTAATGCTCACAAAGAATCTTGCCATAACTTATCGTTAATACTTGTGAAGAAAAGGGGATTGAAACACAGTCAAAACTGATGGTAGTGGCATAACGGCGGTTGATTTCATAATAATTTCAGAAATAAACTATTTAGTTATAAGCCTATTTTGCGATTTGGTGCTGCCACTTTAATATTTATACTTGTGGTATTAAGTTATTTGGCTGCACCATTTGTCTTGTTTCTGGGATAGGGACTAAAGCGGCTATGGCTTCCCCAAAATCATTCACCATGTTTTAGTAAGCGCCCATCAGACCGAGTTATTTTCAAACAAATGTACTCTCTAAATTCAGTTTTACAAATTGTAATGACTATGGTTTTATATTGATTTTTTTCTTAAACTCGGGATTTTATTGCAATGCAGTATAATATAGACATCAATACCTTAACAGGCAGCATATTAACAAAAGAAAAAATCTTTGCTTTAGTACAGCGCCTAACAAAAGTTTAAAGTCACCTTGTAATTTTTGCAAAAAACTGAATAATTTTGTTTTTCAAACGTTTTAATCACAAACAATCAATATTAATTTTGCAATTTATGCATTAACACATTAGAAAAAATTCTAAAATAACAAAATATGCAGAAATTTTGTTGACTATAAGTATTTGGTTTGTCCTCCTTTGCTCTCAATTACAGCCTATAGATGTCGTGGCATGCTGTGTATCAGGGTTTGGCAATACTCGTTTAAATCACCCAATCTTTTTTATTATATCCACAGTTGTTTGGCAAATGACGGTTGCTTTTCTGCGACCATATCTTTAAGAATTTTTCACAGATTTTCTATAAGGTTTAAGTCGGGGCTGTTTGCAGGCCATTGCAAAACCTCTACTTTCTGGCTTTTCAAAAAATCAGATCCAATTCTTGACCTGTGGCATGGGACACCATCAGGCATGAAGATCTTACACTGGTGAAAGCCCATGTGAATTTTCAGCTTATCTTTAAGTAGTTCCAAATACTTTTTGACGTTTATGGTCCTACCAGGGGGCAAAAATACAAACCAGCTGATTCATTGCATGGCATTACACCCCAGATCATTAAAGTTGGAGGTGTTACTTACTTAATATTGTTTACCTCTTATTGCATCTCTTTCCTTTTGATCTATGAACGTTTTGCTTCCTTGCCGCGAACTGCTAAATAGTGGATTCATCACTAAACAATACTTTACTTCAATGCTCAGTGATCCAATGTTGATGTGCTATAGCAAATGCTAAACGCTCGGCTTTCAAAGATTTAATTAGTATTGTTTTTTAGCGGGTATTTGCGATTTCAATCCAAAATCGTATGTCAATCGGCGAGAAGCAGTCATGCCACTCGCTTTGACGCCCTTTGCCAACAATGCAGATTGCACTGTCTTTATCGAACTAGTTCGAGATCGAATAACTAACCATTTCATTAATTGATCATCTCTCACAGTGCTTTTCTTTGGTCTACCTCTACTCTTTACGTCACTGTAACTCCTTCTCGGTATCGAATTAACTATTGCTGTGCAAACTGCTATTTTGCTGATATTACACTTTGCACTAATTTTGCGTTCTGAGTAGCCTTCTCTATATAATGTAAAAATTTCAGCATGTTAAACTTGACTAAGGGACGTTTTTTGCCCATTTTTGCAGCTAAAACTAATCCCAAAATAACACAAACCTGGCTCCTCAAGCAACATAAAAGCAAACGAAATTGCATTTGCTAATTTCAAAGAGCACCAAGGTAATTAATTAAACAAGAGAATACTAGAATAGGTGCTATCATGTAAAAAATGGGTTAATACGACGCAATCATAAAAAAAATTCATTTTATTCAAAAGTGGTCTTAAACTTTTGTTAGGCACTGTATACGACGGCGTTGCCCGCAGAGCCCCCATCAGTAACGTCGAGATTGAGAATGTCGGTTCAACCGGCGAAGCCGGTGTCACCTATCAGGCTCTTATGTGAAGAGTTACCAAAAGTTTATGTGTTTTCTGCACATAAGATTTTTACGACTTTTTGTGCTCCTTTTCCTATAGAATTTCTGATTTTAAGGTCCTGGCTATGCCTTAAGTTTATGTGCTGCGTTTATTGCTGACACAAACCCAAGGGGGGCTTGCCTTGCGTTTCCCGTAGTTTAGAAGTAAGGAACACATTTCTGAAATCAAATTATATTCAAGCAAAATAGAAAAAATGTCTTTCGTGTGATGCGATTTCACACAGTGATGCTAATTTCTTTTAATATCTTCTTAAACTTTCTCAAGTTCTCGCTGGCTACGCATTATATATTCATGTTCTTATCTCCTTGCTTGACGTGCCCTGGAAAGTTAAAGAGTCCTTGCTTTTCCCCAAATGTTTGGTTTGATCAAGGTAGCTCCATAAGGTTATTATAAAGCAAAGTAGCAATGAAATATTGCATGTGGTGCGATTTGACACAGTGGCGTTGTGTATTTTGATTTCTCCTCAAACTTTCTTAAGTTCCTGCTGGCTACGCATTATGATTCATATTCGTTTTTTTTTTGCTTAGGTATGCTCAGAGAAGTTAAAAGAGTCCTTGCTTTTCCCAGTTTTTTTGGTTTGATTCCGGTAGCTCTGTAAAGCTATTATAAAGCAAAATAGAAAATATGTTTCTCTAAGGATGGTGCGATTTTACTCCGGGAGATCATACCATCACCCGTGACCATTTAAAACAAATCAATTAATGCAGCTGCGCCGGGTTCACCGCACAGACATTTGTTAAAGTAACAACGAAATATTTTAGTAAATATAAGCCATACTTGCTGTACATGTAATGGTGATCATGTTGGTCTATCAATCAAGACTGAAAGTGTTTAAAAAAAAAGAATCATGTCACAAACTACCATTCATAATTTTTAAAAGTGTAAGGGGAGTAAAACATAGTCGAAATTGATGGCAGCGCCCAAATGGAGGTCATTTTGGCAGTTAAAGAAATGAGCTATTTAGTGGTAGGCCTATTTGACGATTTGGTGACCCTGTTTTTGTATTTATATTTGTTACATTATGATCTTTGCCTGCGCTGTTTGCTTGAATTCGGCCATAGCATGAAAAAGGGCCATGCCTTTCGCTAAGTTATATAACCCATTGCAATCGGCGCCAATTAAGCTTTTTTCAATCAAAAACATTACCTCTTAATCCAGTGTTACAAATTAATGCTATTACTGTCTAATTTTGATCTTTTCTTGAATTTGGGATTTTATTACATTTAACTTTGTCCCTAATCCAGACCACCCAACTGTTAAATGAAGATTAGTAATTTGTACCGATAAAAATATCCTTGCAATTACAAATAGATGTAAAAGTAATAGACTTTACCATTTATGTTCGCTATCAAAATAATAGTGTATGATTTTGCTGCCTCCTGCTGTTTTCACGATACAGTATAATAACGAGCATTGGGATGTCATTTAAGATTATGACCCAACAGTACGTTTTAAGCTATTAAATATTAGCACCA
Source organism: Trididemnum clinides (assembly GCA_963675345.1). Taxonomy (NCBI): domain Eukaryota; kingdom Metazoa; phylum Chordata; class Ascidiacea; order Aplousobranchia; family Didemnidae; genus Trididemnum; species Trididemnum clinides. Next base: position 16,534,519 of record OY776305.1, read on the forward strand.
CTACTTACCACTTTTTTCGTTACTGCAAGCGAATTGATATAAACGAATGTCTCTGCCTGCGTACATGTTCCTTGGCTCTGGCATAAACGCTGGCATGCAAAGAGCAAACTAGCCCGAAATGAAGCACTCACAGTTAAGTTATAGCAATAGCGAGGGCCTCCATTAGTAATGTCGAGGTCAAGAATATCAAATCAGCTAGCAGCACCGGCCTCACCCGATTGCAAAGAAAATTGCTTCAACATTTAAATCATATGTAGCTCCACACTTACATGTTGCTGCAAAAGACAAGAAGGACCATCTTTGCCATATCGTCTTTTTCTTGGGTGATCACCAAGTGTTTTGCTTGGGGTAGGCTACGTATTAAGTTTTGTAGAGACTTCATTTTTCGGTGATTCGCTTTGAATATTTTGATTGATAATGCCAAAGATCCATGCTATCGAGAAAGAATAGACAAAAGTTTTCTAGAAATAGCAATTTTGTGAAGTGCAGGCACTAAAATTTTATGTGTTTTTAACCGATAGACTGCATTTCATAAACATTTAGAAACTTCAGTTTTTGATGGATGTTTTTGAAAATATCGACAGATAATGCAAAAGAACCATGCTTGTGAGGAAAAGTAGTCAAAATGTACCAAAAAACTAACTTTGTCTAAAATTGTAAATTTGTTAGATCAAGTGGAATAATTGTTCAACTAAAATTCGAACATCATGTATGGCAACAAATTTTCGATCAGCCATTATTAACTAATCGTTTTCCCTAAGTAATTGGAGTCATTTGTTGCTGGAAATCAAATTTGCTATGCTTTCAAAGGACATAAATTTTTTATACTTTATCATAATGATTTTATATTAAAGTTACCTGTTTTTACTCAGCTTACCACTCTTTGGGAGGTCTAAAAAGTTACACGATAGATCTAAAAATCCAGTTTTTTCGGTATAAAACAAATACTAATCTTACATATTATACACTACCGAAATCGCCTTGAAATAACTTTTAATTTGTTGGAAAAGGTTTGAAAATCAGTTGAAAAATGAGGTAACCAATGAATTTTTTAGTAAACTGATTTTGCAAAAAGAGTGCAATTTTTGAAAATATCTTCTGCGCCAGTGAGACTTGTGTTAATCTTAGGAGACATATTGTGAAATCATAGAGCCAGTTTTTAGCGTGCTAGCGAAAAAAAGACAAAAAATGCTCAGAGGGCTTAAATTGCTTAAATAAACAATTGCTCGTAGCATTCTCAAATAAGCTTTGATTGTTGTAAAACTGCTTTTGTCGCGAGGGCACCCTATTAAAATCTCCTGAAAGAGCGTTTAATCGCGTTTCTGCAATCAGCACGTTTTGAGAAAGAACAAAAAACAGATTTTAATGTGGCTTTGAAAAAAGCTGTTTGAGCCATAAGCTTTTTGTGACGCTCTCATCAATGGCAAAATCGCATCAAAAAGGAAGATCTAGAGTGATTAAGTGTTTTATATGGTTACTTTGGACGTTAGGCAATCAAGACGAGCCAATGATAGCGCTGGTATTGTAAAGCGCGCCAAAGAAAGATTTCGCAATAGCGAAAGTTAGAGAAAGCACAGCAGGAGGCCAAATGCCGCGATTATCGAAAGAGTTTGAGAGTGTAACCAAACTCCTTCTGCCTGCATAAAATCGGGCACTGGGTTTTGATATAAGCAGCCTCTAAGAGATTATAAGCAGCCTCTAAGAGATATAATGTAATTGATGTAAGCAGCATCGAAAAGCTTATGACTCAAACAGCTTTTCTCAAAGCTATATTAAAATTCTGTACAACCAACAAAAAGAAACAAGATTGTGAAATGAAGCGTTAATTGTGACATCATTTTAAACCCCACACAAATGAAAGTTTTTGTAATGTGGTAAATCGGAAGCTGGATTTCGTTTGAACAAAAAGCAGTTGTCCTCCGTCAAGTATTTCAAATTTAAAATAAAATATTTTTTTATGACGCCATCGTGACATCACCAACATTTTTATTAAACTCAACATTGGGTGGTTATCAATCGTGCCAAGTTTGATGCTTGTACCTGTAGCAGTTTCAGAGGAGTTAAGTGCAAGCTATTTCGACCTATCATGTTTCAACAGTGCCGTTGGAGACCGAATGTCTGCATTTACAAAAGACTGCATATAAAAAAATCGCTTTGTGTGAGATTAAGTAGTATAGCATTCTCGATAGCAATGACACAGCAATAGCTAATTAAAATAGCTTTCGCATGACATCGGATTACTTATTCCCGGTTTCGTTCTTATAATTAGAAATAATTTCTTTCGTTTTATTATCCCGGTCGCATTTGGTTGTATACTTAAACACTATGCTCAATTTTTCAACACCATAACATAAACAAAGCTTTCTTCTGATTCATCTCTAATATCCTGCTAAAAAATCTTACTCAACAACACAGTAAAAACTGCTTTATGGTAGCACATATGTAACTTTAAACAATTGGGCTGCTACAGCATGTTAAAAAATAATGTGATTATTTTGTAAGTGCTTTTTTATTTGTTTTAATTGTAGGCGCTAAGACAAGAACACAAAAATAAAAACAGGAAAAAAAGCATAAAATAAAATGTCTAAGTTAAATTAGACCATTTCTTGTAATGAAATTGCAGTTTGATATGTTTTTTAGCAACATAGCTTTCTGATTTTTTTATTGATTTAATTGCGCAAAAGTACTGGAGCACAGCGAGTAGTCTTCAAATATTTACCCCAGTAAATCAAGAATCTTACCTATAAGAGCATCAGGTTGTCTAAATGATTGTTAGCATACTGTGCATGAAACCCAAATAGTTTATGAAAGTTATTCAAAGGAATATTAATAAGAAATCTAGCTAAAATCCAATCCAATACATCATTCCAGAAAGCGTCAACAATTTTGCAATCGCGAAATAAATACAGGGTGTTTATAAAGTCTTGATACAATTTCAAAATTCTTTTATGAAGTTAATTCTCAAAATATTTTAACCAAGTTGGTTTTATTTGAATCAGTGCTGCTTAAAGTTTTTTTACCTCATTTAATACATTTCTATATGGGCACCATTAGTTAAGCGAAGCACATCAAGATCGTATTTGATTTCCTGCCGCATTTGTTGCAGCATATCCTCATCAATGGTGGCAATGGCATCAGAAATTCTTTGCTTCAAGTCCGTTATATCCCGCACCTTTGTTTGATACACGATATCCCTCACATAACCCCTATAGAAAAAAGTCCAGGGGAGTAATGTCTGGTGAACGAGGAGGCCATGAAATCGGTCCATCTCTTCCAATCCATCGGTCTGAAAATGTTTCATTGAGGAACTGACGAACACGTAGTCCCCAGCGCAGTGGTGCACCATCTTGCTGGAATATGATAGTTGGTTGAGAATCAATTAGTAGTGGTGCCACATATTTAGTTAGAAGGTCTAAGTAAACGTCTGCAGTAATTGTTCTCTCGTGGAAGAAAAATGGACCAATTACTCGATTGCACATGAGCCCACACTACACATTCACTTTTGGACTATTTTTTTCAAGCTCCTTTATCTCGCGGGGGCGTTCTGATCCCCAAATCCTTACATTGTGTTTGTTTAGTTTACCAGAAGCATGAAACGTTGCCTCGTCACTAAAGCAAATTCTTAAGAAATTCTTCATCTTCAGAAATTCGTGGCAGCATGTTATCTGCAAACTTTTTTCGTTTCGGCTGATCATTTGGCTGAAGTCTTGGTAACATTTGCACTTTGTAGGCATACAATCGTAACCTTTTATGTAGAACCTTGTGCACTGTTGTAGGTGGTATTTCCAATTGTCTGGCAGCAGTACGGATGGACTTCATAGGAGAACAACTAAACGCTTGTCTTACACTCTCGATGTTTTCCGCAGATATTCTTGGTCGCCCAATCCTCACTGCATCCAACACTGACCCTGTCTCCATAAATTTCTTGTGCCTTTGAAGAATTGAAGAACGTGATGGTGGATTTTTTCCATACTTAGTCCTGTACCTTCTCTGAGTCTGAACGTCTGATTTTGTTTCAATGAACCAGGATACACATTGTGCTTTCTCTTGATGAGTAACCATTTCATAAGGATTATTTTAACACATTCATAAAACACATAAAAATCATATCTGAAACACAAAATTTTATTTCAAATAAAAACTTTAAGCAGCACTGATTCAAATAAAACCAACTTGGTTAAGATATTTTGAGAATTAACTTCATAAAAAAATTTTGAAATTGTATCAGGACTTTATGAACATCCTGTATATCAAGGTTTCGGTTTTCACAACAAAACGTGAATACATTATTGGATCAAGAACATACAGTTGTTCATTAGTAACAATCGATCTTACGTTTAATCTGATTTGAAATGACCGCAGTTTAGTTTCATTTGTTGCATAGTAGTTATTTTCATAAATAGTTGACCAATCAATTGCGTTGGATGAAAGTAGCAATATATCACACCATTTTAGTTGTTGTTTAACTGGTAATACTTTAACTTTGTCTCTCAAAAATTTATATGCAGTCTTGCTTGAGCAACCCAAAGCCGCAATCAATTGTTTTACAGTTTGCTTAAAGTCAGAAAAGGTCAAAAAAAAGTTCATGAGAGTTACTATTTATAGTTGTAATCCAGGCCATTGGAATAGCTGAAATGAATTTAATGTACATGTATTTGATAAAACTCGTGTTATTTGGGATCATTGTGAGTAGCAGATGATGGCTCATTTGGTGAGGATCTTGAAGGTTCTGATGGAAGTTCTTGCAGCAGTGTGCCTAACCCTAACCCTAACCCAAACCCAAACCCTATGTAAGGAAGCTATCCCTAGATCTACTAAATTTGTGTGAGAGAGCTAACCCTAAACACTAACTTTATCTGAAGGAAGTCGCAGGGAGCTAACCATGGGTCTACTAGTTTTATGTGAAGAAGGTCTGACGGAGGAAATTCTAACACGGTGTGGATGTCATGTGTAATATTTCAAAGTCGGTTTTTAACTAGACCGTGATTGCATCCTTATTGCCCAATCCATGACATAACCAGTTTTATTTTAAGCCAGACTGTGATTGCATCCATATTACACAATCCATGACCTAATCAATTTTATTTTAAGCCAGGCTGTGATTGCATCCATATTGCACAATTCATGACATAACCAATTCTGTGTTTAAGCTAGACTGTAATCACATTCATATTGCGCATCCCATGACGTAACCAATTCTTTGTTTGACTAGACTGTGATTGCAACCTTATTGGGCAATCCATGACATAATCAATTCTGTTTTTAACCAGACTGTATTTGCATCCATATTGTGCAATCCGTCGTGGTAGATAATTATAATTTACCATTGTGTGACTCACTGTGTCCAAAAAGTCACTACCGTTGAAAAATCCAAGTACTATCCATCATTCATTTAACAAAGAATGTGATAAAGTCGCTACCGTTCAAATTTTTTCAATTTTAAATTTTTAATGCAGAAATAAATTTCAATGTTATTTGCATTACTGTCTATTGAGACAGTGCTAAGAATGTATGCATTGATTTTCTAAATTCATCTAGATATCTAACATTTTTAATTTACAGCAACTTCTCATTTCCCATGTACATAGTTGATATTTCATACTTCGTAGGTTATTCAGTAAAAATGGTTGATACTAGTGACTACCCGGTTGAATATAAAGTTCACGCTGCTTCATTTTACATCGCAAGTGACCAAACTAGACATGCCATGAAACTTGTTAGAGAGAGACTGCATGCAAAATACAATTTTGAACCATCAGAACATCGCGTAATCAAGGCTTGAAGTAACAAGTTACTGAAGACTGGTAGCCTGTTTAACAGACCGAGAAGCGAAAGACCAACTGAACAGGGAAATGCGATAGATGATGTTGAGAAGAGTATCAACGATGATCCGAAAAGTTCAGTAAGAAGACTATCCGATCAACTTGATATTCCAAAGTAACACATGCATTTTTGAATGGTAGCGACTTTTTGGACACACTTTACATGCTGAAATATACAATGAGAGAAATTGCTTGTTATAAAATATGTATTCCTGACTCTGTTCCGGAAAATATGGAAGATATTTCAATCAATCACTTCGTTCTTTCGACAAATTTTCTATTCAAATTTAACGTTTCGCTCCCCTTAGTTATCGGGGAGCTTCTTCAGAACACGGTAGATGTTAATAATGTGACATACAAACTGTACAACATAAAATTAGAAAGACTACCTGTATTACTAAACACGAAAAATTATTTATCAACAGGGCAGGCAATCACGTAATAACAAAAACTTTGTTGCATCACAGATACAGGAGTGGCCAAGTGAAAAGTGTTGTGAGAAACATAAGACATTACTTATTGGAGATGAACACACTATAAATAGTCAGAAAATTCGCACCATCATTGCGATTAATAACATTACATGAACAAGCCTTTTGATTTATCAAAAAACTTTCCGCAACGCGACGTCTGTATGCATGTGATTCTGACTTCAGAATTTTGACATTATCCCAATCTATTCTATGATCGAATTCCATAACATGTTGACTCAGCGCTGACTTTTTAGTGTTAAAAGTCTTGACCGCATCAACATGTTCCCGTTTTCTGGTTCTAACACTACGTCCTGTTTCACCTACATACACAGCATTGCAATCCCGGCAAGAAATTTGATACACCAAACCACGCTTTTGTTCAAAATTAATAACGTCTTTAGGTTTGCAAAACAACGAAGACAACGTGTGATGTGGTTTTAAAGCCACTCCGATACCAACTTGAGTCAAAATTCGGCTAATAGGTTCGGAGACACCTTGCACGTAGGGAATCGAAGTGAATCGTTGCAGTTTTTCTGTTTTTCTAAAATTATGATTTTTCAAGTACTTCTTAAAACTACATTTGTTACTGGGAAATCCGTTACTTTTTTTGATAAATCAAAATTCTGAAGTCAGAATCACATGCATACAGACGTCGCGTTGCGGAAAGTTTTTTGATAAGTCAAAAGGCTTGTTCATGTAATGTTATTAATCGCAATGATGGTGCGAATTTTCCGACTATTTATAGTGTGTTCGTCTCCAATAAGTAATGTCTTATGTTTCTCACAACACTTTTCACTTGGCCACTCCTGTATCTGTGATGCAACAAAGTTTTTGTTATTACGTGATTGCCTGCCCTGTTGATAAATAATTTTTCGTGTTTAGTAATACAGGTAGTCTTTCTAATTTTATGTTGTACAGTTTGTATGTCACATTATTAACATCTACCGTGTTCTGAAGAAGCTCCCCGGTAACTAAGGGGAGCGAAACGTTAAATTTGAATAGAAAATTTGTCGAAAGAACAAAGTGATTGATTGAAATATCGTTACACTCGACATACGAGGAATGCCTGCTATATTTAAAATATGGAAGAACCGTTTGCTTACCGTGCTCCATATAATCCGCATATGCTTAACAATGATGACGGTTTACAGTCCTTTACCAAGAATTGGCCGTTAAATAGACATGTAACATGGTGCGGAGTGGCATATGCTGGTTTCTAAAGCTTGGATGACAGCGACCGAGTTATTTGTTTTTACTGTGGTAGAGGCCGAAAGAACGGGGAACCGAATCATAATCCTTGGTGCGAGCATGCTAAATGATTTCCTCTGTGTGAATACGTGCTGAAGAAACAGGGTATAAATTATGTGAAAAACATAACTCTCAAATATACAAAGTTAAACAGACCCAAGTTGAAAAGTCCTTGTAAAGCAAACAATGTGAAAATTAAAGCAGTAGAATGGAAGGTTTTAATGTTGTTGGACCCGAATGTAGCCTATGCAAAAAGATGATTATTGATGCAAACAAAATCAGGCGAGCATTGATTAAAAGAATTTTGTTTACTGATCATTAAGGTAATTTGGAAGCTACCTGAAGACACAAAATATGTAAAGAAAGAAACACGTTATGCCTACCATGTTTGTTGAATATGAACTATTGCCGCCGCAAAAAAAGTAAAAATTCGAACGTGTTAAATCGCTGCACCAGAATATTGCACCATTCTTGTGACATGCAACATGCAATCCATTTGTAAGATTTCATGTAGTTGAGCAATCTTTTTTTCCTCCTTTTGCGGTTATATAAACAAACTCAGTAGCCAAAGCAATTATTTGAAGTCTTACAAGCGACGAGGATTTCAAAAAACAATTTTAACATACTGCAACAACTTCACAACCCGCCGCGACTTTGTTGAGGGAAGCGGTGGTCATTGTTAAAAAAAAAAAAAACCCTGTTCTCTGCGTAACAACTAACAAAAGTCATGATTCTGCTGATGGATGATCTATCTTATATTTTGTTTCGAACTAAATCTAAAACGAAAGGCGACGTGCTGCCCTTATTCTGGGCGACAAGCCAAGGCGATTCTAATTCCAATACGCCGCAAAAAGCAAACAAAATATAAAACAAGAAATATTCTCGGATGAATTTCAATTGCAATTTATGGTCCAAAAGGTAACGGCTCCACGACATCAAGTATCATATCTGGTTCATAACTGCTTATGTCTGAAAACGCAAAACAACAGTATTTGCCATCTACCACCGAATAGCCATAAACAGTTGGTCAACTTCCTTACATTCTTGCAGAAACCGATAAAAAACGCAAAATTCATTTTATCGAACTATAAAGAGAGTACGTTTTGACGAAAAATTAACTGTACATATCATGACTGATTGAAGCTACTCAAGAAGTACGTGGATGCTTAAAGCTCGGAATTGCCGCCTTTTCAGAAAACGAAGTACCGCTCTAAAATTGAATGCTGTCTAAAACCCAAACATCGAGAAAACAAGACATTTTGTAGATTTGTATGTGTTTCTTAATGTATCACACTAAATGTATGTGTTTATTGTACAATTTATGAATAAAATCAGATACACAACAATCGTTTTCAGTTAAATTTGAGATAAAGGCAGTAGTATTGCTTGCAAAGAAATATTAAGACAACGAAATAAAATAAAATACACACAATAATACCCACACACATTTGAAAATAAGCTTTGTATCAATTCTAAACGTTTCAATGGCTAAGCTGTCTAGTAAACAAACAATCATTTTTCCAGTTCATAAAAGCTAATAATAACCAGAGCCAACATCATTTGACACTGAAAAAGAATCTTGCGTCTCTCGCTTTACCACCAATTTTTCTTTGTGGTTATGCAACTTATTCATTTTAGTCACTTTCAATAAAAATCTTAACATTTTGAGCTCATTCGACTTCCATCGCATATTTTTCAGTTATCAGTGCTTCAAACATCACAACCTAGCCGCAGATTTTAAAAGTGTACCGCTTGTTTTAGCCAATATCTTCGTACTTCTTCTGTAATCGTTTTCCCCACTCTCACCATCCTGCTTAATCTCACTTTCACAATTATCATCTTTTGGAACGACTGATTCCAAATACTATCTGTTTTTCTAAATTTTGACTTATCCTTTTCTAAATTTTTAAAATCGTTTGGTAGTCCTCTAGATTAACGCCCACGCAAGACATTTTGTGACTACTAAAACTCTTTGAATGCAGATAGTTAGAAATTATTTAGATTAAAATTTTCTAAAGCTCATCAAAACACGACAACTTTTTGCATACAAAATTATCAAGTCACAATTTTTAACGGTTTTAGTCTGTTTGTCCATGTAAATTAAGGTGAACTTACAGTTTCAACTCTCACTTTTTTTTACTTTACTTTTTTGCCCAAAATTTACAGCTGCTATCATTTTTATTTGTGAAAAAACACGATATTATAGTTTATCAAATATTTTATCAACTTTTCAAGAACAAACAACCACACTCACTGCTTTTTTCAGAGCGTTTGCTATCAAATAGAATGTGTCAAACTCATCAACTCTTGAAAAGCATCAATTTCAAGTAAACACTCAATTTTTAACTCTTGTTTAATGGTGACTCACAAATAAAAAAAGAGGCGTGCTTGCCCAAACTTGCAAAGCTTTATAAAATTTATGTGTGTTTATAAAACAAAAATATTTGTCCGTACACCAAATTAAACCCTCACCCTACTGCTTATACACATTCACAAAACCATAAGAACTTCAACTTAATTTACACAAAGTCATCTTTAATTTTTATTGCATAATCCTACAACTGAAATCTCACAAGACCTCGTACACACGTTATCAAATAAAAATTTGCAATTTAGTTGAGCAGTAAAAGTTTTAACTAACAATGTTTTCATCATTCATTAAGACAACTTCAATATTTGTGTATTGGCATCTATGAATTACAAAAATTAATCAATCGAAAAGGCGTATGAACTTGTTTCTATGCGTTCTCTTAACTGTTTCTAAGCGCTGCAACCACAAGTTTTGACTCTGAAGCAAACCGAGTCTGATGAAACTTTACATCTGGCAATACTTTCAACTCTCTTTTTCAGCAAACTAGGTCATTAATTACTGATATGACCTGCATAAATACAAAAATTTTGTTCGTACTTGCTTAGTTTTGTCAAACGTTTTAAAGTATCTACCTACCTAACCTTGCGCTTTTAGCGTTTTATCCTAGTTGATTTTAAAACAAAAACCGTCAATTATATGAAAAATAACAATTTTATCGCTGTGCAATTAAATTTTCTATTACCTCTGAACCTAGTTTAATACCCAATATTATAGACGCACGAGTTATTTCCCGAACTTTACTACAATTTCTTTACCAGGTATTGACTCGCAAATGTTACTCATAAAAAAATTTGAACTTAATACCTCTAATTTTAAAAAATTTTGCCAAGTAAACATCATACTTGTGTTTTTATGGCTGCTATTACTTACGTATTTATAGAACAAACCTTACTTTTTATATACATCAAATATGTAAAATTTTATCTAAGCATTCTCACTAACACTAAATTGATGATTTCTAACACGACTATACTTAATTTTAAACATATACAGTCTTGATTTTTTAAACTAATCAAGTCAGTTGTGTCAAATATTAGTTCTATTATATTTTACTAGGTAATAAACTTAAAATTTGTTCATCTTGATAAGCCTTTACGCAATAAATTTATTGCAAATTCTAATAAACACTTGAAAAGCGTTTATCTGTTTGCTCTCATCAAAAATTGAACTCACAACTTTTATTATTTTGATGCAACAAAACTTTTTTATGTAATCACTTTACACTCAAGAAACATTTAAAAACTCAAACTAATCATTGTTATCAGACATAAAATTATCTGCTACCGCCACTTACAAAGGTGAAACAAAAATGACTCGTTCAGGATAATTCCTTAAAGTTCTGTATAGTACTGTATAATTCATTCTCTTCAATTAAAGCTTCTTTTTGTAGCACCATTTGAGTTTGAATAAGAGTAAAAATCTTTGTAAACGTTCTTACAAGTTCCTATCACTAAGCACGACTTTAATCAAAGTACCAAATTTTTTCAGAAATACACTCACCGTCGCGTTTCAATTTCGTACTCATTTATACAAAATTTAACAGCAAAGCTAAAAATTTTTACATTTCTCACCAAACGTCAAAATTACGTTTTTTATTTTTTATTATACAACAAAATTATTGATTGCTGAACACTCTATACATAAAATAAAAATAGTTGAAGAGAGGGGGTCTCCTTGAATTACCCCCTTCTTGACATCAAAGAAAGGCTTAAAAAATTATTGTTAACAACACAGCATTTTTGGTTTTCGTATAGAACTCTTATCCAGTTAAGAATTGCCTTATCCAGTTATCAAAGAATCGTATTAACTCTTATCCAGTTATCAAAGAATTTCCAAAACCATAACATTGTAACATAGCAAAAATAAAAAACCAGTTCAAAGAATCAAACGCTTTGTGTAGATTTATTAATAATACAGCGCCCGGCGTCTTTTCGAGGTTTGCGTAAGCAATAATATCAAATAGTAAACGAATGTTATCTCCAATCTTTCTGGTTTTTATAAAGCCATTTTGTTCGTTTTCTATGAGTTTATCCAAAAAAGGGTTTATTCTATTAGTTGTAACTTAGGATATTATTTTATAATCACAATTTAATAATGATATTGGCCTGTAGTTGGAGGCAGACTATTTGTGTTTTTCGGGTTTAGGCAATAGCGTTATTACATTTTCATGCTGGAAATTACTCAATTGGCTGGTAAGTTTGGAAAAATCAAGGGATTCTATTAACAGACTCTTAATTTCAGTTCAGAAATTTTATAAAATTCAATGGAAAAGCCATCAAGACCCGGAGATTTATTGTTAAAAAATGGCTTGCTGGCATTCTTTATCAGTTATAGACTTTTCACATTCCGATGATTTTGCTTTATTAATAGTAGGTAGCGATAGCGTTCGTATAAGATCGCAGCAATTTTTTCACGGCATTATTGGTTTTCAGAATATGAGGAGTGTTAAAAGGCTAGAATTTTTTTTGAATATCTTCTTGCTTATCAATCAACCTACCTTGAACATTGCGTTAGGATTTGATAAATATTTTTTCTGCATGCCATTTTTTCCAAATGAAGGAAATATTTTGTATTTTTTCCCGGATTTCATTCAACGGGTTCTACTTCCTGTAGCGGCGTCTTTAGTTTTGATTTCTATCAGCTTGTTAAGATTATTTTGAGTGTAATTTATATTATTTAAAATTTCTTCTTTTTTCTTTGGATCACAGGACAATAAATTTAATTCCATGACATCAAGTTTTGATTCTAGTACTGACTGTTTTTTGTTAAAGGTCTTTTTTTAGTGAAGAGCAGTACTTAATAGTTTTCCCCCTAATTACATATTTAAGAGTTTCCTACTTGATATGAGGTGTAACATGTCCTTTGAGATTATTGTTTTTGAAATCACTGATCACATTCTCGATAAGAGCTATATAATCATCATTTAGCAAAATAAAACTGCAATGTATCTTCGCCACTTCGCGGTTCAAGTTTCATGGCTTCAGTGCATCGCGAATATTCATCAAAAATAGCTCCATATTGCTGATTGACTGCGCATCATCACGCCTTTCCCATTTACGCTGTTGACTGTGTCTCGCGCATCATAGCGTTGTATTTGCAATTAACTTTTAGTTAAGCCCTTACAATGTAGCCTAAGCGCCATGCTCCTGCGAAAGATTCTTTTTGTGAGCCCAAGAGGAAGAGGAAGATGATAACCATCAGTGTGTCACGAATACGTAAATTTGCATTAGAGAATAGTTTTACATTTGTATATAGATGTAACTTGTTTGTTTTGCCGTGATTATTTTATTTGTAAATCTGAATTGCTCGTAGCCCTAACTTGCAAAACTGTTTTAAAAAAAACTTTTTTCTTTCGGATTTATAAATAGATTTGTAACTCACACGCCTTTCTGACGTCACAATGGCTGTCTACGTGACTTTTCAGTGTATTCTAGTGATTCTCGTTTCTTCTCGAAGATTTTTATTATTACCAACTACGTAATTTATTAACGGTGGTTTCCCTGTGTCACGTGATGTTCAAGCAATTTCTAGATTATTTTCCTGCCGTATATATAAGGCAGCGAGATTATTTTATTCACTCAGAGTGTAATTCCTTAAGAGTAAATCAGTGCAGAGTAAAGATTGGAGTGTTGTAAAAAGGCATTGTTGTGACAGGAATTAAGCGATTATTTTGGTGGTTTTAGTTTTATTTAGTCTCTGATATTTACCTATTGAAGTGCTTTAGTTCTGTATTTTGGCAAGTGAAGAAATTCGAAGTTATAAAGTGGTTTGTGAATATATTTGTTCTATTCTTGATCAAGAAGTGCGCAGGTTAAAGTACCTCAGTGGAAGCCAATCTTTTTCTAGCTATTAAGTTGCGACGAAACTTAATTATTCGATCAATACAGCAAGTCGCGTCAATTTTAAGAAGTAAATTAAAACTGAAATAGAATCAAAACTCTATTGAAACACGAAACAGTAAAAAGGTCAAACTTGTGTTTGGATTAAATAAAAAAGAAAATATTTCTAATTTTTTGTGTTCCTTTTCCGTCAGTTTTCAAAAAAGTAAGTTTTGATGAATATTAGCTCCAAAGGGGTCGGGAATTCTAAATTCCCGACACTTTGCAGTTTTTCACTTATCGCAGTGGGTTCTGGTCTCCATTAACCGCGATAAACGAGGGAGCCCTGCATTGATTTTCCAAGATCCTTTGCCCTATTCCTCCAATCCCAATTTAATTGGTAATAAGGCAATTTGGTGATCTGACTTAATGCTTTGGCAGATATTGGCTGATTGCACGTGCTGGCGCAGCCCATTTGAAGTAAGAAAAAACCCAGCCTTGTGGTGGTGTATGGTCGTGATTGATATCTCGTAAAGCTTTTCTTAAAAAGATTTAGCTCTCTAAAAACGCCACATAAATCAAAAACATTGAGATATGATTTTGTTTTTTCTTTGGAAAATTGGTTGGAGTGAATTAGGCCCCCATCTTCATGCCGTTTATTGTCAAGCACTAGATTCCAATCCCCACCTAAAATCAAGTCAAGTTTTGAAAAATTTACAACTGTTGAAAAAAAGCGTCAAAAAAATTTGGTTTGTTCTTTGTGGGTGCATAAACATTGCCGAAGACAAAAATCTTGTCGTTAAGTCTAATTTCGATAAGCAGTATTCCGCCTGTTTGATCAATACATGTAACTGTTCTTTCGTATATAAGAGATTTTTTAACAAATATCGCCTCACCATTACTATGAGAATTACCATATGAATAAAGTATATTCCCTACCCATTCACAATTCCATAGCTTTTCATCTGTGGGTTTGGAATGAGTTTTTTGTACAAGGATAAATTCAAATTTCTTGTTTTTTAAGAAAATATAATATCATTTCACGTTTAAGGTTATTCCTCAACCCATTAACATAAAAGCTTGTAAATGTTGACAGCATTATCAGTACAACAGAAGTTAGGAGACAGGAAAATGCAGTGCAAATTATGCCTAATTAGTTTTAACTTCGAGTTTTGTATCATATTCAAATTCAAATCCTCAAGGACATTGGCAAGGGCTTTTAAGTTCTTGATAAGTTATTCTACCACAATCGCAGTTTACTGTGAAATGTGAACTATTGAAATTAATCCATTTGAGGTTTATTGTCTTAAGAGGCAACTTGTTCACATTTTGGCACTCACAAACGATGGAATGTTTTGCGCAATTTAAGCACTTAAACAAATTATTATCAAGCTGCTGTGTGGGTTGAAATAGGTTGCAGAACGGAATTTGCATCGTGTCTCACTTGCAGACACAACATTCTGTAAAGCGTTGATTTACTTTGACAAAAAAGCGTTGATTTGAATCTTGTTTAGCACAGCAAGGGCCCACCACATATTGTTCCCACATATTCTTCTTCGTTCTGATCGAAGAAACAGAGGTTTCTTCGGTCAGAACTTGGGTGTTACACGAAATGCAGGCAATCTGGCATGAAGCCTGCCACCAATCTTGAGATAATGTGGGTGACTAAATTTGGCGATCATTTTGGTTATTTCCTTTAGATTCATATTCTGTTGTTGCTAGTATTTCAATTGGTAAATATAGATCATTGTTGAATTCAATATTATCAATTGCTTTGCTTTGATTTTCCACCTGATCAGTTGTTGGCAACGTAGGCCTACTCTGCTGCCGGCTTGTGTTTGATTAAAGCCTGTAACATTTCCAAGATTTACGCATTTAGCATACGTTCTATTGCAAGCCCTTCAAGATGAAGTTAAATATTGCCTTTGTTACTTACAGTTAGTTTTGTATAAGATACAAACATTGCAGTCAGTTTATCTTAGTTTAAATCATTAGGACTTTGTAAGTTTATTTAACTCTTTTTTGCGAGCGTACTGCAAGGTTTCGTTTTTCAGTTGTGTGTCATCGTTACTGAAATTATTTATCATAGTCAATTTCGCCCTAGACAAACTTTATGCTGCTTCGAAATTCTCGCTAGTTTTTGCGATTTCGTGCAATATCCCACCATTTTTTGGGTTGATTGTTGATGTTCTGGTCTTAGATATTGACCAAATATGTTTTTCGTTGTCTGCTACGGGTGGGCTTTCCAAGAGCTTAGGTAGTTTCCCTAATTTTCTTTTCTAAAGACGTGCCCAGAAATTAGAGTTGTCTTTGATGAATGGTAAGTAATTTCAGTTCAATAAAACTTCATAAGAGTTTATCAAATGTAAAATAAAAAGATTTGATTGATTTGCTTGAAGACTTATTGAAATTGTTTATTCATAGCAGCAAGTCGCAAAGCAGTTTTTATTTTAAGGCAAAGAGACATTGTACTTGTTTGTCAAACATTGTACTTGTTTGTCAAGTAGTCAAGACTTGTCAAGACTTTGTACTTGTCAAGACATTGTACTTGTTTGTCAAGTAGTTACATGTAAATCAATGTAATTAAAGGTAAATTGGGCAAAGTTATCAACACTTCACTATCAAAATTTACCCGAAATCAAAAATTTTTATCACAATTACCTGAAAGATCTAGTTAATTACATTTAGCTTTATTACAAGTGATCCAGCGGTGATACAAATATTGAAGGTCAACTTACTTTCTATTGAGAGATGCGAAAGATTAAAACAATTCTAATAAGACTCAAAATTAACTTACTGCCGCAATCAATGCTATGTGGCATATTTAAGTAACCAATACTGTATATCCTGATTGATATTTATGAATAATTATAATATACTTCGGAATCATTTCAATTGAAATGTTGTGGAGTTTTGTCATGACTTCTTACTGTTTGCCTAAAAAGTGTCGATCAAATGCTTCAAAAATATTCTACATGTATTTTTGTGAGCCTACTACCATGCAAATAGTGGTTTTGATCTTTAGGTCCGGATAGGTAATGAAAGAAACTCTATTATTTCGGAAGAATTTGCAACTAACAGACAAGCTCCCATTCTAAGAAGTATGGAGGTAGATGAGGATTCTCAGAAACTCTATGTGATCACGAAAGACTCTGTAAGTATTTGTTTACAACTGTGGTCAACGATAATTCCTATCAAAATAAACTTTAAGAGGCAGAGCTTGAATTCGCCACTGCTCATCGCAATGTATAATAGCTTCAAATTTTAACCTTCACACCACTGTAAAAATGTACTTTTGGATAAAAAATTCTTTGAAATGACTTCCGATAATTTTCAGATATTGCCTTTGGGCCAGCAACCGGGGTTTTGCGAAAAGTTAGTGTAGGGAGCCAATAAGTAGTATAGTAATGGTATTTTGCATAGCAAAGTTACTGGGTTTTTTAAAAAATATTTCTACTCTGAAATGGCGCTGCCATATCTTATGTACAATTACCAATCGCACAACACTTTTCTAAGGTTATTATGTCTACAATTAAAATATAGGAGTTACTAGTTGCTAATCTACAATTTTCAAGGCAAAACAATGTTTTGTATTGCATTTTTGTGCACCCAATGGCAAATTTGTTTTTTAGCATGTTTATCTTTGAGTGTTTTTTGCAACCGCCTGATGAGACCCAATAAGGTCAAAGCCGGTTGCGGGTTATTGACATGACGTAATAGATTGCTGTATGGTACCGAATGATGTCGGTGATCATTTTTGAGCAATTTTTTTTATTTTATCTACAATTAATAAATTTCTTTTCTTTCATTTGCCAAAAAGCTTAAATGAGCGTATTTTCCACAAAAACAATTACTTCATCGTAAAGCGTGTCAGTTGAACCAGCTCTCCATTCTCTTTGAAGCAGGTCAACAGGTATTTTCTAAGTAGTCTTGACATTTTAGATTTACATGGCAAATATAGAAAATTGTGATCAATACAAAAAGTGTGAAGAATGCATTTTGGATGCGTACTGTGGCTGGTGTGTGTTACCAAGCAGGTCAGTGGAAGTTTTTTGATTCAATGAGCAGAAATAAACGCAAGTGGACCGAAAGCTTGGTTTTACTGGCACAAAAATTATTAAGGTTATCAGCCAAACAGTGATGAGAG
This sequence comes from Trididemnum clinides, assembly GCA_963675345.1. NCBI lineage: Eukaryota > Metazoa > Chordata > Ascidiacea > Aplousobranchia > Didemnidae > Trididemnum > Trididemnum clinides. The sequence continues at coordinate 16,552,398 of OY776305.1, forward strand.
CGAGAAAAGGGGCAAGCAATTCAAAATAGGGAAGACGAAAATGATAATGTTGAAAAGGTAAATTGAAACGAAAACGCGCAATAACTTTCTGAAGCTAAACAAAGAGAAAAACAAGCAAAATAAATGCAAATCCAAACTTTTGATAGAAATTGTGATCAACGTCATCCAGACAAAAGAGTTTCGCTTGACTAGTGGTTCTTAAACTTGTTGGAGGTACCGAACCCCGCAAGTTTTATGCGGGCATTTATCGAACCCTTTGTTGAAATTCAAAATATATCTGTTAACAAAGTTAAGCCTAAAGTAAAGTATGTATCTGTTGCGCATAAGATCTTATTAGTCAAAGAAAGAAAACGAACAAAACATGAATTCCACAGAAAAATACAACTTAATAAACATTTACTACAAATCAATGCGTTTTATGCTGTTGCATTTCAGAAACAATTCTAGAAATGCGTGGCTTGACCTTGGAAAGTGCCACTCTCATGTTATTTTCGCAACAAAGTCTGTTCCTTTTTTTCGTTTTTATGTCTGCCATCATAGGAAAGGACTTCTCGCACAGATACGTTGTAACAAACGGCATAAGTATCTCAAGGGCTTTCTTAGGAAGAAGAGGGTAGGTTACGATTTGGTGACACCAAAACGTTGTGAGCGTTGTTGTTCTGAATATTTGCTGTTGAATTGCTGTCTCTGCTGAAGTTTAATGATTTCATCAAGGTATTTATCATTGACATCTGCTTTGACACTAAACGTAAACGGCTGTCTTACCCATGCTGGATATGACTTTCTGTTTGGAAAGTATCCGTCGAGAGACTTTGTGAGCTCATCTAAGTGAAAAAAAATTGCTTGTTTCAGTTCTGTGGGTACGGAAATGTTCCCATTTCTGGACACATCTTCGATCTCATTTATACAGTCTTCCAACAGAGAAAAATTAGCAAAGTTATCATTCTCTGTTTGTCGTTTCCATAGTTCGATATTTTTTTGAAAAGCCTTCAGATTTTCTCCCGCTTCCATAACGTTGACTCCATCATCCTGCATCTGTTGGTTGAGATGGTTAAGAGCTCCGGAGATATCGGCCATGTATGCCAAAACGAGAATGAACTCAGAATTTTCAAAACAATCTGCATGACAGTGTTTGTGCTCTCGCAAAAACACTGCTGATTCCACAAGCAAGGCGAAAACACGGTTCAGCACTTTTCCCCGGGACAATCACCGAACGTTAGAATAGTACAGAAGTACCTCGAATTCAGAGCCCATTTCATTGCACAGCTCTTTGAATATGCGGTGCTTCAAAGCACTATTTCGCGCATAGTTCACACATTCCACCACAGTTGTTTGTACTTCTGCCAATTTTGGAGGGAAGGTTTTTGTTGCTGATGCATGCCTGTGCAGAACACAGTTCGTTACAGTTATGTGTGGTGCATCGGCTTTCACTAGCGCATCAAAACCAGATTTTTGCCCTAACATGGCTGAGGCTCCGTCTGAACAAGTTGTACAAACCATGTCCCACGAAAGATGGTCGTCTCTGAAGAAATTATCCATAAGTTTCTCAATGTCAATAGCCTTAGTTGATGTTGTTAGAGGCTGACAAAATAGAAAATATTCCTATATCGCGTCTTCTTTCACATAGCGCACGAATACAGCAAGCTGGCTTAGACTTGCATCGTCGGTGGTCTCGTCAAGTTGGAGACTAAATTTTGCCGGGCTCGAAATCAAGTCTGAAACTATTTGAGCCAAAATGTCATCGCTCTTCTTATCAATTCTGTTGCTGATGATGTCATTCAAAAGAGGAATTTGAGATAATTTATTTTCGGCTGCTTTTCCAAGCAAGATATTTGCCATCTTCAACGCAGCTGGTTTCACGAGTTTTTCCCCAATGGTGTGTGGCTTTCCCTGTTTGGCAATCAGTTATGCAACTTCGTACGATACTGTGAGGATCGGTTTGTCGATTGGAGCAAAGCCGAAAACAGGCAGAATAGCCTTTTCATCATATCTGGCTCTTTTTATTTTAAATTTAGCGAGCGTTGTGTTCTTGTGTTTTCCATTGCCATGCATCTTTAGAAAGTGTTCCTTTAGTTTAGCCAGTGCTAAACTAGAATTGCTCAACTTGGCGTTGCAAATAATGCCTGAGGACGCTGACTCCCATCAAGTTCTGTGATATACGCAAACCCATATTGTACATATTCATCTGATCACTTCCTTATTTTCTTCAACATAGTTAGAATGAAGAGATTAAAGCACTATGAAAAAGATTAATGTCTACTAAATTTAATTTAAATGAAGTTAAAACTAACCCTAACTGTACGAAATAACGTCAAAAACTAAATAATGTAATTGAGCAGTCTGCTGAAATGTCTTGTAACCGCCGCAACAAAGCCTGCTGCGCAGTGACACGTCTTACCATTTTTGAGCCTACACTGTGACTAGCAGAACAAGTTTCTGAAGTTAAGAACACAAAGGTATATAATTCAACGCCTATAATGTATTAGGAAAATGCTCATATAGTCATGGAAATAACGCTTTTATTGCGGATAACAGCAAAGTCAGTGTAAAACAGCAGTTTCTTCCTTTCCTTCCAAATGTCTAACTGCTCGCAAGCGCGTGCTAGTCTCAATCTACAGATTAGGACGCTGGAGAGGAATTATCCCAATCCTGCTGTAATCTCACAATGCTCAATTACAGCTCTGACTAAAACAATACTGATTATCACTTCCCGTATGTTTTCACGTTGTAATGATTCTGAAGACTGTAATAGCACTCATTGTAAAACTTTCGGCTGTGTGCGTCAACTAATGCGCTCGGTCGTTTTAGAGTCAAGTAGAGGATATTGTGATCGCTATACACATAGCGTGTGTATACTTATCCCAATCTCTGCTGAAACCCTGGTACTGACTCATCGAACCCCTGGTGTTCGATTGAACCCAGTTCAAGAACCACTGCGCTTGACCATAGGAAAAAAAGTCGGCTTTATTTCAACACAACTGGTAAGGAATCTAAAAATCCATTCATAAACAATGTTGAAATCACTTAGCGACTTAAGAAATTATCATCTATCGACATTCAATAAGAGTCATGAACAAAAGTTGAGAATTGCTTAAAATTTTAACAAGTATCTTTACACAAAATTGTGGAATATCTTTTTTTTATGTACGATATATGTTTTCATTCGGAAACGTCTGAAAAGTGCTGCACAAACCAAGCAATCATCTCTTGAAGAATGTTTCAAATTGCTGTATTTATTGTGGTCTCCTCTATTTTTAACCACAGCTTGAATTTTCCTCGGCATAACATCAGTCAGACTTTGGCAATGCTTCTTGAAAAATTTCGTCAATAAGTATTTTCATTGTCATTTTTACCAACTTTGGGGCGCTGAATGGTTGCCTTATTGACACCTTATCTTTTGTATAGTTCCCGATATTCTAGATTGTATTGTGTGCAAATTGGAGCTGTTCCTCGGCCCCCTTGTGTTTTTTTCCAGAAAGTTCTTTTTCCAGTTTTTTCTTCTTTTGCAATAGGAAATATTTTTCCTAGTTTGTAATGATTCCAGGAAGCCAAAAACTGAGGGCAGCAACACCATCCTTGGACATAGTCTTTTAAACCATTCAGTTTGTTGGGTGATTTATTGTTGATATGGGATATTTGTGATCAAAACAGTGTTTAAGTGGTTTACAGATAAGGAACACTTGTCAGGATTTCTGAACCACAAACTGCTGGATGACTAATTTGGCGAAAAAAGCTCTCTATCATGCTGCTCAAGCCCAGTGTTCATAATTCTTTGCAAATTAACTAATTTTCTTTTATAGCAAGCGAAAATCTGATTTCTTAGGAGATCTGTAAAATTTCATGTTGAGTTTTTTAACTAAACTATTGCGGTTGGTGTTGTGGCTGGAGCAAGCGCTTCGCGGTCGGTAGACTGTCCTTCAATTCTTTTGACAAGCCATACCAAAAATTATAGAAATAGTATTCATAAATCATCTACTTGGCGATAAAAAAATGGGAATAATAAAAAACATGAATTATAAAACTGAACTTTTTTGTTTATGATTAAAAAAATAAAATGGGTTTCGATGGTCTAAGTAAACCTACATAGCAACTGTTGACGCCAGAATAACTTTTAACAAACGGCGGAAAACCGTCAAGCAAGTAACTTCACGCCCTATGCAAAACAGTTTGGTCTTAATTTTTTATGAAACTCATAAATGACCTCATGCTTATCCTTCATATCGAGTAGTTTTCTCGCAAAAACTTCATTCGTTGCCTTCCAGTCTTTTTCTAATCAGTATGATGGCGGTCATCTTGATACATCTCGGTCGCTTTCTGCGCAGTAGCTTACTAACCTACATTTTGGCTGATAATTGCCATTTGGATAGATTTTGCTAATGTACAAATATACCTGGCCCAAAATCTTGCTTAGAAACGTTTTCTGGTCAATCGAAGGTACTTTCAAATTTTGAAAAATAGCTCAAATATCAACCAAGAAATCTTTACCGCAGCCCCAATAACACAGAATGAATAATCGTGGCTGAAACAAAATGGATGATGAAACTTAGAAAACTGGCTGTCTTGTCTTCGTATGACCTAGGCCTTTTTTATTGAGAAGATCTGTTCTGCTTGCTGATCTTTGGTAAAACTGGGTCATTGCAACGGTATTTCGATCCTACCAACTGTTTGCTACATAAAAGAGAAGGTATCACTTTAAGTGTCTTTCTCAAAAACAAAAGTTTTTGGTTAAATTTATCCCTTTGATGCTGAACACCGAGTAACGAAGCTGTGAATATTAGTTTTCAAAGTCTAACAAGGAAATCAAACAACTATCCATCAACTACAAAGCAGACTCTCTAACAACTTTACACAGCACTAGTGTAGAAACCTGGTTGATGCAGTTCATCGATATCTTGTTGAATTTTTAACGTTTTCAAAAACTTATAGCCTTCACAGCTTTTCCCATGCATTTGTCCAAACAAACAAGATTGAAAAATTTTTTTTTAATCGGATATCGTTTTGATCTTCCGCAATGACATCAAACTTTCCATCCTGAAATCGCGTTCATTACGGGTTTCATCTTGCTAATCAGTTTTTACGAAAAAAGCTATGTGGTTTGATCCTAGATATCGAAAATATCTTAAAATACAACAAAGGTTTAGCACTAGAGGTAACGAGATTTTTCACACCCTAAAAGAAACAAGCGGCCACTTTTGACCGCTTTTTTGAAAAGCCGTTTTTGCTTAAAGCATGCAACACGTTATTGTGTCTCTTAAGGTTTTGATTTAAAACTCAATTTAATACTTGCGCATTAGCTGCGCTGGCTATAGAATTTGTTGACCTATCTCAAGATATGTACAAGAAACATATTTTACAATACATTTTATTTAGCTCTTCTGGTAATGATAACGTTTATTTAAGCTGACAAAGTTCTTACCGAGCATGCAAAAAACTTTAATATCCGTCAACGTTTCGAACAGCTACACAGCTGTTCTTCATCAGGACTAATAATTAATAAACGAAAGCACGTGTGGGGCAATATAAATAATGTGCTACGCAATTGCAAGAAAAAGGCAAAACCAAAATTTTGAGAGCTAATAATAAACAACTGTAGATTACGCCAAATTATCATAAATTTCAGAATAAAAACAATTTTCTTTTCATTGATTACATTTTCAGAATTATGAATAAAAAAGATTCAATATATTCGTTGGGATTCATTCGGACCTAAAGGTAGAAAAAAACAATTTGATCAGCACGCTTGTAGACAGAGCTTTTGTCATCTGCTCACCTCAAAAATTATCTCATGACTTGAGCTCATGACGTTCCATCCTCAGCTCCAACGGCAACCCGATTGTGTTATTGACTCGGGAATACAAAAGAAGCTCCGAAAATTTAAACTGTTACAAAAAGAAGGTCCACAAAAATGCCCAATTTACCTAAAACTACCTTGGTGATACAGCACCGCCTTAGTTGGGGGGGTATTTGTTTCAAACCTGTTATTATAGATCAGTTGTTTATTTTACGAGATTTTACGAGTCCGTTCCCACTTGTAATCATGCGTTCTCAGCTCAGTTGCATTGCAAACAATCAGCATCAGTGCCTTTGGTAATTCTTTGCGGTGCACTGAGAACTTCAGGATTAGATGTGTAAAAATTAAAAAAGGTTTCTTTCGAATTTATTATAGACGTTTATTTTTCTGTTATCAAGTTTGAAGTATAAATTCGAGTAATTTTCAGTTATTTTATGCTGTCTCGTAATTTGATGCTTTTTTGAATACAATTGGATTTTAGCATACATACTCTTGCGAGCGGCAAAGGTCAAGCGTTTTTTTGGACAAAAGTGGTAAATTTAGGAAGTTGTCAAAAATCAAAACACTTGAATTGCAATATTTCGCTCAAAATTAAAGAGCAATGCAAGAGTGCCATCAGCTTGTGCTATGAAGGAGTAAAAATTTTAGTAATTTTCTCTATTAAGAAAATGCTTCCTGCAAGTCGGAAAGATGCTGTGCCTACCACAGGGATATATAGAACATGGGAATGGCTAACTCCTAAAATCCGCTTTGTTTATCCGCCTAACAGTAGGGTTACCTACTACTGGTGTGTAACAAGTTGATGGCCTTAGCAAGTATGCATTTGTACGTTTTGTTATAATATAGTTTATTGTTATTTTGTAGTAATGTAAAATTTGATCGGCACAATTAAGATTTTAGCTAATTAGTTTAAAATAGGCTTGTTGTTATCTGGTTGCTTTTGTTCTCTTTGATTTAAATCAGTTAATTATTCAGGTTTTTGTATTGTTTTTATTAGTTTATATCATCCTACTGGCAAAAGATCCTTTCACAGATCGTGCCGAGATACTTTAGCAAACAAAAAGACTTGTAAAAATTCAGGCTGTTGCTTGAGAAGTAAATGTAGCTTAGCTGCGAGCTCAGCCGTTTGAGCTTGTTATTACAGATGTAGGCTTTAGATAATATTTTACTTGCTTTACTTTTAGCTGCTTACCTTAATATTCAGTTGTTTCAAATGTGTGAACTATTTTGTAGATATTTGAAAGGTTTAAGTTTTTGTGTTAATTTCTTTGAACTAATCTCTTGTGTGGCTATGGTCTACACATGTGGTGTGTCTGGATGCACTACAGGTTATAAATCAAATAAAAGTGACAAAAAACTACTTTATTTGGATTTCCCCCTGATAAAAATCTTAGGAAGAAATGAGTTGTGGCTATACCTCGAAAAGTATGGCAAGTTAGTAAAGGTCACAAAGTGTGTTCAGAGCATTTCCTTTCAGATGAAAATTTAACAACATGCCTCTGACAACCATGACAAGCGACGTTGCCACCGAGATAATCAGACACTAGAAAGACTTTAATTACAGTCAAATGCCATTCCTTCAATATTTCCTGGATTACAAAAATATTTATCGACCACCAATACAAAGCCTAGAAGTGGGGTATCAACTTCAATTGCTGGACAAGTACAACAAGAACTTGCACTTGACAAGCTCAATGAACAGTTTTATTAAAAGATAACATATTGAGTTTTTTTGATTTGATGAACAAATTTGATAAGATTTACTTGCCTGACGATTATATACTCGTATACGAGATTACAAGCAATTCTTTAATTTTTCATCTTTTGTTGCACAATAGTGAATTTGTGTTGCACCAAAACTGCTTGCATCTGTAGTGGTACACGATGAACTGAAAATAAGTGCATTTGCTTCACAAGCTGCTTTACCTATGCATATTTATAGTCATTTGTTGACTAATGGATCAGTTGCAATTTTGTCAGGTCTGAGCAACATCCTAGTTCTTTGCAAGAGTATTGCGGAAAATACTTTTACTTCAACACAAAAATGTTGTTTGATTGATGTGGCATTAAGTGCTTCAAGTCAATACTTATCACTTTTGGAGGCTGCAGATGAAGACGGTGCTTACTGCACTTCATTGCTACATTTCTTTTGTGATGAACAATTGCAACTGTTGCAAATGCCAAAATATGGACGTCGATACTCCTCTAATTTAATTACTTTATATTTTCTTTGGCGGCTCACAAGTTCTGCTTTATATAAAAAGCTGCATGATACATTAATGTTGCCTTCAATTTCAAGATTACGTTAATATTCCTCTGGGATGCCAGTAGAGACAAGTTCTTTGGACTTATCATATTTGACTGTAAGAACAAATGATTTGCTGAAAGAGTGTTGCATTATGGTGTTAATGATTGACAAAGTTTATGCTGCACAAAGTATTGAATACAGTAATGGAAATTTTGTTGGCCTAACTGAAAAAGGCAAACGAGCAAAACTGTATTGACTTGTATATTCTGTTCAGTATCTTACAAATATAATGATGTGGTATGTCTTTTGCCTGTAAATCAATTTGATTCGGAATTTCTGAAAAAATGGTTTGATAAAGTCATGGTTGCTCATAATGGTTTATTTTTTGTGGTTGCTGTGTCAGTTGACAATCATGTTTGCAACAGGTATACCACATGCATGTTACTACTTAATTTATGTAACTCATAAAGTCGTCTCTTGACTACAACCTTGCGAATGAAACTGTGTTGTAATCTTAAAACGACTATTACCTAAGTAGTCTTACTGTAATTACATTTTTATTCTATTGTTGGTGTTTATGATAGTAAAAGTATTAGCCAGCTGAATACGCAGAGAATGAATTTAAAATTTTAAATTGTGTCAAATGTGTGTAACCCTGTGTCTAATATTATTTTTGCAGAAAATTGTTTTTGAATTTTTGCAATGGAACTTTAAGCCTTAATCTGTAATTACTGTTTTGTGACACAAACAGCAATTACGGGCCTAAGAGGCCCGGTACTAAAATATAGGGAAAAAAACGAGTGAATTATGTTTCTGTTCAACACTTCATCTTTATTCTTTTTCTGAAACCTAATCTGAGATTATATTCACCTGTGATAAACAATAACATCCTATCTTACGTTAAACTCAAATAACCGTGCTGTATGAAAATATGTATTGAACAACTAGTACGGTCATTCTTTAGCAAAGATTTAGATACGCTGATGCAGTGCACATGCCAACAATAAAGAGCACCCGTGAAAGAACTCTTCTACAAAATTTCGTAGTGGTGACAATAACTTATCTTATTGAGATATACAATGTAGAATATGCAACATGTAGATCGAATTTTAAAGTTTTGCTTGCAGTAGCTCACAATCGGGCCTGGGAGGCCCGTAATTACAATTTAAGGTGTATCATTTTTTTGTGTTCTTAATTTTTTTTTAAATTTTCTAATCTGAACTCTGGTTTTAAGCTTTGCAGTAGAAACTATTTGAGGCATTTCAGGAGCAACAGCTTTCAACCTCAACAAACGAAAAAGTTATGAAAGTTTTCTCTCTCACCGGGCCTCCCAGACCCGTAATCACAGTTTAAGGGTTAAAACGTTTAATTCCACTCCCCATTCGTCATGGGGAACGTTTATTTCTGTTTTTTGACTTTACCCGCAACATCAAAAATATATTCAATAATTTTTTTAAAGCCTTGAGCTCACAATCTTTTGGTCTTAGAGCACACTAAACTACTTCGGCAACATTGTGTTAGACGATTAAATTTTTCCTAATTTCGGTGACGTATGCTAATATTTTGTGTAAAAAAGTGTGTTACCTATTCTTCTTTGCATGTTTGAGTATTTTAGACTGTAAATATCTTTGAAACGTTGTGACGTTATTTTCTAAATGCTTGATTTACGCTAAAAATGAAATAGACATGCTTAAAAGCTAGAAAGTCTGCAGTTTTGAAAAAATAATGTTAACCCTACTAATGGAAGCAGCAAAACCAAGTTGTTCATCCCGAAGTTCTATATATCCCTGGCCTACCATTTAACAAAGCATGGTTGTATACCAATACGTGTGTCGCTGTGATTGCCAGAACGTAGGCCGCACATATCTAAGGTTGCAGGACCGAATTAAACCTAGATAACTACACAGGGGTCCGCGAAGACTCCAGAACACTTGCAGTTTTTCAAGTTCCTATACTTCTCGGGAAGGCAGGGGGCCCTAGCCTCCCAATAGTTTTGTAGTTCCTTGCAGTGTCCCAAAGGATAGTATTACAACTATAATATTTTGACTATGTTTAGCTGTACAAGGTCTTTGGGGTTTTCTTGGACCCCTATCTGATGTTTGTGTGAGTAACGTTTCTCGTCGGCGTTGTTGCTATGTTTTCAATGTACGTTCCTTGCTTATCACGTCACATTGGGATTTGTCTGATTGCTTTGCTGTTCTCGAAATCAATCATTTAAACTGTTGTATGACAGTGTGTATGGTAATGTAAGAAATTAGCTTCGGTTAAAGCAACTTCTCTGGAGTTCTGTTTTTGCGTTTAGCGTAGTCGCTTTATAATCTTTTTTCGCAGTTGGTTGTTTAGTCAGTTTGTGAGTGAGGTTGTAACGCTTCATCAGAGTAACAATAAGTCCAAAACGATGGCTCATTTTCAATTCAGTACGAGCACACAGATTAGCGATGAAGAAACTGATGTTCTCTCTCTTCTTATTGGTAAACATAGTGACGAGGAGGAGGAGGACAACGTAGAAGTGAAGATGATAAATGACAGCAGTAATGGCGAAGAGTACATGCCAGAAGTGAGTGATAATGAAGCTGATGGTGACAGTACGAAGCGTCAGCCTAATACACTGCGTGCCAGGCTGTTTGCAGCTGCTGCTTCAACAGTCCCTACTCCTATTGCCCAAGCTGGCGGTACGTAATCCGCTAAAATGCCTCCACTGAGGAGACAAAGATTGGAAGGAGTAGTCCACACATTTGGCAAAAATTCAGTGAAGAGCAAGAATGGGCATCGCTGGTCTACAGTATTACCAAATAGACGGCAGTTTCGCACAGCCCAACACAATACCATTTATAGTAGACCAGGCCCATCTCTTGCAGCTGTAACCGCTCAGACCTCTCTAGAATGCTTCCAGTTGATCATCACCGATAACTTTGTTGACCACATCGTACGAAGCACTAATGATATCATTACTAGTTTGGCGCAAAATTATGTCAGATGCAACAGTCGGTCATGTGACCTCAAAGGAAATGAAAGTTCTTATTGGAGTTTTGATCTTTTATGGATCAAATTAGAACAACCACAAATCAACCAAGCTTATACGGAGTGCAAAATTTGGCCCTCCCGTTTACAGAGCTGCAATGAACTTATCTCGTTTCAACTTCTTTCTGAGATCAATTCGCTTTGATGACAGGAGCACATTCGAAGAGAGAGTAAAGCAAGATAAGTTTGCAGCTATCCGTAAACTATGGAATGATTTTATTGCTCAGTGCGTGAATAGTTATATTCCAGGTCTTCATATCACTGTGAACGAACAACTGCTAGCGTTTAGAGATAAATGTGCCCTTAGAATGTACATAGCCAATAAGCCTGCCAAATATGGGATCAAATTAGTCATGGCTTGTGACGTGCAACTAAAATACATGTTGAATGCTCTGCCGTACTTCGGAAAAGGCACTACCAGAGCGTCGCCAGCCTCAACCCTCGCTTATCACCTGACCAAGACACTAGTTGCACCGTATGCGCCCTCCAACAGGAATGTTTCGACGGACAACTGGTTCACTTCCATGGAGCTGGCAAAAGATCTGATGGATAACTGTGGGATGACGATCGTAGGCACATTGCGCAGCAACAAAAAGTATTTGCGCGCAGAAATTGTTGACGTCAGAAATCGTTCAAAGCAGAGTAGTGCTTTTCTTTACTACGGCAATATTACTTTGTTGTCGTATGTGCCAAACAAGAAAAAGAAGAAAAACGTCCTACTCTTGTCTTCCATGCACCATCAACAAACCATAGAGGAAAATGGAATGCCAGAGATTGTAATGTACTACAACAGTACAAAAGGAGGGTAGACTCATCGGATTAGATGTGTGCCCTCTATTCTTGCAGTAGGAAAACAAGAAGGTGGTCTTTGAGCGTATCCTACGGGATGTTGAACATTGCTGCAATAAATTCTGACGTGATTTATTGCAGCAACATGATAAGAAATGGTGGGAGCATTATTTCGAGAAACAACTTCTTGTAGAGTAATGCAAGAAGCTAGCGATGCACTTAGCAAACTACAGACAGTGACTCGCACTTTTACTTATACGACTTTGGGCCGAAGAAAGAGCTGCTCACCGAGGAATGAAGAAAAGTGCAAGGGACGCTGTGAGTTCGGTCTTTGACATCAACCCATCCCAACAGCCCTTGGCCCTCCAGGGACATGGACGACGGCGCAGATGCGTTTATTATTTTTGGAGCAAAGACAATAAAGTAAAGGCAATCTGCAGCAGCTGCAATGCGAGCATCTGCCCAGCACACAGCCGTTTCGTCTGCCCACAGTGCTAAATGAGGTAAGATAAGCAGTAAGCTTTTGTACATCTACTGTCATTTTTGCATTTTTTGAAGATGTTTGTTTTTTAAAAATATATAAGACTCATTTGAACAGAGATTACATCAAGAATATTAAAGCTTGTGACAACTAAATTAACTCGCTTTCAATAAGCGATAACTAACATACACGTGAAAACTGATATACAAGGTGTCCACAAAGTCTTTAGACAATTTTATGAATTCATTAAAAAAATTTTTTAAATGCTATTAAAATAATTCTTTTTGCATATTAATCAGCTGTTATTAAAGTTTTTTATAATATCACTTTTTTTATTTCAGAGATGAATTAGCTAAATAAAATAATTGATTTCCCACCCTTGTTAAAAATGACTACTCCACAAGAAAAAGCACAATGTGTTTCTTGGTTTATCAAAACGAAATCGGATATTCAAACACAAAGAAATTTCATAGCTAAATATGCAAAACGAGCTCCAGCACGTCAGTCGATTCGCAATTGGCATAAGCAGTTTGTGGGAACGGGAACGTTGCTACTAAAATCGAGGAGTGGATGGCTAAAAACTTCTGAAAAAGGCATTGAACATGCATATTCGTCAGTCATTTAGTCGTAGACAAACAAAATCCATCCGCTCTGCTTTCGTTCGGGCTACGTGAAAGATGTTGTGTACCGCACCAAAGTAAAAGACGTAAGCGACCTTAAGGAAAGAATAACTGCCACTGTGGAGACAACTGATGAAGAAATGTTAAGAACGACCAGGACTGAAATTTAATATCGTTTGGATGTCCTCCGTGCTACAATTGGGGCTCATATAGAAATTTATTAATGCTTTGAATGAAAACTTGACTATTTACTTGATATTATGTAATCATTTCAGAGATAGAGTTCATTAATGTTTTAAATAAAAACTTGACCATTTACTTGATATTATTTAAACATTTCAGACATTTCCAACGTCAGTTGTAATATCAATAATTTTTTTTAATTGTCTAAAGACTTTGTGGACACCCTGTATTTCTCCACCAATATGTATTGCACAATTCTTTCTTTCATTTGCAGAGTTACCACCACTATCAGATGTGAAACTCGACACATGTAATTGTTAGATCTCCCGCAGTCAATGGAAAACATTGACGGCAAACAAGAACTTTGTTTCGGGGGAAAAATTGGAGTCCAACATTTTTCATAAAAAACAAACAAAACTACACAATACTTTTTTTCTTTTGTGTGATTCTCTCGAGATTTTTGTAAACATTCCTCTCTGCATGCTTATAACAATTGTAAATGTATTTAATATCTTCTGTACAAAAGAATTTTCATTATGTTGGTTAAATAAAGTTTTATTGACTTTTTTTCGGTATGGGGTCCTACCGGACCCCTATCTGGAGTTTACGTTTTTCTAAAATATGTCTGGTTATCTTGGGTTAAGCAACACATACCAAAATCGATAAGAATTGACTCCAACCAGAGCGATTTTTTATCCAACGCGAGTGCAAATCAGCATCTCAACTTTTACCAGCAAACTACTTTGCAATCGGACAACATCTCTTAGAAAACAAAGACAGCGCAATTTACTGCAATGACAAGCAATTTTCAATATTAGCTAATGGAAGATCGCATTTTTCTCTCTTTACTTTAGAAGCAGCTTATATTAAAACCTGAAAACCTGAACTTTGTTGTCAAAAGAATTTGTTTATACTTTGAAATTCGCCCATATATAATTCGGACTTCACGAAACGTTGTGATTCGATCTACCAATCAGGACGCATTTTATGTCATCCAATCAGAAACCATCTAGTACAGAAGAAATTCTTTGCCACATTGTTGAGCTGTCATTCTAGCGAGAACTTTTAAAGAGAGCTAGACGAAAACGTTTGAGTTTGTACTATTTTTGAAAGAGTACAATAAAATGGTCGTTGATAAAAGCATGACTGAAGTTTTTTTCCACTCATCAATTGTTACAATTGGCTATGTCAAAAACCTTTCCTTTTTACTATTCCTCTTACAAATACACATTGGGTAAAGCCCAAAGCGTAGTTGTAAGAGCAATAGTAAAAAGTAATGTCGCCGAAAATGTCAATCTCGGTATTTACCAATAATGTCAACCTCGACATTACTGATGGTGGCCTTGCTATTGTAATAGCTTAACTGTGAATGCTTGACTTTCCCTGGCTGCGTTTGTGACAAGAACAAGCAACTTACGCAAAACCAGGGGCTTTTGGTCGTACAAATAGGCACACAATTACGAAAAAGTCTAAGTAGTGAGCCTAATATTTAATAGATTATTCCCGAAATTGCATATAAATCACTTTGACGACCTTCCACAAGTTTTTAACTCTGCTTTGATGCACTTCATAAAATGAAAGAATAAAACTAATTGAAATCGTCGGCTGCTTGAATTGAGAAGAAGTCCATTTTTATGCCGACGCTAAAAACAGGGCAAGCAACAGGCTGCCAGAAACTCCACAATGTAGATACATGCTTTTGTCTTTCTGGCCACGCCCTGGTCACTGTATGACTACAAAACGTTAGCTACTTACAAGAGCATGGTGGTTCAAATCAGTGGCGCAGTAACAAATAATTACTTTTTTTTGGAAACGGGGAAAGTAGATGGAGATTTAAGTAAACTCAATCATATTATCAAGCAACCTTATAACAGAGGTGAGCACTATCTAATCTGGGAATGGGGGAGGGTAGGGTAGAGCATTAAGCAAGATGAGCTTTTTGAAAAGAAAAATATTGCCAATTTTGGTCTCCAAACAAGCATAAATATCTTTTTTTGAAGATCAGCGTTTTGGAAGTAAGAACTTTGTCCATATTCGTGCTCAAACATACATAATCACATTTTATCCTTAGAGAATAAGTTTTTGATTTTTTCCTTGGAGAACAAGTTCTGTCATACCGTTTGAAGGTGTTGCCTATTGCTTCCCTCTAATTGCCTAAGGCATAAGTAAGACCTGGCAAGATCAAATATCTCTCCTGGGTGAGTTTTTAAAGAAGTTTGTGGCGTCACGATGACGTCACTATTTAAAGAGATTTAAATTCGCATCTTTGGAACGAAGAAAACGTTTTTGTGCTAAAAAAATGCCAGCAATTGACTCAACAAATTTTCACAATTCCATTTCTTTTTTAAGATGACGTCATAATTGACGATTGATTGTGAGAGCTGCTTTTATTATTTTCTCAAAAAATACTAATCGTGAAAACGCTGTTGAAACCTTTTTTGAGAGAAGAAATAATTGGCTGTTTCTAAATCACACCAACTTCCATCAAAAAGTATGAAGTGTTTTAAGAAAAACACAAGCATGCTTTGTATTTCAAGTAAATTATTCCTTTACTTCCATTTTATCTTCGCTTTTGTTAGGAGTACTTAATTCCAAGTGTCTTAACCCGAAATGCGAAATTAATGTAATGGGACAGATTTGGCATAAAAAGGTTATTGGATAATGACAGTTCGATTGTCTTTCCATTGATTGTCCTGGATTGTTACTTGGCTCAATATCAAGTGTTTGACTACGTCACCCTTATTTTGGGCTGCAGGTAGGAAAGCCTAATACAATTACCACAACCAATCCCCTCGGAAGCGTGCTGCATAAAAAGCAACAGAAAGATTAGGATTAGGAATCTCATTTATGCTATGATTTCTTTGTTTTTTCACTGTTTGTTATTTTTACAAGAGGGATTGCTTCATGTCGTGAAATATGCACACCACCAAATAACTAATTTGTGTTATCGTAAAACAAAAGCCATTACGGCGCCCATTCCTAACTTTGCTTTTGTTCTCCTATGCTTACATTATTTAAAGGAAAGGATAAAATTTTTAAGGCTTCTATAAATTCATAGTACGATCGGGATTTGAGACATGGAGGCAATTTTCCCTCTAGTACCAATTTATCGCTTATGGTCTTAAAAATATAATTTGGTTGAAGTCGGCTGAGCCGACGCTACCAACCCGATATAACTGACCTGTAGTCCTGCCGCGCGACGCCGAATAACCATGCTAAACACGGTTTTAAAGTTTGGTTATTATGCCTGGAGTGCAAGAATTACCATTTTATAAAACATTTAACAAAATTTAACTTGGAACTGTCTGTAAAAACTGCAAGTGCTGCAGTTTAAGTCGGCAAGTCCAAATCTAATGTCCTGGCTGTAACAGAATTTACCAAAAATTGGCTTAAAATTGAATTGAAAATTAATTTTTAATTTTAGATGTACAACCAAAAGCAAATGCAAAGCATTATTTGAAGGAAATCGATGGATCACAATAAATGAGACGTTATGTCCAGTTATAATAAGAACTCAACCAACCGACATTTCGTTTGATTCTGGCAACGTCATGGTAAATGTGCTGTGCTTGTTTGCATTGAGATCTTAATCTTCTTTTGTAGAGGACCGAAAACGCCAGGTCTATACCTAAAATAAGTTCTACATTAATATGCTACATCTGTGAAAAAAGTGCTTTTAGTGATTTTCAAGGATTATCGCTCTTGTAATAAAAATGCTCTTGTCTTTGCAATACTGGCAACTTTATTTGAAGTGAACTCAATCATACTTGAAAAAAAGTTTCTACAATTGGCAGTACAAGGGTATTCCGGTGATTGAAGAATAACAAAAACTAATTACGCGTATATTTTATTCAATAAAATGACATTCCATATCTATGCTATAAAACGCAATTTTGCCTGTTTGTCTGTTTTAACTTTTCCGCAACTACTCGGAGTACCAACATAAAAATTGACATGATTGATCACTTCCCCGGGGCTAGTGTCACGAGAAGATTCAGCACTTCATGATGACGTCATAATTAAGAAGACATTTTTAGATTTGAAGTTTTTGGCGAAGGAAAACGTTTCTTGCCTAAACCAGGGGTCTCCAAAGTTTTCCTACGGAGAGCTGCATTGCTGAAGTCTTACAGTTTTGGGGCCAAGATTTTAAGTTGTTCATTTTGCTAAAATAATGAAAATAAATGGTGGATTGATGATAAAACAAGTTATTTATTTAATACACAATTACAATATTGTTTTATTTCTGACAAAACTTTGTCCAACTGACATTCAAAATGATTAGTCCCAATAACAAGCAAAGTATTGAAATATCTATCAGATAGATGTGATCTGTAGTAGGATTTTAGTGCATTTCATCTTTGGAAAAGTATTCTTACACAAATGTGTAGTACCAATATCTGAAATGAATTTACAGGTAAACTTTCTTTAAATCGACAAATTGGTCAACTGGAAGACATTTGTGAAATCAATTAAATTTCCAATTGTATTTCTCCTTCAGGATGGCATTGGATTGCAAATCCATAACTTCCATTAATAAATCAGGAGCTAAGTCTCCAATAACATAGTGAAATGGATTTGCAAAAATTTTTGTATTTGAAGAGCATGCATTAAGATCATAGAACCGTTTTTCAGTGCTGTTATTTCAAACTTAAAATGAGATTTTGAGCAAAAAAGTTTGGAATTGGAGTATCACCTGTCTGCCTATATGTGTCCCATCGGGAAAAATAAGTAAAGCAACTTTTTGTTAACTGACTATCAAATAGTTTTTATTTCTGACGGAAAGCTTTTACCTTTGAGTACAAATCACAAATAAGTAAAGTTTTATCTTGTATCCTTAGATTAAAATCATTAAGATACATCGGCTGAGAATGCTAATTTTCAAAGCCATTCACTGTCTTTGAGAAACAACTGCCAATAGTTATTCTAGTTTAAAATCATTTCAATTTTAGTTTGAAGCTCAAAAAATCTAGCCAGAATTTTTTCCGCTGCTAAGCCATTTTACTAAAGTATGATAAGGTAAGTCTGGAAACTCAGCACTCATTTTCTCCAAGAAATCACAAAACTATCGATGTTTGAGTATATGAAATCTTAAGTAGTTAACATTAGAATTCATAGGGTCTATTACAGATGATTAATCAATGCTTTTCACGCGGTAATGAAGAATACAATATAATGCTGCAAGTTTCAGTGAACCAGAATGCTCAGCCGTTTTGTTAATATGCTCAACTAAGCTTCTTTTGGCTCCACACGTGTTTCTGTCATCATCTGCTGTTATGCGTTTTAGATTTTTGAATTGCAAGCTATACCCATCCACTGACTTTTCCACTTCTCTGAAAATATCCATGCCAGTAGTTGTTCCATGCATGCTTGGCACAGATGCAAGTTCATCACTAATCTCAAAATTGGCATTTAATCCTCTGATGAATAATAACACTTGGGATGTGTTTGACACATCAATCGACTCATTAAGTGGAACATAAAAGCATGCAAACTTACCGGCTTTGTCTTTCAACTGTGATTTAATATTTCTTGCCATATTTTCAACTCTACGACTAAAAGCTTTCTGAGAAGGATTTTTTGCCGAAAGAAAATCTACTTTTTTTAGGCACCTTTTCTTAACTACCTCGTTTCAGCACTTTTTAATAAGTTCGATATCTCTAAATGACTTACCTATCTTCTTCAAAAGGTGAGCAAAATGCAAGCTTGCTCTTGCTGTTGCCTCATTTTCTGTGGCCTTTTTCTTGAAAACAAAATTTATCAAACTTCTTTTCACATAGCTGTCCAGTGACTTGGTAGTACCGTGACGAGTGCTTTTTTTCATAATGTCTCCAAAAGTTATACACTGAGCATCGCAATTGCTTGGTTGAATATAACGTAGAGGTCTTGTTGTATTTATAAAATAGTTTATGCTCCATTGTTCCTTTAAAACTGTACTTTCAGAGACAATGTTTTATGTTCTTCCTAGAGCTAACATTTGTATCACGGCACAACAGATTTTGCTCTACGATATAAAACCGTAGGCGAGGTAACAAGACAAGACGAAAAATACGGTTTAAGAGACAGAAGTAGGATCAATATTCACTCGCTATTTGATCGAACGCGGGCTTTTTCATAAAACCCAATACATTTGCTTTATGACAATGAAGAGAGCTCGATGGGCCGAATAAAAAGCCTTGGCGGGCCGGATCGAGTACGTAAGCCGTACTTTGACGACGCCTGGCCTAAACGAAAACCAGCACCCGACAAATCAACTACAAAAAATTTCAAGTTTTAGGAAGTGCCATCACGCCATTGTTAATAATTGATTGTAAAAATTGTTTTCTTCATTTCTCAAAAAAATGTGGATTGTGGAAACGTAATTGAAGGCATTTTCGAGAGATATCAACTAGCTGCCTTCGATAAAACTAATCTAACAATATAAGTTTCATCGACGGTGCAACAAGCGATTGAAAATTTAAACCTTTTTTTTAAACATGCTTTTTCCATTTTCTCTTAAACGCTTATAAAAAGCATTATTTTGTCATAATGTTTAGCAAAGTCGTAATACTTTCTGGTGCCACTTTACTTAAAATAACAGCAGATAGCATCTGCACTAATAATTCACTGTCATTTTGATAGTAAAGTACATAGTAAAGTTTATTACAGATATGCTGCCTGCTAAAGTACAATTGTATATATAGTAGTACTTTCATACCGAATTAAATCTGGTTTTTAAATGGTGCAATGGCAAATACAAAAATTATTATAACTAAAATATGGTAAAACTTCACGATGGAATATGCTTGTAGCACAGTCATGTCGCGCGTCTGAGCACTCTTAACCCCAAGAAATTTTCATCACCTGTGACAAAGCGGAACAAAATGCAGAACTTTGATGTGAAATCTTGCAAGAATTGTTAAAAAAGTTGTTGTCATTTTTTCGCAAAAAAGTTGCCTTTAGGTCATCCACCTAAGTTGTAGCCTAACTTATTTTAATGACTAAACTGTAGGTGCTGAACTGTGATGCCCGGGTTATTTTGCCCTCCTTTGCGGGAGCAGGAACGTGCGTGTAGCCTGAGGCTTCAAGTTTCTCAATCTTAACTAGATCTACTATCACAAACAATTGAAAGGAATAAGCCTATTTCTTCATAGTTTATTTCCTGTAAGTACGTCAATCACTTCAGCGTCCTTCCACAACTTCTAATTTATGTCCTACGTACTTAGTTAAATAAACGAATGAAAGTTTGTAAAATTATTTGCTGTTTGTAAGCAAGTACAATGTTGATTTATTAGTTGGGAGGTCGGTATTATGGGCATAGTTCATGAAATTCAAAGTTTATGGAGAAATCAGTTGACAAAATACGTCGTTACGTCTAAACCTCTGAGTGAAATCGTAGTTACCGACTACGCCGCCATCGTACCTATAGTGGGAAAGTTTTTTTTTTAATGGGTTATTAGACCAACTGAGTGATTGAAAGTAGGAAGCATAGCAGCAGCGGATTTAGCAAGTTTTGGTTCGGGGGTCAAGAAAAAACTTCTTTGGGGATCAACTTTTTCAAAGCCAAGCGAACAAGTTCACCAAAGCGGGATAAAGCAAGACTAGAATCTTGTCCACCTAATCGACAACTCATTAATGACGCTTTGCGCATTGTGGCTGGATACCTTGCATCAAAACGCCAATATTTCTTGAAACAATGATTGCTTGAAGCAGCATTATATCCATCTTGGTCTTATCATAGACTTGCTAAGCTGCGTGCAGAGCTACAATTTTTTTTGACCCGTCCACGGTCACTGTAGCGAGTAAATACGGTTTTCAAATTTAATTCTTGTTTAGCTGTTTTCCCAACTAAGACCTAAAAACATCACTTTCTTAGTGCAGTTTGTTTTAACAGTCGGCTCCACCACAATCAATAAGCAGCTTTTTGTCAGTTACGCCGGTTTAGTTGGCTTTGTCGGCGCGGTTTGAGTTCTTGATAAACTCAAAAGCACCACAGAATACCCGGAATGTGTAAAGTTTAGAGGTTCTTATAAATAATTGTGATATGATAAATTGTTTGTGAATTAGACCAGTTTTAATTTAAGAGTAACATGATCGGGGTTGAGAGCTCAGGGGCTGCCCATATCATCATTGCCATTCATGATAACTGTTTGTTGCTTTTACTACATGATATTTTTTGTGATTAAAACCGGCGCAGCCGGTAAAACTAATATTTTTCAAGACAACATAACTGACGGGTGGCTTTGTTGGGTTATGATTGCGAATCCGGGTTTAATGTCATAAAAATGTCAAGTACTGTATATCAATTTGTTTTGCAGTTGCTTTTACAATTTGGAGGCTTTCCCTTACTGATTAATAAGTCCTACACATGCCAGTTCTCATCTGAGGAAATAAAAAATATTTTTCCAACTTCAGATTTGACGTTCACACCAATCTCGGAAGCACAAATAGCTTATTGTCGATTTTATACCGACTCGACAAATGTCATCGCAATTGATAGAGGTAAAACGATATTTAAATATTTGCTAAATGAAAATATTTAAGTAACATACTAGGCTTTATGTTTAAGATGCAAAAAAGATTTCTTAGTACGTTCTTTGAAAAGTACGGGTAACTAGTTGTTAGATATTTATGAACTGCAAAAGCTTCAAATTAGTTTTGTGAAAATAAATTGTCGTCAAGTTAGAAACACTAATCTGGTTGCTCTAGGGAGCTACACTGAGAGTGCAATGCTGTAAACGGCAAATGTTATAATACAGCAAGCAAATTTGTAATTGCTTTGCATTTTATCGCGTACAAAATTTTGTTTATCACATTTAACCAGAAAACACTCATCAATAAAATCAATCACTTTAACGTTACTTAACGACTTTATTTCTTCTGGTGATTTGATCTAAGATTGAACGTAAACAAAACAGAGTATACGGAAATTGGATCAGGTAAAAATGATATTGAAATAGTTGGATAAAGAAACAATAAAGAAAACAAATAAGAAATGATAAAGAAAACAAAAAGACGCCTTCAAATGTATGAGATTTTGACTCCAGAGCAATGGCGGCAAGCTGTTTGATAAAGCAAAGGGCGAAATTTGTACATTTTGGCACAAAATGGAGAGAAATTGCGGGCATATACTCTGTAACGAGCGCCTTCTAATTTATCTGAAGTTTCAAATAGACAGTAACGCTGTCCGATCAATGGCTACTTTTACGCCGACTACTGCCAATCAAGAGAGTCACAGAAAAGCGACTCCACTCCTTGGAAATACGAATGCTTTGCTAGTGGCTAGGTCCGTAAACGAATGAACTGAATTAAAATAATGACAGCACAAGGTAGAAAAAGGGAGTGGTTCTAATTGATGAAAATATGCGTAAGAGGCGCCTTGCGATGATATGGACATGCTTTTCATGCTTCCCGAAATACAGCTGTGATAACTGCATACAATCTTACTATTGTTGGAAGCCGCCCTTGTGGTAGACTGCTACAGCCTTGGCAAGAGACCTCAAAAGAAAGATTTTATAACTTGGTATCTTAGTTGTCAATGATGATCCAAATCGGAAGAAGAAAAACATGAAAGCTGATAGTGCTGAAGTTGCTACGCTATTTTTGATTTCTTAACAAAGGAAAGTTTTTTCTGAATTCAGAAAACTTAAGTTTTGTTTACAAGAAAAGATTAATTTAAAATGGAGTGTTGGGTTTTTTAACAGCAGAAAACTAGCTAACTTTGAACATCTCTTTCATGCTTGGCGATTTCTGACCAAACAGCTAAACTTACATATTTTTTTCAAAAGCTCAATTTTCTTTTGCCTACCGCCATGTTAACTGGCCATAAAAAATAATTGCTCTGTACTTCGCTATAGAAGAATATTGATACCGTATGTTGTTTTTGAATAAAGTTGTTACTCAGAATGAAAATATAATCTTTCGGGAAAATTTGTCAATAAAAACAATCAACACTGAAGGAGGTTAATTTCTTTACTGTATTATAGGGAGTGAGTGTTTTCAAAATAACATCAGGCTTATCAGATCGTTAGAACAACGAATATATGCTGAATGCCGCTCAGGAATAGCCGGTTCTGTCAGAGTCGTTTGACGGTGTTACCAGTCAGTTGTATCGGGTCACTAACATCAGAAGCCGGTCGCGCCGGCTTCACCCATATAACTTTCCTCAGAGCAGGAAAGAAAAGTTGGCATATGGGCATCGACCCGAATCCCAATCATCGTACTTTGAATTTAAGAATGGTCTTACAAACTTTTTATCATTTCACAAATTCTATCCGTTCTTTTCAATAAGTGTAGATACGCAAATTCGTGGTTCGGTTTGGCGCCGCAATGCTTGTTGTATTACGACAACAGAAATAAGTTATTTGGTGGTTGGCCTATTTCACAACTTGATGCCACCCCTTGCAATGATATTTGTGACTTTATATTGCTTGGCTGCACCTTTGTGCCTTGGTCCTGGAATAGAGCTATAGGTGCTATACTTTCTCCACCACACTTTGCATTCGATCACCCGGTTGGCCGAATAACCAGTAATTATAATTTTAGTTCTTGCCATTGCATTACTTAAACACCAAAGTTAAACCGATATGTTAGTATCGTAATATTTCATTCTACTTTAACAAGTATCATATCAGTAATACCGGTTAATAGGCTTTACTATTCATCTTTGCTTTTATTAATGAATTCAGTTGATAATAATAAGTATAGTTACTGTTGCTTTTATTGAAGTGACACTAGACAGCACAGTGCGTAACTGTGTTTCTTCTGATGATGGACATACTTCCTTCCCAACTAATTAATCGCCTTGAAGGAATAAAATCAGTGGTGACGTCATATCAAGTTTTGGAACCAAGTTTTCTATCAGATACTTCTCATCTGAATCTTGAGGTTGAAACAAGAAAATTTTCTAACAAATTTTCTGATAACGTCTCTTCGTTGTTTCCTTGCCAAATACTCTCTATCAAAACGTTGTTTTGAGAAAAGATTGCTCATTCAAAATCTGCTCAAAAAATGGCTTCTTTTTCGATTGCTGAAAATGCATCACTTGCCATAACTTATCCTGACGTTTGTACAACATGCATAATGTATATGACAGTACTTGTAATAGTTGCTATGACAGAGAGGTTTTTTGTAAACTCAAACTGATCAAAAACTTTCTTCGAAATTTCATATTCCATGAGAGACCTAGCGGTTTGACTCCGCTATCGATAGAAAATGAACGACCTTAAAATTTAGATTTCAGAAAAGTTAACCAGCAGTTCGCTAGTGCAAAAGCAAGACGGAAAAATTTTGAGTTTTCAACCATCAGCAAGTAAATTACAATAACCTACTTAATTGGCCTCAATGTATTGTGTTTTATTAATTTGTGTCTTTTGTGGTGATGTCAGTGTACTGTACGTTAATTCTTATTGGGTTAAACAATTTATCCGCATTGCATAGCACATCTCCATTTTTCTGAAATATCGTTAATAGTGCTCACAAATCACCTTACTTCAAAAGGTTGCACATAATTTTTTTTGTCATTATAAAACGATTTTGGTTTGCGACGTTGGTTTGATTAAATTGTTATTAAACAATCAAAAAGTTGTTGTTGCAGCCTGTCCCCCACGAAATCTTTGATATACCATTATTTCGATTTGAATAAATTGCAATCATAAAAATTTTGTTGAACCATGCAAACTCGGTGAAATTTTAATTAAGTTAATCCCTTTCATTTGCACGCACAGTAAACTTAGCTTTAGCCCCTTTTACCTGTTCACCTCAATGCTTTTTGTCTCAATATTTTAATTGAAAAATCTTTCTATAACGCGGAATCGTCAATGATTCCTGTGTTGAGAAAAGTAGCTCAATTGAATATTAAGTGCCGAAAAAAATGCGGGCCCCATAATTGATGTTTGCACCGGGACCTCGCCTGACGAAGTTACGGCCCTGCATTGTAGTATACTTTAACATTTTAGATTATCTTGGCTTTCGAAGCAGCTGGAGATACAACAGTATGACTAAATGAAACGGCTGTATATAAACAAGCAGAAAATTAAAAAAACGTGTTTCTCCAAAAATAGAAATACAACAGTTTTGAGTATTAGCGATGAATTCAGGCTGTTCCTACTGGTTTTGCTTGGTGGGCCGTTTTAAAGCTAACTTAATAACTTGTGCGCCAGTTCGATTTAGATGATGAATAAAACAGTTGACGCAAATGCTTAAATTGAAGCTATAGCAAAGAAATTTAAATAACTAATTAAATTTATTACAAAGATTCAATGGGGTTCCTTGGCTCGAAGCTTCTCCAATACGGTCGCTTGTATGTCAATAATAATGTCAGTGATAGTAAGCTGGAAAAAATTCTTTAGTGCTTTGCCTGTCATTTGTCTTCTGTAGTAAAATAGGTAGCGCTTTCTGTAGTAAAATAGTAGCAAAATGAGTAAAATAATGCTTTCTTCCGTTAAGAAATGCAAATTTTAAAAAATCTTTTGCTTTGACATCATTATGACGTCACCAACCCTTTTCTGACACTCATCCACTATCAGAGATCAAGCGCACCAAATTTCATGTTGGTAGGTCCAATAATTTCAGTAGAATTAAAGTGCATGTACATAGGAGCTAAAGCCGATGTACGCATGTATCGGTACATATAAAAGTGTACTTCGTATATGAGCTGTGACAAATATATTTTAACACTCTTTTTACTCAGTTGTGACTACGAGTAATTGTATACGCTTAAAAACCAGCTTCAATTAAAAAAATTTAATATGTTTTATTGCCGCCGATTTATTACTGGTTGGCGGCTATATGATCTTTAGTCACTTGTGGAAGTCTCAAGCAGATTTGTTTGTGCTCAATTACATTGATTGGTAAACTGGCACCATTTTCTACAACGAAAATTCAACGCATTAGAATACAGAGCAGCGATATAAATACTAACGACAACTTAGTCACCAAAATTAGAATTTATCGAAAAATATAGTGAAAATTTTTAAATGGAAAAAAGAAAATATACGATATTGTAGGATAATTTGAGATACGCGCAATGTTCTACTTACTGGCTATTCCGGCTGCCACTTTGTTAGATTTGACAATTTTACTTTGTAAATACAGTAAGCATCTTGCTTGTAATTATAATTATTGATCTATCAAAACAAACAAAAATACGATAAATTAAATTCATATTATATATTACATATTATATTTAATATATAATATTTGAATTTAAGTATCATATTTGAATAAAATACTTAAATTTAAATAAAAGCTATAAAAGCTAATAAAAGCTATTATATTTGAATTTACGAAACATTATGAAATTAAACATTGCTAAATTTAACAAATTAAAGCTGTTTTGAACAGAAGGACATTGCAACAGAACATAACGGCAGTGCTAATTAGAATTTAAACAGAAATGGAGCGCTATGGTAGCATGCAAGGTCTTTTGACTAAAAAGATTGCCCATACAAACCTATTTATTAAGATAGACTGTTCGATTCCCTATTAGCAATGTTTGGCTAAAAGTTTATTTGGTGTATACCAGAGTTAAATCAATTACATCATTACAGATCAATTACAATTACAATTGCACCAAAAATTTTTTCAATTGCATTATAATTACAATTATAATTGCTCTTGAACTTGTAATTTGATTACAAATTACAATTACAATTGCAATTATTTTTTAAAGGTTCTAATTAAATAGTTGCACTCAAATTTGTTTAATATCAAAGTAAAAATTAAAAGCGATACATGCCAAGACTTTAAATGTTTCCAAACATCCATTGAACTTTCAAGACAGTTTTGTGCTCAATCATCACTTACTATTTTGTTAAAGATGAATACTGTACATACAAAAGTAACTTTTAGAAAGTTGTGACAAAGCGATAGGCATATACAACTCAGATTGCCGAATTAGACAAACAAAGCAATAGAGAAAAATAAGTACACAAAACTCAAAATGCGCGTGAAAAATTTGATAGAACAAAAGCAGACACAAAGAAAAGAACAACCAACATCTCACTTTTTAAACAGGCAGAATGCTTCTGCTTTGACAATCGTTAAAGCTAAAGATAAAAAATGGTGCAGTCAAAGCTGCTTTTGCAAGTCTCCAGGTTAACATTGTTAACATATACGTCTTGTAGTCAGCTTACCCAGAAAAGAAACAGTTCTTAAAAATACATGTTGCTATAGACTATTCACTCTTGAAACTGTTAATTTACAGTTTTACTTTATCATATATGTTGGAATTGCACTTAATAAACATCAGGCTGCGAAAAGTGTCTCTGCTCAGTAAATTTCTTTTAGCAGTATAGAAATTTCCTGCAATTGAGAAAAGTTTTTCTGACGGTGCGAATGTTGCTGTTGGTCCCAAATATTCTTTCGCTTGGGCAGCAAGTGTGGGAAGTTCTTCTGATTTTTTTCATCCAGTGTATTAGGAAATCGTCATCAAAATGAATAATTTCTTCTTCAAAATGTAGCGGTTCAGTATCTTAAGACTCCGAATAGCTTATTCAAAATTAGTCTTGAAACAATTTTTATTGAACTCCAAAATTATTTCCAAACTCAAAAGACGCAAATCTCCAATTGATTAAAAAAATGCAAAACTAAACTACATCACCTACTAATTTGCCCACGGTGCACAAAAAGCTGATGCAATTTATGCGGAATTAAAGTATAATTCCCAATCGACCTGTGCATCTGATATGAAATCGCCTAAATTACAATTTTATGAAACCGTACCTGATCAGGAATCGAACTTTTATTCCTGTGATGTGGGCCATTCCACTGCAAGTTATGGGAATGTAAGAAAACCCAACGACAGTACTTATCATCCAAGCAATACTTATTACCGGAGGCAACCTTACAATTACTATTCACGTAATAGTGATTGTAGTCCTTTCAATCCTAACGACGTGCCTGAAATGTGCTGGTACCACTATAAGTATGGTCCTGTCAAAGCTAGGAAATGCCATGGAAAACCTTGTCCTATGTTCCCTTGTTTAAATAATTCAAAAAACGTGTAAGCTGGCTTGCGACCGTCACGAGTCGTAAGCCATTTTCGTCTTCTAACTTAATTTTTGTGAAGGATTCTCTATCTGACATGGAATTTTTAATCGACTCTGGCTCCACAGTAAGTATTATTCCCTTGTCTTATGTGGATAATGAAGAACCTGCTACGTCTCGCAATCTATTTGCCTTAAATCAGACTGAAGTGAAGACTTACGGTAAGCGTAATTTAACAATTGATATAGGCCTTAGTCAAAAAGAAATGAAATGGAACTTTATTGTCGCAGACACTGCCACTGCTATTATCGGCGCAGACTTCTTATCCTATTACAAGCTTGCTATTGACGTTGGCGCTAAACGTCTAATAGAAATCGAAAAGCCTAATGTGCTTGAACTTGCTGAGTCTAAATCTGAAGTGTCACATAAACTCCCTTGTCAAGCATTGATTGCCAAAGAGCAATGCGTTAATGTTGAAGTCTACAAACAAATGGTAATCAACGACTTTCCGTCATTATTGCTTTTCCAACCACCCACTAATATCGCAAAAGATATTTGTCATGTCATCAAAACTAACGGTCAACCTATCCGCAGCAAAGTTCGCAGGTTAAGTCCTGAGATGACTAAAATCGCAAAAGAAGAAATTGACAAATTACTGGATGCGAAGATCATTCGACCGGGAACCAGCCCGTGGGGATCTCCCATACACATGGTCAAAAAAAAAGCAAACAGGTAAGTATCGTTTAACTGTTGACTTTCGTGCTCTCAATGCTGTTACAGAGCATGACTCTTTTCCATTGCCGATATTAAACGATTTTGTCAATTCTCTACATGGCTGCAAAATATTTTCCTTAATTGATTTTAAAAGTGCCTTTCATCAGATTCCGATGCACCCGGACTCTGTGAACAAAACTTGTACAATCACTCCTTTTGGTTCTTTTGTTTGGGATTATTTGCCTTTCGGACTTAGAAACTCGGCCCAGTGTTTCCAAAGATTTATCAATCAAGTTACATCGGATTTTGATTTCGTCTTCGTTTACTTAGATGATGTTCTTATTTTCAGCCCAGATCATGACACTCACTTAACTCATTTGCGAAAGCTATTAGAAAGGTTTTCTGAGTACTCGCTAACCATTAACTTGGATAAATGCAAAACTAAACTACATCACCTACTAATTTGCCCACGGTGCACAAAAACTACGAAGTGATTAAAAAGGCAAAATAATCAACAAAGTAAATTAAAATGAGGTGATGTTACGCAACTTAAAGGTAAACTACAAAATTAACGCATGAATAAGCTTAAACAAAACATCCGATAGATTAACGAACAAAAAATCCAAGGAAGTGGTTCCGACAAAAATATCTTCCCACTTCCCTTATTGAATTACTAGGTTTTCTCTTTTGAACCAGCTGCGATAAAGCCAAATAGCCTTGGGATTTTAGCAAGTATTTTGTTTTCATGTGTACTGGTGCTGCTACTGTCTTCTTCGCACTGACCGAGCCTACTAGTGGCATGCACTTGGAAAAAACACATAGCTTTTTTTTTGAACATCTTCATTAATCCACGTGTCTTTGAATCTCGGATCAAGAAGTGATGCAAGTCTGTTATCTATGGAATTAAGAACGAGCAGCAACCTTTTTAACCCTTTAAGGATCATAAGATTCTAATTCATAAAACTTCAGACAATTCCTTAAAGCCACATGTTAGGCCATGACTACAAAATGTAGTCTATCGTCCTTCTACGTATGCGATTATTAGCGTCCTGATAGGGGTTAATTGATAGGTAACAAGAAAATTACAATGAATTTCAGAAAAATGGTTATTTTGTCATAATGACATCACAATCAACAATCATGTAACATATGTGTTACATTATCCCTCAAAAGGTTAAAACAGAATCTTGAAGGGTTTTGGCTGAGTTTTTGCATTAACTAAGATTTGAATTCTTTGGTTGCTCCAGTGCTTTCATTAAACCAACCACAACAGGACAAATGCAAGAACACGTTACAATATTTTCTCCTTCAATTTGTTGCATTGCTTCCTTAAAAAGCAGTACACTCACAAGTTAATTCAATGCCAAATAATCTTGATTTGTAATTCTTTCACGTGATTAGATTATAGTTAAGGCTTCATTGACTTCTTCAATCTTCATGATCTTTCAAGACACTTTGCAACATAACAAACTGCGAGTTCCATCTTGTAAGGTTCTTTGCTCATACTGTTATTTTTTTGCGTTGCTAGTATGTGGTTGCATTAACCTAATAAACTGATCAAAATTTGCTTTCGAGTGCAAGCCGATAGTAGCCATAGGAGAAAGCAGCACCCATGATTTGTTTTCCAGGTACGAGTTGATCTTGGTCAAAAAAATAAATTAAAAATGATATCACCCCCCTTCTGTTATGTTAAATTGTTTTCCATCAAAACTGCTGACTCACGAATGTGACTCATAACATTGCAACCACATAAAAACACGAATCTCAATTAGGCTTTTAGATCTATGTCAGTTATAAATGAAAGATAAACTGCCCCTATTTACTTGCTCATAATTCAGGATTTTCTCCTTTCTATGTTGTTATTTGTCAGTTCACGTAACAATTGTTTTGTTTATGTTCAAATTTTTCAAAAAGCAAAAGTAATTGTAATTGGGCCAAAAATTTTTTGAAAATTGCAATTACACAAGACCAAAAAGTTTAAATTACAATTAGGTGAAAAAGTGTAATTAATTAAATTCAATTACAATTACATTTGTAATTGATCCAACTCTATTATACATATTTTGTAAAAAAAAACACATTAACACTAGAATTACCAGGATTTTTTTACACCTAGAATTACCACGGTGTCCTATAACACACCATCAGTAATGCGGCATTTTTTCTGTGTAACTGCTGGTGCTTTAACCGCTAATATGCATTCTCAATGAAGGCAGTTTCCAAAGAACATATTTGCATTCAATTTGTATTGTAGAAAACCGATTTCGAGAACTTTTTGTTTTCGATGATTGTACTCACCAGCAGCATCACTGCCGCCACGCTGAACTACTAAAGTGCCTGAAATGCAAACACAAAAGATTTGCTGTTGCGATATTACAAATGTTACTGATTAGAGAAACTACATTTGCCCTGAGAAAGAAAACAAAATAACCTCGTAATTATTTAGCTGCGACAGGCAGCTATTGATAACAAAAGAGACTTAAACTAGAAATTAAAGTTAATAGACCAATATGTAAATGTACAATGTTTTCTGGTGTCCTATAGGACACCGTGGTAATTCTAGGGTGAAAAATTGAAAAAACGCAACAATACCTTAAACAAACATCCTGAGAATTCGTGCAACTCATAAACATCACGTAAAGTAAATTTTGTTAAAAGTCAAGGAATTTCAGAATAAAAGCTCTTAATCCAAAGCGGGAATTGCAAATAAAGGAAAATTCGGTGTCCTATAGGACACCTTGGTAATTCTATTGTTAAGCAATGTTTGTTTTAAATACAAATTTAAAGCCCAAGTCTGTCATTTTAGATCACCAAATCGTTACTGTGGATATTGTTTACGACAAGATTACCGTTGCAAGCGTGGTTATCCGTGTGTTTTCGTGCGCTAGAGTGAAGCAGCTCAAAACGTATAGCATGTAAGTAGAGTCTCTTCTGGTTTCCTTCAGATTCGCTTCGGAGTAGCAAAAACTGCCGGTGCAAAGAATTGTATACTGCCGCTTGTAGCAGATATAATCCAAGTAAATAGATGTAATACTGATGAGATTTGGTTAAGTTTAGTGAGTAGTTATGTAATGGGTGGAATCAAATTATTTTGTAATTCAAAATTTATATTTCAGTGATTTCTGAAACATTCCATAAAAAACAAAGGAACTTTACATTCGATAAAATTTTTCTGTTTGTGTTCGTGTAACGTAAAGAAGGTATTGTGAGTCTTTTCTCCAGGCGTATCGAATTCATTAAATTTCAAAATAAGATGAAAAAGCTTCTGCCGAAAGTTGATTTTCAAAAACCAGTCAATTACTTGCTCTATACGACAAAAAATTCCTTTCGAAACTTAATCTAAAATAAGGTTGTCATGCTGTTACCAAACTGCAAATTTTCTGTTGTTTCCCAACTATTTAAAAATCCTCAGTTTGCCTCAGTTTCATTGTTTAATACTATTTGCTATTTTACTCAAAAATGCCTGAGGATGGACATTGAGTTCAAGCAATACGATGGAAGCCGCAAGCGCCATAATTTGGTACCACACTTAAAATTTTGCGGAAAGTAATACATTCATTTTCTCGAAGCTTTTCGTCTGACTCGTCTTCAGGAGAAATACGTCAGAATGAAAAAGATAGAAGTGTTGCTCGCTTATATAGAGGAATACTCGATAGTGATTGGTCGATGGGTCGACCAATGAAAAGAGAGGAAACTAATGTGAAATTTTTAAGCTGTATACGAATTCTTTTTGCTTACACAAATTTGGTTTAGATGTTTTGATATAAGTAGCTTCAAGAGTTAAAAGATGGAAAGCTGTTCGGCCATGTGCAAGTATGGAGAATTTATCATCTGAATAGTTTTGTGCGCATAATTGGTTATGTAGGAGATGTTGTCCAATCGCTGATGAAGAAATTTCGGTGTTGAGGGATTTGATTGGTTTACAGGAACGGGCCAATGAGGTTCGATCTTGAAAAGTGTGCACACCTCGAACAGATTTCGGCACATGCTGCGTGATTCTCTGCTGCAATCTTTGGGAAGTACGGCCCACGTACCGACTATCGCAGTGGCACAGGTATTGGTAAACAATATTGCTTTTGTGAGAAGCAGGCAGTACATCTTTCGTGGTTGCAGGGAGAAGCTGTCTGGTGGTAAAGACAATTCGCGGTTCAACAGCAAAGTAACAACGTTTAACGGCTGTTTTGATTTGCGTTTCGAACGTCGTCAAAACGTTTCCAAGCCAAGGTAAGTGTAAATAGACTGGGCATTTCTTTGGACCTAACGGAATAGGTTTGAAGAACTGAATGATTTTTCTTTTTGTTACTGCGTCAATAATATTTTCAGGGTAGCCATTGTTTATCAAAATGGAACGGATTTTTGATAGTTCTGCTGAAAGAGTAGATTTTGAACAGATTGCCAAAGCTCTGTGTACAAGCGTAGATATTAAATTTATTTTCCGTTTCTTAGGGCTGAAAGAATTCCAGCGGACATATTGGCCAGTGAAAGTCGGTTTTCTGTATATTGAAGTAATAATATGGCAATCATTTTTCTCTACTAGCACATCCAGGAAAGGCAAAGTACCACCAAATTTGTGTAAGCAAAAAGAATTCGTATACAGCTTAAAAATTTCACATTAGTTTCCTCTCTTTTCATTGGTCGACCCATCGACCAATCACTATCGAGTATTCCTCTATATAAGCGAGCAACACTTCTATCTTTTTCATTCTGACGTATTTCTCCTGAAGACGAGTCAGACGAAAGGCTTCGAGAAAATGAATGTATTACTTTCCGCAATATTCAAGTTTTGTACCACCAATCAACACTTAAAATTTTGTTTTCATTTGTATTAAAAAAAAATATTGTTGAAACAAAAAAAAATTGGAAGCATAAAAATGGGATTTATTCGCAATTCTTAGTAAAAAGAATAAAGCCAAAATAGTAAAAGGAATAAAGCCAAAGCCAAAATGATTACCAGCATTTTGGCTTTATTCTTTTTACTAATAAAAACTAGTTCCATCTTTCTGGCTACGCCCTTTCAGCACTTAAGACAAGAAAAACTTCTAAAATTTGTAGACCTATTGCTACATCACTAACTTTATGCGGTTCTACATTTTCAACTACTAAAAATCGACTCAATAGCCTACAACTAATAAAGTCATCATACCGACAGGCAATTATGAACAATCAAAAGCGAAACTGATAAACGTTGTCTTTATTGCTACATAATAGCAGTCTCAAACCATGATACGATAACTCGAAGCAACTGAGTAGGGAGTTAGGGGCTGCTCACAAATCATATGATACTTTTTACCGATTTTTAATCCCCTCCTGCAAGTGACCCATTATGACGCTTTTGAAACCTCCCGCCCTCTCATGAGGCGTGTCATGAAACAAAAAAGTACTCATGAAAACTTTGACTATTTGGATTCGCCACAAAAATTTGCTTAATCAAACGATTGAAACTTTAATTCCTTTAAATATTGGAGCAAGTTTGTCACGTAACAATAATTTTTATACCATTAGATATCCACACTTGTTGAAAGTTATCAACTAGGCTTCTAGCTAAGTTGCTATTATTGCTACTAGCAATACACCGTTGAACGTAATAATATAACATATTTAGAAAATTCAAACGTTTTCGGCGCTACATATCGATATGTGGGCGATATGTAGCGCAATATGAGAGCGATATGTAGCGCCGAAAACATTTGAATTTTCTAAATATGTTATATTATTATGTTCAACGGTGTATTGCTAGTAGCAATAATAGCAACTTGGATACTAAAAGTCATCTCTCTATCGAAATTGCTTCTAGCTAACTCTACTAACGTCTCCGGCAGGGCTCCCATCTGTAACATCAGCGTTAAAAATATCGGCTTATTTGATGCGCCGGCTTTATCCAATGGGTAATTACGACAAGAGTGATGATGCTTTTTTACACATCCACCAATTGTTTCAAAATCAAGTGTGCTTTGAAAAGTGATTGAGTGAAAAATATTTTGAGCAAGATAGGCATAGCCCTTATTTCCGTGATACTAATCTCTCTATGGCTAAAATGAGCAGCCAATGGAGACACAATTTAGATTGTTTAAGCAATTGTTTTTAAAAATACAAAATTGTTTATTAACTTGTTGGCTTACTTTACGACTTGGTGCGCTTCGTTTTGTAATTAAATTTGTGACTTCATTGTCTTGGCTACTTAGGTCTATGTCACGAATAAGTAAATTTGCGTTGTAGGAACAGTTTTTATATATAATTTGTCTAATTTGTCGTTTTGTTCTGGCGTGATTATTTTAATTGTAAATCTGAATTTGTAAGCCCAAACTTGGTTTTATATCTCGACTGTCTTCGCAAAGACTTTTTTTAGCATTTAGATTTGTAACTCACACGCCACTTCTGACATCACAATGGTCAACTACCTGACTAAGTTCCAAAGTAATCGAGTCAATCTTATTTCTAAAGATTGAAAATAATAGGCAAAGATGGAAAAAAGTAAGCCTTGCACCTAATTGGCAAAGCTGCATACGGGCGAAAGGGGCATCAACAATTTATTAAAATGAATATGCCAGGAAACAATAATGAGTATACAACCCAAACAATTTAGACAAGACCATCCCTGGACGCGTCTCGTCCTTTTGGACTCATCAGCAGGGCCCGTCCCGTCACAAGCAGAAGTAACCCACTTATTAACGTTATCCTTAAAAAAAAAAGAAACCAGCTATGCACATGCAGAAGCACTGAGACTTCAACCGACGACGTATTGCTTTGCTTAGCAGGGCGAGTTGACAAATTAATTGGTTTTGGCTGCATACCCACTGGGAGATCAGTTTACACACTGATCTGAAAAAGCAGATTAAACGCTGCATATATCTAGCCTAGCGCCTTGTCTTTGCAATGCCATCGCGCTCGCGGCGAGTGCGTTGACAATTCACAAGATGGGGGCCGGACAACCTTTGATAGACGTGTCAAGCAAATCCCCTTTTGCCCGTATGCTGCTTTGCCAATTAGGTGTAAGGCTTACAATCTTGTTTCTTCTCGAAGATTTTTGAATGGCAGTTACGTAATTTAATAGCGGGGTTTTTTTTTTCTTTGTCACCTGATATTGTTCTGGCGATTTCTGGATTATTTTTCATTCTTATACACAGTAGACGCCGCTTATATAAGCCCGCCTTCAGACCAGACAATTTTGGGCTTGTTAAGCGGGTGGGCTTGTTAACTGACGGACAAATTTTTTTGAATACTTTGAGGTAAAATATTTGTGACTAACTGTAATAAAGATAAAATGTTTAAAACTATTCTCAATCATTATTTCATTGAGTTTTCTTTTTCTCACATTATCGTGCAGGTGCAGCCTGCTCCATGTAAAACATAATCAGTTTTTATGCATGAAGGGTTTGTGACAAAACAGAAGAATTTTCGACAGTAACTAAAATGTTTGATACGAATTATAGGAGCGAATTAAAAGCATATATCGCATCAAGCTCACTGTAGTGAGCGTGCACCTTATATAACCTTAAAATTAACAGTATCAGTTGAAAGGACCGAAGGTGGAGTGGCATTAACCGCATGAAGCAAATCATGTGATTGTCGGTTCAATACCTGAGTCTACCTGACGAGTTCTAATAGGAACAAAACCAGTCGTGGAAGTGGTATGTTTTATTCAACTGATTGCAGTTAGCCTATATGCCTTAATATCAATTAATTAAAAGTAAAATGTTTGATGTTCATCCATACAGAGAAAAATATTCAAGAATTATGTGATGAAATTTGTTGGTTATGACACTTTTTAAACAAATTTGAAAGAATTGCGTGGAAAATTTGGGCTTATTAAATGGGTTTGGGGGCGTATAAAGCGAGTTTTGTTAATACACAGTCAAATGGAAGAATACCGGGCCGGACAAATGTGGGTTTAATATGCAGATGGGCTCATAAACCATGTGCGTAACAAGCGGCGTCTACTGTATAAGGTGGCGAGATTTTTACGCATAGAGTGGCAGAGTAGTAGAGAAAAAGGTGTGTTGTTCTGTGGTGATTTGTAGTGGATTTTTATTGGAGCGGCGAGAATTAAGTGATTAATAAGTGGATTTAGTTTTGGTTGGTTTTTGATCGTTATATTAAAGTGATTTAGTTTCTGCGCTCCACGAACGAAGGAATTCAAAGTTTTAAAGTGTCTTGTAAATATATTTGCTTTGTTCTTGATCGATATGTGTGTGGTTCAAAGTATTTTAATAGAAACTAATCTTTTTCCTGGCTATTAAGTTGCTGCCAGACATAATTGTTTGAGCGATACTACAAGTTGCCTCAATTTTAAGAATAAAATTGAGGTTGAGATAGAACAAAAATTATATTACAACGCGACAGTCTATATGATCTACTCATTACTTACCCGTAGTTAGGGAGCAAAAGGGTCTTGCGTTTTCCTTTCTTTTTAAGCTTAACGGTGGTAGGCATCTGACGTTGTTTTCAACTGAAATAGCGGAAATGTTTTCTTTATGGTGCAGTTTTCACGCAGGGTTATTTTGTTTTAATTGGCTTTTATACTTTCTCAAAACTTTGATGGCTACGCCTTATGTGCTCTGTTTGTTGCCTGAGCGTCTAGTAAAGTTAAAAAGAGGCCTTGTTTTCCTTAAAATTCTTGGCTTTGATCCCGGTAACTCTATGAAGCTATTGTCAAGCAAAATAGCAAACATGTTTCTCCCAAATATAGCGAAATTTTGTCCCTGCATGGTTAGCCATCAAGTACGCCGAGTTAAAGAAAATCATTTCGAGCAGAATCGCTAGCTTCACCGGACACACCTTGTGATAGCAGTAACCAAAGTTGTAGCCAATGGAGGCCATATCTCCTGTACCCATCTTGATGAGCATTTCACTCTAATAATTAAGAGTGGTAATTCTCACTAATTAAGTATGGTTTCTCAAGCTCATTTGTTCTTTCCAAACACTAGAAAATAACCAAGTCTAAACTGATGATGGAGCTAAAATGATTGTCGTTTTCACAATTGCAGAAATAAACTATTTAGTCACAGGCCAATTTCACACCTTGCTGCGTTTCCTTTTCTATTTTTTAGCTGCACTATTTGTCTTGGTTGCGGCATAGGAAGAAAACGAGCCATGCTTCCACAAAGTTATGCACTGCATCCCAGTACGCCTATTAACCCTAGGATGCACGACCTTTTCGGTTTCTTACTTTTCACGACCAGGGTCAAATTGACCCTAATGCATTTTTGCTGGAAGTTAGCAACAATGTTCTATAATATGACGTAAATAACACAATAAAAGATCACAGAACCGATTTTAGTTGGTTTATTGAACAATAACAACATGAAATGACAACATGGTAGTGAACGAGGTAACACAAACACAAAGGTGTAGCAGTGCACTACTTTTCTCATTCTGCTTTGCATTTTATGCAAGTCACCAGAGTGGTGCTGTGCTCCGTGCAGACAGCCTCATGACATTGTGAGCAGTAGCATCGTACTTTTCGATCTTTTGAGTAAAGGCAAATGTGGCATCTTTTACGCTTAGAAGCAGGGGCTTGCTGCTGTTGCACCGGGTTTGAATAGTTGAAGGTCAAGCCACACCTCTTCATTGCCTCTTTGATTGGTTTCTGGAGCGATGGTGTAGCTTGGCGCCTTATCATGAACGGCATCACAAGTTGTTTCGTGAGATCTTTGATGAACAGTCTCCTTACATGGGTCACGCCCGACATGTAATTAGGTTGCAGTGCTTTGAATATCGTTAAAGCATTCAGGGCGGCGATGTCCAGCATGTTATGCCAGAGAACTGTTGGCCACCTCCGTGTCATCCTTTTGCAAGAATAATTTCTTACCATCTGATCTACAGTATCCACGCCTCCTTTAGTCTGGTTGTAATAAAGAATGATTTGTGGTTTTTTCTTTTCACCGCCATCCACAGATTTGTCGCTGTGCATTGAACTGAGGAGGATAACCGCTTTTGCCTTTTTGGGGCAGTAGCTTACCATGGTCAAGTTGTTGTTGAATCCGAACTCTGAGCTATGTACTTCTCTTGACTTGGATGGCTTCATGATAGCTGATATGTCTCGTTTGCATTTACGGAGAGTTCCCACGATAGTTAGGTTTTCCTTCAGAAGTTTTTCAGCCAAAGGTACGGTTGTGAAAAAGTTGTCCATGGTAATATTGCGACCTACAAAAATATCGAAAATACAAACTAAGTACAAGAACAAAATAATGGTAAAAATTATAAACACTGCTGCAAGTGAAAGATACATTGCTAGTTTACAGTTGCAAGCTTATGATTACCTGATTGTTTTATTCCGGAGCTGAGCCGAAGGACAATGTTTTCTCCCAAATTTTTCTGAATTGCTTTTCCTGGTTGTTTACCCAAGTAGATAATGCCATCAATTGCGAACGGCATGAACGAATCACACAACCAAAATATCTTTATTCCATATTTTGCGGGCTTGCTCGGCATGTATTGTTTGAACTTGCACCTCCCTCTAAATGGTATAAGTTGTTCATCAATTGTCACACATTCACTAGGGATAAATGTTGTTCTACAATTGCTCAAGAACAACTCCCATATGTGCCTAAATGCAGCCATGTGATCAGTTTTTAACCTTTCAGCCCTGGTCCGTTTATCATCAAATCGAAGCAGCCTCCGAATATCTTCGTATCTTCGAACCGCCATCGTGGCTCTATACATAGGGTTTTGAAGTGGATCTGAAAAGAGTTCTCTCACGGCAACATCCCAATTTTTTTCTACGCCTGCCAGCAGAGTCAGTCCAATAAAGGCCACAAATTCCTCATAGTCAATTTTTTTCCACTCTTTTCCTCTTGCTGCAGCTACTCGACGACCTTCTAAATTAGTGCATTGGATTACTTCATCAATGATGTCACGTGTTATCAAAAATTCAAAAACATCTCGTGGTGTTGCAATTCTGGAACCTCTTACAGGACCAGGCCGTTGTCTCAAAAGATTGAAAGATTTTGTTTGTGACCGTGATGGGGGATTTTCACTCCAATAAGTTCCTGTTTTCCCCATTTTTTCCGACTGAAATGCAGCTGGAGCATCGATTTCTGACTCTTCTGAAGATTCATCTTCGGATTCCTATCTTGATTCCTACGAAAGCAAACAAATCTTATTGAATAGATCAAGGAAAATGGGTATAAAATTTACTACTGCCAAGTTACTCACCCAGTCTGAATCATGATTTACAAAGCTAGGGTCATCATCATCTTCTGAAATTTCTGATTCCGAATCGGTTTCCAGAATACCATCTTCAGCTTGTGCAAGCACAACTGCCTCATCGAGTGAGATTGTTGCATAGTTGCTAGATTCAGCCATTTTATTTGCAATAACTCTACTTACGATCTGAACAAAACTGCCGTTTATACTTTCTACACCTTTGAACTGGAAGTAGGCTTTAGCCAATGGCCAGTCAGCGCAGGCTACCTAAACTTACAAAAATGAACTTGTGAATTACACCTATTTCTGGCTCCTTCAGTTTGCCTAGTAATATCTATAAACCTCTCTAACTTTCAGCGACACAGCTCACGCAAAACACAGTTTAGAAGATGTAACCTTATTGGAAAATTCTGTTTCTGCCACATCCTGCTTCTACCACCTTCTAAACGTCCTGTTTAGAATACAATCTTGAATGTTACATCGTTGAGGTAGCTCAATTATTACCACACAGACAACCACTATTGTCTCACAAAACAATGGGCTGCAAACAATCATGCTGGAGACGGAGATTCTCTTTCCAAATGCTCAGCTAAGCTCTTTTATCACATGAAATGCACTAGGGTCAATTTGACCCTGGTCCTGCATTCTTGGGGTAGTGGCGAAAAACACCCTATCTCTCAAATCTCAAGCACGATCATGGAACAAGCACATTTAGAATACGTGTGAAAAGAGTTGATTGAAGATGTCAGGGAACCCAGGGCAGTGAATTTATTCATGTGAAAAAATATTTTTAAAAAAGTGATGAGCAGGGTCAAATTGACCCTGGGTGTGCATCCTAGGGTTAAGTTATTTTTGAGGAAATATGTCACTAGTAGGTCCAGTTTTACGCATTGATAGGCCTATTGTTTTTATTTGCATTTTTTCTTAAACTTGGGGTTTTATGATATTTAACTTTACCGATATTTCAACCATATCAATTTGTTCTTTCGACAATTTATCATTCAAATTTAATGTTTCGTTAAATGTTTAATGTGTTTTATTTTGTAATTTTCCTGTACTAGAAAATCTTTGGTCGTTTATGCTAAAATAGCAGCCCCCAAGCTGGAGTGCCATTTGCATCACTCGGGGTTGATGCGACACATGGTACTAATCTGCCGCCCATTATCTAGAGACACCAGAACGAGGCCTTTCACATAAACGAGATTGAAATATCGTTACACTCGACATACGAGAAATGGCTGCTGTATTTAACTTTACCCCTAATCCCGATCTCCTTACTTGTAAATCAAGATTAGTTATAAGCTGCCGATAAATTACTAATATTTATCAAATTGCTTTTACTATGCTCAGAGAAGAAATTAGTTTAAATATTTGTGTGTGCGCCAAAGTGCTCAAACGTCAATCTACCTATTCACAAATTTCAAGCATTCTTATTCACAAAAAGCGAATCGTTTAACTAATGACCAGCTCATTCACAAAAATTGTTTCACAAATAATCTATGACAACTGATCATTAAACTTTATTGCACTCAACAGAAATACATTTTTTTCGTAATCGAAAACATCTTGAAAAAGGCTTCCATATTAAAAGTAGATAATTAAAGTACCGTACCGCTCTGCCGTGATATAGCAAAAATTAATAACTACAAAAATAATTTTTTGAGAATATTGGCTTTCTTGTCATTTATTATTGTTCAACAAGGGAACAACTAAACCAACCTTTTTCAGCTTGGCCTCAGCCTGTTTGCTGTAGCCTACAAACAATTGTTACTTCGCCTTTGCTGATCAGTAGCTTCACATAAACGAAAAAAAATCAAAGTTGTTTATGGCATTTGAAACGAAGTTGTTAGGTTTTGCAATATAACGGTAGAGCTGCTGACTGCTGCTGTTTTCACCAAAATCTTAGCTTATAGCATTACGATGTGACATGAGGGAACTTTGATGATGTTTTGAAGAAAAAATAGAGAGAAGAATGCGTAAAATTAAAAATAATCCATAAGAATTGCTTCTTGCGTTATCAAAAAGTTTCAAATTGTTTTTAAATTTTTTAATCGCCAGCAGTTTGTTTATATCTCCTGAAAAAGCTATTAACCACGTTTTTACAGCCACTACATTTGAAATAATAAAGGAAACAAATTCTTCAAGTCAAGGGTTGATAATAACATTATCTTACACGGCAAAAGAGATGAAACTTTTGCAAGTTAGAGCTGGCTCTCAATTGAGCAGAAATACGCTTTCTTCCGTCAATAAATGCAAATTTAAAAAATATC
This sequence comes from Trididemnum clinides, assembly GCA_963675345.1. NCBI lineage: Eukaryota > Metazoa > Chordata > Ascidiacea > Aplousobranchia > Didemnidae > Trididemnum > Trididemnum clinides. The sequence continues at coordinate 16,594,624 of OY776305.1, forward strand.
TTTTGTTATCAAACCTGTTATGATGTGGTCATGACATTACCAACCTCCTTTATGATACTCACCCCTTGGAAATGATTGATTACAGCAAGTTTTATGTTTGTACGTTTAAGTAGTTTTGGAGGATTTAAAGGGACCGCACACACACTCAGCACTCTATTGTATAATTATTGACATCCTGGCCATACTTGTATAAATCAAGTCCCCTTCGGCGCCCCCAAAAACCGTTTTTCTTTGTTTAGGGAAAGGAGGCTGACCAGGAAGACAATCTTACCCAATTGGGGTTTTTGAGTTTCGTTTAATCTCTATAAAAGTATAATTATGCGTTACAATTACAACTAAAATGTTGCTATATTTTTCAGGTGCTCGTCCTGTGTTACCAGTAAATGGGATTGTGTGTGGTGTGCAGATTCTGCTGCTTGTATTGTTTCAGGGGATTTTTGTAAAGCTCCGGTCAGACAAACTGACTTCTGTCCCGTTATTAACAACATCACCAATATTGACTCAGTTGGGGTAGGCAAAAACCTAACAATTATTCTGGCAGCAAGACATTTACCTCAAGTACGTTATTTTTAGTTGTATCTTTTTTGCATCACCATTTTGTCTTCCAAACTCACAGTTGATACTGGCGCTATATGAGTTGTCCAGGCATGTTTAGAAAATAACAAGCTTTTAGATTGACGCTCCTTGAATATCGTATTCACTGCATCAGCGACGAGAGACTCGTAGTAGATAAAGCACTAATTTTTCAGGCTCGTGTGTGCAATAATTTTTAACTAACAACAAATAGAAACATTTTCCTGCTGCACAAAATAAAAATTAACGTGTTTTCACATTTATTTGAAAGTAAATTTAATTTTCTTTTTTAAACAAAAACATTTGTGACGTTGCTGTAAAGATTTTCTTTCTTTTGTCGCAAATTTTGAAGTCACTTCATTCTAATGGCGATTACTGCCAGTAATGAAAAGCTCTCTTCTTTAGTTTGATTTCTATTGTGTTGGGATCTTTTTCGGTGCAGAAAAAAAATTTTCCACTTACGCTGGGGTAGCTGGTAAAGTGAGTACTAGCAACAGTAACTTTGTCGTCTCAGGAACTGTCTAAATTCGATCATTCTGGTAAAAAATTGGAAAAGTTGTGCTGGCTTTTTACATTTATTTCTGACTGCTTGAGCGCTGCAGAGTCCAATAAGATCAGCTTTCAGTTTTACGTGGTCGAAGAACCTAGCATTTTTTTTTGACAGCTTGTGGAATTTGATGTTATCAAACTATCAAGCCAATTCGAAAAATTTTGAACAATCTACGTAACCCAAAAAAGACAATTTACTAAAATTATTTAACCTCGAATTCATTTGAGTAGTAATGCCATCCATAACATTCCAAAACAAATTTTTGTTTTATCCTAAATTTACTTAAGATTTCGTATATTGCCGGTGTCAGTAAGTGCAACTATTGCGCATTTCTGTTCAAATCTCCGAGAGAAACTGTCAAACTTTTCTCTTTATCCTTCCCGATCGATTGTGTTGCATGTATACATACAGCATAAAGCTGTGTTTATTAGTTTGTTTTGCAGCACTCAAAACAACGCTCAATCTTATTTAAAATACCCACATAAGCCACAATTAGCGAGCATATGGTCTCGTTTAGAGCCACCGCTCGCATCCTGCTGGCTTCATCACCAAAATACTGTCCCACCTGTCTTAGCTGACACCAATAACACGAAAAACTGCGAGCAGGTTAGAGTGGTACGTGCTTACCGTTGATAAGAATTTAGCATTTTATCTCCATCTCGTGGTTGATGCCCTAGAAAAACGCATTTCACAATATCATCCAATGAGGGAGTGCACTTAGCGGATTTACTGAAAAAATGCGCTAAATCCCTTTATTGTTTTAATAAAATGCTTTGCACCCGGGCATACATTTTGTTGAATGTAAGAGCAGACAATGAGTAAACATAGGTTCTGGCACCTTTTCCATTATCTTGGCTTGCACCAAGTTTAATTCAGATAGTATTTACAGATGCTTTATTTGAAATCTGACCTACATGATGAAAATGACAAAATTTTGGGTTTTCTGATATATATCTATTGTCTCATTAATTCTGCTACAACAAACGAAGATTCACTGATCTTCCTCTGTCTGAAACATTTTTTCAACTTAATTTGACTGACTGGAGTCAAAACTGACCCTAAAAACAATTCTCATATCTGAAGTAACAAAAAACAATTTAAGGACAGTAATTGCAAAGAAAAACAAATAGTAAAGGAAAGTGTTCTATAAACACAATTTCAGAGAAGAAAAACTTTTTCAAACAAAACTCTCAACAGTTGCATGTGGACATTAAAAACTACAAAATTTTTAGTTGTCTAGCATTTTACGCAAGTTGTGACAATGCTATTTGTGTGTTCTGAGAAAATCCACATAAAACACTCACTGCATTTTCCTTGGTACTTTTGATCTTTTGTTCTTGGGCAAATCCAGCATCTGTTTCCTTTTGATTTGTTTGGACCTTTGGTTTGGTTGAAATTGCTTGCACTCGATTCATGTGAAGGATGGCTCAAAACAGCTTACATAACATTTTGAACTGAGCTGTTTGTTCCAATACATAGTAGGAGTAGCTCTTGCTTTTACAGCAGGAGTTACAATAGCAGTAGGAAGTGCTTTGAGAAAATCCAGTCTTGTCATAGACGACCCAACATGCTTCTTTTTGAACAAAACGTAAACGTGCAAAGCGCAAACGTTGATCACACGTGTAAAGAATACAAAAAGCTATCTTTTTAAAATTCTGTGACAAGGATATTCCTTCAGCATTTTATCAGCACTGACCACCGCATCTTTTATTGCATTATAATTTAGAACTATAATTGGCTTTTTTGCTCTGCAGAACTGACTGACGCACTTTGATGTTAGCTAGATAACAAAATTACTGCTCAATTTTCGGCTGCAACATATGACACCATCATGACATTGTCTGTTTGAAGAAACATAGATGAGTAAGCAGCTTGGATTTTGAAGGCAATGATTCTTTTGGCACCTCTTTTCTATTATGCCCCATTGTACCCAGAAGAGTTTTCTTTTGTTTGTCTAACTCTGTTGCCGGTTAAGGTGAAATGAAAAAAATATCAAAAGTTATTTCATATCTGTATAGTAATGCAAGAGGCTAGCGATGCACTTAGCAAAACTGCAGACAGTGACATATCCTTTCTCAATGTTGGCATCCAGCCTTAAGACCACGCGTTTAATTTGCTTTTTTTTTAGAGTTGAACCTCGCTAACCTGTGTAAACTTGTGATTTTCATATAAAGCCACTAGGATTTTCAGAAATTGCCCATATCTTGATACCATATCGGTCTGGCTTAGATTTTATTTTAACTGTGAATGGTCACCTTCCACGAAAACCAATCAATTGTTCGTCTCCACACAAATCTGATTGTGGTAATATGCAGTTTTGGCAATTGAGGAAAAAATATCCCAAACCTCTTTCATTGTCGCCAGCTATCAGTAAATTTTCGTTTTGATCTTGTTTCATGATCAACAGTGCTTATGAAACGCAGCGTATTTTTGAAAACATCGTGAAGCATGGGGGCGTTAAAAATTGGTCTCAAAAACGTGGTATTTTCATTCCAGACAGACATGATTAACTCTTTCCTACCTCAAGTTGCACCAATCCAATCAGCATGCCAATAAAAGCATTTAATAATTCTTTTGGTAGATTCCGTTACGGAAAATAGCTGTGCAGCTTTTTTTCTCAGTATTTGACAATAATATCCAAAACTTCAGCTGTAAACAGTAACTAAAAAGCTTCCAGCAAAGTTTCAAAATTTCTGCTGTAATTTCTAAGACCAGGTGCTTCAATCAGGGTACTGCATCAAAGGCGACTTCCTCCATTAGGTGCTAAATTCTGTAACTATTTCATTTATATCTGATTCATCATTTAACTCAATACTAGAATGACCAGTATTTTGTTTATAGTCATAACTTGGCTGCTCATCTTCAGTCTCAGAATCTTCTTCAGTTGATATAATCTCATTAATGGAATCCGTATCTGATGCATCAAACATAGCAATTATTTCAGCATCACTCACTCTCTTTCTTGACAATTTGTGATAGTAGCCTACAATATGTAATAGTTTTTAACGATAAAACAATGAAACTGAACAAATATGATAGTGTGCTTAAAAGTAGTCAAAACAAATTTAGTGTGCACATTGGCCTGAATGGGGCCAGCTGTGACCCCAAGCTAAATTATTTTAAAATTATGTTTATAAAATATAATCATAAATTACTCAAATTTTTTACATTTTTTAGACATTGCGTAAGGATAAAAAATTGAAACCATCAGATTAATTCACTGCGTACTTATACAAATAAACAGCAATATTGTGTCTGGGGTTAATTTTGACCCACTTTAAACAGAAGAAGATTAATATCAGAAGCCACGATGCACTTTCAGCAAAATGTGACACTCTTTTGACTTATCAGGTCTCTTCAGTGCAGTTGGGGACCAACAAGTAGCTAGAGGCTTTAAGTATAGCATAGCTTAAACCGTCGTAGGTCGAAACAAGGTTAATATTGTAATGCAAGAGGCTAGCGATGCACTTAGCAAACTGCAGACCGTGTCATTGTCTGCGGTTTGCTAAGGTTGATATCGTTTTCGATATTTTTGCAAATCACCTCTGCCACCGCTTTAATAAAATCGTCTTGTGTTTGATTAGACAAACTCAGAAGTTTGGATAACTCCACGCGAAATGTAGACAAAGCTAGAATTTAAATCGTTTCTTTGTTAAAGGCGGCAAGGTGTCAACTGCCAAGAATGATGTTTATTGTTTTCAATGCTTAATTTGCTTGATTGCAATCGATTTTTGCTTTGTTTAAACAATTGTCAAATTAGATTAAAGATTAAGGTCTTACACGTTCTTAAATATGAAAAATGGTAAACGTTATGGTAAATGATTAAGCAAAGTTGATTATGCTGATAGAAAGATTGTAGTTCTGTAAAATGACACTCTGCCGGAATTAACATAGAAACAATTTCAAATTTCAGCTTCATCTTTGAAGAATGCTTTGGGGACATCAAACTTTGAGGAGGCACGCATCTGTGTTCCGTATATTGGCGTTGTTGAGTTTGAGGTTGCCTCTCGTTCACACAGTTCGCCTGATTCCAGAGAAACGAATATAGTTTTGAATCATAAACCACAACATCTAATGTTCAAATAATGACTTTGAAACGAACACCTCTCCTTGAATCAACTACTATGCTCTTTTTATACGCATATTTACTAGGTCACTTTGCCATGCGTCAAACGGAACTACGCCTGGCAATGCGGCTTAGTCACCCAGTATTGTTTCATTATACAAGAGAGTGAAGAATATTTATGATTTGGGCCATTTTTTTGACCTAAAAAAATATATTTTTGACTTTGTTTTAGCAAAATTTTCACTTTATTTTTATCTAACCGCTTTCGCCTAGTATTTATGTTTTGTTGCACTTTTTTGATTAAAAGTGTTTTATAATCCGCAATTTACATTAGTTTTCAAAGAAGAAGGTAGCCTACTTTTTCTCAATTTTTAGTCTTGAAGCTAATGCAACAAAGCGACGCATGACATCAAAACCTAGGATAACGAGCCATTGTGTGTACCGGTATCAATTAGTGTGTAATACAAAAATTGCGTTGTTATTGCAACTGTACTGTACATATACAGTCTGTCTATGATGTTTTTAACGAAAGCCACACAGTATAATTACCAGGACTTTTTATTGTAATACAGCATCATATATTTTTTTACGTTCTTAACATCAAAATTTCTGTCTTTTCTCAGTAATTTACTGAGCATAAAAAACAACCTCTCAACAGCAGCAGAGGTTGGCTGGGCTTTTTCCAATAATGCATAGCTTGTTGGGTCAATTGTCAAGTCGGTAGAGTTTATTATTGTTTCTAAATCAGAGTTGGATAGTCGTCTTTTAATGTAATTTTTAATTACGCACGGATCATTATCGAATTGCATATTCTTCAGCAGTCCGTATGCTTCGGTTATCGTGCAGGCACTTCCTTCTAAGAACTCAACGTTGGCTGTTAGAGTCCGGTATTGATTTATTTTAACCAAGTCCGGGACCAAATCTTCCACATTGATAGCGTCTTTTGCTCTGCTGACTAAGAGGCCTGCACTTGTCCAATTGTTGACAATGGTACGAACAGCTGGAAGGTTGTCACTGTAATATAAGCAGAGGTGGGCACTTCCGCAAATTTCGGACTCAAGTTTCTATTTGCGGATTTGCGAACCTAATTTCCTACCGCAAATCCGCAAAGCAATAGGCAGTGTTGCCTGATCCGCGGTAAAACCGCTCGGAAAAAGTGGACGCTCCTATTTTCTGGGTTGGAGGTTAACGTCCGGAAGTTGATGACCTTTTTTTTTTGGAGGTCAACGTCTGGCCGATGGCAAAATTTGATCTTCAAAAATAGAAAAGGTCATCACGAAGACAAAATAACAGTAAATAATGTGGTTTAAGTTTGTGGAAGTGCAAAAAGTCACCGCAAGCCTATCGCAAACTTGCGGATTTGCGGTTGCGGAACACCTCTTGCAGTTTTGCGGAATTGAGTTTAAATTTGCGGTGCCCAGCTCTGAATATAAGGCAGCTCTAAGCCAAGTTGCCCATCTTGTAATTACAGGGTCAGGAGGAGATGGAAGACCAGCATCATGAAAATCTTTCTTGCGATCTTTGTTTTTGATTGTTGCTGCCTTGATCGTTGCTATTATTTTATCAATATTTTTTAAATGAGCATGCACGCGCATAGTGCAGTTATGCAGTAAGTGCGCAACGCAGGCGACATGCATCAAAGAAGGGTATAATTCCTTTAATGTCTTTCCAGTCAAAGACATATACCGAGCAGCATCAGTCAAGAACAATGAAAAATTCTCGCGTTTTATTTCTAGTTGTCGCAATATGTCATCCACAGTGTGCAGAATAATACTGCTATTAACATTGCTACCGCTGTCAAGTGGATGGCAATCAACGAGGAATGTCTGATTTGGGGCATCTAAGCTGCCCACAAGCACACTAATATACTTTTGTTTAGCAATCTCTGCTTCATCAACATTTAAAAAAATTTTTGTCACCAAGTAATTCTTGAATTTGTTCTTCTTTTTGGGATGCTAATTTAGCAACACATGCCCCGGCTGCAGTCTCCGAAGGCAATACTTTTCCCATTGTAGCAAACAGAGACTTTAAAGAAGCATGGTTCAGTTTATGAAGTGGGATATCTGCAGCCAAGAATGAAGAGACAACCTGTTCCTTGAAGTTTACTTGATCGAGTTGTAAAAAGGTTTGCTTACTTTGGGATTTGCTCTTCGTCTCCAATTTTCTTTGGTGTTGCTTACTTTTTCGGTGGCTTTCGACAAAAAACTTTTTGTCGCATTTGACTAACACGTCGCAAAGGTTGCATCGCAAGTCGCGGGCAGGAGTTGCCGAAAACTCATTCGGATATTCCTGGCAAATTTTTCTAACTTTGGCTGTAGAAGATTTGGCTTGTTTAGGCATTCTTTGCTTTGCGAGCTACGACTTAAAAAGAACACGTGTATAGAGCGCAAAGGTTTTATAGGAATAGATTAATTGTCTAACAATTATGTGTTTATGCATGAGCAATGACAATTTCATGCATAATAAGTGCTATTTTCTTCTCAATTACCGTACGCATTTTTACCATTGCAACTATTTGAGAAGTTTAAAATCAAATAAAACTGCGCATAAAATTTTAATAGCAGCTCAAAAATTCAAAAAAATCTAAATTTGTTCGTTTTTGTAAGGAAATTTTTGATGAAGACAATTTTGACAAATTTTGACTTTATGCAAAATTTTGACTTTATTTTGACTTATAAAATCTAGTAAAACAGACTCCCGAACACCTGAAACAAACGTTAGTACACGTTTGATTATGTAACAAGGTCCTGAAAAAATGTTGACTTTATTGACTTTAGCGGGCCCTATTTATGATGCATAGATAAATCTGCTCTTTTATGACGAGTTTTTGGCTAACGAATGATTAAAGTTTTGGTCAATGAATGATATAGTGTTAAGGTCAACAAGTGATTTAATACAGTAACAAGCGCGCGAATAGAGCGAGAGTGTTTATGAAGCAGTCACAATGTTTGACTTCAGCAAAAACATCGGTAATCCAAAGTTCGTAACTCTTAGAGTAGCCATATATCTACATTTCGCGTAACGATAACTATTAAATATTTTTTTTCTGTCTACTCAAGGTCAATGCTCACATTTGGTACTTTGCCTCAGTAGTTGTGCGCCTAAAAGCCAACAGCTTGCCAACGAAATGCTGAATGAAGTAACTTGCTTTTGGCTTACCAGTGCCATCCATGTCAGCAAATTTACATCAGAACAGCTCCAAAACTATTTCAATACTACTAAACTACTTTCTTTCAAACAATGCAAAGTTTTAGCGACTGTATAATTTCTTTCTATTTCGTAAAAACAGTTGCTGCTTTATCAAAGTGCCTCATCACTAACATTAACAGATTTTGTTTTAAACTGGCACATATAGCATTGGTCATCTTTCAAAAAAAAAACTTATTCATTTTTTATGACGATATTGATCGTTAAAACGAACTATAAAACTCAACCTAGGCCCTGTTAGACTTTCTATTTGGTGGTGCTTCTAGCCAATGACATTTTTCTGCATGAGTCTATCTGCGCTTTTTGAAGATCCTAAGCAAAATAAATTTTTCTCAAACCATGATTACACTGACTAGCTTACTGTAGCACGTAGCCAGAAAACTGTACGACTGTAGGCTTACTTTCTTGAATGAAAATAAAACTTCACACTCAATGTAAAAATTGCTTTATTGTTCAACAAATCAGCACTTGAACAATTGAGCAGAAAAGTACGCTTTTTACATTTAAATTGCAAGAACGGCCCTGTTTTGTATTGTGTAGCATAGCAAATTTGTGATTATGCCCAAGCTGATTGAGCTCTTCTTATATGCGCATGGCGTTTGGGTTCAAACTGATTGAGCCCAACATGCTAAAATATCAAATTACCATCTTAGAATTGGTCACTTTGCAATGCAAAACTTTTGAAAACCAAAGGTTTATAAATAACGTGCTGTCTCAGCAATAAATCTTCTTGACTTAAGGCTTGAACTAGTAGCTCTCTTCAACAATTCGATAAACCATTACTTGATTCTCAAGAGATTTGATATCATTTTTTCAATTTCGTGAAAGAATTTTAAAATGGATCAGGAAAAATCATTAAGAATGGTAAAATAAATCAGAGTTTTGTGCAAAATTTCTTACGGTTTCGCACCCTAATAACAATCATAATTAACAATAAAAACTCAGTGATTACTCAACCGTGACAAGGTTTGCTATCAACTAAGTTATTTATGATCTCACCAGCAATGAAAAAACAAAAAATGGTATAATTTTTACTAATTTTTGCAAATAATATCCAATTCAGCAATAATCATCAGTTGTTTACTTTTGCTTCCCCCATTGTGGGAGGTCTGGGCTGCCTCATTTGCCTCTTTTGACTGCTCGTCCTTGCACAGCTTCCCCATCTGACTGGTAGTGGAACCGCAAAACTTACCAATCTCGATTTCTCAATATGAGTAACATCAACGAAGAGAACATGAATTTGCACGCATATAACAATGAACCTCCGTTGAATTTCATCCTTTTATTGCTGATAAACTTGCTGCTTCATAGAATTCACCTAGCCTACATGACTGTGGATGTTCAGTAAAGACTAAAACGCACGATCTTTCATCATGGTCGCCGTAAATATGAAGTTCAAACGCTTCAACTATATTATCAATCATATTCAACTGTGATTAGTCGTTGTTGTTGTTGCGAGTGGAATATTAAAGCGTATCATCGTCAATTTTTATTTTCACCCTCTAAGACCGTAAGCTCGTGTATTTTGTTTCGATATTTTGCCACAACACGCCATATTTTGTGATTGAAATTACTTCAGCTGACGAATGTAGAACGTAGCCTATAAATGAAAACAGTCCTTAACGCTTTGATTTGATTTGCAGCCTTTTGTGAACTATGTGTGTCGTTTTGATTTTTGTGGAAAAACGTTTAGTACACCTGCCACGATGATCAACTCTGACTTGCTCAACTGCACTACAAATGGCATTAGGGTGAGTTATAAGCTTTACTGATTTTTCATTAATGCTATATTTTAGATCTGTTTGAAAACCTTTTCTAGTTTACAAGCCGGCGTTGCCTGCAAGGCCCCCATCAGTATGTCGAGGTTTAACCCTGCTGTGGTACCATGGGGTCAATATGACCCCAGGCTTATTTGATAGGCTAAATATTCCAAACTTTGAGATTAAAAGCTTTCATCTCGCTTTGCATTTTCTTTGCAGGTTCTTGTCAACTGTTTCGATTCATTCAATCTTAATTTTAATGTTGCCTTTTTTGTATATTTTACATTTTATTTGTTTGAGGTCACATTGACCCCCTGAAAGAACTACTCATATTGTTGATTGTTCTCCAAGCTAAGCGCAAATTGGTGACCCCGCAAACACCTCAGGTTGTAAAAGAAACCATTTGCAGCTGTGGAATTTTACCAGAAGCACCTCTAGCTGTTCAAAACATCACCAGGTATTGTCCATCAAGGCGCAAGAGATGCAAGATTGTCCGAGATTGAAGGACAAAAAGTACAGATTCACCTGTAGTAGATGTCATTACACCACTTGCGAAGAACACAGCAAGGTGGTCTGTAACCAGCGTCAGAAGTAAAATATTTATGTATTGTGCACTCCACTAGATTTTTCAAGCAATAAACACAGACTGATAACAAATTGAGTTTTTCTACTGGTGGCAAAATGTATTTTTAGTAATGGGGTCATATTGACCCCAAGGTACTGCTAACGTGATTTTTTTCATGGTACCACAGCAGGGTTAAAATATCGGTTCAGCTCGCTGCGTTGGCAATAGACTTAAACGCTTCTGGCATAAGCGCAGCCAGGGAATGGCGAGTTGACCCATAGTCCAGCATCTGCAGTTGATTTATTACGATAAGTTAGGTTATGACTGCGGAAAGCTTTCTTAAATTCCTGCAACATTTCTAATTAAACCTCGGCCTCTTTTGTTGCTTTGCTACTCTTGATAAAATGTCTCGTAAGTTACGAGTGGTCTGGCGCAAAACATCACTTTATTTGAAAGATATTCAAAAGTTGGGTAGTAGTAGTAGTAGTACTTCATTATATTTTTGCCCAAGTCAGTCTTAAATCTAAACCAAATTTCACGACAGTGGACAAAAAAGGAGACAATGGCAAAACGATATACGTCGAAAACATGCATGGGAAATGAAATATTGATTACGACCATGCACTCTCCAGTTATTAAAATTTTCGCGATTTCTATTGCATTATTAAAATCCAGTATTAAAGCGATAAATAAGCCCTGTAACACATAATTATATCCTAACAGGCGGCATGTTAGTATTTAGGTTTATTATTTACAAATGCTTTCAAAATAAAAGACTGATTTAACTGAAATCGTACCAGATGGTATTGTGATGTCTTTTACCATTATGACATACCAGTCTTTTTTAAAGCAGCGTTCAAGAAGCAAAGCGGGACAAAATGTTGAGTTTTGATGCGAAATCTTGCAACATTCAAAAATAATTATTCGTCTCTTTAATGCAATTCAGACTATGGGTTATCCACTGATGCCATAATTTATTATAATAACTGAATTGTAGATGCAGGGCTTCCGATTACACGACAATGCACATACTGATATCTTTATCCTTACGTTACTGATCGGGGGGGTAGGCATTGTTCTTAAACCTTCCCTTTGTTGCGCCTATCACGGAAGCGGAAAGCAAAAGCCCAGCCATGGACTTGAGACAACGTACATAATTACCATAAAGGCCGTTGGTAGGTCTTTCACTTTACCATTTACTCTGTAAACGTATCAATTACTTTCGCGCTAACTCCAAGTTAAAAATTATTCTCAGTAAATGGAAGGAATAAGTTTATGAAGAATATCCAGCCGGTTTTAAGAACTGTGGATCTAATTCTAGCCTAATCAGCGTGCTCACAGCAAACTCTTTTCGTCGCGGCTTATTTTCTACCTACAAAACCTTTAGTAACTGCACTTCGTATGCATTAAGTCGCAACTCTTATGCAAAGTTTACCAATAGTGAAGCTTGGTATCTGTAACTGCTTAGAAACCAAGTGAATAGACTTTCTAAGGCTTCCGGTGTATGCAGCACGCACAAATTTATTTCTTTTTCTGATGTTTGAGATCGTTCAGTTGCCTTTCTTTGTTGCACACTAGCAGTATCCATAGCCCTTTTATGCCATGATTGAATGGTAGACCTCACAGGCGGACTTTCTTACATATTTGCGTCTAAAATTTTGCTGGACTTGGATGCCTGATTGCGCCTATATAAACCAGGAAACGCATTGAGCTTTTTTCTGTGGGTTGATCATTTTCATAAATTCCACTTTCGCAGCTAAATTTGAAAGACATTGCTTAATCACTACATATATTATAATCTCAAACCTGATTATTTCAATAAGTACCCGTCAAGAGCAAAAACTTTCAGTATTTCCCTTGACTATATGTAAGGTTCTTAGTAGAAGTAGCCTACGCGCTCTCGCTATAATTTTTCTCAAATGCAAGACCAAGTTTTGCCAAAAATGTATGAGAAGAAAGGCGAGAAGCGGTGTTCTGAAAATACATACCTGTAGCATAAATAGCCTCATGTGAATACCAATAGACACAATGTAAGATGCACACCGCTAGCACACTGAAAAAACATACCGGCAGGATAAATAGCCACGTATAAACGCAAATACACACATAGCAAATATAAGCTAGGGTGCTTCATGAGTCTACGTCATGAGTTTAAATCAGAATTGGTTGTGAACACTAATATACAGGACATAAACGATTAAGGCTTTTTAAGATTATTGTTTGTATATAAAACAGTTTTCTTACCGAAACATAAATATAAAACGTCGAAATTCTACTTCACGAAATGTCGATAGATCATAAAAATATAACTCAAAACTACAGGCAGCAAGTCATCATTAAAACAAAAAAGACCCCAAAAAAGGATGTTGGTCAGTCTACACCGTTCCGTGTACCCGGTTAGTGCTCAAAAATCAAACGTGTGTTACTTGCTTGCTGAAAGTAATCAAAACGATGCAAGCAATTAAGTTCCAGAAATAAACCAATCAGATAACAGGATGCGGATTAGGGATTTTGCTGTGTCAAAAACAAAAAAGGGGATTGTTTCAATTACCAAATTTAAAAACGACTTAACAAATCAAACGTGCAATTTTCCACACTACAAAACAAACCAAATGAAAATATCTCAAAAAATAAAATTTTGTTAAATAATAAAAATGGCGTAGTGGTTAGAGCGTCCGCTTCGCAGTTGGTAGACCTGGGGTTCAATCTCCTTGTCGAGTCATACCAAAAGACTTAAAAAAGTAGTCTTGGCCCGAGACATTTAGGGAAAGTTGTGGAGAACAAGCAGGCAAGTTAGCTTGTTGTGTCTTTGGGCAAGGTACATAACGGGACGCCACCACCTTTGTGGAAGACAGTTGGCTCAGACACCTCAGAAATGGCAACTCCCAAGCGAATGCAGACGTCCCGTCCAAATTATAGCAATGCAATCCGCTTTCTCGTGAATGGAGGATAAATGTGACAAATAAAACAAAAACAAACAAATTGTAGCGATACTCTAGTGACACCTTGTAAATCTGTTAGTTGGATTTCAGTTTGTGGTTACCAGCTATACAAGCCATAAAAAGGGAGCTGTTTATCCATCATTTATCAATATATGCCGAAGTAGTCAGCAACGAACTACTGTTGTTCTACTTAGTAGGTTTTTTTTAAATCAAGCTGCTTACTTAAGTAATTTCATTTTTTACTACTTCTACTTTTACTTGAGTAGATAGAAGAGAGAGAGAGAGAGAGAGAGAGTAACGATACTAGAGTAGTAGCAACGTTGCCATATCATTAAATTAGAAAAAAATTTAGCACCAAATATTTTCCGGTGTCTAATTTTTTGCAATTTTATCTTATTTTACCAAGTGTACATCAGTTTGTCCGCAAATCAGCAACTTTTTTTATCAAGGAAATAGCAAAGGGCGCAATCACCCTCCCAAAAGTTTTGATTTTGACTGCATTTTTTAGTACCTTTTAGAAAGTTCATCATTTAAGCTGTGGATTGACGGGGGCTCCAGCCCTAGCATGGACTCTGGTTGGGGATGCCATTTTTGACCCGAACCGGCCCTGCCCAGGACCGTTGCCCACTGTGGTTGTTGCACCGACAGTAAGTGCTTCTGATGAAAAAGCAATGTGTGTATCTGACCATGTATGCATGCTCGCCTCGGCATGGAGCGTGGTTGCGAGTGCTTGAAAGCATGTGAACGATGAGAACAGTCGCTTTGAATACATTGACGACGTGAAACCGAGTTCTTCTTCGCAGGATGGCATGTGGGACGTGATTAGATTCAAGAAAAGTTCTTGATTCATTTTGGCGTGCACGCACACTCACGTGCGTTTCGTGCTCCGGCTCCGCCCAGGGTTGGCATGGAAACCCGGCCACGGCCAAATTTGTTGCCGCTAAACCTCAGAAAAGCTGTCTAATCCATAATTCTTGCCAAAATTATTTAGGGTCTCTACAATGATGAAAAAAGTCGCAACCAAAAATGTAAACCAAGATATAAAAATTTTGCCACTCCTTCACAAATTTTTAACTCAATACTTTGTCTTAGTTTTGTAATACAAAATTTAAATATCATCATCATCTAAAATTTTTATTTAAAAGTAAAAGAGCATTGATCTCATAGAGCCGCTTCACGTTTCAATGTCTTTTTAACATTAACAAAGGTTTCAGCAAAAGCGTAAAACAGTAATCAACAAATATAAAGAAATCAATCTACTAGAAAAATTAGGACTTACTAGAAATAGGCCGAAATATCTGTACTATGTTGCAACATTTAGGTCAAGATCAGCAGATCTCAAGCAATTATTTGGTATCTCGCACTTCATAAAAAAAAAAAAATATTATTCATTCTCTTTATGATCATGATTTGTATCAACCGGCACAAATTCCAAAAATGTTACTACATAATAAAAGAGTTTCTCCAAAAAAGATCTTCAACTTGAATTTTAAGAAGCGTTCTTTGAAAGAAAAATCAACCAAAACAAAAATCATCCTTTGATTAAGATAACTTTTTTTGGAATCTTTAAAAATTAATGTCATCCCTAATATTGGATCTCCGAGGGCTTACCCTTTTTTATAGTGACGCTATTGCCTGCGCCATACCCGTAAGTCTTAACGAGGTCGGAAATATGAACTATGCTACAAATAGGGAGAGAAGTTTGCAACTTTACTAGCACTTTTCGAATCCTATGTGATGCAAGTATCTCCACTTGAAATCCACTGATTTAGACAAAGTAGGGCCATGCGCAACTTTAGCTCAAGATGCATAGTTTCGCAACTGTGTAAAACAAGGCGTAGCAAAATAGAGCGTAGCAATGAAGAGAAGGCAATTGAGCTATGGCTCCCACATTTCTTGGATTCAATCAAGATATCAAGCCATTTTTAAGTAAAATAGCAACAAGATTTTGATTTCCAAAAAAGCTTTTATCAATCAAAATAAAAGACAAACAGGCCTTCAAAAACAGTTGGCCCTACAAAAGTTTTTTGTAGCTACCCGGATACGCAGCTCCCTCAACTTTGAAAGCAGTGGCCCAGGCCTGCTCCCATAGACCTCTTGGTTATCCTAACCCGAAATCTGCTTTTTTTCTGTTTAAGGTAGTCTATTGGTTTTGATAGGAATTGGTGCAGTCAGAAACAATTTTTTGGAAAAAAAGCAAAAATATATCTTTCAATTATAGTTTTCTTCAAGTTTGCTATATGGCTTTTTACGAGATCGATATTTTTTAACTGCCAATTTTGTCAATCAGCTCCTCAAATTTGTTGAATGGCTTTTTTTGCAGGGCAGGGGGGCAGCCATTTCCGTTAAGCGGCAGCCTTTTTTAAGAGCATCCATCTTTTTTGAGGGGACAGTACCGGATAAAAACTGATTACCTACTACTACTAATAGGAAGGGTATCGACATTTTGTAGCCGTTATTGCTAAAACTCCTTTATTCTTTGCTGATCAGACTCACATAATTTGGAAAGGCGTGGCACCTGCACCCCTAGCTATTTTAAAAAGTTTATGGGATTATAAGTACTCTGCACTTGCAAGATGTATCAGACTATTCTACTGTATTATTGTGCAGTTTTAAAAGATTTAAATACTGTTTTCATAAAAAAACGGTGAGAAGGCGGTAAAACGGCCAGCAAATCAACGGACAAATTTAATTTTTGCTGATCGGGTTGCGAAAACCCCTACCGGTTTCAATTTTGATTGAGGGGCCATAATATCGATTTTTAGCAGAGTATCCCTCGTAAATAATGGATGCAAAATGCGGAAAATAACTGTCTCCAAACTTTGTTTCCTGGCCCAGGTCAGCCTTTTAATGCCCTTGACAATAATTATTAAGGGTTTAAATAATTGGTTAAATGATTCGCCGTTGCGCTTTGTGGGTTTAAAAATTTGGTTGCATAATTTGTGATTGTGCTTGGCAAGTTTGAAAAATCTGTTGCAAAACTGGCAATTGTGCTTTGTTGATTTAAGTATTCAGTTGCAAAATTCACCCTGCCCTTCATCATCTTTTTTTTGTGTACCCAGCCCTGAGTTTACAGAGGTAGAAAAACAATGGCTAAAAATTACATTACTTTCTACTTTCACTACTTAACTAGTTTGATTCTCAAATACTTTTTTATTTTTTCTCAAGTGAAAATACCTAAATTACTTTCTACTTTTACTTGAGTGTTTTTTGTGTAACAATATTTTATTCCGATAGATTTTGAGGCAACATCTGCTCATATATATTACGTGCATTAATTTCACTTACCTGCCAGTCAGCGCGCTCGATCGCCAATCGCAAATAAATTGATTAGCAGTTTTTAACAGGTATACGTACAATAAATTCGTCAGCTTATATCAAATCCTGCAAAAATTGCTTGGTAGGATATTTGCAACAACGAGGTATTGAATTCGAACTCTTAACATCACGATTTTTTAAACTCCAAGGAAAGCTAATATTATGAATCTCTAAAAACATCTTTTATTCTACTCAGAACTCTACAACGTGTTGATTGTAATAAAATTGAGCGCGAGGCTTACTTTTCCTGATTTGTGAATTTATTTTTTCCTTTTTGATCGTCAAAATTTATTATAAATATAATACTAAACATGAATTAATTCTTTATTGCAGCTTACATGCAATTTGGATTCCACACCAATTCAAGTATTTTTGGAAAAAGGAAGCGATTACGTCGTTGATATTTTGTCACATCAGTCAGTAACAGGTGGATATTGAATCTTATTTTGTTGCGTTTTGTGTTTAATTTTGAAACTGTGCAGCATGCATTATTAAACGCTAGTTTTAACCGTGAATCTTTGTCACATGTTGTGACCATTGTTTAATTTTGCATAGGTTATCAATGCTCTATCAAGATTAGAAAACAAAGCTTACCCAGCTAGCACTAACTGCTTGGTTAGCGTTAAACTAGTTTGAAACGCTATTAAATTTTCACGCCTCCATTTCACATTTTTTGGTCGACTAGTCACCAAGGTAGCAGCAAAAAAATTACGCCAACAGATCGCTTTCTATGAAATCAATGTGAAAAAGAATTCATAGGTTGAACGCATGCCGCAAGAATATCCACAAAAAGTAAGCGCTGCAAAAACAATCACTGGCTGTGTTGCCATAACAAAAGGAATTAAAGCAAAATTTTTTGTATGAAGATTGCATGTAAGAAGGTTTCACGCACGTGATCAAACGTCATCAAAACGCGCTTTGGAAAAAGTGGCAGACCACTTTTAGTGTTTTTGCATTGAAATGAATAGGTACGGTAAGAGGTGCTAAGGTTTGCTAGCTACTTCTCCTTTGTCTTTCGGCTTATCCCGATTAGGAGTCGCCACAACAGATATCTAGATTTTTATAACATGGCATTTGTTCTACGGTCGGATGTGCTCTTCATGCCACCAACCCTCTCTTCGGAGGGAAAACTGGGCCACCTGTCTTCCACATAAAAGTGGAAGAAAGTTCCGTTCCGTTAAGTGCCTTGCCCAAAGACACAACAAGCGAACTTGTCTGCTTGTTCTAAACAACCTCCCCTGAATGCCGACCGCCAAGCAGGAAAGCTGCAAATACCATTTTTCAAAGTCTTTTGGTATGACTCGCCCAGGTTTACCGACTGCGAAGCGGACGCTCTAACCACTGCACCATGGCATCGGTTGTTTGCTAGCTACTAGTTAGGCTAATTTTATGGGCTGAACAATAAGCAGGCTTATTTGTAGCCAGCTTCTGTTAGGATTTCATATTCAATTAATCAGCATATTTGGGCATGCTGAGTTTAAGCTAATTGTAATGTGCAACTTATACAGTATATTTAATTCCATAAGCATACTGAAAAGTTGTAAACTTAAATTATACCGTAGACTAAATGACAGGGCAGACTTCTGTACCGTTTGTCATAATGTTGGATTAGATATTGATGGATCAAATCAGTTGAGTTTTTGAAATTTTTTGTTAATAGTGATTGCAGGCCAGTCACATTGATATATCAGATGTAATTTTGTGACCTTAATTACTCCTCAAACAATTTTTGGGGCTATTACCTAGGCTGCTGAACCAAGGGTAATTAAAAAACTTACGGTACCGGTAGTAATGATCAGATCATAGTTGGTTTTTGCTGAAGCACCAACGAGTGTTTATTTGGCATAGAGTTATTTCTAGCTGAGGAGCAAACGTTATTTAGATGGCACTTTTTTAAGGCCGATTTTTCGGCAAATTAGCACACAGTAGGGGAAAGGAGGGTGAATTGATACGGAAGGTGATTTGATACAGCACCCCTACGGCATTCCATAAAATATATTTTAGTTAATTAACGCTACCACGTGAAAGAAAGTGTCGAAAAACTTCATCCAGTGTATAGGAAAAGCTGGTTTAAATGAATTTGAAATAAATGAAGAAGAGAAGTTGTTTTTGTAAAGTTTTTGTAAAATTTCGTTTCCAAACTTCAGCTTGACTGCAGAATTAAAGAAAGGGTTAATAAAGCTGCCAATATGGTGGAGTAATTGTTGCTAGATTAGGTTGTTATCTAGTGCAGTTGTTTTTTCCAATTACTGTTCCTAGGATGTTAGTTGTCGAATTTCTATTCGAAGTGCTGGAAAGGAGATTTGATACAGTGCATTGCAGGTGATTTGATACGGTGTATCAAATCATCTTCCATATTATAACAACATGGTATGATCATTTGATGAACCTTTTTGGTGTCTTGGAGCATGGAAAACAACTAAAAAAGCACAGAGCACCTAATCAGTAGTTAGGTTGCCTACAAAAAGATTTATTAACCGGTTTCGTATTCTGATATAACTGCACAGTAATTATTGTAGGCTATGGTGCTGGTAGCACCTACAAGCTAGCAATTACTCTTATTTCAGATATTTTGTATTTGAATAGAACTATTATTCTATTTTAAACTTGCTTTACAGTAATTGCACGACTAAACGGTATGCCGTTTAAACATGAAAGAAAAATTAATCGATGTTTTCGATCACTGCCGGATGTGTTGAAAAAAGCATCTAAATGTGTCACCGAAGAAGGTATGTCTTATCGAAAGGCTGCTGCCAATTTTAATGTCGACAAAATGACTCTAATGCGGTATATGAAAAAGAAGGAGGCAAATCCCTCTTGTACTATTGGTTATCAAGCTACCATTCTAAACAATCAAATTTTTTCGCCGGAGATTGAACAACAGTTATCGTCTCACATTGTGCACTTGGCTAATATGTTTTTTGGACTGTCAGTTAAAAAATGCAAAGAACTTGCATTTCAATTTGCTGCTGCAAACAAACTATCTATTCCACATTCTTGGGGAGTAAATAAGAAAGCTGGAAAAGAGTGGTGGAAAGGGTTCAAAGAGAGGCACCAACTTTCAATAAGGACTCCTGAAGCAACATCAATTGGCCGCGCATCAGCTTTCAATCATCACAATGTAAAAGAATATTTTGACAATCTTGGCATTGTATTAGATAAGTATCAGCTTACTCCGGATCGAATTTTAATTTAGATGAAACTGGTGTAACTACCGTTCAAAATCCAAAAAAGGTTGTAACTGTGACTGGAACAAAAAGTGTGGGTTTTATAACATCTGGAGAAAGATGTGAGCTTGTCACTGTTCTTTATGCAGTGTGTGCTGCAGGGCATGCTTTGGCTCCTATGCTGATCTTTCCACGAGTGCGATACAGGAAACATTTTATTCTTGGCAGTCCACCTGGATGTATTGGAAGAGCAACCAGATCTGGTTGGATCAATGCAGATCTTTTTGTTGATTTTTTGATGCACATTGGTGAGCTTACTGGCTGCTCACCAGATCGCAAGATTTTAGTGCTCATTGATAATCATGAATCACATTTGTCTATTGCTGCAATTGACAAGGCAAGAGATTTAGGTATTGTTCTTTTAATAATACCTCCAAAAACATCCCATAAATTACAGCCTTTGGATGTATCTGTTTATGGGCTATTTAAAACTGGATACAACATAGCAATGGACAATTGGATGAGGACTGACCCAAGAAAGAATGTGACAATTTATGAGGTTTCGTCGTTAGTTAAAGTAGCCCAAATGGTTGCAATGACCCCACGAAATATAATGTCAGGATTTTGTTCGACAGGTAACTGGCCATATAACCCTCAAATTTTTGACAAAACTGAATTTGCCCCTGCTTTTGTTACTGATCGTGACATTATTCAAGATTCTGGGAGCAGTTCTGTAGATCCTCAAGCTTTTCAAAATAAATTGGGCAATGAGCAAGCCTGCAATTCTTCTTTGGATAGGCCTACTAGTCACCGCGACAATGCTTCAGGTAATGTTGATCAGTTAGCTAATTTTCTCGAAAAAGCATCTCCCACTTCATCAAGTCTTGACACGGCTTCTAATTTTGTATCTTCTGAAGATGTTTTACCTCTTCCCAAAGCAGCATCAAAAAAAATTCTAATAGAAGAAGAGGTAAAACAAGAATATATACCGACACTACTCTTCGTGATGAAGTAGAAAAAAGGCAAACACAGAAACTACCTAAAAAGTCAGCTGATGGTGGAAAAAGTACAAAAAGAAAATTGTTTTCCAAAAAAAGCACCATTAGTGATCAGGTCATCTTTTACTGATGAGGAAGACATGGAACTTATATACAATAATGATAGTGACTGCGAGTTGGAGGAGAAAATTGAAGTTAAGTTGGGTGATTATGCAATTGTATTGGTGGCTGGAAAATCAAGGTCATTAAAATTTATAGCTCGGATCGACAAGTATGATAGGGATGATTGTGAATATGAAGGAGTGTTTCTCTAAAAAGTTAATAGCAAAATTGACTCTGGGATGGGAGATAAAGGACAAACTTTTATTGTAAATAAAAAAGATGCTGCTTCATTTGCCCCTGATGACATTGTGCTTATACTTCCTGCTCCAGTTGCTGTTGGTTGGTCAGAAAGAAGAAGTAATCAGTTGCGGTTTAATTTTGGCTTTAGCAAATTAGACCCAGCTTGAAGTTTCACAAGCCTGTGCCAGTAATTTCAATTATGAGCAGAATCTATTTGTAAATACTAGAAGAGCAAACATTTTCCTAATACCACACAAAACTGCTATTATGCTAAGTCTTTGAAATTTGTTTGGATTTTTCAACTTAGTCGCTTATACTTGTTTATTTTTTTGACATGTTTCATTTTTAGTGTACGTGCTAGAATCAAAATACAATATGATTCGACTTTCATATGCATTAGTGTTGATGCTTTTAGTTTAGCATACAATTCTTGTTGTAAAAACTTGACTAACTAAGGTTAGAAATGAGCCACTATTTGATGATTCACTCAAAATAATAATTAATACAATATTGAAAAATTATTCAACTATTGCTTATTAAAGTGTGAAAGCACATTGAAGCAGTGAAACCTCAAAAAATAAGCTTTCTTAAGCATACCGTATCAACTCACCTTCCCCTGTATCAAATCACATTCTTGGCGTATCAACTCACCCTCCCAGGAAGGAGAGTTGATACAATTGGGTACCACTTTTTAACTGGTAGTTGAGTAAAAAGTACTCAGTTTAAAACATTGCAGTTTTTCCCGAAAAGTGAGCATAGAAGCCTAGTTTTATTTGTGCCATCAACCAAATATCTATCACAATCCGTTTGGAATTGAAATACAAAAATGTAAAAAGTGTCTCAAATCACCTTCCCTTCCCCTACTAAGTTTAGACCAGTCAACCGAAAGGCCTAATCTCGACCTAATCGCTTTTGATAAAATTCATTGTTTCGGAGTTGCAACCTAGCAATAATTTATTCCAATTTTTAACTGATTTCACATTAGTTTTCAAAATAACTCCAAAAGTTGGTGTTTGCTCTATACTTTTATCGCATAAATTACAGCTTTTGGTCAGCCACTTTTTTTCGCGCCAAATGTGTGCGTCATATGCAACCTTCTTATAACGTCATAGTTTCAGAGCAACAAAATAGGTGATCAAAAGCTAAAAATTATCCTGGAACGGTATCGGGCGAACATTATCTTTAGGAGTTGTTTTAAAAACTAATGCAAATTTAAGTGAATATCGGAATAACATATTGCCAGTGTTTGACTAGAAAATGAATGATATTGATCGAATGTGGTTTGATTAAATTAGACCGATTAATTGATTAATTTAAGCTTAGTTGGGAAAGTGATAGCTCTGTAAAAATTATAGGTGTCTGTTGTATTTACTGGCGAATGATGGGACAGCATGGTTGAATAGAAAAAAGTTTTAAATTGCTAATCCACAGCACGTTTAAAAATTTGAAAAAGAATAAATTTATTGAGTCATAAAAATGCCCAATTTTGTTTGCTTTTCTTTATAACCTATTTTGGTACAGTTTATTTATGCAGCAGTTCTAAAAAATTTTTATTTTGATTACTGGTAATTTTGTAAACTACAAAGTTTTAGTTTAGGTTGCAGAATTATATTTAATATGCGCGGTATCGATGTTACCAGCTAGCTTGCATCTTCGTTAAAAGATTTCAAAGGATTGTTGAGTCTACACCAGGGGTGGGCAAACTATTGCCTGCGGGCTGCATGCGGCCCGCCAACACTGTAGAAACTTCCATATATCTAATTTAATATGACAGGGGTGGCCACACTTGACGTACTAAAGAGACAAAAACGATAGTAGAAGCCATCATTAAAAGAGCCGCTACGTAATTCTTTGTTTGAATTGACGCATTTTCCGTCCAAATAGATGATGATGACCTTTTTTTTTGGAAGCTATTATTTTCAAAGTCCGAAATTAGGCATTTGCACCCTTCCATGGGCCATCGGCTTTGTATAGAGCTATTGTAAGATTTTTAACACTGGCCCTCGGCCAACTTTTAAATAGCCAATGCGGCCCTCCGACTAAAAAATTTGCCCACCCCTGGTCTACACGATATTATATGCAACATATGCTATACCGGTACAAAAGTCTAACGTATCAGCTAACCTATATAACTTGGCTTACATGTCTTTTAGATACTTTTACATTTCAATATGCTATTTAAGTTGTTCATTACAAATAATTTACCCTCAGTATTTGCAAATACGCTATTTCATTAAAATCTGGATTCCTACCAAAAACTATCTCCTGCATTCTAAACTCAATAAACTAGGCTAACTACAACCAATGACTAGTCAACCCCCACACTTCTTACTCGCCTGTACTTTAAATCATGGCGTTCTTACACAGGCCATACCATTGTGCTTACTGCAGTCGAAACTGGAGGCGAAGAATTTTGCATACTTTATGTGCTTTTTTATGAATCATTTTCAGATTAGAAGCAAGATAGATATTTATTGCAACCGCAGCACAATGTGACATATACACTTGACCTCATAGGCAGTCAATTATCACGTCATATGTGATGATGACGTCACAAAAATACAATAAATCTATGCAAATTCCCCAAATTTTGGCAAAAATTTAATATAAAACCGTATCGCTTCACTTTTGGGTATAAGCTAGCATCAACGGTGTGGTAGTAAACTGCCTCACGACTCTTGAATTACCAAGTCGTGATTCTGCTGAGATACCTCTGCCTTAATGGCGTTTGGATATGCCATAAGTACTGGCAATCACAAAACATTTATCATTTCAATGGTATATTACGATTATCAACCAGAAAAAATGCAAATGGTTGGATACATAAGAGTGATAGAACATCCGCAATGTAATAACAAATAAAACTTGCGGAAAAGCATTTGCTTGCTGATGACACTACGTGTATAGCCTACTAACTAAACGTTTTAATAGACACAAAAATTTTAAAACAAGTAGGAAGACGCCTATCAATTTTAAACACAAAACCGAAAAATTATAGCTTTGAGTGGGTAATTTTTTATTTTATCAGAATCTTTAAATCCTGTTGTACCTGCTACGTTGGTACAGAATTTATGGTTTACAGTATGCTGAAAATTTGAAAAAAAATCAAACTTAATTTACGCTTAGCATAAGCACTTTTTGTCGTGGTTCTTGAGTGGATTTTGGGGAATAAAGACAGCAATGATTATTAAACAAAATGTTGGCAAGTCTTTGGGGATAACAATCGCTAATTGATAAATCATAAAGTTCGGCAATAATCAACAGCACATTACATAAAAATTTTCTGCAGCAATGGTGGGCTATTTCATGAAACATGACATAACTGTATATTACCCATTGACAGACGGAATCTCCTGGAATATGCAAACCACCACGATTCAAGTCAGCAGTAAAGCTGCCGTACTTTTCATAATAAAAATGACTGTCATTTTCATTGATTTGTTATTTATCTTTTGCAATTAAAAAGCCTGCTATGTAAACAAGACCCATCATAGAATCTTCACTTATACTAGACTGCATTTCAGGTAAAAAATCCATTATATCACACATTTGTTCTGTTAATTTGAAAGAGTATTTGTCACAGTAATGACCTGATTCAATTTGATAAAGATCATTGACAGTTTCACTGTTTAACTTTAGAAGCAGCTTTGCTTTTAGAAATGTTGAGTTTCTCCAAAATTTGTTGAACAGTTATGAAATATGTGCAACCAGACTCTTGCTGAAGTTTGCTAAATTCTTTTTCCAATGGAGCAGTGGAAAAACTACCCAAGATTACATATTCGAATAATTCTTTACGAAGAAGATATTCACTTAATTCAACCAAGCCATTGACAGTTTGCGACAAACAGGCAAGTGCGTCTCTTCTTAAAATTTTCATTCTTTTTCCCCGAGTGCAGTGCATATTTTGAATAAATGCATTAAAGCTTTTTAGTTTTTGGATGCTAGTACCATAGGGAGAAGTAATTACTGCTTTTAAGTTATCAAGTGTTTTTTGCGCAGTAGATTTTGAATGAACATTTACTATTAATTAATGAATATTTACTTTCCAGAATTCCAAAACAAAAGTCAAAAAGTAAATTGTTCCACAGGCATCTTGAATTTCCGGATGCACCTTGAGAGCAGATATAGTCTCATCACACAACACTCGCAAGCACGTCCCGACCTTTCGATAGGAGTAGGGCAAACCGCTTTATATGTGAATCGTGACATTTTGACAAGCTCTTTGCTTTCATAGTAGTACAGTTTCCTAATATCAGACCACCTGGCTGTATATTTCTGATCATTCAAAAAAAATTCTAATTCTTGAGTAGCTTCAGTAATTCAGTTGTTTCTTATGTTTTTAAAAATGTGAACGTAGTTAAACAGAAGGAACAAGCTATCTTTGGTGAGCCAAGGAAAAATAGCATCAAATTTCTTGAAAAATGCTTGATTTACTCTGTTGCCGTCACAGAGAACTGCAATTACTTTTGCTCCAGCTTCTTTTAGATTTTCCAATAAAATATTAGTTTGTTCAAATAAAAAATCAGCATTTAATTCTTTGACAGGAAGTATTTTACACAAAAACTTTGGAACACCATACATGCAAACAACCATATAACTTAGCACTGTGTTGGCTAGCTTAGTTGAATTGTTGAGAGCTTGACCAAAAACTTCACCCCCATGATACTGTAACATGGATTGAATGTAAACTTCGTCAATGATAACTATGCAAGTTTATTGCTGATTTGATAAATTAGAAAATACTTTGGAGTAGAAAGCAACATCATCATAACGCTTGGTAGATGAAGTTATCCATGTTAAAGTTGTGACGCTGGGTAAATCAAAATCTTGGCGCAATCTATTGTATGCAGTTTGAGAAAGAGCAAAATAACCAAACGTACGAGCGATTGTAGCATTTGAAAATTTTCTCTCACCAACGCTTTTGACACCCATTGCTGAAATTTGCTGGTGCAACACAGTCTCTTTTCGTGTTGAAGAATGATTTTTTAAAAATCTTACAGCTTCATCTACCTGTGACCACCGTGTTAATTGAGTTATTCTATTTTGAAATAATGATGAAATGATACATTTAATACCTGAATGTAATGCTTCGTAGGAAAAATTTTCTTTAATTTTTATCATAAACCTTGCAACTAATTGGCAAAGCAGCATACGGGCAAAAGGGGCATTAACAATTTATTAAAATGAATATGCCAGGAAACAATAATGAGTATACAACCCAACCAATTTAGACAAGACCATCCCTGGACGCGTTTCGTCCTTTTGGACTCATCAGCAGGGCCCGTCCCGTCACAAGCAAAAGTAACCCACTCATTAACGTTATCCTTAAAAAAAAGAAACCAACTATGCACATGCAGAAGCACTGAGACTTCAACCGACGACGTATTGCTTTGCTTAGCAGGGCAGGTTGACAAATTGGTTGATTTTGGTTGCATATCCATTGGGAGATCAGTTTACACACTGATCTGAAAAAGCAGATTAAACGCTGCATTTATAGCCTAGCGCCTTGTCTTTGCAATGCCATCACGCTCGCGGCGAGTGCGTTGACAATTCACAAGGTGGGAGCCGGTTTCATTGTAGGAGGCCCGGTTTACTGCGAAGTGAGATACAGTGAAAATTTGTTGGCATGGATTTGCTCGACACATCTATCAAAGGTCGCCCGGCTCCCACTTTCAAATTGCCTTATGTTATTCGGCTGAGTTTTGCACAAACTGCATTTTTTTATATGTTCTTTGATGGCACTTTTACTTGACCTTGAAACGTTTAAGTGCTCCCCTGCTCTTATACTCAAATGTCTTGCGGACGTACCGATGTACGTGACGTTCACGTCACGCGAACAGGTAAACTTATAAACGACATTTGAGTTCAAGGCCAGAGGAGTTTTGCTTTTCAAAGAGAAATATTCCTGCACTTTTGTTGTTTTGTAGACAATTGTGATTTTAATGTCAAACCGTTTCTTTATTAGTGATTGAATTTGTAGACCGAATTCTTTTGAGATTTTTCCGAGGTAGGGGATGATAAAAAGATTGATAAATTCTTTTCCGGTTTTACTGTCTGTTTTTTCTTTTCGAAATTGGCATAAAATTTTGTTAAAAAAATGGATTGGATAACCGTTACTGTAAAAAAGATTTTTCAAATAAGCAACTTCTTTTTGGAAGAGATAGTCCGTTGAAAAGGTAATTTTTGCTCTAATGAGAAAACACAAAATAAGACCTTTTTTCCAAATTTTGGGACAAAACGCATTGAAATTTAACAATAATCCGGTGTTAGAAGGCTTTCTCCATGTCCAGGTATTAAATTTATCCAAGTTAATTTTTATTTCCACATCCAAAAATGGAATTGTATTTTTAGCCTGTTCTAAAGTAAACTTAATATTGGGGTGCTGGGTGTTAAGCTTTTCTAGGAATTTGGTGCATGATTGGTCATTATCAAAGATTGCAAAAATGTCATCAATATATCTGAGATACAATTTGGGAGATGCTTCCTGGTCATTGCATAAAAGTTGGTTTTCCAAATGAGCCATAAAGAAATTTGCAAGTGTTGGTCCTAGTGGACAGCCCATAGTGACGCCATCAATTTGTTTATACAGTGTGTCTTTATACAAAAACAATCCTTGGGTCGCCAGACGCATCAACTTAACAAAAACATCTTTTTCAAAAGCAGGGGGGCTGGATTATTTTCTTTGTATATGTAATTACCAATCATATTTATTGTTTCTTCCAGCGGCACGTTGGTGAATAGGGAAACTACGTCGAAACTGACCATAATTTGGTGAGGAGGTGGAGAAAATTCTTTTAGCTTGTCTAACAAGTGAAATGTCGAGTCCAGCATAAATTGATTTGGAATGTAGAGTTTAATAATTTGATCAAGAAATTTGGCTAGGTTATATTCTGGCGTGTCAATCATTGAGACTACTGGTGTTGCAGGATTGCCTTGTTTATGCACTTTTATAGTTCCGCATAGTTTTCCTGGTGCACTTCCAGTTGACACAATTTTGCTGGTTATGCTGTTATCATATGATTTTAGATACTTACTAGCAGATTAACCCGTCGTTGATCGGGTAAAATGTAAAGACTGATCATACGGAAAGAAAATAAAACTGAACAATACAACCAGTGTCATAATTTCTTAGCAAACACAAATACATTAGCAAATACATAGACGATTCTGATCGAAATCAAAATACCATACCCGTCGTTGATCGGGTAAAATGTAAAGACTGATTAAATTTTTACATTGAATAACCATATTTTAATATAGGTTGAATAAATATAGGCTCGTAGCCCCCCATAGACGATTCTGAGCGAAATCAAAATACCGTACTTGGCTTCCCTGGAAAAAGTTATGGCAGATTTACCCGTCGTTGATCGGGTAAAATTTTTACATTGAATAACCATATTTTTACTCTTTCGATCCCGCGCGGGTATAATTACCGGCAAGCGATCTCTATGCGTTCGCTCCCGCGACGGTATATATACCGGCAATGACAGAAATGGCGGACATGCGCTTAAAGGTTTGCATACATCTCGTTCAAGCAAAAACGTTTATATATAAACCTTTCTAACATTCTGTTTGTGGTTTGTAATTGAATTTTTTTGCATTTTGTTGTGTGAGTTAATATAGGTTGAATAAATATAGGCTCGTAGCCCCCCATAGACGATTCTGATCGAAATCAAAATACCGTACTTGGCTTCCCTGGAAAAAGTTATATAAGATTCATATGTTTGTTTGTATCTAAATGTCTCCAGTTTTGTTTCTATAGCGGACATACAGACAGACAAACTTTGAGTTTTATATATATAGATTAATGTAGTAATTAATTGAATTTTCTTTTGCAATTATTGGATGTACTTTTCCATCTGTGTTAACTTTTATGAATTTTGTGGGGTCGTCAATAATGTGGTCAAGTTTTGAATAGTTATCTTCACTATTTAACACAATAACTCCATTTCTTTTGTCGTACTGACATATTTTAATATTTTCGTTTTGGCGTAGTTTATGGAGAGTAGAGTGGAGGCTTTGGTTTTGGTTAGTTGAACAGAGACGATTACTTTCTGTTAAAAACCTTTTCAGATAGAATTTGGTTTGATCTTGAAATTCATCATCAATATGAATATTGGGATTCTTTCGTTTGAGGGAATAAATAAGTTTCTCTGTATTGGTCTTCACTTTATCCTGTTTTAATTTCTTTGGTAGAATGTGGTGCTTCAGACCGTATCTCAACGCATTTGTTTCTTTTAGGCTGAGTTTCTTATCACTGAGATTGGTTATAGCATGTGGAACTCTCAATGTTTGTTTCCTGTATAGATTTATTAGTTTGCGTTGGTGAGTGTTCAATTTTTTCTGGATCTAACATATTCATTTGACCAACAAGGGTTTCGTAGTTCTCTTTTCGCTGCATAAACGCTAGGCCAGTGCTACGCAAACTGTAGTACGCTACCAGTGTCAGCACGCAAGCACTTGACTGCTGGTACGCGGTCAGTTACAAAATAAGTATGATGAGTATTATTTACATTGATCAGAGCATGTTTTCACACAGTGGTCTGAGTATTTTTTGTTCTAAGCGTAATTTCATCTACTTTCTTAGGCTTTCATGACTCCATCGCATTTCATTTCTATTCACTGACATGGCGATCTTTACTGGAAGACAGGACAATGTTCAATCTGCTCTCGCAGCTGGAACCCGACTAGCGTTAAAGAAAAAATGCCTTAGCTAAGAAGCAAAATCTATTGTTACGACGCAAAAAAGTTTTATTTCGCAGCTGTTATCCTTTGTCTTCCCACAGCCAGCGATAGTTAAACGCAACAAATTAATGTAGACTTTAGAATACAGAATGGTTTAGCAGTGAGTTGAATGTGTTTGTTAGTAGTTTTGTTGAAAGCAAACTTTGAAGATATAAATTTTAATTTATCTTGAAAAAGTTTCTTAATAGTAAACCAACCGTACTAACCAAAAACAACAAAGTTAGTAATTAGTAAAACAATAGCTAATTTTGCTAGTCTTCTCTCAGTTGGTAGAAAGTATTTGATAAGTCAGCTTGTGGAAAGCATAATATGCTCTTATTAGCAAAACATGCAACAGGCAGTGGTACTTTGTTTTTTTTTAGAATTTAAATTACCAAGTCAACCTCACTTGCAAACTTCTGGATTAAAGTGAAAGCAGAATTTCAGAGGTTAAGTGATATGGCCATTAAAACACCACTTTTATTTCCTTTCACATATCTTTGCGAAGTTGGTTTTTCGACTCTGACTTACTTAAAGGGAAAGTGCAGAAATGCATTCAATATTTATGCTCCTCTTCGAGTAGAACTATCTTCCATTGAACCGCAATTGGATAAGCTAATAGAAAAGAAGCAAGCCCATACCTTGCATTAGAGGATTATAATTAAAGCATTTTTGACTTTGTTTATGGAACAGTTGTTTTTTATTAAATAATACTTGCTTTTGTTTATTTTTTCTGTTTGAATACATAGCTGGTACGTCGAATGACAGAAAGTGCGCTGCCGGTACACTACATTAAAAAGTTTGAGTAGCACTGCGCTAGCCTGTGCTGTGTTTGATGCCGTATTAAAGAGCCATTCTTTCATGTTGTCAGCTACAGCCCGAATCAACTGAGGCTGATTGATTACTAGGCTTCTTCCTTCTCTCAATTTTTCTTGTTGGAATGACATTGCTTTTCTGCTTGTTGGGCTAAAATGGAATGCTCCCTTGGGGAAACAATAAGACTTTCTTTACTTTTTGTATATGCAGTGAGTAATATTCCTTGAAATTTGGCTTTTTTTGTACTAGTCTCGTTTCGTCATTTGAAGCTTTGTGAAAACGTTGCGCCAAAGCTGAAAAAGAATGCCAGACTACTGATACTTTCCTGAAAGATGAAGCCACCCAGCGAACACCTTTCCGATTTTTTGGGGGGTTATTTGCAAATCATGAGAACATTGGTTAAGTTCCCACTTGTACTTTGGTAACTGGCAATACAGAGAATATAAATGTTCAAGGAATGACCAAAAATCATTTGTATTACTCACTGTGCAACACAAAAAAAAATTCAAAAAAGGCAAGAATTAATTCTGGCTGTTTTCGGTGTGCTGGGTACAAATCTGATCCGTTTATTCCCATCAAGCTACAATTTTTTGTAATTGTGGTTTTAATTTTTTCCTGCCCCCCCCCCCTAATTTTTTTCTGCCCCTCTACACATTAAACTCGGTCTTTTCAAGCAATTTATGAAAGCTTTAAACAATGACTCCCCAGTATTCAGCTTCTTGCAGTCGACGTTTTACAGTTTGTCAAATGCAAAAACTAAAGAGGATGTATTCTTTGGACCACAGATACGAAAACTGTTTCGTAATGATGAGTTTGATAAAATGTTGAACGAAGATGAACGCACTACGTGGAACTGTCTCAAAGACGTATGCCAAAACTTCTTAGGTTTCCATAGAGCAGATAATTATGCTGAACTTGTGACCAACTTATTGCACAGCTATGAAGTATTAGGGTGCAAGATGTCTCTAAAAGTGCATTTTTTAGCCTCTCATTTATATTTCTTTTATAAAAACTTGGGAAATGTTTCCGATGAGCATGGCGAGAAATTTCATCAAGACATTGCTCCTATTGAAAAAAGGTACAAGGGAAAATGGTCAGTGGGAATGCGGGCAGACTACTGTTTGTCCATAAAACGGGATGGTTCTGACCTAAAGCATAAAAGGCAAAAACGATGAAGGCAAGGAAGATTGGAAGGTTAATGCGTATGTGACGAATATTATCCATGGTATAGGGTGTGAATTATTGTTTATATTCAATGTATGATCACTCAATACATCTTAAATTTCTACGAGGCTTGTCTTTAACTTTTCTCTATTTCAATTTTCCATGAGTAGTGAATGATTTTGGGGAAGCCATAGCCGCTTTTGTCGCTCTGCTGGAAACAAAACAAATAGGCAGCCAAAAGAACTTAACACCACAAATATAAATAGGAAAGGGGCAGCACCACATCGCAAAATAAGTTTACCATTAAATACTTTACTTCTGTAATTGTGAAAGCAGCCACTATTTTACCACTACCATCAATTTTGACTGTGTTTCAGTCCCTTTTCTCTCACATGTATTAATGATAGTTTGTGGCAAACATTTGTGCGAGCATTGCCAGTCGTGGTTAAGAGAATATTATGATTATAATTTTGTGTGCAGGAATTGTGAAAGTGCATAAAATTCATTAACTTTTCACTATTGCTCACACAAAATCCCGAAAGGTGAAGGCGGTGCAGCCGGTTGAACCGAAATACTAAACCCCGTCGTTACTGATGGAAGATCCCTGCCGGGAAAAGCCGGCTGGTTCATTGTAAGTTAAACCATTTTAGCTTTTATCAAGCCATTTTGAAGCATATATAATATTAACTATTAAAACTTAATTCGATATAGAGCTAAAAATTCAAAATATTAATATAGGCTTACGCCTTACACTATCTTTGCAAGTCAGATTATGAATAGAAACTTCACACAACATATTCCGGGAACCAAGTAGTATAAATTAAGACAAATGAGACTGGTGTTGACAGAACAACGACTGAATGATGACAAATAAATCAACGAATTAGCGGCAAATACGATAGATTGTAACGGAAACAGACAAACAAATTAAAACTACAGACAGTGACACTGTTTCGACCTATCAGGTCTCTTCAGTGCAGTTGGTGACCAATAAGAAGCTAGAGGCTTTTAATAAAGCATAGCTTAGACCGTCACACTTGTGGGACCAAATACTAGGTCCACTGTAGTGGATGGTCTGTCAACCTCTGCGAAGCCGTATCACTCGTGAATGAGTGGCGGTTGTCGCAGGTGCACTACGTCTAACAACTGCTAGAACAATAGTGCTGTCACAGCCGAGTGGTCACAAGGTCTTACATGTATAGTAATGCAAGAGGCCAGGGATGCACTTAGCAAACTGCAGACAGTGACACTGTTTCAACCTATCAGGTCTCTTCAGTGCAGTTGGTGACCAATAAGAAGCTAATTAAAACTAGTTTTAGAAAAAGCAACAACCATTTATGAAATGCTAAAACTTCAACTTTCAAAATATGGTGATGCCTTACCAGCATTCTCAACTCCCCTCATTCCACACCAGCATCTCACATGCCAGCCATCCACAGGTCTCCCACACCAAATCAAATTTGCACTATCATGTTGTAGGCAAGTCTATCCACAGTGTTTCACAAAAACCAAATATGCCCTTCTGGGCAATTTTAGATCATGCCATCAATCCATTGCTGCACAAACCTCATATAAGGTCAAAGGTTTCTACCAGAATCACACACGCCAAGGGTATCAAACATACGGCCCGCGAGACGATTTTATCCGCCCTCGGGCCAAATATGGCCCGTGGCGTAATATTTTGTTACCTCCTCTAAAGATTTTGTGCGGCAGTGCGAATGCCTGGTCTCCAAATTTGATTTGCGAAATAATCAGATTTTGTAAGTTGAGCTGACGTGGAAATTGGAGATCTGCTTCATTTTTGGAACCACTGGCATACAGTCTTGCCTTCTGAAGTCTTTTTTCCAATAGTGTCTGGCCTGTATGAAATTTACACATGTAAATGTGGCCCACAGCACCAAATGAGTTTGACACCCCTGACATAGACAGCTCACATGTCTCAACCGCACTACGCCAAAATCAGTTTGATGTTGATTCTCGCGTAATGTAAATCAACTTATAGTACATACAAATCAATTGCCAAAAATGAAAAGTGATTTCGTGTTGCTATGTAATACTTTTTACTCACTGGCTACCCAGTGAGGCACGGAATGCGGGGAGCTCCTGTGCTGGCACCCTCTTTAGGACAATGTTTACATGTAATATTATTTTTCAGCCCTTGTGCTTGTAACGATAACAAACAAATAATCAGTTCAAGAGTCACAGAATTACTTTAAATATCTAAGGTCTTAAAAAGCATTATTGGTTTCATATTATTGCTAATTTTGTTTTTTTTATTGCAAGCCTCTAAGATCTTTTTGTTGTATTTTTGTAATTGTAGCGATTTTGCATGCGGCACGTTGTATATGTAGGCTTATGAATGTGTTCCTAACTTTTTTTGAAATTCATTTCTGAACTGCAATCTGTAAGCTCGACTTCTTAGCCAGTTGCAGTTAGCAAAGCAGTAGACTTATTTTTACTAATACCGGTATGGTATTAAATGTGAGCTTTAAACTGTCGAGATGAGAGTTTAAATTAGCCTACAGCTTAAGAGCCAAAAATTTTAATCTGTCATACAATGTAAAAACAATCCATTGCGATCATCAAAAAAATCACGGGAAACTAAACACTGGCAATGAGTGTTGAAAAAACTAGAGTTGTAGTAAAAAAAAATCGACCCGACTCGAGTCGTTTGGACGAAATAACTCAACTCGACTGAAGACGACATCCTCAACAAAGGCGGCTCGTAGCTAAAATTAATGGGGGGGCTGCTTCAGAAAATTTTAGCCATTTTTTTAATAAACGAACAATAAAAAAGGAAAGTGATGCTAATTTCAAACACCATATCACAGGAGCTTTGAAACAAAAAGATTTTTGTATTTTTTTCATAAACTTAGGATGGTTGTTGAGATTAACCTTATGTATTATATAATGTAACTACAAGTATAAGAAAAATAAGGAAAAAAAAGATTAATTATTTATATCGAATGTCATCGATAAGATGGAGTGGGGACTGGGGGTGTTGCAGTTCCACAGTACCATACACGAGCCGCCCCTCTCCCCAAGCGACTCGTTCGCAACACAGTTTAAAGCGGTGGTTCTCAATTTGTGCATCGATTTAATTTTTTTAGGACGTCGCAAAATAATTAGGTATCGTGCCAGCAATTCGCACATTATCCGTTAAAAAGGTTTTAAATGTAGATTATTTATTCATTTTCTTCTAACAGGCGTTATCAATTGTATTTTTACGAAAGTGTTGTAAATACACTGCTAAAAATACTGACTAGTTACAAAAGAATTAATTGGTACTATTTTGACTTAAATTGGTGCAAAATGAATAGACTGCTGCATGACAGTCGCAAAATGGATGAAAACAAAAACGATGAGTCACCACTTTAGAAAAGCATAATTTTACGATTAAAGGCAATAAACCTAAAACAAAATCTCGCCAGTATAGCGACAGTAATTTAAATTTTAGGTCACATATATTTTGCTGAAAGGCAAACCAAAACCTCAAGATGTTGTTACGAGCTTTGCAAGTCTCGCAAAGTTTTTCAGATACGTCGCACGGAAAAAGTTTGAGAATAACTTCTTTAAAGTCATGTAAAGCAGATACCAACCCAATAATACAATTAAAAATTATGTAGTCGTATTTCTGTATTTTGGTAGGCCTACCATATTTTCGTTGCCCAAAAGAGGACAAGTTTCGTCAGCAAGTAAAATACAAGTAGGATAAGACCATCCCCTAGGCTACATTCAGCAAACGTTACGGCAAAAAAATAGACAATAAAACAAGACAAATTTATTTGTCAGATTCAGCCCATGAATATTTTGCGGTTGCCCCAACTTTTTTCTATAAGGAAGGATCAGCTTTAACGTGTTTATAAAATTGAAAATCGCTACGTCCTTTTTTGAAACAAGGATGCTTCTGCGGTAGTTCATCAGAAAACACTTTTTCTCTTTGGCATCATTGTTTAGCTTTATCTAGCTTTCCAAATTTTACTTTATAATAATTATATTAATCTAAATCGTAAAAAAGAGGACATTAGGCTACTTTTTAGTGTCCTCGGAGGACCATTCATTTTTTTTAAAAAAAGAGGACAAATCCTCTTAAAAGAGGACGTATGGTAGCCCTAATTTTGGTCACTAAAGAGGTGCAGTTTTTTCATATTGTTAAGTTTGACGGTGGCTCTCGTCTGAACTCAATATCTTTTTCCTTCATCTTGAAATACAGTTTTGAAACATTTTTTCAATTATGCGTTATCATGATGAGAGGTAGGTAGTTGCAATATGACCGACCGGATGAAATAAAATCGAAACATTCATAGGCGCAGCCAGGAATTTGAGGTCACAAAATAATCACAAAAGAAATCGCTCAAAGTGGTGAAATAGGTATACTTTGTAATTGCTTATTTCTGTAGAAGCAAATACGACCACTAGTTTGGCGCCAACTTAAACTTTAATTTGATGCCGCCTTAACTTACTAAAAGGATCAAGGAAAGTGTTGTGAACTGATAGACTTTTGACAACTAGCACCAGACTTGGAGTTGGTTACTGTCTCGGCGCTTTGCAGGCAAAGCCGACGGAAACGTTCAATCCATTTGTCATCCGAAACCATTGGTTGTTGGTTGAAGTTCGTCCTTGAGCGTGGCTACTTATTGGTATTTTTTATTATTCTTTGTTCTATTACTGTATTTGGATGTTTATCACTTAGTAATTACTTGAAAAGTTGATGTGTGCTGCATGCAGGAAGTAATATGGAAAGGCCAAGGAGCTCATTTTGTGGGTAGATTTGAAAGTTGATTAAAAACCAAACAAGAGTAAGATTTGAAAAAAGAGTAAAACAACTAGTAAGCACCAACGCGCCTGATTTGTGGAAAACTTTCAGGAATGGTATTCTAAAGGCATGTGATAAAGTGTGTAGAAAGAAGAAGTTTAGGAGAGATCGAGGAGACATGTGGTGGTGGAATAATTAGGTCAAGGATACCAAAGCAAAAAGAAGGCGGAATTTAAAAAGGTTTCCATCAGAAGAAAATTAGACTTAATACAAACGTTTAAAAAATCAAACGAGAAAAATTGTTGCTCAATCTGTGAGAATGGACGCTAATCAGGAGTTGAATGATTTATATCAGAACTTTAATAGTGTTTTTTACTTCCTTTGAAGAATGAAAATGGAAGGGAAGGATGTTGAAGGAAAAAGATACTTAAAAGGAAGAGACGGACGATTGGGTTTTATTGAAGAATATTGGGAAAAAATTTGGAAGGAGCACATGGAAAAAATCATGAGTGAAGAGAACGAATAGGACCACATGTTGGAACTAATGTAGTAGAAGGACCAGTGGAAAAGTGGCTCGCAATGAAATTGTGGTAGCAAAGCAAAGGACGAAATCAGGAAAGGCAACTGGACCATCTGAAGTAAGTGTGGAGATGATAGTTGCGAGTGACAAAATTGGAGTTAAAGTAATGGTGGAACTGTGTCAGCGTGTATTGGATGGTAGAGAAATGCCTGATAAGTGGAAAAGTAGTGTGATTTTGCTTATTTTTAAAGGAAAGAGTAATGTGATGAGCTGTAGCTCATACAGTGGAGTGAAACTGCTAGAACATGCCATGAAAATTGTTGAAAGGGTACTAAAGAGACGAATACCAACACTAATCAATTGGAATAAAATGCAGTTTGGATTTATGCCAGAAAAAGAAACAATGAATGCGATATTCATTGCAAGGAAAATGCAAGAGGAATATCAAAAGAAGGTAATGAAGCTGTACATTTGTTTTATTGACATGGAAAAAGCTTTTGATAGAATGCCAAGAAAAGTGATGGAGAGGACCATGAGAAAGAAGGGTCTATCAGAAGTAATGGTGCCGGCAGTTATAAGCCTGTATGTTGGTGCAAAGACAAGAGTGAGGGTGAAATCTGCATATTCAGACGAATTCGAAGTAAAAGTTGGTGCACAACAAGAATCTGTGCTGTCGACACTATTGTTTGAAATAGTTGTGGACGTTATTACAGAAAATGCAAAAAGAGGTGTGGTTAATGAATTACTGTATGCCGATGACCTTGTTCTCATGAGCGAAACCATGGAAGACTTAAAGGGAAGATTTTGGATTTGAAAGGATGCACTGGAAAGTAATGATTTAAAGGTCAACATCAGAAAAACAAAAGTGGTGGTGAGCAAGTCGGAAGGAGAACTTTTCAAAAGCAAGATAGATTATGTGGAGTTTGAGGGAGGAGAGTCATGGCCAATTCAGTGCTGTGCACAAAATGTGGAAACTGGGTTCATGGCAGATGTGCAAAGGTAAAGTGAGTTACCGCTTGGTCAACAATGCATTTTGCTTGCTCAAAATGTAAAGGAATAATGGAAGAAACAGTGAATTCGATCGAGAGGTTGTGCGATGAAGTGGAGTGAGTGAATAGATTTTGTTTTTGAGAGACAGACCAAATTCTAGTAGTGATTGTGAAGCGGCAGATACAGCAAGAGTAAGAATCGGTTGGATAAGATTTGGGAAATGCGGAGAGTTATTGCTTAAAAATAGGTTTCCTTTGAAGATAAAAGATAAAGTTTATCGTTGATGCGTAAGATCAGCAATATTGCATGAAAGCGGGGCATGGTGTTTAAAAGAGAAGGAAAAAGCAATTTTAAGGAGAATGGAGAGAGCTATGGTGAGAGCCATGTGCGGCCAGAAAGTTGTTGACAGAAAGACGACTGAAGAACAGTAAACATGTTGGGGTTGAAGGAAACTGTAGACTGGTTAGCAATAGTGAATGGAGTGAGATGGTATGCATATGTATTAAGGAGGGATGAAAATATTGTTTTGACTGGATCTGGAAGTGAGTGGCAAAAGAAAACGAGAATGGTCAAAAAAGGCCTGGAAGACTCAAGTGGAAGAGGATGGAGAAGATTGGTTTAAAGTAGGATGCTCTGAATCGAGCAAAATGGAGAGAAGTAGTGCAAACAATTGCAAAAGGAATGGGTGAATCCGGCCATCTCTGCTAAGGGGACAACACTGGATAAAAACTGAATAACTAATACTATTACTGGGTTTAGCAGAAATAAGTAATGATATATTTTTTCTTAATTTCAAATTGATTTTTTGAGTTCTTAATTCCTCATTATTTTAAAGTTGCTAAATTTTGTCGCAAAACTGCATTTTTCAATTTCAAACCAAGGTCTGGGAATTAAAAGTGAATTGATGGGTCTCACATTACTGTTGATTATACGAACTTCTTTAATTGATAAATTTTTGATTTGCAGGGCTTATACTCGACAAAACGTCGCAATATGTGCGGTAACTACCCTTAAAAAGCCTGCGATTATTCTACTGCATCTGCTACGGCAGGCTATAAATTAATAAATAATAAATTTTCTGCCACAGGAAGCCTTTTGTTGTCCTACTTTAAACAATTTATGTGGAAATTTGCTGTGGAGTAGTCAAACGACGAATAAAACAATATAAAAATGAAGTGGTACATTTTATAAATTGTTGTCATTAACTATATTAATTTTTTTTTGCAGCTGATCTATTCAACTGTAGTGCTTTTGACTCATGCTCTAGTTGCATTGCTTTTCATGCTACACATAGTGAATGTGGTTGGTGCTCTGCTTCTTTACAATGTTTGGAGCAATCAAGTTGTCCCAAACCAATTTTCGATAATAACAATTGTGAAAAAGGGTCTATAACTTCAGTAAGTTTTTTTAAATTGTGATTTTACTAAACTTTATTGGTAAGGTTGGCTAATTCATTTGTGGTAGCAGCTTTTTTTTAATGTGAATTTTCCCATTGAACTTATGTAAAATTTGTTCATGTTCTTGTCTTAAATAACTGACAAAATATAAAATTCAATGACTGTTATGCAATAAAGTATTTTTCTTTTGTTAGGACCATGAATAGACAGATGCTTGGTACCCCAGAGAATACATGTACTCCTTGTTGAAAACTAAACATCGAGAGTTTTGAAAATTTTGTTTAGCCAAAAGCTTTACAGAACCTTTTTACAAAATTACTTTTCTATAGCAACTGTAAAATAAAGTTTGGTACCAGCAAGAATTTAAACTTTTTAAAGTAACCATGTTGTTTTGATAAAAACTTGCTTGTTCTTAACTAATTAGATGATCCTGATAGCAAATCTGCAAACCAAATTATTTTTACACCAGGGTTGTTATAAATTTAGAAGAAAATTTATTTAAAAACACACTTATCAGTCGCACACATACAAATATTTAGCATGAAATGATTGCATTAAATTTTGAAATACGGCATAAACAATTACATATTTGTCACAAGGCATGAACTTGCTTTTCCTTGTTTTTCTTCTGGTTTTGTTGGTAGGTGAATACTTGCATATGGAGTGCTATTCGTTACCGGTAAGTTTTCTTTGTTTCGAAATAAAGTGATGTGCATTTTAAAACTTCTGTATACTATTGGCCAGAATGGATGACTCACTACTGTAACATTCCTCTTTTTGTGATCACACAACAATTATTTTGATCACGTTTATTTATTTGAAAGAAAACATACATTTCAGCTATGTACACATGACTGATAAATATGTCGTTTAACATCAGATAAATATTTGATGTATAAGTTTCTGTTTTTGATTACAGCTTGGATGCGATTCGGCATAGAGGGGCACAGCTTTTTACAGTAATCTTGAGCAATTACTTCAACCCAGATTTCTTTTATGACTTGTTGCAATTGAGAAAGTGAACTGGGATTATGTACAGCAACGTTTTGTTTTAAAATAACCCAAGAGTTCTCAGTGGGATTGAGATCCGGAAAATTTTCGGGTCAAGATCAAAGGATTTGAAACCCATTGTTGTTAATCCATTTCTTATTTACTTTGGTTCGGTGGCATAAAGCTCCATCAAGTTGGATGTGGGCACACTCAATAATTTCCATACATGATTGTAACTTTTATCAAAATATTCAGGCATAAACCATAAATTACACCTTATTTTACCACAAATGGCTGTGCAGACCATGATTTTCGCAGCATTCTTTACTGTGGGGATGATATAGCAATCGCACTCTTTTTGTTTAAAAGCCGTTCAATGCATCTTCAAAATACATATAACTGCCACACTTTAGTCTTATACGAAAACATAACATGTTTCCATTGCTCTGCACTTCATGCTTGATATTCTTCACAAAATGCCAATCTATCGGCAAAGTTTAAGGCACGACAATTTAGGTTTTTTACCAGGTACTTTTTACTAATTTCTTTTGGCTGTGGTGCATAATATCATTTGGTAAATCAACTCACATAGCTTTGTACGACTTCGTGGATGACTTCTTTGCGGCCATAAGTGTTGAGTCATAAGCTTGGTTTTAATGGTTAGCCAACGTACTGCCTTCTTGCAACCATATTTTCCACTGAATTTAAAATTATTAATGTACCTCGAAAT
Organism: Trididemnum clinides; assembly: GCA_963675345.1. NCBI lineage: Eukaryota > Metazoa > Chordata > Ascidiacea > Aplousobranchia > Didemnidae > Trididemnum > Trididemnum clinides. The sequence continues at coordinate 16,636,199 of OY776305.1, forward strand.
TGTCTCTTTAGCAAAATTTAACCTTATTGAAACTTGGTGAGTGCTATATATCTTTTATGCCTCAAAATTTGTATGTAAGCATGACTCTTCCATTTAATTCTTTTACCAGGCATAATTACTCTTACTACATTGGATTTATAAAATTAAATCCAGCTAAACTACAAAAGTAAACTATGCAGTTCCATAAAAAATTGCCAATCTAACCAACCAGAATGAGTATCGCTCGGGCAAAGTGAACGAACATTGCGTGATAGCAAGATAGAGACACCTGCGAAATATCAGTTATGGCCAGATAGGTAATTATTATACGATTATGCAAAGTCATGACCAAATGACAAAAAAAAACACAAGTGAGTGAACTATTCTGACTGATACTGTGTACTTTATGTTATATTACATAAAATGCTTTCGGTGAGATTTTTTTGCACATAGAAATTCGTTGTATAACATTTTGATTTTTTTCACAATGAATCCAAATTTTAACTTTCTCATTTATTTGAAATCCCAGCCATTGAAAATTGTTTAGAATTTTATATGCTGGCTGCTATACCTATTAGTTACGTAATTTAGATCAAGTTTCCAATTCGGAACAAAACATTAACAACTAAGTTTCGGGTACCTGAGCTTAACGAGTTCCGCATATATTCAATACTATTGTACAATCACTACTACAGGGTGGGCCATAAGTCCATACCTACAAACATATCTCATGCATCCTGTACATCTGTATGTTGTCCTTCATTTTTGCTGCATAATACTATGCGGCGACATGTTCTATGAGACATTATTATTTAACATTACTAAGGATATTGTTCCAAATGCCGCAGTAATAGCTGCCTCTAATTCGTTGTTAGAGTGATAACGTTTTTGTAAAGGCACAACATTTTCTATGTATTCCCAAAGAGAGTTATCACATGTTGTCAAGTCTTGACTTTTTGCAGGAAGTTCAATAGGTGTTGGCAATGTTATTGAACCACAACCTATCCACTTGTCAAGAAAAGTATCATTGAGATATTCTCGCACACTGAAAGCACAATGAGCTGGAGCTCCATTTTGTTGAAAATAAATTTTTTCTTTGTTTCCAATTTCATTAAGCTTAGGTATGAACCATTGTTGAAGCATGTTTAGGTACGAGGTATGGTTTACTGGCCCGTCAAAGAAGTGTGGTCCAATGACATGACGTGCATTCAGCACTGCCCTCATCATTACATCAGGAGTTTTGTATTCAATTTCTTCATAATAATGAGAATTATCCTTTGCCCAAAAGGAAACACTTTGTGCTCGACTCGATCGGTAAATTGTGTACTCGTCTATAAACATCTTTTTTTTTTGGACAGGGATATCATTGAAGATTTGCAGCAACTCATCACACGTCAGTTTTCTTTTTCTCTATCACCATCATTTAGATCATCCACAAATCTGAGCCAAAGTGCTTTAATTTTTTTTTTAATTCTTTAAATTTTAAATTCTTTAATTCATGAAAAAATTTTTTTCATAAAAGACATCATTGTTGTTTGCGGAATACCAAGTTCAGCTGATATTTTCCCTGCCCACTTCAATGGGTAAGTAATTTTTGATTGTTCCAAGCTCTCGCATGATTCTCAGCGTTTCACTGGTTTTCCTGAACGAGAAGCATTCTTTGCCTTGCCAGTTTCGAACAACTCGCTTTCTCATTTTGACGTTGTTTTGCGTGTTGGTGGATTCTTCTTAAATGTTTCTTTAAATTTGGCACTTAATGTATCCATGGTGTCACCAGTGTGGCGTTTATGTACCCACATGTTTGTTACAATCCGCTCTTTAAGTGTAAATGGATTTTGATATGTCATATTAGTTATGTATTATAACTTTCATATATACTATATTTTTCTGAAAAGCAAGAAATTTTTTTAAATACATGCATAACAAACTGCAACATCATAACATGTGAATGGGCATTTATATGCAATGTGTTCTGTATAAACCAGTTATTAGTCAAGCATTTATTGCTGAAGTTCAGTTATTAAGTAATTCTTTCAGCACTGCTGTATGAAAATTAAAATGCCGATATTAATCAATCAATTTGTTCACGTTTTCGTCACAAACCTTTTCTGACTCCATTGATTAGGGTTGTTTGCAATGGCGAAGCCACATAAAAATTGAAGGAAGAAATTAAATTATTTCTTTTTTGATAATAACTTTTGATAGTTCAAGTTATCGGCATAATAATAAAAAATGTTTATTTCATTTTTGGAGCAATCTGAAACTTTCAATTTTACCAAGATCAATTTTTTTAAATCATTAAGAAGTTCAATCAATACCTGGGACTTCATCTAGTTATGAACGTTTTGTTGCATATCTTGAACGGAGGAGCAATCATTTGCACATACCGAAAGTCTACTTATAGCCAGGAGATACAGGATATAAATGAATTAGGTTTTGTGGGTAAAATAAAGTCCTGTGAACTCTAGAGTAAAAATCTCACAATTTGTAATGGGAGAAATATGGCTCTGCTTTAAAGAGAGCATAAAAGGTCTCAACTGGCCTCAGTTCTGGTCTGCATATTGCGGCATCGTTGTGATTGCTTTCTTCATCAATCTGTTTTCAAGAACGTATAAAATCTCGCTTAATTGTAACGTCAAAGTAACTAAAAGTGATAAAGAATGCAGTTACTATAGTAATAGGTCGGCATAAAATAACATCAAAACATTAAATCACAAATTACACAAAATTCTTACATGGTACAAAACAAGTTTTTGAGCATCTGATAAGCGACCAAAATTTGTTGTCTAAAGGTGTCATTATTATCGAAATGACGAAAAACATGTTTATTCGAGTTATTTTTAGACTTGCTTTGCAAATAGACAACCTTTTGATCTCCCGTCACGGAAAAACCTGTACATATAAAACAATTCAATGTCAGAATTGCTTCAATTCTGCTGGCACAATGCATTTCTACCTTAAATACTGCAATAAAGCCGGTAAAACAGATGTCGTAACGTGTTCTTTTTTAGGACACAACACCACGTAACTCAGATAAACTACGAAGTTACTGACTCTGCACTGCGAGTTAAGCCAACGTTACCAGCTGACTGTCTTTGATAAAAAGTTACGACTGTATGCGTTATAATTATCACAGTCATTTAAATGAAGATCATTTTTAGATAAGCCCGACTGACGGACCTACAAATGGTGTTACAGCAATTACAATTCTGGGAGTAAATCTGGGCTCGGATGTTTCAGAAATTTCAGCAGTCAGAATCGGAAATGTGGAATGTATTATTCTGCCACGGCAATATATACCATCAAAACGGTAAGAGCAATGCTCAATTGGTTGTTGTGTTTTCCCTCTCTCTTTCTTGAGATGGCAGCTCGGCATAAAATAGTAATTTAAGCACCCCAGAAAAATCTAATTACAATTACGTTAAGGAAAGCATCAGTCCATTTTTAACCAGTTATGAATCCAAATTGAGTACTGGTAGCTCCACTAGGAATATCAGGCAGTTTCACATTTGTGGGAATTCAAAAGTTGCTTTTGGCAACCTGCTAGTTGGGCAATTTCACAATTCCAATCTGGAGAGCACGAGATTGGTTTAATTAGTTGCTTAAATTATAAGAATTGCTTCAAGAGCTTTGGAACGAAAAGGAGTTATTTGTCTGATCAAAATGCTTTTTTAGGAAGAGATTAAACAAACAGAAAAGTTCTCTAAAGTGTTGTAATCTACAGATTTTAAAGGGACATTTAATTATTCATCTCTCTTTTTCTTGATATCGAGGGTTCGGCATCTTCAACATCCCGCTAGTGCGTAATTCATTCCTATTTTCGTTTAAGTTTAATTATATCAAGCAAACTGCCTTTTAGGGTGGCCCATATTTTGGCATTCCGAAAAGTTTCACCTCCATAGCTTTTCAATGGTTTCATTTTGTAATGAAGTTTAGAGGCGGCGCAAAATCCTTAATTTATTCAAATATATAACAAAGACAATAAGGGGCTTTATTCAAACAGGCAAGCCATCATAAATGACCAGTCTTGGCGCTTCTGTAATCGTAACTATTGCAAGCATTTTTATTTAGCAGTGCCAGCTTGTCACGCAACCAGTCATAATTATCAAAACAAATGCGTGACAGCAAATAACTGATGTTTCACTCTTTTCGCACTCAAACTTTTGGCATGGTAAGGAATGGAATCGTTAAAAATTGTCTCTAATGATAATATTTGCTGACTTTTAACAGATTGTTAGGAATATAAACTACTTGAAACAAAAAACGTGGCCCAAATTGACCACAGTACTCTTTCAAGAAAAGAAAAAATTTGTGGTGTTGCTTGGGCTGAAATTTGAGTAGTATGTTTCTGTAAAATAATTGTTTTTCTGAAGCTGTTTGTTAACAAACAAACCCTCGTACATATATATATATATATATATATATATATATATATACTGGACTGAAAAGATTTGAAATGACAACTTTACGATGAGATGACTCTCTGATTATGCCAGCAGAAACCATTGAAGGTGGAAAATTTCTCACTGGTAGACAAGTAATAATTCTCTCTCTGTATCAACAGCAATTTTTCAAGGACAAAGCTCAAACATAATTGTCGCGTTTCAACAGAAATTTGGAATCTATCTCAATCTTAGTTTACTTCTTAAAGTTAATGCTACTTGCAGTATTGATCGAATAATTAAGTTTGGTTGCAACTTAATAGCTAGGAAACTATTGGCTTCTACTAAGATACTTTAACCCGCACACTTTTCGATCAAGAACAGAACAATTTATTGACAAATCACTTTACAACTTCGAATTCCTTCGCTTGCCAAAAACACAGAACTAAAGCACTTCAATAAATAAATATCAGACTTGCTAAACTAAAAACCACCAAAATAATCGCTTGATTTCTGTCACAACAATCACCAAAGAACAACGTCTTTTTACTACACTCTGCTATCTTTTTCTGAACTACACTCTCTCTGAATGAATAAAATCTTGCTGCCTTATATATACGACTGAAAATAATCTAGAAATTGCTAGAACATCACGTGACACAAGAAAAGCACCGTTGATAAATTACGTAATCTGTAGTAATAAAAAAAAAGAAAAAATCTTCGAGAAGAAACAAGAATCACTAGAATACGGTGGAAAACTGAGTCACGTAGGCAGCCATTGTGACGTCAGAAAGGCGTGTGGGTTACAAATCTATTCATAAATCCAAAAGAAAAAATATCTTTTTTTTGAAAACAGTTTAGCAAGTTAGGGCTACAAACAACTCAGATTTACAAGTAAAATAACCACAGCAAAACAAACAGGTTACAATGCTATACATATGCATAACTATTCTTTAATGCAAATTTACTTATTTGCAACAAGCATCAATCTATGATATTGAGCATAAAGAAGGCTTGTGGTCATGAGCTAGAATCCCGACTAATTGTAACCAAAACTTCATTGAAAAGCTGGAAAAACTTTTTTTTGAATGGAAAGGACTTAAAAAAGCAGGATTCGATAGACGCTCAAACAGCTGTCTAAGGCAAACAGTTTTTTTACACAAACGCCACGGACCACATTAAAATAACAAAGAAAAACTTTTTTCTTGAAAATCACAGAAAACCCAAACTTCCGGGTAACATAATAAGGCTTGACAAAGTCACTTTATAGAAAAAAGTACAACAGGCGAGTTACAAGCAACTGTTGGGAAAAAAAAGACGTCGTTCACAGCTGGAAAAATCATCTCTGTTTGAAAGTGCAAAATTGGAAAGCAGCACCAACTCAGTTGTCCCTGACGAAAGTGAAGAATGATCAAGCGCAAAAAAAATATAATTCATCCTTGGGCTGCCCCAATTAGCTGGTGCGCTTGGCGATCGCACTCAAGCAAGTGTTGGAGTGCATGGATGATCCTTGAGGCATCTAGATATTTTGGAAATACTCCAAAGAGTTTTCACTAAACAGGACTATCATGTTGATTTACGAAAAATACTAACAAAACTGACAGCAACTCAATTGTAGAAACCTTTACTGTTCGTAATACTTTAACTGTACACTAGTGTGGGAAAATCGTGCTTAATATCACACGAAAGGAAAAGAAGAATAGACTTTCGATACTTGTTTCTGGAATGGGAAAAAAGAAACTTCTGGGGATTCCAAAACTTAGCAACGGCCCAAACCATGCGCAATGCATTCCAAGAACGGCAGGAAGAAGACTTAGCTTAGGCTACGTGCTTTGACTCGACTACAGAGAAGACCGAGCTTTCAGCTGGAGCTTGTATAAATTTTGAGCATCTTTTAGTAAAAGATTTTCTGCACTTTGTCTGTGATCGTTGTATTCTTAAGATAAATATAGGATTCATGTTTCGAGGGTGCCTAGGCTCGGCAGGCGCACTTAAAATCGGCTTATTTAAACATTTCAAGGTATAATGGAAACATTTGTGCGGATAAACATTGAGGACGCTTAGACGGATGGTTTTCATGAAGATGTTGTTAGTTTTTGCAACTTTTAACCGCAGCAAAATTACTTTCCAGGTCACTATCAAAAGTTTCTTAAAATAATGTTCATTTTTCTTGGAAGGAAATTATTTCAGAGCCCGAGATTTAAAGCACCTCGCCCCATCTCGATGACGAGAAGAATAAAGGCTACAGCGACTAAATTTGATTCTTTCGATTTCAGTTCGAATTTACAAAGAAGGAAGTAAACGGGTTACTTGATATTAAACTTTTTTCTCGCAAAAATGTAGTATATTGGTTCTGGGCACTACTCGCTCCACAAGCAGCCATATACAATTTGGATCTACTTCAATCACTTTATTGCTACCGACAGTCTCAAATCAAAGCAGCCGCTTTTAGGAAGATGGCTGTTTAGTGATAGCTTCTTTCACAGGACTTAATTTTTCTTAGTTTGCTTCAACCAAACATAGATCTGGCTACAAAATAAACCATGCTGAAAGCTTTCGAGCATATTTAAGGAAAAGAACTACTGCCACGAATTTGTGAAGGTATGACCAAAGACAAAACCAACACAAAACTTTGAATGATTTTTTCGCACAAAACAATAAAAATTTCTTGAAATGGACCCAAACACTTGGAACAAAAGCCAAGGCTTTAAAATTGGTTGTGATGTTATTGCTCTTTTGCAAGCACTAGCGACAAAGCGGAAGGGGGTGTGGCTTTGATACAACAAATGGCTCAAACAGGTCGTTATAAAAATGAAAAACAATTGCAGTATGCTTTACAGAACGGTCAGTAGATCTGGGATTAATTTCCTTGTTGAGTCATACCAACAACTTAAAAAGTGATATTAATAGCTTTTCTGTTTGACGCTCAGCATCAAAGAAATAGTGAGGAAAAAAATAGGGTCTTAGCGGTATACCAACGTTTTTAAGTGGTATGCAGGCAGTTGGGTTCCTATCAATGCTCCAATTAAACAAAAGACTAGTGCGTGAGAAGAAAGAATTAGCTTTTACCACAACAAACAGCCATTCCGTTACTTTTATCTGAAATTACCCTGCAGCCCTGACGATTTGTAAAAAATGATAACACTGTGGAATGAAAGCGATAGGCTATTTCAAATTGCAGGTTGGTAGATAAAGGCATTGCAACTCTCAACTCCTAGTGAAGGGGAAGAATATTCAACAATTTTAGGGCATAAACTATAATGTTTTGCTCGGGTTTATAAATGTTCTTACTGCTAAACAAATACCATCTCATGTGAATGCTAGTCTCCGCTACTGTAATCGGCACAAAACCTTGAGTATGACATTTCTTGTTTTTGCCCGTTCGTAAAATTCTGGTCCATGGAAGTAATAGTAAATTGCAGACGTACAATACAGCGGTGGAGAAAATCATTAATTTAGCAAAAACATGGACCGATTGTTTTGGACCAAAATCATTGAATAAAAACAAGACTACTGATCCTATGCTGATTTGGGCGTCTGCTTTTTCCAATTTACTCCTACTTACTGCCAAAGAGAAGAGCCTAGTTCAAACTACCGTCGTGTATAAGCGTCCACCTACCATTGCCAGTATGCTTACCAGTTATAAAAAGGTAGCTCATTCGACAACTGAAAATACTAGTCAAGGAAAATCTCAACCTTGCAAGAAATGTGCCCTTTGCGACCATTTCAACCATTATAAATCTATGGTACATCAAACTAGTACCATCACAGCAGCCAATGGTAAAATTTTTGCATTGAAACAAACCTTGAATTGTTCAAACTACGGGATATACGTGGCTACATGCCGTTTATGTCACAAACAATATGTTGGTCAAACCATAAACAAATTTTCAAAACGCTGGTGCCACCACAGATTTATTTGAAATCAATTTAAATACGACAATATTGACGATAAAGCAGCTTTATTACATCATTACCACACTTTCCATTGACTCACATTACAGACAAAACCAGATATTGCCGATTGTTTTTTTGTAACGTTTGTAGATCAACCGCCCAAACATCTTTTATCTATTTACGAAAACATATGGCTAGACAAATTAAATGCTACTATTAACATAAATAAAATGCTCTTGCCCTCAATTTAGTGACTTTGTAACTATTTTTTGGTTTTGAAATACTGTTTTAGTGTTATTTCCTCTTACATCTCAGTGTGTTATCTATCACTTACGTCACTGCTTATAGGTTATGACCCTTCACTCATTATTATGATATACTGCCTTTTGTTTATTTAGTAATTAGACGTCTCTTTCATCTCACATCTATTTCTATATAACTTAACCTATCATATTAGTTTGAATGTATTTTGAAAGGAGTCGGAGCTAGTTTTTATGGCCTGTAGTTTTGATAGCTGTTTATTGTTATTGTAGACCCTGTGCAGATAAATATTTTTGCTTCTTGTTAAGTTTTGAAGATTTTATTATCTTAGTACAGCCTTGTCTCTGGTATACCATTAGTTTGTTTGAAAATATTTCAAAATTTTTTTGTGCGATATTTATTATTTTTTTTGCAGAAACTGAGGATGCGTTAGCGAAATTAATTTTTCTTATGGCTAATAAATGTCTAAGCTGACTTTATTACTGTTTGTTAATAGCAGACCCATTTTCAACATAAATTGCAGACGGTGATGGGAGTTAGTGCTTCCTCTTCATGAGCACGCTTATATCAGCAGGCACAGTGCCATCGCAAGTCATTGGTTTTGCACACCTCCTCTTTTTAATATAAACAAATACTTGAAAACTATCGCGCTTAAAAGTTCAAGACCACTCTTGATTTTTCATTTTCGTTGCATTTTGACTTGAAATTACTGGTTTGTTTTTGTTTATTCTTATTTAATTTTTTCTCTGTTTGTTATTTGTTGACTGTCAAACACATAGCACATAAGTTTACAATTTTTTCAGTATTTTGTATGTCTTTTACCATTTTTAACTACTGCAGTACCGCCGCGCATGCTACTGTATATGCAAGATTACAACGATACTCAGGGCTAATTTTTTGACTCCATAAATTTGTTTTGCAATCTTTAGTAATTCTGTACAGCTAGGATTTCATTCAAGCTTATGAGCTCATGCTTTGTTTGCCTGTCTTTCGTCAGACTTGGCCCCACCACCTGTTTGCCACATAAAGGTGGAGGCATCCCGTTAAGTGCATTGTCCAAGGACTCAACAAGCAAGCTTGCCGGCTTGTCGTCCACACAGTCCATTTTGTGCGGAGCGCCAAACAGAGAAGTTGGGAATACCATTTTTTAGTTTTTTGGTTTCACTCAACTTGGGAAATAAACCCCAGGTCTATCGACTGCGGAGCGGACGCTGTAACTACTACGTCATCGCGCCGGTTTTACTGGTAAGATGTTGATATGACTGTTTAATTTTTATCTCATCCAACAAGTTTTCAAGTAGATTTTTCGAACTATTTCTCGGCGAAATCCGAACTATTTCTCGGCCAATCCAGCGTATCATTTTTTTCTCATGCAAGTAGGATTTTACTAACCCTATGGCATAGGGCAACGTTGTGCATAAAAATATTCCAATCATGCACTATGGATATTTAACTTTGATATTTAACTTTACCAAATGGATATTCAACTTTTCTTTGAGAAAATACAAGTATTGGGCCCCATTTTATGGCGATACCTAGCTGGAGAAAATATGGACCGGTAATACAATTCGCAGACATTGCTCCCATGCTCGGGAGTATTTTATCGTCTGAATGGTTTCACGTTCATACCAAGAACCTATTGGTCTTCTAAGAACATACTTGCAAGATTCAAACAATTCCTCTGTTCAATCATCAGAAATAATACCTTTCTCCACATTTCAGTGGCATCATTAAAGTGAATGCAGTGATGCAGGATGCAACTGCGAGAGAAGTTGTTTCACGTTGTCGTTTCAAAAGTAAACAATACATCTTCTGCCTGATTAATTATAATGATACTTAATTGTATGAACATATTCGTAAGCTTAAAAACCTGTTTTTCTTGGTAATGAAATGGTAACTTAGAAAACCTTTGTACAGTTGGGTTGCAAGCCTGACTAACCCAAACCTCTAAAACGTAAGCTTTTCGTCTAGTGCACAAAGTTGAACAAATTATCATTTTTTTATTTAAAATCCTGCTGGAATCATAAAAATAGTCCGAATCTTCAGCAGAAAAATCTATGCAATATATTATACTTTTGAACCATAAACTGACTTATAGCAATAATTCAACTGCAAGTGCTTGACCTTAGATTAGCTTTCTCTTTCCTTTGCTGCGATTATGCCAAGAGGAAGCAACATTGGCGCTGCCAGAGGTTTTAGATCATACAAATAGGTCTATCATTACGAAAAGTTGTTGGTAGTATGTCTAATACTTAATAACTTATTGCTAAAAATATGCAATGATTACTTTGGCGCCCTCCCTCAATTTATGCTGCCCAGCACTTGCTGACGTTAATTGATGAAGTTTGTCGAGTAAGTGGTTGTTTCAATTGCCAGCAAGCCCAGTTCCAACGTGCGCCTCTGCTAAAAACGAAGCAAACAAGACGTTGCTCAGACCTCCGAAAATTTGGGAGAAATAAAACGGCTACGCGCAACCATCCATAATGTTTTTTACTCGAATTCTCTTAAAAAACGTTACTATGAATAAGGAACGGGAATTGCATTTTTTAAAAAAGCATAAACTTTTCATTACTGTTTTCAAAACTGCGCATCGGGTGAAACCGGTGCAACCAACTAAATCGATATTCTTAACCTCGAATTAATGATGGGGCCCTGCTATTGTAATAGCTTAACTTTGGGTTAGTTTGCTCTTTTTTCTGCTGCTGTTAGGCCAAGAGCAACCAACATACGCGCAGTCACAGACTTTAGGCCATACAAATATCTCTACAGTTACAAAAAAGAGCCAAGTTGTGAACCTAAACATTTAACTGCTTGTTTTTATAAATGCACATACATGACTTTGGCATCTTTCCACAACTTTGAATGTATGGATTTCACGCACTGCATGAAATGAACATATAAACGTTTGTAAAATCGTAGGCTATTATAATTGTGAGCAAGTCCAGTTTCAAAGTACACCTATCCTGGAAACACCTATCCTTTACTATTCAAAAAACACTACTCATTGGCTGAAACCTGCGCAGCCGGCTGAACCAATATTCTTAATCCCCATATTGCTGATGGGAGCCCCGCGAGTAACGCAGGCAGGGCCGGCTAATATCACTACATGCAAGTTGAAATATTACATAGACATAGCCAGAAAAACAACTGAGCGGATAGACAAATTTGTTTTGGAAAGTTTAGGAATCAGAAAAATTAGTTACTGCAATAAGTTTGACCAAAATTTCAACGCTTTTGAAACACTTTTATCTATTTTTTAGCAATATTTTGCACCCAAAACAGTATTGATTGTCCCTTTCAATTAATTTGATTGCATGCAAATGGATGAGCTAAATCAGTTTGATATCAATATCAAATTACTGTGGACGCTAACCAAACAAGAAGTTTAAATGAAAATAAAAAGAAATGATAATTTATATGTGCGATATAGAGCCACAACGTTAATCGATGTGAAACATTAAGGTCCCTGCCATATTGGCTTTATGCGTCATAAAGGCTACACGCCAATCTTAGTGAAAACGCCCTGTTAATGATTTATATGTTAGATTTTGTTCGTAATGAGAGTGAGGATTTTTATGATAGTCAAGTAGTCAGAATCAAATGATCAGGAACTACCAGACCGGTTTCGTTATTATTGGGGCTCTTCAGCGATGCGTATCCAACCACCAGGAAACCGAACTTTGAAGATGTTGACCTTTTTGTTTGTGGTAAGTACCACTATGCCGCCTGGCTGGACGCCATTGTTGATGTATTAGCTGCTTTTGTAAGTGAGTGACCGGGTTCCTGGCTTTGCTACTTGACCCATTACTGCCCAGAATTTTTTTTCGTTCAAATTCAGTAATTTTTTTTGCTAGCATGTATTTAAGTGGAAAAAAGTATGATGTTAATTTTTTCGTTTGAATATTTTTTCATTATCTATTAATAAACAGCTGGCCACATTTGTTGCCACTGAGCACTAACCATGTCAAAATCTAAAATTAGAATCCACGTATTATCTGTTGGCAAACGTTTTGTTTACAAGAAGTTTTCGTGTAGTTTTAACTACCACGAAAAGTTTGTTGATTTTCGATGTCAAAGTTATTTTTCGTGTTAGGTTTCAAGGTACTGCACATGCAATGGTGATTTACACTTCTCACATTTCATTGAGCATCATTCTCCACACTCACGGCATCTAGAGTAGCGAGGAGGCAGTGCTACTGGCCAGTGATCACTTCTATCGAAACGAATAGCTGTTGCTGTGTTTGGATTTTAAGACATTTTAGATCCAGATCTGATCCGTGGTTCCACACTGCTTCAACACTTGCTGCGCAACTTTTTGTCGGAAGTCTAGAAAAGGAATAGAACTGTTTTTTATTGATTTGAATAGGATCCAAGAGATTACAACGTTTATGGACCACGAGAAAAACGCCCATCACCATTTCTTGCTTCTTATGCGAATGTGGTATTTCGCAACAAATTGGTCAAACAAATCTACTCCTTCCATGCAGCGGTTGTACGAATGGATCATTTCCGGCATAGGCACATCTACACGTTTCTTTTGTTTCCTTGATCAGTGAGAAAATAATCTGGAAGAATTGCTGAGGTGGCGATTTGATCCATAGACACGATGGCGTTATCACGCCGCGCATTCACGTTGCTTGCATCGCATGCGTAGGACATTGACCCTCCTTCCTGCTTTTTAAGCTCTGCTTTTGGTGCGAGAGGAGCTTTTTCATACTTGTACGCACGTGTGGCTCCTGTCCCTCCAATGCCGTCAATCTTCAGTCTATCTAGCAAAGGAATTGATGTAAACCAGTTATCAAAGTATATTCTTGATCCAACTGGTACATCACAAACCTGTGACAAAAAAAAACATTTCCTCCCTGACCAAACGATGTTTCTGATAATTGGATATCAGCACCGCAGTAGGGTTCTGCATGACACAGGTAACCATTTGGATATGCTAACAAAAACAACTTGAAACCAAATCTAATTGGCTTACCGCGAGTAAACTCTTTTGAGCCGGATTTTCCGTAGTATTTGATCATCGTTTCGTCTATGCTGATGTCAGGGCTGAGAGGAAAAGTCTTAAACCTTCTATTGATTTCTGTGAAAAGCGGTCTTATTTTATAGTAACGGTCTGAAGTTATGCGGGAATTGTCTGCATAGTGTAAACATTGCAGCATTTTCTCAAACTTGTTTCTTATGAACTTTGCTATAAGCAGGCAGGTTTGACCAGTACTAGCAACAAAATGGAATAGGATGGCATCCTGACACCAGCAAAATCCTTATGAAGCAAATCATCTTTTCCTTTGTTTAGGAAAAGTTTATGATTCCTCTTTGCTCAGCATAAATAATGGTGTAAGTGACAATTTCCTCAGTCAAATTGTGTAACAATAGCTTGAAAAAAGCATCTAAAGGAGTGCTAATGCTGGAATCGAGAAAGCCATTTATGCTCAGCCCATTACTTTGCGGGAGTTCAAGTGGTAGTGATGACGCTGATTGTCCACTTTCTCGGGTTTTTCTTACTCTTCTTCTTTGGACGTGGTGGACTCCCGCATGCAGTAGCAATAAGGAAAGTTATAACAGTACGTGTTTTTGCTTCTCTGGTCGATATAATTCTTGACGAGTACAAAAACGTCCTTGTAACTTCATCGTCAGAGTCACCTGAATCTTGGTCAGTGAGACCATTCTCACTTAGCGGCGAGAGTGTAATTTGACCTTCATGCTCATTCTCGCTGACGTTAAATGATTTTCCTCTAAAGAAGTTAGCACTTTATTTCGAATCATCCAAAGAATACATATTTATAAACTCTGTTTTGCTACAAATGTAGCAATCGTATAAACTGCAGGTGCATATAAATGCATCACTGTAAATGAAGACCATATATAACTTTCAGTAGTTAAACACAAGCACAAGAGGTAGAAAGAAATATGCAGATGCAGTAACAGCTTTCGTTCGTAGGTTACAGTAACTACGCTTTTACAGCAGTAAACTTTTCAAAGAAATTGACTACGTTAGTGCCCAGTGGCAATCTTTGTTGCCGAAGGAAAACATTTGAACAAAAAAGTAACTAAAGCACACAAGATCGTGATGCAAGCACGTAAAAATATCATAATAGGAATGCAACCATATTTAAATCACATTATTATAAAAAATTGCAATTGGAGTAATAATAATTCACCTGGTTTTCTGCGCCATACCGACTTTCAGCAATAAAAACTCAACTACTGTTTTCTAAAACGCCAACTACTGACCAAATATAGTATCTGTGCGCTGCAAGCTGACTTAAGACGTCTAAAAATATTGCACAACAGTTTGGTAGCACAAACGCTGTAGAAAGATTAATTTAAATAGATCAAACAGCTGAAAGAACAAAAGCGCCTTCTTGGCAACAATTGTTGCCACCGGGCACTAATGGGTTAAGGAGCGCATAGAATCCGTTATGCTGTAACTCCACTGCGGCACTTCACGATTGAGACTTCACCCAACAAGACATAAGCACCGCGGTATACAAGTATATTAAAGGACGGAAAAAAGAATCATAATGAGAGTAAGTATTTAGCCAGCCAAGTGGTCTAGTGGTACTTACCAAAAATATTAAGGTCAACATCTTGAAAGTTTGGTTTTCTGTTGGTCAGATAAGCATCACTGATAAGCCCCAGTAATAGCGAAACCCGTCTGGTGGTTTCTGATTGTTTGTGTGTTACTATCTAATTATCATAAAAATTCTCACTCTTATTATGATTCTTTTTTCCGCCCTTTAATGTACTTGTATATCGCGATGCTTAAGCTTGTTGGGTGAAGTCTCGGTCGTGAGGTGCCGCTGTGGAGTTACAGCATAGTGGATTCTATGCACTCCTTCAGTAGCAAAGCCAGGAACCAGGTCACTCACTCACAAAAAACAACTACAACATCAACAAATGGCGTCAAGCCAGGTGGTCTGGTGGTACTTACCACAAATATAAAGGTCAAAATTTTGAAGTTCCGTTCGCTGCTGGTCGAATACGCATCACTGATGAGCCCCAGTAATGGCGAAACCGGTATGGTGGTTTTCTTCTGATTGTTTGTGTGTTACTACTTAATTAGATTTAGTTCCATCAGCCACCAAGCTGAGATGGCTAAACCATTTTTGGCGCTGCTTACGGTAAAGTCAAGCTCTACATCTAGCCATTACAGACTAAGCCAAGACTATTCTTTGATAGTTGGTGGTTTTGTGACTTCAAATCTCACTTTCAGGATGATTTTTCACTTTGTGAGAGTTACAAGCCCTAGAAGTAGACCCATTTATATATACGGTA
This sequence comes from Trididemnum clinides, assembly GCA_963675345.1. Classification (NCBI taxonomy): domain Eukaryota; kingdom Metazoa; phylum Chordata; class Ascidiacea; order Aplousobranchia; family Didemnidae; genus Trididemnum; species Trididemnum clinides. The sequence continues at coordinate 16,651,999 of OY776305.1, forward strand.
TGCTCTTTTGATACATTAATTTAAATATGTGAGTTATTGAGCCCAAGGGTCAAAGAACTTTTTATAATTTGCTTCAAAGCAGCTTTATACTAAGATTGAGTTAAAGAAATTTGGCAAAAGGGGCATGGTTTTTTGCACTTTTAGTAGCTGCACCTATAGGTGCTCATCCGGGAGCTTAAGGTCCAGTTTCAAAACTTGCAAGATCTGCATTCGAACCGCAGCCGATCAATCGACTAGTTTCAAACTAAAATAATTTATTGACCTAATTTTGCTGAAACAAGTAATATAATCGACTGCTACAATATCAACTGATAAATATTTTTACGAGTTTAGGAGGAACACACCCGAGTGTCTCTCTCCAATTTCAATTTGTAAATTTTTAAAAAGTTTTTCTTTTCCTCTTTTTGGTATACAAACTTTCTTGCTACATCTTTGAAATTTATAAGTAGGTTTGGTTGGGAAGCAAAATTTCTCTAAAATCTTTTAATTTCTAAATTTTTTCTTTAACTAAGGCTGTAAGTACGTGTTCTCTCAAGACACTGCTGCCATTTGGGGAGGAACAACGATTTATTTGGATGGACAATGACCCAGTTTTACCTCTTTTGGCGTCAATCCTTCGGGTAAATACAAATCAAGAGCAGGTTATACTCGCCGGGGTCGCAATCTATTTGGAGAAGTATAAATTTAAACTTTGGGAGCAATCGTTCCTAAATCTCAAAATTCTTCAATTTTTCCGCCAAATATGTGTGTTCAATGCGTTTTCTTTAGGGAAACTGCTTTTTTTCTTTTTGAGGGAGAGTAGTCTTGTCCCTGGTCAACATGGCATGGCCTACGGACTGAAGTTGTTTAAGAAATTTACAAATTTTGTCATGATCTATCAAGCTTGATAAATAATACCCTAATACATTCTTGCACATGACAAAATAATGATATAAGACTGGTGAACAAAAAGCATTTGGAAGCCTTGGCCAAGCTTCAGTTCTACCCTTGCTATTAGGTTTAGCGATCTCTGAAATTTACCACCAACTAGTGTAGGCTCATCTCGAGCCAATGGTCGCTCTTTTGGTTATTTTTAATGTAAAAACTAGTTTTATAAACTGGTAGCCTAACGGTCATCTTCGATTTTTTAGAATTATCTGTCGAACATCTGATGCTGGAAATGAAGATTTAAGTAATTATGTTACAGTGATAACTACACTTAGTAGCAATCAAATTTTATCTTCTCAACAGTTTCACTTCAAGGTAAGTTTATGAGTGGGTTTGTTAAAGAAACAAGCCAAACAGGTTTATCTTTTGCCTTTGGTTAAAAGAAGTTTGATGGCTATGTACAAAGCAACTCTTGTTTATGTCAGTTGTTGTTTCCAGTGGCGGTTCTACCACTTGATCTACTACTCAAGAAGAGAAATCGCAAAACTCTTTAAATTTCGCTACGCCTCAAAACAGTTGAATACGCAACCTTTCGGCTTTGAAACCATCACCTTATTGTAGTGGTTTTTGATCAATTAAGTCTCTGTTGCAATGTTATTTGATAGCAACAGAGACTCAATCGATCGAAAAACACTAGAATTACTGTACTACAGTATAGAACTGAATTTAGAGAATACTTTGTTTGAAAATTATTTATTATGAAGGGGTCAACTTATTTGTATTTAGTGCACAGATTAAAAAATAAAGAAGAAAAAATGTTTCTTTCTCCCTCTTTACTATAATTTAAGTAGTCATCCTAAAAAAGTAAAAGTAAATGCAGGCTTTTAAAAAAGCGCACTTTGATTTTTGCCATTTCTCGTAAATTTAAGAGCTAAACGCACAAAATTTTTAATGAGACTTTACAAATAACTTAAATGACATGCGCATCTAAGATTTTTTTGGAATCTTTAAATGCAAATATATGGGTTTAATTATTTTGTACTTGTCATTTTCCGATATTATAATCAACGAATGACTAGCAGTGTTTACCATTTGCCTAGACCAGGGGTCTGCAAACTACGGCCGGCGGAGCCTTTTTCATAATTGCAAAATAAATGTACAGTGCAGTATTTCTCAGAGTGAGCCACTTGACTTTATTCAAATTGATCGATTGGCATCATAAGTGACGGTAAGAAAGGTAATGGCTTTTTTTTGGCGAGCATCACTTTTTCTGGTAACATAACACGAGCTCCGACGTTGCCAACCGTTACTTAATAGCAACATAAACTTAATCTTGGTTCCCGCAGCTTTGAAAATTTAGCAATGAAGCCCTCCATGGGAAAAGTTTGGAGATCTCTGGCCCAGACCAAAAAATAACCACACTGTGAAAAAATGATGTTTTCTCACCCTTTATCAAGTTTGAGATTGCAATTCCCTATTTATGGAGATCCACAATGGGAAATTAAATAATGGGCAATTTTTCATGCCACATTCAGTTAAAGACTTTTTTGAGGGGTCAACATTTTAAGCAATAAAATTCTACGTCAAGATCGGTTTTTATGAAAAAACAAGCACACAACTCAAAAATAGGCACGTTTTTATAGAAATAGGCATATTTATATCTTGTACGATGATTTTCTTGAAAATAAGCACAAATCTTAGAAAGAAGCACGAAATGGCTACTTGATGATAAAGTACACAATCGATGAGCTCCTTGATGGGGCACATATTCGCTCAATGTTGGTTTCTAGATAATATCCAGGTTCTTCATAGATTTTTTCGGTTTAAGTTTTGACAAGTTTTATCCGTTTCAATTTTTTCCATTCATTCGCATTACGATATAAAAATTACAGAAAACACCCTGTACCAACCTATATTGTTTGGCAAACGTGATTTTTGTTTTTTCAAAATACAGTACTTCTCTAATGCTGCAGAACAGCTCGTATACAATTTGTATAGAAGCGTCAGCAACCTACGCTCGGCAAACCAACTTATACAGCCCGTCGCTTCATTTTTTGTTGATCTGTTATTTGATCGCGCGTGATTTGGATAATGTGCTTATTTATAAGAGACGTGCATATTTGCATGCGGTGTCCCCAAAATATAAAATAAAGTGTTTTTCTTGGCTGCATTATGAACTTACACTCAAAAAGGTTAAATCTCCAGAAAAAGTTTGCAATGTGATTGTGGCACAAACTTCAACTTTCAATTTACAGACCTCCAAAAAGACATCGTCTTTCATTGTCAGATACTTAACCTATTTACTTACGAAGTAAGAGTTAATGCGTGTGATGTGTGCGTCCGAATATTGCAATAGTCCGGCCCGCCTAGATTTTGCATAGTGAATTTTGGCCCGCGGCCGCTAAGAGCTTGCCGATCCTTGCTGTAGAGAATGAATTCTAAAATCGCTTTGAGTGTAGTGAAATTAACCCACATCGATAACCGTTAGAAAATCAAGGCTACATCTTTCCACCCCGAAGTAGTTTTGACACAATCTGCAATCACCATCGTCGGAAAGAATTTGGACGTTGGAAACGAGGCAACAATATATTTGGGCTCAAAAAAAGGCAATTTTTCCGTATGTACTAACAGGTGAGAAAAGACTAATTTGCGATTAGTTTTTATGTTACCGGTTTGCAGTATCAGTAAAATTAACTCTTTATCACTGCTATTTTTAATTTAATGGCTATATTCATCATATAAATCATTTCTACCTATCACCTTTAATAACGTTTTTAGTTCAACTACACAATTAGTCATTTTATAGTAATCGGTAGCGCCGTAGTTTATTTAATTGCTTGGCAAATAAAAAATCAATACTTGATGCAAAACACAAAAATTTAAACTAGAGATAAAACGTATTCATACGCATACGTCATCTTTGCCAGTTTCTCCTCTAGGCGGATGCCGCTGAGAAAGTAGCTCTATGAGGTGCCTATAATCTTCACAATCTGCAGATGCATCCGCACACTCAACTGATTCAATTCTAGCATTTGATTAAGCTAAGTTATTTGTCAAGTCATCCATATAGTTGGGCGACTAACTGCCTTTATTTTCATTTGGTAAAGCGTTGATGTTACACTATTTGCATAGCCTTTTTTGCTACCATGTCAGCCGAGAATTCCCACTTAATGTCAAGAATTCCAGCTTGATTGATTCTGTGAGACAAATAACGTGTTGGTGGACAAAACTTTATTAATGTTTCAAAAAAGCTGTTTTGAAGAAAGTTTTTCGTGAGGCTTTTATCTTTAGCAGTATCGTTAAGGTAAACTGTATACCGCTAAGTGTTGATCAGTTTTAGCTGTCAAAAAGTTCTAAATGATTTTTATAAGGCAAATTCTTCATATCGCGTGTCATGAACAATTGTGTTTGGGTGTCGGGTAATTGCACACCAACTTCAACTCAGACGAGAGACGATATTGTGCAGAAAAAACTTTAACTAGATCAACATGTCTGAATTTTAAAACAAAACCGAACCTGCTAAGAAATGAGATTTTGAAAATGCTAGCAGAAATCAATTTTCTAGTTTAAAAACATTTTGAAGTTGCTGGAATAAAAAGCAACACGAAAGGCACTATATTATATTGCTAACTCCAAGTGGTTACGATCGATACAAAGCGTCTTACAAGCGAGAAACAAAACAACCAAGCGAGTCCTGAAGGAAGCAATGCTATTGAGAGATATATTCCAATTTACAAAGCCATCCCTAGACGCGTTTCGTCCTTCTAGACTCATCAGCAGGGCTTGCTAAGGGCCTAAGAGGTCCCCCCAATAGCATTAACGTTGACTTTTATAAAAACAAACTAACACAGAGCACAAGACTTACGTGCTGTTTACCTTTGAACGAGGTTCGTTTTGACGTACTTCTAGCCGCTCGACTATGGACTGAAACTGATATCCTTATGTGAAGGTGATCACACAAGCAGTGATTAGGCATAAAAGGTCTTCCAATGGTTACGAACTAAATGCGGTGCTTTAAGGCATGGCTGGAAGCACGTAGTGCATGGCAGCAAAACTCGGCGCGCGAGTAGGCCAGTTCTAACCGGGTTCGAATCAAATTATCACAAAGCACAAGACTTATGTGCCGTTTACTTTTGAACGAGGTAAGCGTACTTCTAGGCGCTCGACTTTGGACTGAAACTGATATCCTTATGTAAAGCTGATTACACAAGCAGTGATTAGACGTCAAAGGTCTTCCAAAAGTTACAAACTAAATGCGGTGCTTTAAGGCATGGCTGGCAGCACGTGGTGCATGGCAGCAAAACTCGGCGCGCGAGTAGGCCGGTTCCAAAGACGCGGGTTCGAATCCCACAGACGCGTTGCATTAACGCTGACGTTTAAGAATACAATGTACACATAAGGTTGAAAGGGCGCTTTACTGATTTCGGTGGGTCCCAAATGACTGCACCGCGGCTTATATAATGCACGACCGCCAAGAGGTCAACCACATCGCCTATTTCACCTCGAGCATAGCTACCGATTCCGACAACTAGCCCACCGCACGGGTAATAACTAGTGTGTTGCATAGCGTGACCCGATCAGCGATGTAACTAGCGCCGAAAACCACTTAACAATCACACGCGGAGATTACCCCACACAGTTCTTCGGCAAGGCTTGCGCGATCACAGTGCTCGAGCTACTAACTGGGCCCCCGCACCACAGGAGCACACCGCAACGGGCGTTTCACCGAACGATGAACTTGTTAACATGAACGGTACCAATGCTCCGGGCCTGGGTATTAAGCTTGGGGGGTGTATACATAGCGAGCGATATTATATAACTACAGAAAATATGTTTCAGTTATGTGAAAAGCTAAAAGTAATGATTTCGGTTATAACTTGACCTTGTATGAAGCACCAAATAGAAATGTATTGTTGAGACGGGAGTCGATAAGTGACGGGAGTCCATATCCTTCAAGGAGACGCTTAAAGTCTCATTGAGTACATGTTAAAAGTAATCAATAAACGCTATATTTTAGCACGAGAATTTGACTATAAACTTAAATTCATAAAAATTTTTCAATCTTGAAATTTTTAAGTGATCCAAAACATAAAAAATGATGAAAAGCAAGTTCATGGCATCTCAGAAAAATGTCAATGATAAACGATCTTATGCGAAATCGAACATAAAAAATGGCAATGACATGTTGTTGTTGTTGTTGTTGTTATCCGACCCCTTCCGAGGGATGGGGGCATGGCGGAAGATCCTTGTGTCCCAAAAGCCTGCCAACTTTCCATGGCATGGACCAGAGATCGCAAAGAGACAGCGAGTCATCAAAGAGCGAGCGGCGCAAAGAGTCCGTAGCTGGACAGTGCAGAATGAGTTGAAAGATGTTCTGGGACGAGTGTCCGCAGGCGCTGCAGGAAGGATTCCCAATTCTACCAATCCCAGAGAAATAAGAGCTTAACACAAGGCTGTGTCTGGTGCAGCGTAGACGAGAGAGAACACTGCGAGCGTGATGAGAAAGCACAAGCTCCTCGGTGGAAATTGACGAAACCTGTGTGTCGAAAAATTTAGATGAGACAGTACGCCTCCAGTCCGAGAAAAGACAAGAGTTAATACGAGAGACAAGAGGAGAGAGACTACAAGGGATTGCAGACGGCACGAGTAGCGCTCCCTGTCTGACCAGCTTATTAACCGCGTCGTTTCCCGGAAGAAAAGAATGTCCGGGGACCTATTGTAGCCTGATCGAACTGGAGGAGAGAGAAAACAGTTCCTGCCAGAGAGATTAAGGTAAGAGGAAAGATGGAGGAGAGGACAGAGTGGCGAGGACAGAACGAGAGTCGGATAGAAGGAGAAGAAAAGTGGCAGACTTGTTAGTGCTGCCGGGACCAGCAAAGAGCATGCAGAATGGCGCAGGCTTCAGCAGAAAAATTTGAGCATACTAGGCCTGCTGAAAAGGAAAAAGTGTCCTCAGTGCCACAGAGAGAGCATTTGGAAAGTACGCCAAAGCCGCCCTTGCCAAAAGGAAAAGGAACAGAGCCGTCAGTCCAGAGCACCAAATCGTAAGATAGGAGAGAGTCAAGGTGAGCGAGAGCCGCACCTTGGCGAGAGAGGGGGGGATCAGAGTGGGAGCATGGAGAGAAAAGAGTAAAATCCACAGTAAAGGAAGGCATGTTCCAAGGAGCTGAGAGCGGGTAAGCAAGGAGAGCCTCCCTAAGGGAAGTAGATGGAAGCATGAGCAAGTGAGTGTACGCAAAAGCTCTCCAAGAGGATCTGCCGAGTCTTGGTTTCACTTCAACTTGGGCCAAACCTTAAATGGGAAAGGAGATTGGAAGACGAAGAGCCAGCTTATAAGATGTTTAAATATATAACCTAAAATGTAGCATGACAGAGCGAAATGAGTCAGGGTGACTTGTAGGGTAAGTAGAGAAGCCTCGGATAGAAAAAGGGGGATATGGGAGGACGAGAGGCAGCTTGAGATAGCGAGACTAGTTGCTCGGTGAAGGCGTTCATATTTGGTGATATTGGCAACGCTTAGGAAAGGAAACCATCCAAGTGAAGCGTAAGTGAGAAGGGGTCGAAGAAAAGCTTTATACAGAAGAGAGAGGGACTCCTTAGAGGAGCCCCATGAAGAAGCAGAGATACAGCGTAAGGCCTTGAGACGAAGAAAAACTTGGCCTTTAGCAAAGATACGTGTTTAGAAAACGAAAGAGTGCGGTCGAAGATGGCCCCAATAAAAGTTGGAGTGGGATTGAAACGGAGGCGGGAGTTGAGTAGGAGGAGGTTGGGCTGGAGGTTAGCTTGCTTGGAATCCACTGAGAAGAAGCAGGCGTCACATTTGCTTAGATTGAGAGGAAGACGCCAGTATTCAGACCAGTGATCCAATCGAAACAGAGCTCCTTGTGTGGCCTCCACCACTGTAGGAACCGAGGTGGAGGAGGACCAAATGGCCAGATCGTCGGCATAAAGAGAGCAGCTGACGGAAGAAGGCAGAGAAGCAGGGAGATAATTAATGAAAAGAGAGAAGAGTACAGGGCCAAGAACGGATCCTTGCGGAACACCTTGACGGACTCCAAAGGAACAATATCTGTGATTTTGTTAAATTACGCAAGCGGCCTATCAAAAAAGAAAGATGGAGTCCAACGGGCAACGCAAGGAGGGAGGTCAGCTAAAACGAGTTTATGGAAAAGGGCTGGATGCCAGACAGAGTCAAAGCTTTCGAGAAATCAATAGCAGAAAGGATCGTCCAAGAGCCCGGTTTGGGTTTGTTAAACCCATCCGAAATGGAATGAGCAAGGAACAGAGTTTGATCTAGAGCATACCGTCCAGAGCGGAAACCGGTCTGGCAGGGAGAGAGAATGGAATTAGACTCCAGAAAGAAGAGAAGACGAGATAGTATGATGCGTTCAAAAAGCTTTGATACGCAGGAGGTGAGAGAGATAGGCCGGAAGGAGGCAGGAGAGTCGAGAGGCTTTCCCATCTTATGAATAGGAATAATGGAAGATGTCTTCCAGATGGAAGGAAGGAATGCAAAGTTCAGGAGAGATTGAAGAAAATATGAAGGAAAAAATCCATGCCACAGCAAGGAAAGTGCTTTAGCATGGGGTAGGCTACTTTGCCTGGGCCAGTGGCAGTGGACAAGAAGAGGTTAGAGCCAGCCGCAAGAAATTCAGTGGGGGAGAAGGGAGAGCAAAATGACAAATGAGAGTCCTTCAGAATACGTGGATCGGCGGAGCTGGGAATGGTAGCCTCTGGCTCTGCTACTCAGGGCCTTTGGCTGGGAGATAGAAAAGTGGGATCTCAGGTAATCGATGAAGACGGAAGCCGACTCCTTCAGAGGGGAACAGTTGAGAAGTTAGAAAACGAGGAAGATGAGGAAGAAGAGCCAGCGACAGAGCGAAGGAGAGCGTACGCAGATTTAGGGTTAGATTTGGGTGAGAGAAAAGAGCAAGTCACCTGCCATGCTTTAGCCTTGGCCTTGGCAATGACCGACGAGGCACGTCGGAAAGCAGAGATGAAAGCCTGGCGATCTTTATCACTTTTGTGAGTGGCAGTGAAAGCTTTACATCTTTCACTAACCGCTTCTTCCACTTTAGCGAACCACCAGGCTTTAGAATGGCGTCTGATGCGGCCAAAAGGAATGGAAGATTTGGCCGCATTCAATGTCAGAGAGGTAAAAAGAGCAACAGCAGAAGAAAGAGAAAGAGACGAGTATTCCTCTGCAGAAGAACAGTGAGAGTCAAAGTAGAAGGTAAAGTTATTCCAGCGAGCTTTCGGAAAATTGAAGAAAGGGGGGACGCTCGTCTTTCGCCCCAACGACCAGAGAGAGAAGGGCAGTTAGTAGAATCGATAGGTGATCAGAACACAAGTCCTGAAGCACCTCCCAGGAGCAAGATAGAGCAAAAGAGGAGGGAGCAAACGAAATGTCAGGGGAGGAGCGACTGCCAGAGGAGCGATGGAGAAGAGTAAGTGTGTTAGGGTCATTGAGGGGGAGGAGGTCAGAAAAGATGAACCAATTGAATACTTTTTTCCCACGGAGGTCGGAAGTACCTTTTGAGTCTCAGAGGGGTGATGGCAATTGAAGTCCCCCAGAATGAAGAAATTTTTGGAGGACGAAAGAAAGAAGGGAGAAAATGAGTCGGTCCTCCCATCCGTCCGAGAAGAACGAATAGAGGGAGCATAAACATTAAGAAATAAGAGCGTCGAGAATTTGTTTAGTGAGATGTTGACCCCTACATACTCAGAGTAGGGGTCAAGGGAAGAAAGAGAGGAGGTAAAAAGTTCAGAAAAGGATAAGCCCTACTTGAAGAATATGATAACGCCGCCGCTAGCGTGCGGCATTAGGAGAAAGAATGCCAGACAAGGAGTGGGAGCAATCAGATCGCAGAGCAGAGAATCCAGGGATCTAGAAAGGGGAAAATGAATTAAGGTTAGATTCCTGGATACAAATAAGGTCAACGGGATGAGACAAAAGAAAGTGTAAAAGTTCAGTGCTCCTGGCTTGGAGACCCCCAGCATTCCATTGAAGAACCCTGAGGCATTTAGGATGGAAGAGGAAGCAGGAGATGTAGAGAGACAGCCAGAAGCAAGAGGCGGTAGTGAGAGTGCAGAGGGAAAAGATAAAAAATGGAAGGAACGGGGATAAGATGTTTAAAGGCGAGGGTGGGGTGGAAGTGCTGCAATAGCAGAGGAGGGTCGGATTGAAAAGTGGAGGTATACAAGCTGGAGGAGACCACGGAGGAAGTCACAGTGTTATCTCCAGAAAAAACAAGGGCGCAGCAGGGGGCAACTCCAGGAGTGAGAGCTGCCAAGAGTTCTGAATTTAGAAAAGGAGAGTAGTGAGCACTTTAAATTGACCCATTTGGATCAGGAGCAGCATTGCATTGACCTACCCCGCCAGGTCACATTTCTAGCGTACACTGAACACGAAAAGACGGGATCAGGGTTAGGATGAACGTAGCCGCTCATAAGGAGAAGGAGAAGAATGAGGAGAAAAAGACGGGAAAGAGAAGGGCAGGAGAAGGGAGAAGGCAGATGGCCGATTTTAAAGAAGCTGTGTGCTGTTCTTCTGCGGTCGTTCAGGGGGCAGCAAGGCAAAAAATTGTTTGTGGGATTGGAGTTCCCGGGGTAACTGGGACCCTAGGGAAGACCAACAGTCATTTCAACCCAACTCAAAAGGGGTCGGGGTCCGCACCATCACGTTGAGGCGGCTGTTGATTGGTGCAGGGCAATGACATAGGAGTAACACTTTGTAATGTATGGTAAGGGGAATCATGATGCAAGGTGAAAACCTGTTTTAAAGATCAAGGTTTCCAAAGTAAGTTACTTGCCGCTATCAGCTTCAAGTTCAAGAAAAAACTTTTTTGAAAATCAACTTTTTCTAAGCGACTTCCACGTTGTTTTGCGACTTTTTTCAATATTTTTCCCACTGTCAATTTTCTGAGGAGGGACGGTAGCTAACAAGATTTTGGCCGGCTGAACAATGCCTTGAAGAGGTTCATTCTCATAATCCCCCTATTTTTGCGCCTAGGGTAATAAGCAATTCCTATGCTATATGACAGCGGTGGCGAAGCTGCTGCTTTCGATCCGCATGCAACTCTTTTGACTTATGGTGCTTCCATTAATAGTGATGCCGTCCAGAAGTATGCACGCTGCTGCCTGCAAAAAAGAAAAGAGGTCTTTAATTCTGTATGGAAAACACGTCAATTCAGTCGTTGAAAATATTAACTTCTCAAATAAAGGTCTTCACCTCTAATTTGGATGCAAAATACCTCAGCTTAAGATTTGAAAACATCAATTTCTAAAAGTATCGTCTGTTTTTAAGGGAAAACTTTGTTGCAGTTTTTTCAAATTTGATTTTTATCATATTTTGCTCTTGCGTAAAGCCAGTTTGACCACCCATGCTGTGTTCATTAGTAACGCTAGCGATCAGGATTCTTAAGCTATGCACCATTTAGGAATTGTAAAACCTGTAGGAAATGTTCACAAAAGCATTCAATGAAAAATACATGTAATGTAACACTATGTGGTTCCAAAACTTAATTTTTTGCCACCCAAATTTTAGCAAAAATTGAAATCTCCTATTGTTTTCAATCCTGTACAGCTGAAGGCTCTTTTGTCTCAAGACAAAGTTGAAGACTTTATTTTTTTAGAGATTTAAGTTTTGCAGTGCTGCCTTTTTGCTTTTGCTGCTCAAAATAAAAGTAAAGAGTTTTATTGGAGATCAAGTTTTCAAATCCACCGGCGACTTTTATGAAAATGCCAGGGACCTTATTGGAGATCACGATTCACTGTTTGGGGGCCTCGGATCTAAAATAGAGGAATTTTAAGGGTCGTCATTTCTATGCGTTTTAGCTCATTCGTTATTGAGCAAAAAAATATTGTCTTTCGTAAATAAACCATTATTTTATCAGGCTTTCAGCAACACCTTGCACGCTTTAACTAAGTTGATAAAAATGTGCCAAAGTGAAATGACTAAAATACTAAACACCTCGACAAAATTTTGTCAATTGCATATCGAAATTCAGATTTAAGTAAATTTTGTAAGTGTAAAAATATCACCCCCGGACTATCTATTGTTAAAATTTGCGCAATTCACTATTTGAACCGGTGAAACAATCTTAATGTAAGATTGTTTTGAAACGGTAAATTGCAAAGCTTTTAAAATCAGTTAATTGATTTGTGGTTGAAAATTTAAAGATTGCATGAAGTAACATACTCGTACATCCTTTTTGTTTGTGACTATATTTAAGACAAATAGTCAGAAAGAAAGTTACAGAAACTAATGTCGCTTTTTTATCAGAAAAGAAGTAGCCGCTTTTCTGCCTGAAGAAAATAAGGAATGCGTTCTGCATTGTATCAGCCTTTTCTCTAAAGCATAATCTCACTGACGAAAAGCTTTGGAAATATGTTGCAACCAGTTTGTTTTCGATTGAAATTGTAAAATTTAGCAGTAGATAGCTTTGATTTTAATGGTAATCGTTTTTAAAATAAATAATGTGAAACCTGGTAAGAATAAGAATATTTTACTGCAGTTTTTGTAAACGTGAGCGTACACCGTGATTTTCTTACACATTTTCTGAAAAAAGATTTTTGTCTTGATAAAATATTAATACAGTTTAAACAAATATTTTTTTTATTTTCTGTTTGGTAGTAGTGTTTTACAAGCGCCTACAAAAAATAGCTTTGTGTAACGAAATAACTAGCAATCATTGAAGGCCGAGCTATTTGTCGGTAACAATAGCTTTGCATGATGATGATAAATTGCGCGTTTAAACTCTTCTACGTTTGCGTGGTTGTGCCCTTTAAAAAAAACTCTCATCGGCGATTTCCCACGTTTGGTCGAGCGTTTGTGGTAGAAATAAACCGTTTCCATTGCGCACACTCTAAACTATAAAAAAATTCACCGCAAACTTAGCACCGGCGATCGATGCTGAAAAGACTCTAGTTGTAACAAAGACTAAACATGACTCGAGTTGTGTGCACGAAATGACATTACACGATTCGAGACTTCAAGCGACTGGTTCCTAACACTGCTCTACCCCATTTACATTCTTATGAACGGGTACAAATATACAAAACATAACAAAAAGATTTAATCACTTGCTAATACAGTGGAGAACCGGGTCACGTGCAACGTAATTTACAGAGGTGTACATTAGATTTCTCGGTCGTACTTCGCAGCCTCTGATTGCCTTTACATTGTTTGAATGGCGCAAGTGCTCCAAACCTCACCTAAGTTTAACGCAAAAGGCTTCTCTTAAGCATCACATAAAAACAAAATCTATCAAACATCACTACGTACTGTGGTTAATCTACCTTTAGCACATTGGTTGGCCTTTCAAATCTTTTGAAATACGAGTAATTCTTGTAGCAACTACATAATTTTTTGTTTTGATTCATCAATACACCTTGTTTTTCCTTTCATTCAAGTTGCATCTCTATAGTCCAAAGTTGAAGTAACATACCTGTTTAGCTGCAAACTTAAGGTTACTTTGTTTATTTTAACTTTACAAATACCTCGATATCTTCGTTTTCTGTTTATTGATGCGGTAATTTTTGTTCAATTTGAGGTGCCACATGCTTTATTTTGAGAATCCTGCATTAAATACGTGGGTCTACTGTAGTATTTATTAGATTTTGGTTTTTTACTGCAAAATTAGGTTCAGTTTTAACATAATTTATTGTATAAATATTTGTCCGCTTAAACTGTCAAATGTTTGCCAATCATTATCATGAGAAAAGCATCAATAATGTCGAGGTTTTAGACAAGCTCAGGAAGTTTGCCCCTTTCTTAGATTCTCGTTCCTGGGCTCTTTTTAGAAAAATCAGCGCGGCACGCAGGACTCCACCAAAACAAACAAATTAGTCCCAGATGTCTTAACATGATTAACTGCAGAAATCTATAAGAATTCAATTTCAATAAAAAATTAATAATAAATATTTAAAATAACAAAAATGTACTTATTTATGTCTCCAGCTTGATAATTGCTGGTTATTTGTTGTCTTAAGAATGCAGATATGATAACTAATGATTATTGATGTGATTGCTTAGGTTAAGGTTGGTCAAAGCTTTTGAATACATTCTTTTTTACTAAAACAGCTATAAGATAAGTTGCTGTAAGAACTGAACTGTAGATGCTGAATTTTGGGCTTCGGGTCAATTAGCCCTCTCCTGACTGTGTTTATGCCAAGAGCAAGGAACATAGGACCAGCCAGAGGTTTTAAGTTTTATAGGCAACAAAAAGTTTGATAAAGCACATTTATTGCTCAAATCCAATGATGGTATTATGGAAATACAGTTAAACTTCTGTGACTCTGAACAAAGAGAAAGAACTTTTAGTAAGGTAGACAATGTTTAACATGGTCTTTACTAGTGTATACATTAGTTGCGACAAAAAGCCTTCTTATAAAGCTTTATATCTTAGTATTATTGATAAGTCAGGGTGACTTCATTTGAGAGCAGAGCTTTATGCTAAAACGATTGGGGCGAAATTCGCATCGGCAGCCTCCTGATAATTGGTTAGATACTCTACCATTTGAGCCATAGAACGTCAAGTTTTTATACTGCTAACTTGCCTCTATAACCTTAGCACCTAGCTATTTGCTGCTTATAATCCAAGATTTAAAACTTTGTGATGGCATAAAGCTTTGTGATGGCACGAAGATTCGTGATGGCATAAAGACATATATATTGAGATGAGGAGAGGTTACGTACGAAAGTTACCGAAAGTATCCCTTCTTATGAAGTCAAAAAGTAATGACTATGAAATGCCAAAATCATGTTTTACGATTACCTAATTAAGTAATCTAGCCAAAAAAAGCGGATGTTATAAAAGGGGGAAAACAATATTCATCCAATAACCACTCATAAACAATAAGGTGGTAAACACAGCTGCGAATAATATGCCGCTTACACTTTCGCCCCTGTGAAGCTCATCTGGCAAATGAGAACACTAGATACCCTCCAATGATAATAGGGGGTAAAAACACTGATACCAGTCACCAAGAAAATTAAAAGTACATCCTAGATATTGCGAGTTTATGCAAAATATTTCGAAAAGCTGCAATGCTGCTGCACTATGCAGGATATTCTTATTTATAAAGATATACACAGAAAAATATTACAAAAAATAAATAAAATAAAATGCCAAAATCATATCTTTTATCTGTGATATTTTAGTATATTTATTGTGTAATACAGAATTTTGGTATATTTTTATTTTTTGTGTTAGGTTTGGTATGTATATTTTTGTATATTATTATATTATATTTGGTATGTATATTATTTTTTATATACACAAGAAAATTCATAATGTTCGTCTGTGTATACCCTAGCAATCGGTGAACCCTGCATAGTGCAGCAGCATTGCAGTTTTTGAAAAACTTTTGCATAAACTCGTAATATCTAGGATGTACTTTTAATTTTCTTGGTGACTGGTGTCAGTGTTTTTACAGCCTATATCATTGGACGATATCTAGAGTTTTCATTTGCCTGATAAGCCCCCTGAAAGCGAAACTGTTAGTGGCGAATTATTCGCAACTGTGTGCAGAGCCTTATTGTTTTTGAGTGGTTATTTAATAAAAAAATTTTTGTGCGAGTGTGAAGGGCTAAAACGATTCCGGTAGGATTCGAACCCACATTCTGCTGATTACCGTAAGATGCTCTACTTTTTGAGCTATGGAATGCCAAACCCTCGCATTGCTAATTTGTCCCTCCAAGCATAGCACTCTTGCTAGATGCTCTTATACACATGCTGCTACTAAAGCTAACAACCTACAGTTAGTCCTAAAACCTTCTAGGAAGAAAAATTTGAAATGAAAAGACGTTTTTCCACATCCTACATTTAGAAAAATTTTTCATTTTATTCCATTCTATATTTGATATCTTTCATGCCATTTCATTCGTACTTAAAAATCTTCCATTCCATCTTCCATGCCTTTTCCATACTTAAATATTATTCTAAATCTTTTTCTATCTCTCTAATCACAACAGAAAAAACGAGTAAACAATAAACAAATTCAGTAAATTATGAAGACATATTTATTCTGTCCTAAAAAATTTTCCCAAAATTGGAGTAAATTTTAATGACCCTGTTTTGGTAGAAAACACTTTCGGATTTACAAGATGGCGCTTTTCGTTTTGGGTGATGCTTTTTGAAACCGCTTTAATTTTTCAAATTGAAGTGTTTTATCGGCCTAAAGACAAGTTTTCCTTTTGATCACAGAGGTTTTTCCAGTGACTGTTGGAGAATGTTATACTAGTTCGCATGGTATACTTGACGTGGCATTGTTTTCAGACAGAGGACTTCCTTGACTTGCCGGCTGCCTTTTTCTGACATATCGATGCAAAAGCAACAAACGCTAACAATTGCTGTAGATGGTTTTAAGAAAACATTTTTTAATTCAGTAATTTTTGTTGATTTACCAACTATAATATCGTCAAGATTTTCTTCTGATATTCAAGCCTTCAGGGGGTAAGTTGAGCAACTGCAACAAAAGATTATGTTTAAACTTCTTTGAATAGATTTATGTTATTCGTGTCAATGCTCAATTTTTCGTTATATTAAAAGTTGTTGAAAATCATTGTTTTTGTTTTTTCAGAATTTTTAAGAAATTGTGTTGTACATTACACTACGTAACACAATTTTTGTTTGGCTACTTTTTTCAATGCCCCTTTTTGTATTTTTAAGCGCTGAGTTTAAAAATCCGGTTAGTTTTTGTGTATCATCGTTACTTTTTAAGATATTCATACTTTTTGTTTTATCCGACCTAGCTGTAGGTAGCAGATTGTGTTCTACCTTGCAGTAGATTCTAACTGCATATCAAGGTTTCATTCAATGGATATTAAACGCAAAAGCCACTTTGAAAATGGTTCACAAAAAAGAAGGTGTGAAGATAAACATAACACAGTTTTTTTCAAATAATAATAGTCATTCAAAAATGCACTGTTGAGCGAGCTTTTCTTTTATGACCACTCTTACCTTGCCTTATCAAAGACCAAATGTAGTCTCCCATCATTGCACTTTCTCAGCGCCCTTTATATCGTCTTTCCATTTACTTAATATCCTAGTGAAATCTCTCACCATGCTCTTCACTGAAGTCACCAAGATTTTCTTGAAAGAAGTCCAGATGAGAGCATAAAAAGTGAAGTTTTACGGATATGCGACAACCCATGTTTTGGTAACTTTTGATAAGCTTTTTCACTAACTCTTTGTAATTTGGATCCTTTTTGTTTTCCAAAAATTCATCAACCACACCTCGAAATGCTTGCGACGCTTCCATTTCTGTGTCATTTATTTTTTCTTCCAAGGTTTTAGACTTTAACATTGTGTTTATCTGGGGACCAACGAATATTTCGCCTTTTATTTTGGCCTCTGATAGCCTGGGAAACGTTGAACGGATTTCTTGAAAAACTTCTCCAAAATCCAAAGCTTAAACAAACTGTTTTACTAGACCTAATTTGATATGAAGTGGTGGCAGTAAAACCTTTTCCCGGCTTATAAGAGGCTCCCTAATGACGTTGTACATTCCTGGTGTTAGTTTTTCCCGTGACGGCCAATGAATTTTCTCGTAGTGCTCACCATCAGCTCTACTATTCCACAAGCACAAAAAGCCAGAGTGTTTTGTGTATCCACCCTGCAGACCCAGCAAAAATCCTAGCATATTGAAGTCAACACAAACATACCACTTAAACTGAGCATAATTGATTTTAATTAGCAGTTGTTTGACATTTTCATAGTCTTCTTTCATCTGCAGTGAATAAGCAAGTAAAATTGATAGATATATATTGCCATTGTGAAGTAACACCGCTTTAAGACTTTTGGTAGAACTGTCAATGAAAAGCCGCCATTGAGCAGGATCATAATCCATTCCAACAGCACGAAACAGGGCTTCTACATCTTTGCAATAGCAAAGGTCTTCAACAACATCAAAATAGACAGAAAACTCCCAGTGTCTCTTCCTGTAGGCAGTACTCTTGCAGTCATCACCAAGCAGATTCCACTCATTTAGTCTGGATGTTAGTAACTTTGCTCCAGATTTTGTAAGACCCAGATCACGTATTAAATCATCCAATTCTTGTTTAGTCGGAAAATGAGGTTCTTCACTTGTTGTTGGTGCATATTCTGTATCAATGTCTGAATTTTCACTTGCTGTTGCTGAGTCTTCACTTTAGTCCGTTTCTACCTGAAATGATAAAGAACAAGTACGTAGCAAGAAATTGGATCCAGTCTCAGAACATATAAATTACTGTTAGTTACATTTCCCACAGAAAATTACTCATTTTCGAAGGTGGGTTTGGAACTGGTAAGGCAAAAGTGTGAGAAACAGGTGCAATTGATGAGGTTATACTTGGATGCGTCATAGCTCTTACTCCTCTAACCATGCGATACTTCGAAATGTTTATCATACAAAAATAGCAATCATCATGATGATTTTGGGGCTCTCTCCAAACTCCGGGAAATGCAAATGACATAGCTCTTCCAGAACCCCTCAACCATCCTTCAAGAGTAGATCGACAGCTGCCACAGATTACATGTGGTGCCCAGGACTTGTCCTAATTGCTAATCTCCATTCTAAAATATAGTCTATAAGCTGTCCAATACTTTGTTTCTCTCACAATTTTATACGAAGAGTGTTGGTCGCTGATGTAATATCCACATACATACCAAAAGCAATCTGGTGAAGTTTTGCACTGTCTACTAGCCATTTTTATTACACTATTTAAACGAGAAACTCAATTAAGATTAACACAAGACTTAACTCTATAAAATATAATCATAGAGGACTACTGAGTAGGCTGTTGACATACATGGCTGGATGTTAGGTCCCTGACTACAACGCCGAACTTCTCTCTGCAAATACTGCACATGGCTTTCTAATCAGACTATTCTGAATTTCATAGGCTGAAATAAAACGAAACTGAGGACTGATAGTAATAAAAGCACTTTTGTCAGTGAGATTTTGCACTCCCATATGCCCATTCACTCCTTCAAGTAAATAAAACACCGATTTAGAACATAATAATGTTGACAGAGACAGATCACAGCAAGCATAATTGCATAAGAAATCTGCAGTTAACGGAAAATCTTAAAAAACGGAAATCGTTGTATCTTTAAAACAATAAATGATAGAAAAAAACTGATATAATTTTTGGAATCAGCGCTTGAAAAAATTAACCAAGCAAATTTTTTTTAAATTTTGTCACCTAATATTATTTGAGAAACATTTTAAAAATACATTTGTTTATCATCTTGAAATTTTTAGAAAAATTGGTGTCATGCATTAATTTTAAATTTTTTGAAAAGTTTAAAATTTAAAGTTTGTTTAGAATTTATCTTTGTGTCTTATTTAAAAATTTTCTTCTAAAATTATTGTTGTTTACAATTTTATAATCTCGTATTGTAAATTATTGTTTTAAAAATTTTTTTTAAATTACTAGTTTTTATCATTTTAAAATAACAACTTAAAAAACTGCAGACAGTGACACTGTTTCGACCTATCAGGTCATTGTCTGCAATTTGCTCAAAGTGCATCTTCTGGCCTTTTGTTTTACTTTAAGAACTTAAAAACGCTTACAGGTTTCTACTTGCATGCTGTACAAGAGTGTTTTTTGTTTGGTTTTGGAAATAAAATTACAATAGCTTGAACTTTTTAGCAAAATATGAAGTTCTGCATTTTTTCGATTTGAAGTAATAGCTAAAAGATTTTATATTTTTGCGTCTTTCGTACAAAAGCGACTTAATTTTTTTTGTTATTTAAATTACATTATGTCTGACGCTATATTTTGGCCTACGCTCGTTAGCAAGCAAAAATTATGGCTCAACAATTGCATTGCCTGCGCGATGCAACTAGTTGCGAAAACAAATGTGTCGTGCACAGAGAAAGCAACTGTCTGTGACGATTATAGCCAGTAACTACTGCGGAACTGACTAACGTTACTATGTTAACATGAGGCTAAATGATAAATTAACCTTAATATAAGATTTTTGCATTATCGCCTGCGGCTCCCTATTGGGAAAAGTTCATTCTTCGAAGCTTACATCCGACTAAATTGGATACTTTAAGATAAGCCTGTGAAATGTGCAAGTTAAAACTTTCTTTACAAAGAAGCGTTTCCTGCTACGGAAAGACATATGTTAATTTTTGTGCTGTTAGACTAAGTCTTACGTTATTTAATTTTTCAGCGGGGGTCGAAATATTTCAATACCCCTCAGCAGTGTCACTGGTTTACAAAATGCAGAGCTTTTGGTGGGAAGCGCGATAAAGGTAGGCTACTGATTAAATCCGTAATGTAAAGATAAAATGTTTAAGTAATATACATTTAAGATAGCGTAATCATTGGGCTGTGGCAAAATTGTAGTTCTGCCAGACCTGTACATTTGCAACGACTGCCACTTATTTACGAGTGATACAAGTTCACAAAGTTCTGATAAAACTTTTGGTAGAGTGGATCTGATTTATTTTCCACAAGTGTGACGTTTTAGGCCATGCTTTATTTAAAGCCTTAAGCCACTTACCACTCGCCAACAGCATTAAAGGAACTTGGTAGGTCTAAAGAGTGTAACTGCATGCAGTTCGAGTAGAGTAGTAATTTTTGCACACAAGTATCATTTACCATAGATTTCGTTTTTCGCCAGGAGGAGTAGTCTTGCCCCATCTGCAATCATATGTTTGAGTAAGCGCTAACTCTCAGACCGTAAAATGTCACTTCACCAACTCTTCGCTCATCTACCTTTTATCAAATTTTACTCTCTTCTCTGTCGCAAACATCAAATAGACCTACTATAACTTAATTTTCAACAGCTTTGTTCTATTAACGAAGTTTTAAAATCGGTCGATTGCCTTGTCCCACGTCAACGAGACGTAGCTTCAAGAAAGCGAAAACGAAGGGAAGCAAACGGTAAATGTTTTCATTTTTTGGATATTTTTATTTTGATAATAAACATTAGCGCTTAAACGAAATTTACTTTTGATGTGAAAATTTTGAGCCTATACTTTACCTTACTTTTATTATTTTGTAAGGCGATCGCGGATGGGTAAACATTTCCCTAAAAAATATGTTTTTTGAAGTCTTACTAAAAAAATACTTTCTTCACCCGGTAGCGTAGTGAGGCTGCTTGCCTAGCATACGCAAAAGTGTCTTACTAAGTACCAACTGACCTTTCAAAATCGAGTATACGAATTTTCAGACCACTTACGTCTAAAGACTATATTTTTCCTAAGCAAATTAATAAGTCGTAAAATTGACAATAAATTAATCTGCTCCTAGTGCCTAAGAGTTTCTGAACGAACAGAGCTTTTACGCTGTCGCTATTACGGAGTACGGGCTTCTTCGCTAAGATTTTGCTTCTCCTTGTTATAAAAGCCAGTTACAAATATTTCCTGTTGTTGTTGTTGTTGTTGTTGGTTACCCGACCCCTTCCGAGGGATGGGGGCATGGCGGAAGACCATGGAGCCCCAGAAGCCGGGCAACTCCCCAGGGTCTGGACCAGAGGTCGTAAAGAGACAGAAAGTCGCCAAAGAGTGAGCGGTGCAAAGAGTCCGTAGCTGGACAGTGCAGAATGAGATGAGAGATGTCCTGGGACGAGTGTCCACAGGCGCTGCAAGAAGAATTCTCGATTCTGCCAATCCTGGAGAGATAGGAACCTAAAAGAAGGCTGTGTCCATTGCAGCGAAGACGAGAGAGGACACAGCGAGCATGACGAGGGAGCACAAATTCCTCAGTGGAAATTGAGGGAACCTGTGTGTCAAAATACTTTGAAGAGACAGAACGCCTCCAGTCCGAGATAAGACGAGAGTGGATACGAGAGATAAGAGGAGAGAGACTACAAGGGATTGCGGAGGGCGCAAGCAGCGCTCCCCGTCTGGCAAGCTCATCAGCTGTGTCGTTCCCCGGGAGAAACGAGTGTCCGGGGACCCATTGTAGCGTGATAGAACAGGTGGAGAGAGAAGACAGTTCCTGCCAGATCTGCCACAGAGTTTGAGATAACAGGAAAGGTGGAGGAGAGGACAAGGTGGCGAGGACAGAACGAGAGTCAGACAGGAGAAGAAGAGAAGAGAAATGGCAGACTTGTTGGTGCTGCCGAGACCAGCAAAGAGCATGCAGAATGGCGCAGGCTTCAGCGAAAAAACGTGAACATACTGGGCCTGCCGAAAAGGAAAGAGTGGCCTCAGTGCCACAGAGAGAGCAGTTGGCAAGAACGCCAGAGCCGCCCTTGCCAAGAGGAACAGAGCCGTCTGTCCACAGTACCAGATCGTGAGGGGGGAGAGAGTCAAGGTGGGCGAGAGCCGCACCTTGGCGAGAGTGAGGGGGATCAAAGCGAGAGCATGGAGTGGGAAGGGTGGACACTACCGTGAACGAAGGAAGATTGCAAGGAGGACAGGGAGGGCAAGCAACAAGAGCCTCCCTAGAACAAGTAGAAGGAAGCATGAGCCGGTGAGTGGACGCAAAAGCTCTCCAGGACGATCTGCAGAGTCTTGGTTTCACTCCTAGTCTGGCCAAACCTGAAATAGGAAAGAAGGTTGGGAGACGAAGAGCCCGCTCATGAGAAAAAAGAGTAAAGTGAGTCAGAGTGACTCGTAGGGGAGGTAGAGAAGCCTCGGTGAGTAGTAGAGGGATAGGGGAGGACGAGAGGCAGCCGGTGATGGCGCGACTGGCCGCTCGGTGAAGGCGTTCCAATTTGGTGATATTGGTAGCGCTTAGGAAAGGAAACCATCCGGGTGAAGCGTAAGTGAGAAGGGACCGAAGAAAAGATTTATACAGAACAGAGAGGGACTCCTTAGAGGGGCCCCATGAAGAAGCAGAGATACGGCGAAAGGCCTTGAGACGTGGGAAAAACTTGGCCTTCAGCGAAGATACATGCTTAGTAAAGGATAGAGTGCGGTCGAAGGTGACCCCGAGAAAAGTTGGAGTGGGATTAAAACGGAGGCGGGAGCCGAGTAGGAGGAGGTTGGGCTGGAGGTTAGCCTGGTGGGGATCCACTGAGAAGAAGGAGGCCTCACATTTGCTCGGATTGAGAGGAAGACACCAGTACTCAGACCAGCGCTCCAATCGAAACAGAGCTCCTTGTGTGGCCTCCACCACTGTAGGAACCGAGGGGGACCAAATGGCCAGATCGTCAGCGTAAAAAGAGCAGCTGACGGAAGAAGGCAGAGAGGCCGGAAGATAATTAGTGAAAAGAGAGAAAAGTACAAGGCCAAGAACGGATCCTTGCGGAACACCTCGACGGACTCAAAAGGAACGGTTTTTGTGATTTTGATAAACCACGCAAGCGCGCCTGTCAGAAAGGAAAGATGGAGTCCAACTAGCAAAGCAAGGAGGGAGGCCAGCCGAAATAAGTTTGTGGAAAAGGGCGGGATGCCAGACAGAGTCTAAAGCTTTAGAGAAATCGATAGTAGACAGGATCGTCCGAGAGCCCGGCCTGGGTTTGTTAAACCCATCCGAAATGGACTGAGAAAGGTATAGAATTTGATTGAGTGTAGACCGACCAGGGCGGAAACCGGCCTGGCGGGGAGAGAGAATGGAATTAGATTCCAGAAAAAAGAGAAGACGAGATAGAATGATGCGTTCAAACAGCTTTGATACGCAGGAGATGAGAGAGATAGGCCTGAAGGAAGCAGGAGAGTCGAGAGGTTTTCCCATCTTATGTATGGGAATAATAGAAGATGTCTTCCAGATGGAAGGAAAGGAATGTGAAGACCAAGAGAGATTGAAGATGTGAAGAAGAAAATCCATGCCAGAGCGAGGAAGATGCTTTAGCATGGGATAGGCAACTTTGTCTGGGCCAGTGGCAGTGGATGAGAAGAGGTTGGAGGCAGCCGCAAGAAATTCCGCGGGAGAGAAAGGAGAGCAAAAGGACGAGTGAGACTCCACAGAGCACGTGGCTCGGCGGAGCTCAGTGAGGTAGCCTCTGGCTCTGCTTCGCAGGGCCTTTGGCTGAGACACGGAAAAGTGAGACCTCAGGTAAGCGGCATAAACCGAAGCCGATTCCCTGGGAGAAAAACAGTTGGGAAAGTTAGCAGAGGAGGAAGACGAGGAAGGAGAGCCAGCGATAGAGCGAAGAAGTGAGTGCACAGATTTAGAATTAGATTTAGGTGAAAGAGAAGTGCAAGTCGTCTGCCATGCCTCAGCCTTGGCCTTGGCAATGACCGACGAGGCACGCCGAGAGGCGGAGATGTAAGCCTGGCGATCTTCATCACTTCTGTGAGCAGTAGCGAAAGCCCTGCGTTTTTCACCAACTGCTTCTTCCACCTCAGCAGACCACCAGGCCTTAGGAGGGCGTTTAATGCGGCCGAAAGGAATGGAAGATTTGGCCGCATTCATTGCCAGAGAGGTAAAGAGAGCAGCTGCAGAGGAAAGAGAAAGAGACGAGTATTCCTCTGCAGTAGGACAGTGAGTGTCAAAGTAGGAGGCAAAGCCATCCCAGCGAGCTTTCTGAAAATTGAAGGAAGGGGGACGCTCGTTGGGGTGAAAGACCGGAGAGAGAGGGATAGTTAGAATAATTGGTAGATGGTCAGAACCCAGGTTCTGAAGCACCTCCCAGGAGCAAGAAAGGGCAAGAGTAGAGGGAGAAAAGGAGATGTCAGGAGAGGAGCGACTGCCAGAGGAGCGATGGAGAAGAGTGGGTGTGTCAGGGTCATTGAGGGGGAGGAGGTCTGAGGAGATGACCCAGTCGAATACTTCCTCCCCGCGAAGGTCGGAAGTACCTCTTGAGTCCCAAAGCGGGTGATGGCAATTGAAGTCCCCCAGAATGAAGAGATTTCTGGAGGAGGGAAGAATTGAGGGAGAGAAGGAATCGGTTCTGCCATCCGTTGGGGAAGAGCGAATAGGGGGGCATACACATTAAGAAATGACACCGAGGAGGAGTTGTTAAGAGAGATGTTGACCCCTACATAATCAGAGTAGGGATCGAGCGAAGAAAGAGAGGTGGTAGAAAGTTCAGAAAAGGATAGGCCCTGTCTGACGAAAATGATGACGCCGCCACTGGCATGCGAGGCATCAGAAGAGAGAATGCCAGACCGGGAGTAAGTACGATCAGAACGCAAAACAGAAAATCCAGGAATCCGGAAAGAGGAAGATGAGTTAAGATTGGATTCCTGAATGCAGATAAGGTCAACAGAATGGGATGATAGAAAGTGAAGTAGTTCAGTGCTCCTGGCTCGAAGACCTCCAGCATTCC
This sequence comes from Trididemnum clinides, assembly GCA_963675345.1. NCBI lineage: Eukaryota > Metazoa > Chordata > Ascidiacea > Aplousobranchia > Didemnidae > Trididemnum > Trididemnum clinides. The sequence goes on from OY776305.1 coordinate 16,677,030, forward strand.
ATTGAAGAACCCTGAGAGAGTCAGGGGGATGAGAGAAGGCAGGAATTGCAGAAGTATTGCCAGGAGCAAGGGACGGTGGTGGAAGGGTAGGGGAGGGAGATATAAGATGGGCAGATGTGGGATAAGAAGTTTGGAGACGAGGGTGGGGCAAGAGTGCAGCATTAGTAGAGGGGGGCCGGATTCCACAGTGGAGGTATACGTGCCGGAGGAGTCCGAGGAGGGGGAAGTCACAGTGTTACGGCAGGGGGGCAGCTCCAAGAGTGAGAGCTGCCAAGGGCTCTGAAGTTAGATAAAGAAAGTTGTGAGCACCTTAGATGGACCCATTTGGAGCATGTGCAGCATTGTACTGACTTGCCCCGCCAGGTCACATTTCCAGCGCACACAGAGCAAGGAAAGATGGGGCCGGGGTTAGGATGAACGTTACCGCTCATCAGGAGAAGAAGAAGAATGAGGAGACGAAGGAGGGCAAGAGTAGGGCAGGAGAGAAGAAAAATGGAGAACAGGCGACCGATTTTAAAGATGCTGTGTGCTGCCCTTCTGCGGTCGTTCAGGGGGCAGCATAGCGAAAAAATGAATGGGGAGTGCCCGGGGTAACTGGGACCCTCGGGAAGGCCAACAGCCATTTCGACCCAGCCCAAACAGGGCCGGGGACCGCACCACCACGTTGAGGCGGCTGTTGATTGGTGCAGTCTGGCAAGCTCGTCAGCCGTGTCGTTCCCCGAGGAAACGAGTGTCCGGGGACCCATTGTAGCGTGATAGAACAGGTAGAGAGAGAAGACAGTTCCTGCCAGATCTGCCACAGAGTTTGAGATAACAGGAAAGATGGAGGAGAGGACAGGGTGACGAGGACAGAACGAGAGTCAGATAGTAGGAGAAGAGAAGAGAAATGGCAGACTTGTTGGTGCTGCCGAGACCAGCAAAGAGCATGCAGAATGGCGCAGGCTTCAGCGAAAAAACGTGAACATACTGGGCCTGCCGAAAAGGAAAGAGTGGCCTCAGTGCCACAGAGAGAGCAGTTGGCAAGAACGCCAGAGCCGCCCTTGCCAAGAGGAACAGAGCCGTCTGTCCACAGTACCAGATCGTGAGGGGGGAGAGAGTCAAGGTGGGCGAGAGCCGCACCTTGGCGAGAGTGAGGGGGATCAAAGCGAGAGCATGGAGTGGGAAGGGTGGACACTACCGTGAACGAAGGAAGATTGCAAGGAGGACAGGGAGGGCAAGCAACAAGAGCCTCCCTAGAACAAGTAGAAGGAAGCATGAGCCGGTGAGTGGACGCAAAAGCTCTCCAGGACGATCTGCAGAGTCTTGGTTTCACTCCTAGTCTGGCCAAACCTGAAATAGGAAAGAAGGTTGGGAGACGAAGAGCCCGCTCATGAGAAAAAAGAGTAAAGTGAGTCAGAGTGACTCGTAGGGGAGGTAGAGAAGCCTCGGTGAGTAGTAGAGGGATAGGGGAGGACGAGAGGCAGCCGGTGATGGCGCGACTGGCCGCTCGGTGAAGGCGTTCCAATTTGGTGATATTGGTAGCGCTTAGGAAAGGAAACCATCCGGGTGAAGCGTAAGTGAGAAGGGACCGAAGAAAAGATTTATACAGAACAGAGAGGGACTCCTTAGAGGGGCCCCATGAAGAAGCAGAGATACGGCGAAAGGCCTTGAGACGTGGGAAAAACTTGGCCTTCAGCGAAGATACATGCTTAGTAAAGGATAGAGTGCGGTCGAAGGTGACCCCGAGAAAAGTTGGAGTGGGATTAAAACGGAGGCGGGAGCCGAGTAGGAGGAGGTTGGGCTGGAGGTTAGCCTGGTGGGGATCCACTGAGAAGAAAGAGGCCTCACATTTGCTCGAATTGAGAGGAAGACGCCAGTACTCAGACCAGTGATTCAATCGAAACAGAGCTCCTTGTGTGGCCTCCACCACTGTAGGAACCGAGGGGGACCAAATGGCCAGATCGTCAGCGTAAAAAGAGCAGCTGACGGAAGAAGGCAGAGAGGCCGGAAGATAATTAGTGAAAAGAGAGAAAAGTACAAGGCCAAGAACGGATGCTTGCAAAACACCTCGACGGACTCGAAAGGAACGGTTTTTGTGATTTTGATAAACCACACAAGCGCGCCTGTCAGAAAGGAAAGATGGAGTCCAACTAGCAAAGCAAGGAGGGAGGCCAGCCGAAATAAGTTTATGAAAAAAGGCGGGATGCCAGACAGAGTTAAAAGCTTTAGAGAAATCGATAGTAGACAGGATCGTCCGAGAGCCCGGCCTGGGTTTGTTAAACCCATCCGAAATGGACTGAGAAAGGTATAGAATTTGATTGAGTGTAGACCGACCAGGGCGGAAACCGGCCTGGCGGGGAGAGAGAATGGAATTAGATTCCAGAAAAAAGAGAAGACGAGATAGAATGATGCGTTCAAACAGCTTTGATACGCAGGAGATGAGAGAGATAGGCCTGAAGGAAGCAGGAGAGTCGAGAGGTTTTCCCATCTTGTGGATGGGAATAATAGAAGATGTCTTCCGGATGGAAGGAAAGGAATGTGAAGACCAAGAGAGATTGAAGATGTGAAGAAGAAAATCCATGCCAGAGCGAGGAAGATGCTTTAGCATGGGATAGGCAACTTTGTCTGGGCCAGTGGCAGTGGATGAGAAGAGGTTGGAGGCAGCCGCAAGAAATTCCGCGGGAGAGAAAGGAGAGCAAAAGGACGAGTGAGACTCCACAGAGCACGTGGCTCGGAGGAGCTCGGTGAGGTAGCCTCTGGCTCTGCTACACAGGGCCTTTGGCTGAGAAATGGAAAAGTGCGATGTCAGATAAGCGGCATAAACCGAAGCCGATTCCCTGGGAGAAAAACAGTTAGGAGAGGAGGAAGACAAGGAAGGAAAGCCAGCGATAGAGCGAAGAAGTGAGTGCACAGATTTATGGTTAGACCTAGGTGAAAGAGAAGAGCAAGTCGTCTGCCATGCCTCAGCCTTGGCCTTGGCAATGACTGACGAGGCGCGTCGAGAAGCAGAGATATAAGCCTGGCGATCTTCATCACTTCTGTGAGCGGCAGCAAAAGCCTTGCGTCTTTCACTAATCGCTTCTTCCATCTCAGCAGACCACCAAGCTTTAGGAGGGCGTTTAATGCGGCCGAAAGGAATGGAAGATTTGGCCGCATTCAAAGTCAAAGAGATAAAGAGAGCAGCTGCAGAGGAAAGAGAAAGAGACGAGTATTCCTCTGCTGAAGGACAGTGAGTGTCAAAGTAGGAGGCAAAGCCATCCCAGCGAGCTTTCTGAAAATTGAAGGAAGGGGGACGCTCGTTGGGGTGAAAGACCGGAGAGAGAGGGATAGTTAGAATAATTGGTAGATGGTCAGAACCCAGGTTCTGAAGCACCTCCCAGGAGCAAGAAAGGGCAAGAGTAGAGGGAGAAAAGGAGATGTCAGGAGAGGAGCGATGGAGAAGAGTGGGTGTGTCAGGGTCATTGAGGAGGAGGAGGTCAGAGGAGATGACCCAGTCGAATACTTCCTCCCCGCGAAGGTCGGAAGTACCTCTTGAGTCCCAAAGCGGGTGATGGCAATTGAAGTCCCCCAGAATGAAGAGATTTCTGGAGGAGGGAAGAATGGAGGGAGAGAAGGAATTGGTTCTGCCATCCGTTGGGGAAGAGCGAATAGGGGGGCATACACATTAAGAAATGACACCGAGAAGGAGTTGTTAAGAGAGATGTTGACCCCTACATAATCAGAGTAGGGATCAAGCGAAGAAAGAGAGGAGGTAGAAAGTTCAGAAAAGGATAGGCCCTGCCTGACGAAAATGATGACGCCGCCGCTGGCGTGCGTGGTATCAGGAGAGAGAATGCCAGACCGGGAGTGGGTGCGATCAGAACGCAAAGCAGAAAATCCAGGAATCCGGAAAGAGGAAGATAAGTTAAGATTGGATTCCTGAATGCAGATAAGATCGACAGAATGGGACGATAGAAAATGAAGTAGTTCAGTGCTCCTGGCTCGGAGATCTCCAGCATTCCATTGAAGAACCCTGAGAGAGTCAGGGGGATGAGAGAAGGCAGGAGGCGTAGAAAAATGACCAGGAGCAAGGGACGGTGGTGAAGGAGCAGAGGAAGGAGATATAGAATGGGCAGATGGGGATAGGAGGTTTGGAGACGGGTGTGACGCGAGAGTGCAGCATCAGTAGAGGGGGGCCGGATTGTACAGTGGAGGTATACGTATCGGAGGAGTCTGAGGAGGAAGTCACAGTGTTACGACAGGGGGGGCAGCTCCAAGAGTGAGAGCTGCCTAGAGCTCTGAAGTTAGATAAAGAAAGTTGTGAGCACCTTAGATGGACCCATTTGGAGCATGTGCAGCATAGCACTGACTTGCCCCGCCAGGTTACATTTCCAGCGCACACAGAGCAAGGAAAGATGGGGCCGGGGTTAGGATGAACGTTACCGCTCATCAGGAGAAGAAGAAAAATGAGGAGACGAAGAAGGGCAAGAGTAGGGCAGAAGAAAGGAAAAAGTGAAAACAGGCGACCGATTTTGTAGATGCTGTGTGCTGCCCTCCTGCGGTCGTTCAGGGGCCAGCAGAGCGAAAAAATGTAGGGGAGTGCCCGGGGTAACTGGGACCCTCGGGAAGGCCAACAGCCATTTCGACCCAACCCAAACGGGGTCAGGGACCGCACCACCACGTTGAGGCGGCTGTTGATTGGTGCAGACAGGTATTTCCTTGTTGTTTTGGTTAAATGTATACCACGTTGAGGCGGCTGTTGATTGGTGCAGACAAGTATTTCCTTGCTGTTTTGGTTAAATGTATACATAAGGTTGCAAGTATTGATTGTCATTGATATTCAAAAATAATTGTTTTCGCTTTTTTTATTTTGAATTTTTATTGATTTTACTATTTTTTAGCGAGAATCGATATTCAAAATTCGATTTCTTTGCCAAAACTTTATTAGCAATGCTTTAGCACTATATCTTTTTTCAATTTCGAAAAATCAAAATTGTTGAAAAACTAGTTGTCAATGCCAAGTTGTAGGAGTTGGTTTGTGACTTTGGTTAACTCAAGCTAAAATCACTGATACAGTACATGACTTTTGCACTGCAATTGCACATAGCTGAAGGATAATCACCAAAACGTTTACACTTTCTTGAGCCACATCCATTCTGGTGGATAAAATTTTATCACCCGCATTACTTTTAATATGTGACATAGATTTTTCTGGGCAAAATAAGCAATTAACTTTATTACATCTTCTCTTGATGTCATGAATGTTGTACTTTGCTTTACCATTATTTCTCTGCTGCAATTAAGTGATGTGGAATCAATCTACAGCACTGATTCTCTACGGGGATCCGTGAATGCTTTAGTGACTTTTGGTAATGCTACAAGCATTTAATTTTGTAAATTGCTGGTTCAACTTTTGATCAAAGTTTTGATAGCCCCTATAAGCTTGAGTCACCTTCGGTTTTTTGATAGCTATTCGCCGAAAGTGGTTAGCCACTCTGGATTTAAAAAATATCAAACGCTAAAAAATGTATAGCTGCACAATTATTCAACAAAATTCAACAATGCGAATTTTTAAAAAATTGACAGGGTCGACGATATTTGCACACTCAAAAATGGCAACTTCCAAACAAAAATTAAGCAGAGATCCGCAGGACTAAAGACTTTTTTAAAGGGATTCGTGAGTACATAGGGTTTGTTGAGAGCCACTGATCTACAGCATGACTGCGCAACACATCGAGCGTAGACTGCTTGGTGTCCCATCAAGCCATTAGCACGAGCTGATTGCCAAAACGACTAAAGAAAGAAAGTAATTAAGTCAAAAATGGGCACTAACACATATTTGAAAAATTTGACCTCCAACCAAAAAGGTTTCATGTTTGTTTCGAGACAAAAGCTTGAGAATTTTGGCGTGCGACCAGTAAAATGTATTTGCTTATTGTGGCCTTTTTACTGTTTTTGATTTTCGCAAACCTGGGCTACAGCAGCTATAGGCTGCTTTCCAATTAGATATACATTGCCCGCGTAGTGAGCAAGTTCTTTGTTTATCTTTTTAATTTTGCACGCGAAACGTTTTTGCCAACAAAATAACTTTACATGGACAAACAAAAGTTTTTATGCTACTTCGACAATTTACATCTGACAAAAGTCAGACTTAATAAACTGCTTAATGTTTTTAAATCAAAACACTGTAAAATTGGTAAACAAAAACTTTGTTAACACTAAAATATTTTTTTGATTTATTATAATGCTACATTTCGTTTTTTTTACATAATACCAAATGTCGAGTGCAGAATTCTTGGTTTCTATTTTTTTAATAAAGTCATCGAAAAAGGTTATATATCTTTACATTTCAGCGGATCATCGAATATTGATTGATTGATTCCTTACTTTTAAATATTCAATTCGCAAACTTGAGAATATACGCAACACCTCCATAAAAACAATATTGTGATTTCATTGATTACAATGATTGGCATTTATTAATGCTGTGCACAATCGATTCTTGAGTGTGTTTGCTTGTTTTTGTTTGATGTTTAAATGCTTTTTGCTCTGAAATTTTTGATAAAATACTTTTATCCGCTGTTACCATTCTAACTACTTTGTAGGTAGTAGTTATGATGCATCTTTGAGACTAAATGACGTTCATGATATTCCAGTTGGTAAAGTCAGTTACAGTCCAGATCCAGAGTTATTCAACGCGACTAAGTTGCCGTGCAGTGTCAATGCTGTTGATGGTTCAACTACACCAGCATGGGTGCGAATTCCGGTAAGATCATTGCTAAATGTTGCAACAGTATTTAGATATATTTTACTTTCTGTTATGAAAAATTTGAATGGAAATACGGTTAAATATATTTAACTTTTTGTTATAACCAACCCTTTACCGTTAGTTGTGCTCGAATTCGCTTCGGAGGCACTAGTAAACTACTGCTGATACAGTGTATTTCTACTACAAGCTCTACAACCAAACCGTAGTAAAGTGCTTTTTCAAAAAGTTCAGCTTCACAGAAGCTATCGGCATTGAACTAATGATCTCTTGATTGCTGGATTATCGTTTTAAGTTAGCGTAATACTTTTTAGTCACGGAAAGAGCACCCCAATTGGCGTTGTACTTATAGTAATCATGTCGGGACCGAATAAAGCTAAACAACCCAGTGCGATCTGAACTCACTGCCTCATCACTACAAGTCAGATGCTCCATCAAAATATGAATCCTCATAAATGCATGTCGCAAAATATAAACTTTCATACAGGGATATCTCTCATTGCATTTTTCATTAAGTGGAAACCTGTTTACAGGGTAAAAATTTTCAAATTAATGAGGATATGTCACAATCCGAATACAAAATAACTTTGCTTCCTGAAAAGACTTCTGTTCAAATTAATTGCAAAGTGATTTTAACCGATCTCCGTTCTCTATTTTGCACTGTCACAATGAAGGAATGGGACCAATACAAGAAAAGCAAAATTATGATAAGGGTAATTATTAGCATCAACTATAGAAAGTTTACGAGCTTAGTGCAAGTATGGATGTCTTTAGGTGTGCTCTCTTGGTGAAAGACTTTTAATTAAAATAATTCGTTGTAGTTTATGCCAATCTGTTCCGAATCAGAGCCATTCAAATTAACATACGAGATACATTTTAGGCCGGTTTTTCTTTTGTAACAATAAAAATATTGATATGCTTTTTTCCTCATCAACTAAAATATTCATAGCATGTTTTAGTAAGTACTGGTGAAAAGATTCAATTTTTTGTTGTGTAGGTTCAAATAGGAAGCCTTTTTTTGTACGACCAACAACAATGTAATAGCCCATCTCAAAGCAATATATTTGTAATTGTTGTCTGTATTGCTGTAATTGTTACTGTTATTCTGATTATTATCGTCATTTGCTTGATCTGGAGGCAAAGAAAAATGAACCAAACAGATGGAGTCTATTAAAAGTCTACGATGATTTGGAAAACAAGACTAGTCAAAAATAAGATTAAGTTTTTTTGTAATATGTATAGCTACGCATTTTTACAATAATGTATAAATTTTTTGTAATATGTATAGGCCTAGTTATGTATTTTCGCAATTATGTTATAAAAGTTTTTTGAAAATATAAATAGCAAAGAGTTTTGCTATCCCAAGCTTTTTGCAATACTCTGAATTACTTTTGTTCCTTTATTAAATCATGTCACTTACAGTAGCTTGTACATTTAATTGATGTACAAATTAAACAACGGAATAAAGCAACCAAAAACTAAAACAAAAGTCAACATCCGAGTAGCAACTTTCAAAAAGCTGTCCATCTGTATTGAATTAGATGACATCATAATTAACGTTTTTGTGCAGCATACGTTTTCTCCATTTACTCAAAAAGCAGTGATTGTAGCTGCGCTCTTAAAAGTGTTTACGGTAGAAATTTAATATGTGGGTTGTGTAAGCTAATGTATGTGTATTTTGGTTGTAATTCCAAACAAACCTATACTTATTTTATGGACTGTATACAACCTTTGTCGTTAATTTGCTTGTATTTCTTGCTGAAATTTGTGTATAATCCCGGGTGTTATTTTCAACTGCAACTGATTGTGAGTTTTTTGGTTGCAGCTTAGGGGTGCAGCCCCCTCAGACTCTTGTCAGTCCCCCAAAAAGATTTAATCTCCACTGCCAAATAATCGGTTTTAGCAAGTTGATCAAGTAAGGTTTTAATTGGGTTTGTAATAGGGAAAGGTAGATGGAGTTGCCACAGGGGCGAGTTGTAGTTTTTGGTGTTATATAGCCTAGATGGTATTATATCACAATTCAATGACATAAAAAAAATCATTTGAAGCCATTAACAGTTGGATGATTGTATGGTTGGTGTAGCATAAGTATAAAAATTCTACAACTTTTCAGGTAAAAAAAATGTAAACATAACATTTTTTTTGATTTTCAAATTGAACGTCGTGGAGGTTATTGCAGTCGGGCAATCAGTTTAACATTTCTCTTTTTTGAACTATCATTATGTTTCTTTTGAACAAATTGACAAAGATTTAAAACAGTTGCCTTATTTGCCCTTTCGAAATTAACCCTTTGAACCCTGGTTTCTCTAATCATTCCCGCCTCTAACCCAAGCTTCCCCAACAACTTGTATCTAAATTTTCAAAAGCTATGTTTTAAACCTCAAAAGTAAAATTATCAAGCAAGCAGATATTTTTATTGACAACAAAGCACAAACAGACTTTTTATTATTATAGCAAAACTATAATAATGTGCTGGCCGGTACACCGGCTTTTCTGTAAGGCAAGTTTCCCGGCCTGCAGGGTTCAAAGGGTTAAATTGGAAAACTGATATGAGGCCGGCTGTTGCAAATGTAACAACACGTCCCAGCTACAAACACTTGTTTTATTTAATGGTTGGTGGTTTTAACTAGTTTTTAAGTAAAGACTTTGCTAACACATGACGTACAAACGCAAAACAAACGGCAGACTTCATGCTAGCGATCTGAAAACTCTGCCGTGCAATATGTTTTAGCACTTTCAGAAACAGTACACCAAACGTTTGTTGAGAACATCGTAGGGATTACGTACGTAAATTTACGCATTCTGGCAGTCAAACTGACTGCGAAAAATAGTGTTTTAGTTTGCTGGAAAGCAAAGAAACAAATTCTTACATTGACAACTCGATCATCTCTCTCTACTTTCCACCTCATTAATTTCCATCACTTGCAACCACTAGCGTATTGGAAATAAATTTTGAGGGACCGGAGCACTTAAGTTTATAATGTTAAAGATTTTTATTTTGAGAAATCAGCTTTTTTAAAATCAAGACGTTTTCCCAATTTAATCTCCAAATAAAGTCAATACTTTTTTCTGAGGTCAAATTTTTCAAACGAGCATTTTGCCCGGTTTCGTCTCCAAATGAACATAGAAAGACATTTCTCTTTTTAGAATTTTTCCTCCTGTTTGAATATGAATTTTCAATGTTTTAATCTTTTAAAACACTAATTAAGAGATTGACTAGTAAATGCACAAAAATTGTTGTCGATCAATGTTGATTCACGTTTTTCCAATTATTGTTGCTTTTGTCACTTAATTTGTTTTTACGCCGGCAAACAGTTTGTTCGATTTTCGCCAACCTGTAATTTGTCCTTTCGACAAAAATGTCTCTATCTCTGAAAAGCCATTTGAGAGCTATGCAACGAACAGAGTATATGATACCGCAGCTTCACACACTTGCAATAACGTTGCCTCCTCCTGTGTGCGAAAGTACAGTAAAAAGTATAGGCCATTTTTGATTTGATTGCGTGGTTTTTCAACCGTATAGAGTTTAATGAAAATAAACTAACAAAGAAAACTGTTTATTATCTATTAACAGAAACTTTTCTGTAAACTTGATCATAAATAACAGTCAGTGCGGTACATGAAGCTATAAAGATGAAAAATTTTACCAAAAAAGTTAAAAATATAGCCTGTCACAATTTTGATCTCACCATTTCTTTTTTGAAGATAATGAAGGAAAAAATTAGGAAAAATTTTCTTCTCTCCCATATAATTTTTCTGGCTGGTCCTTTGGATCCTACTTTTCCAAAGCATAGCTCATCCTTCCTTTACGATGAAATTCTTTATGAACGCTACACTGAGGTTACATTTATGCCTTGAGTTGCTCACATTCGGGCCCTCAGTACTTTTTCATCATTTTTTTCCTCAATAGCTGCAATACTCGCTATACGCTAATTACATTGCGTGCCTTACTTCAGCTTTTTTTCACAGCATTTTTCCAACACATTTACTTGCAGAATTTCGATTAATAAAGAGTTTTTCTCCAAGAGCTCCTGAATATCCCGCTTTCGTATTTACGTTTATGCATTTGCTGTAAGTCTGCGTTTATTTTTAATGAAAAGAAAATCGTGTGAGAGGGAAGGTAGATACCTTCTCGTTTAAGTTGAAGAGCACCAGTACAAACCACGATGAAATTTTTGCTCAGCTAATTTATAAGTACACATTTTCTTCAGCCACTTTTCTTCTCAGGAAAATACGAAGGAACAGCAGCCATTATAGTTTTCTATAAACGTCACAATCCTTAGCAATAGTATGTCCACCAACTCAACTGGTTTTATACAATAACAAGCAAAATTGCTCATGCAAGTCATCCATCGATTTTTTGGGATACCAATCATCTATTTCAGTTGATATGACAAAAGATTTGACGATTTCTTGGTCTACTCTACATGTCCAAGCCAATGAACCAGAGATTTCTCAAGAAGAAAAAGCAGCGGCCTGATGTAAAGATCTTTTAAAATTTTAGAGCAAAAAATTTTGTTCAAACGTAGTACACCTTCAGTTCTTTAATATTTTTTTCCGCAGTTTCCTGTCGAGATCGCATTATCTTGATCTATATCAATAATTTATGACCATAAATGAGATTGAGAGCATATTAAACTCTTTGTTTTGCCTAGCATCACTTGCCATGTAACCCTAAGAAAAGCTATTTCAAAGTTTTTTGGAAAACCTGCAAATTTCTACCAGATCAGATTTTTTCCACAGACCATTTTTCCTAAAATTTTCTTAACGCTTTTTTTGATTACAGCGCTATCACAGCCAATTGCAAAACAATCGATTGTTTATCGGAGGTAAGATTTTGAGAATGCCAAAAGTCTATATCATCAGCAATAAGCAGAGCTGGGCACATGAAAAAAATGATGAAGCGCAAAGCAAATTTCGGAGCTGAACTTTTTAATCATTTGAAGCACAATCACCAATTACGCAACCGAATTTTTAAATTTGAAAAACGCGACCCCAATTCTGTAATCAAATTTTTTCCTGCAAAGTGCAACCGTTTTTAAAACCATTTAAGCCCGACCGCAAATAACGGAACCGAATTTTTAAGCTCAGCAAACAATTGATAAAAGCAATATCGCAAAAACTAGAATAAAACCAAATATCTAGTAAAAGCAGTGATGAAAACAGATTAATTTTTTTACCGGAACTAGCATAATTTATATCATCCTCCCAACACATCGGACGTAACCCACATCCACAACATATTTTAAAATTAAACAAAAATAAACACAAATTAATAAACACTGCGACAACAAATAAACAAATAAAACAAATAAACACTGCGACAACCGCCACTCATTCACGAGTGATACGGCTTCGCAGAGTACTGACAGACCATCCACCAAGTGGATCTAGTATAGATCCCGCAAGTGTGGCGGTCTAAGCTATGCTTTATTAAAAGCCTCTAGCTTCTTGTCGGTCACCAACTGCACTGAAGAGACCTGATAGGTCGAAACAGTGTCACTGTCTGCAGTTTTGCTATGTGCATCGCTAGCCTCTTGCATTACTATACATGTAAGACCTTGTGACCACTAGGCTGTGACAGCACTATTGTTCTAGCAGTTGCTAGACTTAGTGCACCTGCGACAACCGCCACTCATTCACGAGTGATACGGCTTCGCAGAGTACTGACAGACCATCCACCAAGTGGATCTAGTATAGATCCCGCAAGTGTGGCGGTCTAAGCTATGCTTTATTAAAAGCCTCTAGCTTCTTGTCGGTCACCAACTGCACTGAAGAGACCTGATAGGTCGAAACAGTGTCACTGTCTGCAGTTTTGCTATAAACACAAATTAATTTGTTAAAGTTCATTCCTCAAAAGTTTAACGTAATTATCTTTTTTGAATAAGCAAACCATGCCGCGGATTAAATTAGCTCCACTTCTTTTTTTTTCTCAGTCATGTTTTCAAGCATGATCTGGATCCCATTTTCCGCATAGAGACTCTGGAGTGCTGTTATAGATCAGATTGGGGGAATTGTTTATAATCATATTTTCATTCTCATTTATGATATTGTCAAGAGTATAAAGAGGTTGATTCGGGCAAAGAAACAAAGTTTAAAGGGTGTTATCTTCCACTTTTTGCGCCCTTTTACTTATTGAAAAAAATTTTTTTAAATTGATAGTTGTGCCCCTCAACCAAAAATGTTAACAGGTTAGGATTTTTGCGATCCGATCCGACGAGCAAAAATCAAATTTGTCCGCCGGTTGACCGCATTTTTTATGGCACTGTATGGCAACAGCATACATCTCTTAATGCGGTACCAAAATAGGATACTCTGATTCACCTTCGCACAAAAAGAGTACCACTACACCAGTAAATGCTGTAGCTACAAATTTTATCAACACTATAATATTGCCATAAAATACTACTTTCATGAAGTTACGAAAATGAAACTTTTTATCATTTGCAGGTAAACTCAATGAAATCGAATTTTCTGCTGTTTTTTTTTGTTAAAGGAGTGACACAACAGATCCTCTGACTCCAAGAACGATTCTGAATTCCTTAAAATAATGAGTCCGATATCATAGACAGGCTACCCTTTTTCAACAATACTGAGCACGGTTGCTTACTCGGTGGTATCAAGGTTTGGGTTGATATCGATAGGGTATCAGTTGAATAGCGAGTATAGCGAAAATCGAGCAGAAAAAGCTTAGTTAGGGAAAGCGTTTATTTATTAATAGACTATCTTATTTTTTTCTGCTGCTGCTTTGTTCATATGCTTCCAATGATTTTGTTTGGATAAAATTGAAATAGCCCACTATCATAGGCGTTGCTGGAAGTACAGTAGCCATATCCGCCAAATCAAGTTTTAGGCGTTGCTGGAAGTACAGTAGCCATTCCGCCAAATAAAAGTGTTTTCAGCTATTACAGCTACAAAAAGTCGAATCTTTTTGAACCTCTAAAAAAGTTATCTAACGAATTTGTGGTGCTATAAAATTGGAGATTAGACACTTAAAATGAGCGCGACCAAAAAAGCCGCCTGGAACAAATCGATGGTCTTGTCTAAATTTCCATATAGCAGAAATTATTAGTGATTAATGTGGGACAGCCGCATTTTGTTGATAAAACTTGACTTGTTTTGCTCATTTTTACAAGATCAGTTTTTAATCAAGAGCTGCTAAGTGTGGGTACTGCTGTGCTCAGTGCAAAGAAGCGCTAACTAATAATCTTGACATAGCAAATTTAATGATTGCACCGGCTTCGCATTGTTATTAGAGTAATTGTTTTGGAAAAGATATTTCACGGCAATTTCTTCTGCTTGGGTGGAGAGTTTGCAGCAGTAAATGTGCTGTGCCGGTATTACCGGAGAATTTGGGAGATTGTGCAATGACATTATGATCCAGAAATTAGATAAAGATGCCTTTGCTGTCGGTCCAAATTGCAATTTTATACTTGAAAAGCGTTAGCTCGAAAAAATGCCGATTCCACTCGGCAACGCACCACGCAACGTAACCCTTTAAGCCACGCGTGTCCAAAGTGCGGCCTGCGAAAGAATTTTTCTTAGAGATTTTGCCTTTTCAGCAACGTGTATCCTAAATTAAGCCAATTGAATTCCGAAAAATACCCTTTTGTGGTCTTTCAAGACTTTAGATTAGTAAAATGTGACCCGAACTGCAAAAAATGTTGGGCACTCCTGCTCTAAGTGCTCAACATGCAGTCCTTTGATTATGAGACTGATACTCAGTTTGTTGCTCCAAAGTGAAACATTAAGAAAAAGTAATAACTCAACCCCAGAATTTTTCTGACGGTCACGTATAAATAGCAGCACCGCTTAATTTAAAAATTCAGGCTACTTAAGTTGAAGGTTTCTGCATTAAATTGACAGATAAATAAATGGCTATAGCGAAGTGTCCAACTTGCATAGCCTAGGCACTTTTTGGTTGGCTTCCGCTTGGCTCTACTTAAAACTTACCAATAATCCCAAGTTATCAAAATTAACTATATGCACCTCAGCTGTTTTATTTGGCAGACTTGAAAAAGAACACTCTCAAATTATTGACTATAAAAGTCTCTTTTTCTCAAAAAATTGTGAATACAGTGGAATATGAAAAGCTTTTTCTTTTCCAGAATTCTCGCAAAATACCGTTCAACAAAACAAGTACCGTAAATTCCGGCGTATAAGTCGAAAATTTGACACCAGATTTCAAGTTTAGCAACCTATCCTCGACTTACACGGCGGTAACGTTTTTATTTAGTTTTTTATTTCAAAATCAAGATTTTTTGGCAAAACTTATAGACCTCGACTTATACGCCACGTCGACTTATAGGCCGGAATTTACGGTAGGAATTTTTACACTTCAACATTGCTTTTTGTACTTTCTAATTCCTCCAGATTTCTTTATTTTGACTATTTTTTTCAGTTGTCTGTATACGACTGTTCTTTTTTGATCATTGTTTTTAGTTTGTTTAGTTTACATAAATTTAAAGCTATATTTGCCTTTATTTGAATATATTTGCATCAACACCTTATTTTTATCCTTCCCTTTTGTCAACTGTTGTTGAGTTACACAATTTGCTTTGTGAGTCAAAAAAATGTTTTAACTTTGGTATTCGTATATTGCATTTCATTTGTAAAATTTGCTGATACAATGAAACCTCGGTTGTCGAACGCCTCCTTTTTCGAACAAATCGGTTGCTAAGCAAAATTCCAAATTAAAAATAATCTCGGTTGTCATACCATAACTGGCTTACCGAACAAGCCAACAATAGCACGTGTAACTGAGTGACTGAGCAGGGACGATAGAAAGATTCGATAGAAAGGTTTTGGTAAAAAAGAGGCCTACTGAGTCCCAGACATAATCTGCCAGCAAGAAACAAACAATCCAAGAGATGGAAAAACCTCCTCAACTTCTTATGAAGGGGGACTCTCCTTCAAAACAATAACATCCCTTCCCTTCCGCCTCCCCTCCGCTCTCCACTTGTGTCGTCAAGACTTCTCAGTACATGTAAGGATGAATGAAATTTCCGTTCTTATTTATCTACTGTATACTGTACTGTACTGTACTGCTTTGTTCTTTGTTCAGTTGTGTGTATTATTTTTATCTACTGTAATGATTTTCATTGGTTTTGTTTACAAACTTGTGCATAAAATACTGTTGTATTGTAAAAGTTTGATTATGCAATCGTCATTCGGGGTCAAGAAACAAAATATTTTATTTTACATTGATTTTTATGGGAAAAATTGTTTTGGTTTTAGAACTTTTCGGTTTTCAAACGGCTTTTACAAGCGAATTACGTTCAAAAACCGAGATAACACTGTACAGCAAAGATCAAAAATTATTCCTCTGAAGAGGGTAAAATGAATTGTAAAAAACGTTTAGATTTTCAATAAATATGTGTACTATTTAATCTGTGATTTGCTTTGCAACGCTGTGATTATTTCTGGCCTATCTTGCACCAGTTGTATCCAAAAAGGGTTTTTAAAGACCCAGTGAGATTCATTTTTCAGATGTAGTTTTGCTTAGGAACCTTGGTATACTCAGCCAAACAATTGATTTTTTATTTTTTACTAAGGTGGTTACACTACCGCAATTTAGGTATATAAACTTTGCTCAAGACCAGTTTCAAAGTTGTCAGCAGTGCTGGCAGAGTGCATGTTTAGCACAAGTACTAGGTAAATTCAGGCAATCAGGCAAAATCGTTCTAAAATCCTTTTTCTAAAACACAACAGCACAATCATGGTGAGATTTGAATCCATCACAATGCGATAAACTGAAGATTTTCTGAAATCGGTATTCCGGCTCGCTCGACCCCGTTGACAGCTTTTTTTACGTAACAAGCTACATCATCGACAGTGGTATTGAAGCAGTTAGTTTTTATTAGTAACGTATTATGCTGATAAATGAAATGAAAATAACATTTGAAACTAATTTTTGTACAGATTGTATCTGACAGGAGGTCGACGTGATCTAGAGTGATGATAGTATCCTCTGAAGTAACGCGGCCGGCTATTATAGGTTTGATAATAACTGTTTTGATTCCAGTAGTATTGAGTTGTTGCACGACAACCATAACTCCCTATCAAAACAGGAAATATATAAAGTTATTGCATTTTTTCAGCAAACGTTGCCCTTTAGTGCAGTAAAGCTTTAGCTTTAGCATCAAGAAATAGAAAGTTCAGTTTTCATAACGATATTGGTTCTAAATTAAAACCAGTCTGAAGTAATCTACCAATTCTGACCCATTTTTGGCGGTCACGTTCACACTTTTAAGCACTAGCGGATCGTTTGGTATCTGCCCATTTTAGCATTCAAACATTGGAGATGAGGCTTTTCAAAGAGACTATTTGGTTTATTTTTGCCTCGAAACAAACTTTTCCTTTTTTTTGGAGATCCATTTCACTTTGGAAACAAAATTTCTGACTTTCAATAAGTTAATGGTAAAATTGCTGGCATTAGAGCATGTTTTCAAGTTGTTTCCAGACATATATCTTAACACAGAAATTCTGAACTTTTCCAGGAAATTTCGAACGTATGACATTCCAATTGTAAACTGTTGTGCTCTTGAGTAAACGCTTTTTGCTTCTTTTCATGCTGATTGGTTGCAGGATTTGCAATAGCAACACACTGAGTCAAAACTTTTAAAAATATGTGAGCAGTAAACACAATTTTTTGCATGACTGCATATACGGTAAAAAGTCGGCCAATATTTACGTGTATATGAATCAATGGTTCTCAACCAGGAATGCGGAACTCTCTAGGGAAAGTAAAATTAAATTTTAGAAGAAATGAGCAAAAATTTGTAAAAGCATATGCGCGAGGGGGCTGATACTAAAAAAGGAAAGGAGGCTGGAACTCCGCAGATTATTTTCAGCCCCACTCCACAGATTTCAAAAATTTAATCAAAAAATCTTTTCAAAAAAAAAATTAGAAATAATCACTTTCAAAAAGTTATTCTTAAAAAGGAAAAAAGTTTTTCAAATTCTGTAGGGGAAATGCAGGAAGGTAAAGAATAATTATAGATAGAGCTGGGGAGGCACTGCGCCAACGAGCTTAGGAACCACTAATATAGATTATCCTGTCAAAACTTATAGCATACTCCGCTAACATGCTGAGCGAACAGCTTCACAATTCTGTTACGGTAAAACAAATTGCATTGTTTGACGTCATCTTTTGCCGCTGTCCAGCTGGGACTTTACAAGTTTTGCTAAAGTTAGGATATGGCAACTTGCTTTGTACTTACATGAATAACAGCGTCTTCTTGAAGGGTAAAACTGGTGGTATGGCCATCTTCTTCTGCAGTACCAACCCATGCAGTACAAAGGCCACGATAAACCACAAGAAAAGCATTGCCTCCTTGTTCTTGGTGTTGGTCTGCGAGTTGTGGTTGATTTGTGAGTAGTGCTGGAAGGTAGTAATATTGGTAATGCTTCTAGTGTTGTACTTGTTGTTGCAGAAGTTGGTGTTGCAGGTTCAGGTTCTAAATATTTTAGGAAAAAATGAGTAAGCAGTATTTTTGTTTTCTGGTGACAAAAACCTCTTCAATTGTACTGTATATAGAAGAAAAAAACATACTTAAACTCAAAAGATCTTCGTTGTTTTGCCGAACTCAAACTGAAAAAATAAACATTTCTAAACTAGAAGATATAAATTTCCCTAACTTGAATTCTTGGCTGATTGCTAAGATTTTTCTTGTTTAAAAGAGTTCTCTTGTTTTCTACTTCTTCCTCGGGCCTCATTAAGAGAATTTTTTTGATTTACGGTACAAAGATTTTTTGGCCTGTCTTACGCTTTCCCCGATACTTTTTTTCCTTTTATTTACTCTGCCAACATCATGAAGTTAGAGTAACTTTATTAAAAGATTAGTCACGCTATTTACCTACCGGTGCTTTTTGCCCCTTCCCGCTACTTTCTTTACTGAAGGCTTTTTTTACTCTGCTATAGGCCGTCTCAAAATATTATCCTGTCTTCATATAAGCGTGGTCTTTGTCATTATTTTCTCTCTAAAGCTACGACGCAATCAGAATTACAACTCTTCCTCTTTAGGCAATCTCTTGATTGCATAAAGGCCGGGGGTCTTCAAAATACGGCCCACCAAGACTTTTAATCTGGCCCGCCGCACTCTCTTCACAATTATAAAACCAATGTATTATTTTTTAGCAATAAGCGCGCGGTCGATCGAGTGACGTGAAATAATGTTCATCGTGCCGAAGGACTGCATTAACCTGTTGTTATTCCAAATGGGAGTGATACGCTTTTTCTTTGAAGATTACTACAGTTTTGAAAGGCTAAAATAACCTGTCTTTACTTCAAATTAATAAATAATTTAGAATCTTGACCATGTAAGCTTTAAAAACTCAGCAATGTGGCCCTTTGTTGGAAAACTTTATAGACCCCTGGTCTAGGCCATTTGAGTTTCCTTGATATCTGGGGCTCCGTGGTTTTTCGTCGTACCACATTCCGAAAAAATTGGGTTACAACAGCAACAACTCATAATTGATTGATCGCGAATTAGGATTCACTGACCACATAACAAAAAAAGAATCGTCACTACTGCTCAAAGGCAAAGTCCAGGTGAAGACTGTAAAGGTGTAAATCCGATTTGGGAAGCAACTTAAAAGAATTTTTTGCCAAATCAAACTTAAAAAATCTTAGTGAACAAAAATTTACTTGAAACCAATCGAGTTGGCAACACTAGGTTAGGCTCGCTTTGAGGTTGTTTGTAATGCTGACTCAGTGCATTTTTATCATAAGCGTTGCAACCATGCAAAGGAAATTTATCGAAGTTTTCCTAGGACTCAACAACGTAGTACTGTGTCACGATTATCCTCATCAGTAGTTTAGTCCAATGCAATTTTTTTGATGTTGTAGCGCAAGTGCGACTGAAAAGCTTGTTCCTCGATAGCGGTTAAAGATATGGTATCTAGCTCAATCAAGCAGAGTGCAAGTACCAGCAGTTTGGGTGAAAGAATTTGATTTACGGTATATAAAACAGTTTACCAGAGCACTTGTTTTCGCCGTTTTTCTTTTGATATCCGTCAGCACAACGATCACATTTCACTCCCGCATATTCAGCTTCACATTCGCAAGTCCCTGTGTCCTTAAAGAAAAAAATTGAGGATTGGTTTTGCAAAGTTTACAGGCTCAGTGTAAGGCAATTTTAAAACTGACAAAGCCGTAGCGTCTCTGAACACGAGTAGTTTACATACAGTATATTTTAGTCCAATTGTTGGTAACCTGCAGCTCTTTTGCCCTTTCACTGCGGCTCTCTCCCTTTTTTTAAACCTGGCGAGCTTGTGTTGAAACCAGGGATGTGGAAGCGGCTATTTTTCAACCGCTTCCGCTTCCACCAACAAAAAACGAGAAAACGACCGTTGACAATTTTTTTTAACTTTTGTGGGTCTGTAGCCTGCCTTCTCCTACACTTTATTATTTTGAGAAAACAAAAACCTTCATTTATTGCTATTACTTTACCTACTTCGCTTGAGCTTATTATTTCAAACTACTCTGTGTTTCTTTTTCTTAGATATCAGAACTCGTGTTAAATGTAGAACAGTGCTTTTCAATCTTTTTGTCATCGCGGAGCCCCTAATGTACTTTCGCGTTTGTCATGGAACTCCCACTAACCAAAATTTAGAAATCACAAATTGCTTGCAAGAAAATCAAATATTTCGTTACTAAAATTCAAAAAATATTTAAACACTTCAACAAATAGACAGTTATTACAAGTTCCTTCACTACTTACAACTACTTTTACAACAGTGAACTTAATGCTTCTCAGATCTAAATCGTATGACCACATATCACAGCTCTCGACAATAACCTCTCGTCACAACAACAAATTACACCGTATAGCTTTGATTTTCCCTCTCTGTTCTCGACTAACTCTGACTTTGAGTTAATTTTAACTCTAATCATCATTACCTTCTGTCCGTCCTCAAAACACGTACTGACTCCGATCTGTTTGGATAGTGAAGTGCGAAATTTCTGTCGTATATATAGTATGTACATGTAAAGCGAGCAAACTTGAACTGCACCAATCAATAGCCGCCTCAACGTGGTGGTGCGGTCCCCGACCCGTTTGGGTTGGGTCAAAATGGCTGTTGGTCTTCCCGAGGGTCCCAGTTACCCCGGGCACTCCTCGCACATAAACCATTTGTTGCCGTGCAGCCCCCTGAACGACCGCAGTAGGGTAGCACGCAGCCACTTTAAAATTGGCCTGTCTTCTCCTGCCTTTCTCTTGAATGCCTTCTCATCCTTCTCCTTCTCCTGATGAGTGGCAACGTTCATCCAAACCCTTGTCCTATCTTTCCCTGTTTAGTGTTCGCTGGAAATGTGACCTGGCGGGGTAGGTCAGTGCAATGCTGCACATGCTCTAATTAAGTTCATTTAAAGTGCTCACTACTCTCCTTTTCTAGATTCAGAACTCTTGGCAGCTCTCATTTCTGAAGCTGCTTTTCCTGCTTTTTTTGGAGATTCTACACCTACCAGCACTGTGACTTCCTCGTCGGACTCCTCCAGCTGGTATACCTTCACTGCTCAATCTGGCCCCCATCTGCTAATGCAGCACTCGCACCCCACCCTCACTTTCAAACTTCTTATCCTTTTTCCGCCCACTTTGTATCTTCTCCCTCTGCACTCTCACTACCGCCTCATGCTTCTGACTGTTTCTCTTTACCTTCTGCTTTCACTTTCCCTCCCTAACTCTCTTAGGGTTCTTCAATGGAATGCTGGGGGTCTCCGAGCCAGGAGAACTAAACTAATAAACTTCATTTCGTCTCATCCCGTTGACCTCATTTATATCCAGGAATCTAACCTCAATTTATCTTCTTCTTTCCGGATCCCTGGATTCTCTGCTCTGCAATCCCATGGCACCCACTCCAGATCTGGTATTTTTTCTACTGATGTCGCAGACGCTAGCGGCGGCGTCATCATTTTTGTCAAGCAGGGCTTATTCTTCTCTGAGCTTTATACCTCCTCTCTTTCTTCGCTTGGCCCCTACTCTGATTATGTAGAGGTCAACATCTCTCTAAACAACTTCTCCTCGCTCTCATTTCTTAATGTTTATGCTCCCCCCATTCGTTTTTCTACGAAGGATAGCAGAACCAATTTCTTTTCTCTCTCCTTTCTTCCCTCCTATGTGGAAGCGGAAGCGGTGGATTTTTCGCGCTTCCGCTTCCACACAAAAAGTACCGCTTCCACCGCTTCCGCTTCCAGCTTCCGTTTCCGTTTCCACATCCCTGGTTGAAACTCCCGTCTTCGTCACTAATTAGAAATGAGGACCTTTTCTTGTTTTTGTAGAACATTTATTAGAGGATGAAGTGAATCTGGTCGGTTTTTTGACACTAATTGAAAACAAAGACCATTTTTTTGGAAAGCACTGGCACTTTTGTTAAGAAGACCTATTGCGGCTCTCGTTCTCTTTGTTGTGGGCCCAAATGGCTCTTCGGTCATGAAAGGTTGCCGATCTTTGTTTTTGTCCAGGGGTGTCCAAACTTTTTCACGGAGGGCTACATTGCTGACATTTTAAAACCCAGCGGGCAGAGTTAACTCAAAGTAGGTGGGAATCAACGTTGGAGAACGCGTTATCTTGCTCAAAAGTTAGGAAATCTCGAAAAAAAAGTCATCACCTTCTCTCGCTGTCACAAATTATGCTTTTCGTGCTGTAAATTTGTTTTGCAATTGTGAAAAGGGCTTCGCGGGCCAGATAAAAAGGATCTCCGCGGGCCGGATACAAAGCCTTCGCGGACCGGGTTTGGCCAGCGGGCCGTAGTTTGGACATTCTTGTTTTAGTCAGTGGAAAATACTAAACAGCTATGAAACTACTGCACCTTAGATGGCGCCAAAGCTTCAATGCTTGTTCAAAATTAAGAAAATACTTGGGGTTTTATTTTCTTTTTTTTCTCTTGCAAATTTGTGGAGAAAATAATATTGCTGGTTTAAGTAAGCTTTCCTAACCCATCAGCGTCATTAAAGAGAGCTGGAGGAACTGTTCTGGGTTGGTAATGTTTTTAAAAACTGCCATTTTTTAATTTAGGTGTGTCTGAAACAATATTGTACAGGATTGCACTTTAGCAGCTTGCTTCAAAAACATTTTTTTCCTTCTAATTTATGATTGTTAATAGCTGGCTTTCTAAACTAAAGAGGTAACACTTTTTTTGTCCTCCACGGATATCATGAACTCAATGATGCTACTCACTAAATTCCCTAAATGTTTGTGCTGATACGCTTGTTAAATTGAAAGTTCAGTTTAACATTAGCTTGTAATACTGGCCACAAAACCATGAAGCGCGAAAGCATGTTGAAGCACTTGCTACAACAAGTAAAACTTGAAGAAAATTAGACAAAAATATTGAAAGCTATTTTTTTGCATTAATGTAGCTTTGCACATTTGTCAAGTGTTATGGTATGTCGTTTATTACTGCAATCATGCAAAAATTGAAAAAGGAAAGCCGTTGAGTTAAGTGGAAAATTGCCCAGGCAAAAATTCTAAATACGTATCTTACATAATAAGTAGTAAGAAACACAAACAATAATTGCCTGAAAATAATATATGACGCAAATCGACTTAAAATTTAGAATTTAAAAAATGTTTGAATCAGGCATTCGCCATCAAGACCCTATTTTTTTGTAAAACCTACAACAACAGTTTGTTCAAAGACTTGATTTGAAAATTAATTTTACTGTTAACAAGTGTGAAGTTAAGCAAACCGCTTGAGTAATAAGACAACTAGAGCAGCTGAACTAACGCCAGCTAAATAAATAACTGTAAAATATGTAATATAATCAACCAAAATCAATAACATTAATAAAATATAAAATATTCATAAAAAGCATTGATAATCGATGAAAAAATATACTAATAACTAAGCGCAAAAAAAGCTGTTAATAATCCCTAACGGCAACCAACCACAATTACAGATGTTTAAATCATGGGCTACCGTACTAATTCTGAAAAGATTTTCTGACAAATATTCTTTCTAAAAAGTATTGTGTTTTGGTTGTAGACTGTTTGTTTTGGCCTCGAGTTTTGCCTCTGCTACATGTGCATCCTGTGCTTTTCACTACCCTTTATTTATTTTAGCACTGTGCACACCAGACAAATTTCTGTCACTGATGTTGACCAACTTTTGCTATAATCAATTTACACGCAGTATTTCAAACTGTCGAATTGTAGGCCACCAAAATATAAACGTCTCTTTTTTGTGCACAACGGCAGTACAAACCGACAGGAAACAAAGCAGCACAAGATTATTACGCAATGCTAGATGAAATACAAAAAAATATCTGACATCTCGAAATCGCAGAAGATCTTCAAGAATTTGCTCCCATATTATATCTAGTTTAAGTTGACACTGCTAGAACATCTAATGTATTACAACTCAGCGACAGTATGTGCAATTGACAACAGAATGTTTACAAACAAACTAAGTAATTAACTGCAAAGTTATTCACAATATCAACAGCATCTTTAAAAAAAGGATGAAGAGGTAGTTAAGTGGAGATCTCCCCGAACGTTTTGAAATTGTTCCTCTAAGCCAAAATTGAATATTTTCCTGCACTGTGTGAATATCCGTTACTTCTAAACAAGCTTTAAGAAATTTTTCTTTGCTCACTCCAAATTGCTCTTGTAATTATACCAACTTTTAATTAAAAGGAAACCAATGCTTCCGCCCATCCTCTTTTAAATACCCTACCAAATATCATTCGTTCAATCTCAAATTTTAACAAACTTACGTCTGAGCAATTTGTTCCTGGAACCGTGCCAACTTTATCACACGCACAGCTTTGACATCCACGGAGAGATTCGAGCCCCCAGTACCCAGGTGAGCATCTGTCGCATCGTTTTCCTTCAACATTTTGTCGACATGGGCACTGACCGGATACCTTGTCGCATCTACAGTTTGTATCGACGCAATCTCCCTCAACAGTTCCGTCAACATTGCAACTGCAAGCTGAAAGATTGATGTCAACAGATAAAACCAAACATTGCGATCTAATTCTTGTTTTCCACTCTATTCTAACCGTCCCTGTGACTTTAAAATAATACAAGTTTTCAGAAAACAATGTCAGTAACAACAATTTCCACGAGCAAAAAAAAAGATAATTCTTGATTTGAAGCCTGGACCTAAGTAAGAATTATGCCCCAGGCAACGGGCACCCAATCTTTACTTTTAATGGCGCAAATTATAAATTTAAGTTTTCTGTCGAGTCACAAAAACAAACAAGTTCATAAACTTTTTGTAGAAATTTTTTGAACCAGCGTTTAACATCCAGGGCATCGGCAAAAAAATTAATGAGCAAAGCAAAATCTTAATGTGAAAATCAGTTAAAGTGTTGCTTCAAAAAAACAAGGATCTCAGAAAAAAAAGATCTTCCCCTTCTTTTTGGTTGGACAACCAACCAGCCAGTTTTTCAAGCCAACTTTGGAGCACTAATTCACGTTGCAGTGGACCGCAGGTTGGACATCTCTGCCCAAGACCAACTAGCCGATGTTAGAAATATTCATCACCAAATAATTGATTAAATGTAGACAGTCGCCTTAATCAGAACAAAAGTACACAAGTTGTCTTAAAGAAAGAAGGCGTGAAGCAGGGCCTGGAGTTTCTCCAATAAAGTGCCATTTTCGATTTTATGTAGGATTTTTGCATCCGGCAAATAATTCGAGTATTTTTCGTTTTACTTTCGCTCTCGGATGCAATGTAAAAAAACACTTCAGCATACGCTTGTATTGTCTGCTAAGACGCTGAGGATTTTTGAAAGGAAGGAGGCATTTCTGCTTAGTTGTTGAGGCGAAATAAAGGGGGTCAAGGCACAATACTTCCGTTGGTAAGCTGGTGGTAGGTGTGCAAATGAAAACAAACCTAACTGAAGAATGCAACTCAAACACTTTGTCTGAATTTTTTTGAATAGATTTACTTGTGCTAGATAACTTGATATCGTGCATATTAATGCGATATTGGCTGATAACACCTTGACTAATGTGCAAAAATTGATAAAAATAAACGTTGGCTGATCTTTTGAAATATTTTTGTCATCATCGTAAGGTTTACAATGTCTCAGCAATAGCAAGCTAAACAAATAATGTCATGTTATGATAATCCTGTTGAAGTTATTAATTGGCAGGCTAAATAAACTACTGTTGGCATTCTTAATCCTGCCTTTGATCAAGAAAATTGTTTAATTGCTAACTGATAAAGCATTTACAAATAGAGATATGTATAACAAATATTTATCATCCGGTCACGGCAAAAATTTTTCAATTATGCAAGAAAAGGCTTGTTTTCAACTAGCTTCGGAGTTGCCTTGTTGCCGCTGGAACAACATTTTAACAAAGCCAGATAAATTGCAATAAAATTTTTGTTGTAAAGCATTGCAATGCAGAAGAAATACAGGCACAGAACTCACTGCAGCAACATGATAAGTCAGTGTTTAATGGCGTTGACATACAGTGTGTTGACGACGTAAAAGGTACGTTGTGACTGGGGTGGCTGGAAGGACGCCGAGTGTCACTACAGCAGCAGACTCGCTTCTAAAAAAGCGCACTTCTAACCGGTCGTTTGTATAACAATAAGCGCTGTTTTTTATATTGGTGAAACTTTAAATCCACATCGAATCTCACAAACTTTGGTGATGCCTCTTAATGTCTTTCTTAGCTTGCTGTAGCCCAACAGTTGTTTATAAAGGCTAGCGGTTTCTAAGCTCTTTTTTTCCCGTGGAACACTGCAAAGTTATTTTAACCGACCAGGAATCCCACAACGCAATTACATTGAAAAGCCCGATAAAAAGTTGATGTAGATATTAAATACCCTAACGAAAGAGAAAACGTTTAATGAAGAAAAGGTGTTTACTTGTTAGTCTCGTATATCTCTGAAGAATTTGGTTTGAACTTTGATTACTGAATTCGCATGCCTGATGTAGCGTCCAATTGAGCACGATAACCTACTGGGTTTTCATTTGTGTGTACCGTTAAAACTTTAATTGAGATAAACACGGTATGTTGATGCAAATGGCAGTTGTTGATCAAACTAATAAACTTAAAAGTACTTTCTGCTTGCGTTCTTCATTTCTTAAACCAGAAACAAGAAATTGTTTTTGTGAATCGGGCCTTGTAGATTCGAGCGAATTAATCTCATGTTTGTCATTTTTTCTATTCCCCTTGAGGTGGCGACTTTGGCAAATAATATTTTTCAATATTGTTTCCTTGAAAATTTTATCGCAGCTGTTTTCACTTAGCCTCTCGGTAATACGTAACTGCGTTTCAGGTTTCCTTTTTTGATTCAGTAAATTTTTCTCCTTTCACTGTATTCTCACTCGTCCCGTGCGTAGAGTTAAAGAGGTATTTCTTTTCTCGAGTAGTATCATCTCGTGGAACCTTTTTCATATTTTATGGGAACAACTTTGGAACGGCTGATGCAAGCTAATTAGTCGTAAACACAGATAGAGGTTGATAGCTTTAGCCATAACTTTTAGAAAAAGATAAGGGGCGTTTGCGGAATTTTCTTTAATTTGATAATTTAAGCAAACAAGAGAAATTTTCGGATTGGATGGTTTCCTTTCATTTGAATGTCAAACGTGCTGCAGCTTCTATTTTAAAAGTGTCAGAGATCTGATTGCAGTTCTGAAAAGTTGTAGTGTTTGTACAGCAATCTCTTAAAGTAGTCCAAGAGGCCAGCGATGCATATCAAGCAAACTGCAGACATTGGCACTGTTTCGACCTATCAAGTATTTGCAACACTTGGCATTTAAGTGTGATAGAATGGCTTGCATTCATGGCATTTTAG
This sequence comes from Trididemnum clinides, assembly GCA_963675345.1. Taxonomy (NCBI): domain Eukaryota; kingdom Metazoa; phylum Chordata; class Ascidiacea; order Aplousobranchia; family Didemnidae; genus Trididemnum; species Trididemnum clinides. The sequence goes on from OY776305.1 coordinate 16,704,517, forward strand.
TATTGGAAGCATATCTATTGACCCCTAACGCCAAGCACTTGCTTTTGATATGGTTGATTAGTATAAAAGCACTTCAAATTGAGCTTATATAGCTGCTTCTTTCGTAATACTTGAAAAAACATGGTTTCGATGTAGTGTTAAATTTTGTGAGTAGATTATTAAAAAATGATGTCTTGGGCCCAAGGCAAAGAAGCCTTCACCTCCAATACTATAAACAGAAGAAAATTATTGGGTCTCCCACATAGGGTCACATCTACTATCAACTAATGCTTGAGACTCCGTAGAGGAAAGCTCTCGGTTAAATATTTTTTGAAAACAAAGGACGAAGTCAATGGTCTTTCATTCCAGCTGCATTGCACATGACTCAATCTTTTCCCTTCACCAAGCTATTCCACCATTATTTTATTTGTAATGTCGGCAATCTTTAAATAAACTAAAAGAAAGGGGTGAAAAAAATTTTTAAATATTTTTCCCACTGCTTTTGTTACTAATCTATCCTTGAAGCGATTAGGAAGAGTGGGTTTACAGTCTTTTTTTGATTACGAAACTAATTAGTTGTGGTGATTAAAGAAAATTCTAGTTTAGAAATAAGCTTTTGATACAGGCTTAAAGGCAAAACCCGGTAGAGTGTTTAAAAACGCAGTTTTAATGCTTTTTGGCATAAAATACAAAACTGTATTACTTTTATTGAAAGACAAGATAAGTGTTGCCAGCATTGTTGCTCCCTATCGCCCCTAATAAACTACAACAGCGTCAAGACACTTCGACCTCTTTGGGACAAGCAAAGAATTACACCTTGCACTTTCCACCGATTTTTTTTCTACTGATCTGAAAAGCCTTCTTCTATTAACGTTTCTCTAAGGTAACCCTCTGCATTTAAAATACTGAACTGCTTGTACTGCACTTACGTTCGCATGAAAATGTGGAAGCGTCTCCGTAATATAAGTCCTTGCATTGCTCGCATTTGTCACCAGCTGTGTTATGTAAGCATTTCAAACATCTTCCAGTCTCTGAATCACAAGATTCGGGGTCTTCAACATCAATATGTCCATTGCATTGACACGTGGTGCAAGAATCGATATCCTGATCATAGTACTCACCGCTGGGGCACCTGAACGCAATAGTTGGGTTAATGATACGTTTTGGTCAGTGGAAAATTTTTACTCTTGTTCATAGAACAAAACATGTTCAAATTCGTTTCGTAGTTACCGATAGGCTTATTGACGACGCATTGCAATTTTGCAACACAACACAGCAACTTAGCCAAAAAATGTTCTATAATTGCCTTATCTTAATTTGCAACGACGCAAACGTACTTGCACTGAACTACCTACCTCATGATCACAGTCTTCCATAGACATAGAAAAAAAGGAAGAGAAAAAAAAGGACCATGTCATCCAAATTTGATGGACTCGATCCTGTTATTGAACTTTTTCCAGGTAAGATAGCAACAATTTTTCTTAAAGACATTTTTTTGATTTTTTAACTTTGAATTTTATTGGCTTTCCTGTAATTTGTTTATCAGAGAACGAAATGACCTAGCCTACTTAATATATTTTTGAAAATTCACATAAAAGTTGCTATGAAAAACATTTTTTGCAATTAAGGATGTAGAAATATCCTAAAAATATAATAGTGGATTTAAAACAATACAAGTTTGCTCAAGCGCTTTCCTTTAAAGGATTAAAAGCTTTTAAAAAAATTTGTTATCTCTGCATGTTTTTCTTACTAGGCCCTTGTCGCAATTTTGCGTCTTATCTTTTCAAGCATTCTTTTTCCCAGACGGACTAATTTCACATGGAAGATTCCGCAAGTTGGTCAAAGTTTTTGAAATAAATATAGGCGTAAAACTATATATTTCATGAGCAAGGGCTACGAGACTTAAGGGCTAAAGAAAATTGGATCCCTCAAGATTTCAAATTGCCTTTTTCGTATATTAGTCAGTTTGATTGCTTTGTCACGTGCGAAGGTGTTACTTAGTATCGTATTATTTTCATTTATCAGATCTGATAGGCCATGGCGCGATTGCGTGCAAGGTCCCCGTCCCAACCACCACTTCATGTCAACTCGAAGCATTGCACCCTCCACAAATTACGTGGCTGTGTGCCCCAAGTATTCCAGAATGAAATGAATTCAACACCCTTCGTTTGCAGAAGAATTGAACCAACGATTGCGTGCCCAATAAATTTTACTTCTCCCAAATACAGAATTTGGCGCCCAAGTATATATCTTGCTTCTGTTTTGTACGTAGCCTCAAGTAGGACGCGAAAGGAGAGGATCCCGGGTTATGTCTTCCCAAATCAACGGCTGTCCTTCCTCACACGGAAGTATTTCCCCGGAAGAAAACCTACTTTACAGCCTTAATGTGAAAAAAAAGTTAAGGATTATGAGATGTCGGAACTATTTTGTCTCCCAACTAATTTAGTTACCGAGCAAATTTCAATCAAGTGCAATTTGTAATTGAGCTGAATGAAGCCCAATCAATTGCACATTTTTTAGGTCATAAAAATTGTAATTGCACCTCAAACTTCTTGGTTTTATGATTTGCTAAATTATATTGTAATTGTGATTTGCTTATAATTTTGTCAAATTGCACCGCCCAACTACATTGATACGTGACTACTTGACAATGAACACGTAAAATAAGGTATGATTTTCTTAAGGCTACATTTATGCATAAATATTTTTATACTTCAAAATATTTAAACTTAAACGGCGGATCAATTTTAACTTAGTGGACGTAACAGCTGTTTGTCCTGAGGCTCATCAAGTGAATGCAAAATCTGCAAATTAGCCAAATGAGCGAGGGCTAAATATAATTAAAGTAGGAAATTATCTAAAGTAGAAGTTTGCATCGGCTGAGCAATAAGAAAGTGCAGTAAACATGTTCTTACAAGGCGTGAAAATCAATCAGGCTGACCGGTACCGGTTGGGTATGGTTTCCGATCGAGTCGAAATTCACGGCCGGCAGCCAAATGGCAGCCCATGATCGATCAAAAAAATTTTAGTACCATCCTCTGGCCATGCTGAAACAAACCTTAGAAAAAACAAAATAATCATCAATACCGTCCGATTCTGGTCTTAATTTTTTAGATTAGTTTAGTAGGGTCGAATTACAAATATATCTCTATTTATTCAGACTCTGGGCCTCGCCATAAATTAATTACACCGATATACAGGGTAGAGCTAAAGTCTGAACCCATTGGAAATTTATGATCTAAAATTAAAAGGTATTTTTAAGCTACTTTTATTAAATAGTAGAACATCTATCGGTAATTTTATTTATTATTGTCACCAACATCCCCGCATTTTACACCATTGGATTTTTCCTTTCGGGGACATTTAAAATCAGTGGTTTATGCTAACAGACCAACAATATTGCAAGCACTAAAAATATGATCTCACAAGAAATTTGAAACCATAAGAGAGAATGACTCTTTGTTTTGAAACGTGCACAGCTCATGTGTATCTCGAGTAAGAAAGTTTTTAGAAGGTGAAAATTAGTTTGAACACCAATTGTAAACAATAAATCATGTTGTTTCAATTTTGATAAGTAATCACTTTGTGTAAACTTTCATTTTTATGTAATAAATTTTCAATGGGTCCATGCTTTTGCTTCAACCTGTATGACATTTTATCTATTAATATAACCGAGAATAAATCCTAACAACTATAGTATTCACCCCAACCACGTTAATTGCTTTACAGATTTTACACACGCTTAGTGATTGATGCGTTTTCAGTTCTTTGAGTAGAAGAGATGTTGCGTGAATAAACTTAAATTGCAATAGAACGTGTCATTATATTTGCTCTGTCGACGATGTCATTGAGCACTTTGCCATATCTATCGAGATTAATAATCGTAATATATTTTGTAAACAAATAAACTGACATGTAATCTGTCATTGAGATTGATGATTGATTGTGAGCTTCACAGTATGGCTGATCATACAACATTTAGATTTTGCGAGTTGCAAGCCAGCAATTTTCAGACGATCTGTTTTTACCCTTAGCATCACACGAAAATAAATGAAAAAGGTTGCTAAAAACAATCACCAACATCATACTGTGCAATACTACACTCTACAGCAGTGGTTCCCAAACTTTTTAAGTCACGACCCACTTTTCAAAACATAAATTTTCTGATCCCACATAATTCTGCATGTACTTCGAAGTACTTGGAAAAAAGTACAGTGAAAACAAACATCTATTCTAGGAGTTAATTTTCTTTTAAATTATTTGAGACAAAGCATGCAGTAATTTAAATTTTGAATGACTTTCGCGACCCACTGAAATTAAGCCCACGACCCACCAGTGGGTCGCGACCCATAGTTTGGGAACCGCTGCTCTATAGCAACATGCCCATAACGCGCGATCGGGTCCGATCTCACTGGGTGTCATCAGGTGGGTGTAAAGGACACACAATAATAAAAATGTTAGCCTAAATCACAATAGATTTGCCATTGTGTGCAAAATAATGATGCAATGCAAAGCAGTACACTACAGCAATATCTACATTAAGGTGGTTTCATTTAAGGACACCTACATGTAGATGTGACACAGACACAAAGTCATATCTATAAGCCTAATAAGTGTTACACATAAGCTTACTGCTTTTACACCCGCCTGATAAGACCCAATAAAATCGAAAACGGTCGCAATTTATTGACATGTTGTAATAGATCATTATATTGTGCAGTATGACATTGGTAATTGTGTTTAAACAATTTTTCTAATTTATCTTTGGCCTTATAATAATTATAATTATAATTGTAATGTGAGTTGTTCAGCTCGGAGTAATTGAATGTAACTGATAAGTGTGAGGCAATAATTATAATTGCAATTGAATTCAAGTAGTATAATTGATCCAATGCTGATACTAGCTGAGTAGAAAGAATTTTGGGAAGCCGAGGATAAATATGTCAGTAAAGACCAAAGCCCTTCAAAAAAAGCCCAAATACAGATTGATTGCTTGATATTAAATATTTTCAACACATAAACTTACTGCTAGTTAAAATCAACCAAGCTGATAGATCATTCGTAACGTGCCTGTCTCAATGACACAACAACTTAGTCGTTGTGAGACGTGAACACAAGGTAGTTCTGCTCATGATGCACAACTTAGCCACAGTGTGAGCCTCCTCCGGCAAGTTTGAGTCTGCGACTCTCCTTGTTGAAACTTAGTTTCACGGGACTCTGTAGCAATACTTGTTTGCAGTGGCTGCCATTACTGAGCGGCTTCCGGCTGCGGATGTTGCGAAAGGGCTACGTCCTTTAGTTCTACCACCGTACAGCGTAAACAAAAACTCTCCTTAAATTTACCCTTCAACATTTCGCAAAAGCAATACAAAGTACTTTATTTGATGTGGCTGTCAGTCTAAGCTGATTTGAAACAAATCTTTTTATTTAGTCATTTTCTGCATATGAAAGGTAAATTAGACTTTTTAGTAGCGTCAGTATCATAATCGTCTTATCGAGAATTTTGTTTATTTCTATTGCCATTTGGCTTAAAATCATTTGGCTTACCAAAGCAGCAGTTTAATTTTAGGATTCCGAAACGTATTATTGTAAATAGTTAAGCCTAAACCGTTTGCATTATTTTCGAAAGGGTGTCGATGGAATCTGGGTAAAAGAAATCTTCTTAAAACATTTTTAGGGTTTTTAGCAGTGAAAATTTTGCATTCCAGAATGTAGTAAGACGTTGTTATTAGATTTTCTTTGATTTATTTATCAAGTTTAAGTCTGAATTCATTCAAAACCGAAAGCGAGATTAACAAAATGTTTTAAGCTGAAGTAGTTTTGGCGAAACAAACTGAAGCAACCAAAGAGGTAACGACAGTAGAAGTAACACTTGGGCACAGCGTTGCAGGAGTTGGATATTCATGCAATAATCTTTAATCTCTACAGCAGTTAAAAATATTCATGAGTCCTGAAATCCGTTTTTATTTGCATGATGTTCGAGCGTAATTGGCAGCAAGTTTTGTTTTATTTATGCATCTAACACATCATTACGGTAGAGCGATTGAATAAAGCGTTGTCGAACTACGTTGGTAGTGAAGAGCGTTTGACTGCGAGTTTGATTTGTCATTGAAACAACTTGAATCGAGCGCTTAGAGCGTTGTGTTCCTGTGGCATTGTCGAGGGAAACCGGCGTATCGCCGACTGCTATGACGTGAATGGTCGGCTGTACACTTGAAGACCGTAAGGTCATTTCATGGTATCACAAACTCTCTATTCATCTTGTGTTTGATGAGTTGAATAAGTTCTCATCATCTTTTCAGATCTCGTTGTTGCACTGTGCGTGCAAGCTCTTGCTTCGACTTAAACAAAAAAGAAAGAAAGCATTCTTTGATTACGTTCGAATATGGCAATGAAATACTTAATAGGTCCCTGGTAAAAACAAGCGTAGCAAAACGTTTGTTTATCGACATTTAACTTAAAAATGTCAACTTTTTTCAGCAGTTCAAGACTGTAAAGGTTTCTTTTGGCCACCTCAAGAAGAAATTTTTTTGGGGGGGTATAAAAGACTACAGGGTTATACCAAAACCGCCTTTGCTTGAAAAAGTCTTTCACTTATTGCTTCGTTTATCGATTACCAACTGCAGCTTTAAACGGAATGCTGAATGTTTAAACAAACGTTGATGCACATACTGGTAGAGCAAAAATCAGATAAACTGTTATGAAACGTGTTCAGTTTTGTTTACTTTAGCAATTAAAATTACGAAGTTGCGTTTAACTGTAGTCAAAAAGCGAAACAGTAATGCTTTAATGAAATAACATAACATATATAGTATAACTCTGGTTTTGAGTGTTTAAAACTTGTAAAAGTGACGTGATTACACAACGATAAAAATCCGCAGTTGGTCACTGCTTTGACTAACTTTTAGATGTAAATAACCTTCCACAATATTTCCTGAAAACTGATTGTTATTGGCACACAACTTTTTCTTTGTAGGAATTTAAAAAAATAAGATTTGCTTATTATTCCTAAAGTTATTTTTCTGTTTAGTTTTTCACCTCCCCCAAAGTAGTCCCTTCCTTCTCACGCCAAATTAATTTCAAAAAAGTCGCACTTAGCCTACTTTTCGCAGTGCTTTCCAGTTCGTCCGCCTTTGCAATCCAAACATTGCCCTGTTGCAGAATTACAAGTGTCAGCAAATCCACTGCAATCACACGGTACGCAGTTCGGCAAAGTCCCATACGTCCCATCTCTGCACTGGTCGCACTGCCTGCCCGCGGCAATGTCCACGCAATCGCACTGTCCAGTCTCGGCATCACATGATGTATTGGTGGAGCCAAAAAGATTACAGTCGCAAGCTGACAACGTAAAAGGTAACGTTGTTAAAAGTTGAAACGATCTATAACTTATTTGAAAGATATAACGGGAGAGGCTAACTCTCTTAGTTTAAAGTATGAAGAACATTCAGTTTTAGAAATTGTCTCTTTTTTTATTCTTTACTGTTGACCCATGTTTTAAAAACTTTTTTCTTCAGTTGACTTTTTTTCCATTTACCGAAGCCCTTTCTTAATTCAAATATTCTTCCAAGAATTGTAGAGAGGAAAATTAATAGGGTAAAGACTGGGTGCCATTCCTATTTTTAGGTAATTGGCTTTTGGATTCATCTTTACATATTTTAGGTGTAACCTCATTTCTTTGCCAGCAGCTTAACACATTTTCCTTAAACATCACAACAAAACTACATTAAGGAATTTTTGGGGGTGTTATACCAAATAAAAAGTGGTCTCCAACAACTCTCCAACTAAAGAAATCATGACGTATTAAAGGATTGAAAAAGGAGGCATTGGAGGATTGAAAAATTTATCAATTTTCCAAAAATTGATATGCTTACTTTTGGGTATTTGAATCCGTCACCTTCTTTAAGTATTGCCGTGCTCTACAGTTTAACTTACGTGTGCAGCCTTTTCTGTTTGAAATCCCATAATGGTCTATTTCACATTCGTTGCATCTCCTTCCAATTACATGTGACTTGCAGTTACACTGTCGTGTACAACGATTACATTCGTCGTCTATGATACCACGTCTGTCACAGTCACAACCTGAAACAATACAAAATGTTAAAATAACTAATTTCAATCATTTTGCGATGCATTTTTATCTTTTAGGTGAATTGTAAAATAATGACAGTAAACATGTGGTGAGCCTTCCATTGTTAAGCTTATATCGGAGTTTGCAAGTTTTTCGCTGTCCAAGTGAATTCCTTGATATTGCTTTTGCCAAAGATTTGCTGCTCTTTAGAGTCCGAACAAAGGCATTGTCGTAAAGTGCCTTTCTCCAGAGCGCAATTACACAATCATCGTGAGTCCAAAAGCATCGGCACGCGGACATTATCACTGGAACAACGACGTCTCAACCCGCTGGATTTTGTTTTGTGGTTGTCCCGAATTACGGCTATACAAAAAACAACCTTCGTTCAATCTGTTTCAAAATATTTTTGACGGCACCTAATTGAGTAGTTACCACGCAAAGGTTGAACAAGCACGGTCTGTCTTGTCGTTTTGTGGTAATAAATTACTTAAGCATTCCTACAAATTGTAGCAAGTAACAACATTTTTTGACATTGACAAATTTTAGCTAATTTTTCAAATTCTAAACACGAAGTGTTGTCTGAAAGCATTGGCGTCACAAGGGAGGAGGGTTCTGTCCACCCGTGGATACACTGTTTAAAGGAATCACGCTTTAGAGTTTTGCCTCTCAAAAACTGTTAAAGCTAATGCAAGATAAATTAATTATGTCAATTTTTTTATAGGTGGATTCCGAAATTTCTGACAAAAGGAGAGAATAATGAGAAAAAATGGTGAAAAATTTTACCCGATGGCAGCGTTTGTCTCTAAAAGAAGGTCGTTATTTCCATTTTCAACGAGTCAATAAAGACACTGAGGAGTTACTTACACAACTTTTTGCAAAAGAATTTGAAGGGGATTAAACCCATAATACTTGGACCCTCTTGCGTTTCTTCTACATTTTAAGTTGCAAGACTACTGGTTTAATAAGTTAATGTAATTACAAGAAATTTTAAAATAAATATTTTTTTGGTTACAATTTAACACCGCCTTTAGTTCAAATCACCTATCTTTGAAGTTAGCAACTGGGCGGATTAGTTTGACTACAAAATAACCTACTGCAATGAAGTTTAGAATGGATTATTAGATGTAAAATAAACTCAGAAACTAATAGCTTCATATAACTTGCATATTTACATGCTTTTTCATGATAACACATAGGCCTATTTTGTGAAAAGAAGATAAGGCGCAACATGCAAAAGAACAAACGAAGCAACCCTAAAAAAGTCAAATAGTAACACGAAATTCAATACGCAGGATTTAAAATAACCAGATTTTTTGCATTGACTTCGCCTGAGAAAAAATGGCGGCGGATGTGAAAACAGATCAGTTGGAAAAAGAGTGAATAATCCTAAGAGAGTTTGATTTTAACCAGTTTGGCAATGAGATATTAGCCGTCAGCCCCCTTCAACTAAAGTCAACAAATTTTGGGCAAAATATGTTTTAATTTATTAAAAGTACGGCTGCGGGATTTAAAGATTAATTAATCGATTAATCGTTAATTTACTTTAACGTTTAATTTTTTGTTTAACTATCAATCGGATTCAACTTCAATTTTTAGCCCATCTTGATCAATGTATGAGAATCCAGGAAACAATAGTAATAACGGTAAAATGGCGATAGAGAAGAATCAATTTATCAAATACAAACCTATATCAGGTAGATTAAAAGAACATTTTGGATTTAAATTATTTCATTTCCGGCTATTAACTGAATTGTAATTGAAGTACATGAAGAATAAATTTGTCAATCAATATTAGTGCAGAAGTTTTGATTTAATTGAAAATAACTATCAATTAATCGTTAATTTATTAAAAGTTAACTATTAAAAATAAATTAATTGTTACCACCCTTAATTAAAAGCCTTTTTGGTGACTTATTGATCAGTAGAATAACAATGACATCCCACAAGAACCACTGGAAAGCAAAATCTATTTAGATGCTAAAGCGGAAAAAACTTGTCCGTTATTTCTAAATGCTAATTTACGGTTTGTTTCAACTCATGGCAAAGTTGAGCGCGTAGATCTACTTGTCCAAAGCAAACATTCTACAAATAGGTCTCTTATTTTTGGTAAAAGTGCCCTGATTTAAGCAGAAATTACAAATTTCCATCCATTGGTCACACTCTTACGATTATACATTGTACAACTACTAAGTAGGATCCATGCTAAAGTTGCCCGTAGGCCATTCAAGAAAAACAACGGAAAAAGCCGCAAAATTACTTTTTCGAGGATCCAACCAAGCAAAACTTTTCCCCAAGATCTATACTCGCGATTTTTCGATTGCAGAACCTAAATGCATTGTGCTACGTGACCATTTTAGCAGTTTGAGAACACCCGAGCCACAACACGTCTATGGGTTTCCAGACATGCCCATTGTGTCGGTCAACGAAAACGTTTTCATACATTAAGCCACTGAGTTGTTAGAGAGATTTATTTGATTTCACAGTACTAGTTATAACGTGAAATGATAGCCTCTAATGGCCATTTTATGTAAAAAAATGGTAGTTTGGTATACAGTATTCTATTATTTCAAATAAAGTTTGAAACCCTTTGACGTGAACTGACGCCTTCGTAATCACTAAATAAAGCAGTTCTTTAGACAAGATAGGAAACTAGATAAATCGTTTTTTCGGGCTGCCAAAAGCTTTTAATGTGGTGACAGCTTAAATTTTAAGCTATAAATGTAGAGTTGTTTACATTAAAACAGTAATATCTCCATTCTAAATTTGACTCATAAAGAAATCTGTAAATGGCACTTCAAGCAAAATTTTCTAGCTTGATAGCGGCGTTTGTGATGGAAATTCGGTATGTCAACAGTGCTGGCCACTCCGTAGCGGGCCAAACACAAGTTGCTTTATGTAAGGCAGTGAAATGAACGGTTATAACATGACCGGAATAAAATTGTAATAAGCTTTAGAAAAAATTACTAAGATTTAATGACAATTTATTACCTTCAAAAACCACTGTTTCCAAGCTGTCAACAATTTTATGAAGGTCATCAAATCTGTCCAGTGTAAAAATTCGTTCAGAATGGTTATGGGTTATAATTTGTAATTCCGTTAAATTATAAGTTCCTCCAACGCCAACCGCGTACATGTTAACACCGAAATCACGTTCGGCTCTCTGCACCACCGCCGCTAGATCCCTGCAAAGTTCAAATATAGACAAAAGCAGCAGGATGTTAACTTTGTGCACGGAAATGCGGTATCCCTTGTACACATTACGATGTTTTTTCTTGATCTCATGAATAAAAACGAAGTTTTACAAAAAACAAGAGTTTTGCACGTCGCATTAGTTGGGGCGTTGCCGAAGAGATGCAACAGATGTTCTTCTTCAGCAGTACTAAGGTCAAATATCGTCTTCAAGACAAGCAAAACATTATCTCTTCTTATATTCTTCTTGATAACGTATCTGTACGTGATTACTTTTAAAGAAGAATAACCCCTCCCCCAGAAGTATGTAAAGCATTTACATTGAATAAAATTTGCAGTTTTCTGACATCTGACAACTCTTTGTATTTGATTGACTTTGTCTTTTTTTTAACTAATTTCTGCCTTGCTATTTTAGCATTGGAATACTCTTTAATTTGTCTACAGACATTTTGGGTAAATTCTGCATAGTTTATATTTCACTCTTTACTTTGCTCTCTGTAATTTAGAAGCTATCAAGCAGGGGTTTGTAAAATATTATGAAGTCGTGAAACAATTTGGACGACCGCTAAATCACACGGTATGAACATCAAGCATTGACGAAGGATCTTGACCCCCAGGCAATGGAGAATAAGTGAAGAAAAGGCAGAAAGAAATGAGACCTGCACCTAAATTACAATGCTAGTTGCGATGAACACTTGTGTGAAATCACCATCACAAAATAGTTTTGCCTTAAATAGAACTTAGCTCTGAATGCCGCTCTTTGCTCTTTTCTACGTTACTTAGAAACCGTCTTTCTTGTAGTATTTTATACTATAAAGAACTTACTCTGAATCTGACGCCTTTCCATCAGTCAGCAAAACCAGAATTCGCTTTGCTACAGGATACCGGTTTGTTTCTTTATTAACAAAATCTTCTGTCAAGGTTTTGTTAATGGCATGAGCAGTATATGTCCAATAACCCATGTACTAAATACAAAAAGAGATCAATATGCTTCGAAGTTACATTAATAGCTACAAGATTTAGACACGAAGTATAGCCAGGCCCAACTTATTGGATAGTTCAAGCCCATATTACGGTTAACCATCAAATAATTCCCTTCTAACGTCATCCACTGATAAAAACAGTTGTTTTTTAAACGTGCCTCAGAGTTTTTCTTAAAATGTTATCAAACGCAAGACACACAACAAAAAGGCGCGTTTTGATGCTTCAAAACTATAGTGACCATTACAAGGCAAAGCCTACCACTAGAGGCGGTATTGAAGGATCGAATTTTTACAAAAGTAATAAGAGTTGCGGCAAAATTGTCATGACGGATATAAATCCCCATTCGTAATGTATGAGTATTGAGATATCAATAGGTAATTATCACTTTTTATTTCTTTTGCATTGGAAATCACTTGAGTACAATAACATACTGACATCAATATTATCCACTGCTTGATTAAATCTTCTCAACTTCGTATATTTTCCCAAATCAATTTCTGTTCGTATATATGGCTGCTGATCAATGGGACGGCTGTCGTAGTAATGAGAATATTGCACCTAAAAACATTTCGTATTCCAGGAATGGCAATCACGGGAGATTTAATGAGCAATTTTGAAGCCTTTCCCCATTAGCTGTGTCGCTTTGCCTAAAAAATGGTGTGGATTTTATGTTATTTTTAGGAAAGCCCAATGACTTTTCATTACAAAATCATTATAGTGTCATTGTCTCTCCCCTTACAAGGATACATTTTGCGTGCCTGATATCACAAGAAAAATGCAAAAAATTAGGCTCTTAACTACCTTTTTCTTTAGCAACTGTACTGTTGTGGACTTAACAATCTTTAAATTTTGTCGAGTCACATCGAAGGTCAAAGCAATAATTTTTAATAAGAACGGGACAGTTACAAAATTAAAAAACGTTAATTTTTATCTTACTCAGAATATTGGACCCTTTGCAGCGTAATCGCTAAGCCTGCAGCTCATCAACGAAATTTGATGTATTTTGGGCAATTACTGCAATTCAGGGCCTTTTTTTGAGATCGAAGTGTCTAAGAGGGGAACCTTCCATTTCGCAGTGCCATGTTTGAAAAGTAGTCTGTTACTTGACGCTGTTGGCAGTTTTTGGATGGTAAATCTTCTATAAGCATTCATATTTCTATAATGTATTACATTTTTAATCTTCCGCACTCAAAGAACAGTTAAGGAGCCGACCTGTGGAGTTGTTATGCAGGGTGGTCAGTGACACCGCCATTTATTGAAATAAATGAGAGCTTTTATTCAACAACCTAACAACATGACTTGATTATACTGCAGAAACGAGTAGTAATGGCAGTCACCCAGGCGCTCGGTCCCCCCCACCCCCAATGCTGTAACTTTACTGACGGCTGGTTACAAATATTACGTACAACACCAATTTGGACGTGCTCTTTCTCAATCTGCATGCTTCTTGCCACCTTCTTCACCCAACTTTTGATTTCTAAAAAATTGGCATCTCCTACTGATCCGGAGCCATCGAGCAGTATCACCAGGTCAATGTCGACCAAACATTCTGTAAAATGACAAATGCCAATTACTTGCCGGTTCAGGATATGGTAAACAATCTTAAAAACTTATTACAATTTAGTAGCTTAGAAGAAAGCGTAAAACAAATTAATATTTTGACTTTAGATCAGGGGTGGGCAATTGTTTTGGCTTGCGGGTCGCATCGCGGTCACGGAAGCTAGCTGAGGGCCGCGCTTTTCAACAAACGCATTTTGCATTTTTAATTTGGTGTAACAATAAAAACTAGCAATTATTAGACAAATGAATCAAAGTAGTTTTATTCAATTGAAAATGCAAGCACATTTAATTTTCAAAGTCTATCAATGAGAAAAATGCACCCAATCACGTTCTTCTACATTAATTAATTTTTTTTTAATTATTTGCTTGAGGCTTTCGCGGGCCGCAGTTTGCCAACCCCTGCTTTAGATATTGCGGTTGTACTTAGATAAACTCTCAAATGCAATTAGAGATTTTTATTATAAAATAAAAGTAAGGCCATGTATTTTAAAGTCAAATCTATTTTTCGTTTCAAATGAAGAGTAACTTGGGTGGTATATTCCTAAACATTCGTGTTGAAACTTTTAAACCCCTCTCAAGCCCATGTTTTAGTACAAGATAGAGAATCAGAATATAGTGTTCAATATGAGCAGTAGAGCATAGGCTATAATTATTTCTTAGTGGTTATAAACATTCTATTTCTCGACAGACTGTTTACGCATAAATGCCATCATCCGGTCTTTTCGAAGAGAATCTATTTGAAAAAGACCTCCTGGTGATTGCATTTATGCGTGATATAGCCCGCAATGGAAGAGAATCTTTATAGTCACTAAGTGATGAAACTAAAACTTAAATAAACTTTTGACTTCGCCACTCGCAATTTGAGACCGGTTAGACATTTAATAGTAGCTGAGAATTTTACGTTGTTTATTGTCGAAGTTGCTAAATATGCAAGCGTGTAGTGACGTTATAACAAAACAAACCAAAAATTCAGCATAGTGTGAGCTTCGGAAACGTAAACTGACTTTTAAAAAATTCCGTTCGCACAAACTACAAGAAAAGGCTGGGGATTATTGTTGTCATATTTATCCAAGAAAAGGCAGGTTTAATGAAAGTATTTGCAACAAAACAAACAAAAAGTGCTCCAGTGTATCCTAGTAGAAAACTACAGCCTACGCTTGAAGAGTGTGCATTAAGGAGACACTTTTTAACAAGACATGGAGTGAAAACTATTTGTTGTCTAGAGCAGAGGTCTCCAAAGTACAGGCCGTGGGCCGGATCCGGCCCGCCAAGATTTTTAATCCTACCCACCGAGTTCTTCATAATTATAAAAACAATCCATTGTATTTTAGCAATAAGCACGCGCTCGATCGAGTAGCGTGAGAATAACAATTACCGTGTCGAAGGGTTGAATTAACCTGTCGTTATTCCAAATTGAAGTGATGAGCTTTTTTTGGAGATTAATACAATTTCGAAAGATTCAAATCTTTACTCCAAATTTAAAATCTTGGCCTCCAAAGCTTTAAAAATTCAGCAATGTGGACCTCTGTTGAAAAACTTTGGAGACCACAGGTCTAGAGCAAGAGAAAATGTTTATTTGGTAAATGTTCTTTCTGAGACCACTCTTCTTTTGTGCACAAATAGTACCAATCAGATTTAAAATCTTGAAGCAACAACTAAAATATTTCTCACAGCGGTTAACAATGAACCTGTTTTGTTTCTTTCTCACTTGAAACGAACTTTCAAAGCATTTGTTCGCCTAAGTTAATGGAAATCACAGCAATACGAGGGTAGTATTCTTTTCTGAGCTGTCTATATTGCCAGCTAAGTGCTAGTTGACGCCAAACAAAAGTAATAATTTATAAGAAAATTATCAATCTGTTTCTGAACCCCCAACTGTTGGCAAAAAGCTGGTGGCTTTGTTGGCTTTCTCATTTTAAGACACCGTAAGTCACGAGCAAACACAAGTTAACATTGTTTTTATCTAATCATTAATTTTTATCGACCAGTCTTATCAAAAGCAATCAGATTTTCAGTATTGAGTGGTTGTACATGGACTAAGCAAAAAACCCATCTAATAAACAGTAGTAGGTCCTTTGAACCTGACCTGAGGTACCCAATGGTGTCACTGAGGGAGAACGGGGCAGTCTTCCCCGGCTTGCGCTTTTAGTAAACACCCTCAAATTTGAATGAAATAAAGGTTGTAGACCTCTAATTCTTGAAAGCGTTTCTGAAATTGGAATAAAATATGTTTAAAAATATCCTTTACCTTCAAAGAGTGGTGTAAAATCTAAACACTTTTCGTTTTTGAGTTATACTTTTTGATTTAGGGGTGACACTTTAATTTGAGGGTAACATTTGCAATTTTGGGATGACACTTTTTAAGGTTGGGGAGATAAACTTCAATTTTGATGACGCAATTCTGTGATGACATTTTAATTTTTGGTTGACACTTCTGATCTTGAGCTGATACTTTTTGACTTTGGGGTAACATCTTTCGAATTCACCCCAGGAACAGGAGAAAAGAACTGCAGAGAAGCCATAAACATAAGCATTGAATTTTTTCGATTTACAGAGGCTCCAATAAAATCATTAGGCATTGCGAAATCACTATGAACGATATGCTAGATCAGTTATTTTGACTGAAATTTTGAAATTTTGTTGTATTTTATCAAACGCAGACAGTTGTGTTTTAATTTAAATCTTTTTTGACTCATTTAGACTACTAATAAATGTTTGGATCATTAGTTTCCAACGGTTTGGTAATCCTGCGTAAAAGCTTATCTACAACAAGAGTTTTGTCTGGTGCCCGCACCCTGCCACAGCAAAAGTAGCCAGCAGTAGTGAAGTTCAAGCGCATCATCAAGTTTAGTTGGAATTAAAATTCAATCCAGTGCAGAAAATCGACTCGACTCAGCAAATCAGGGCAGCGAATTGCAAATAAACTCTAACAATGTGCATTGTTGCCATCACTTAGCGGACCGGATGAGCTTGTTGATTGTAAACATCTAAAAAATGTTTGTTCACAATACCGGTAGATTACAAGCATAGCCGTAGGCTACGACAAGCCGAGAAATAGCATTGATAGCAGATTAATACGTACAAATTTATACAATAACATGCCTCCTGCTAAAGATTACATCAATTCTCTTCCAATTTAAATCTAGTAAACACAAAATGCAAAAAAGTAACCCAAAACGTGTAGGTAGTAAAAGCATACTTAACCAAATTTATGTAGCTTACATAAGACTAATACAAAACATATTTAGATTTGATTTAGCTATGGCATACATATCACTAAATTAATCTCATAAACCGATGTAAACACTCTTTCGACAATTTTATTTATAAACGTAACGCTTTTTCTCTTTCGTATCGGATAGCTTCCTGAGAATGCGGTAGAAGTTGTAACTAATGTGATACACAAACCGGTATACATAGCAATACCAAGAAAATGAACACTAAAAGTTATTACCAAAAAACATGCAATTAAGTATCATCAAAACCATTATGACATTATGCAACCAGGCGTAAGCACAAGTAGACTGTGTTGTAAAGTATGCAAGACATTACGTTTTATTTTACCTATATACACAGCATGGCAATTCCAACAAGAAATCTAATATTAATTTTAAACAAAATTGTAGTTCGGTGTATCACAATTTTTGCCGGAATTGCCATGTGGTTTAAGTAGGTGAAACAAAACGCAATATTAGAAACAGAAAACCTGAACATGTTGATGCGGTCAAGATTTTCACCACCAAAAAGTCGATTTCGGTCATTGAATAAATAGGTAAAATATCAAAATACTGAAATCGGAGTCACATGCATACAGTAGTCGCGTCGTGGAACGTTTTTGAATAAATCAAAAAGCTCGTTTACTTAATATAATTAATCGTAGTGAAGTTGCAAATTTTTTGCTGTTTATAGACTGTTTACCGCCAATAAATGATGTCTTGCATACTTTATAACACATTGTACTTGTGCTTACGCCTGGTTGCATAATGTCATAATGGTTTTGATGTTACTTAATTGCCTATTTTTTTTTGTTTTTGGTAATTGTAACTAGTTTGTTGTACACAGACCCTTGGGTAAATAGTCCCCGAACCCGAGGCAGGTCACCGTGAAACTGTTCAACGAAGAGGTAGAAGATGGAACGCGCGCTTTCCTTTGGTCACGCTGCTGTTGTCTGACGTTCTTGCACAAAACCCTTCGATAAAATTTCATTGACGATACACAGAACCGAAAATCATGAATATTGAAAATTGTTTTGGGAAAACAGATGGGAGTGACGTAGCGTGAAGGGGCAACGGCAGCGGCGTCGGGGGCGGTGTTGGCGACGGTTTCAAACTATTTTTATCCCCAAATGTTTCTTGTTTACCACAGCTTCCTCACGATGACGATCATCTCAAGAAAACCACTTATACAACTTGATCTACGTCGCTACTTAAAAGCTTCTTTTGTGATAGTTTTCGACTTCTCACAATGTACAGTTTACAAAAACAAAGTATACATTCATTCCTACTACGTATCTACTTGAGAATGCCGTAAAGTGTGACAAGAAGGCAGTTACCGCTGCGTCGCTTGAGGGTCAACCTTGCCAAATGTAACGATTAATTACAAATAATGATACTGCAAGTGAAACAAACATAACAACGATACAACGCGGGTTCAACTCACACACTGGCTATGCAAAAACTATAGATTTAAAGCGTTAGATGTTGCCAATATTGTAACAATATTCACAGTAATAATTTTTAGTGTTTATTGTACTGGTATTGCTATGTTTACCAGTTTGTGTATCACATTAGTTACAACATCCACCGTATTCTCAGGAAGCTATCCGATACTAAAAAGAAAAAAAAATTAAGTCTATAAATAAAATTGTCCAAAGAGTGTTTACATCTGTTTACGAGATGATTTTCCTAAACAAACAGAAATGATTGCTACATTCAATCAGTACATTATTTCAACCGCTGGTCTTACTGGCAGCTTTACCCCAAGAAGATTCGCTATTTGTTGGAAGGCGAAAGTGTATTCCTAGAGGGAGGAAAAACGAACACATGTTCAAGCACAATAGGTCTTGACAAGCACATTTATAAAATGTAGAAAAATCAAAAAATGCCGTGAATCTCCTCTCTTTAGTAACTGGCCACTAGGTCAGTGGTATAAATTCACATCTAAGACGATGTATAGACAAGGCAATGTAATTTGCAGTACCTGGCAGTCTTTTAGTTTGTCCAAAGCCTATGACGAAGCAACGGAGTGCTAAAGTTAAATTCATCTAGGCCAGGAATTCACAACTTGTGGCTCTTTCTTTCTTCAGCTGCAGCTCCGCCCGGCTGGGGAAAATTTATACTACGCATATATGAAAAAGCAGGGGGCATAAATTTTAATGCTCACTTGCAAAAAGTTGATCTCAGAAAAAAGTCTTGAAGTATTTTCCGTAACTAGTTTTTTCCTTTTTATTTAAAGCGGGTATGAATGGCTTATCGGGCCTCAAAAATTGCCGACCCCTGATCTAAGCAATCTCAGAGCCCGCATATTCAGAGCATGCTGGTATTTTTACTTCTGTTTGCATTGATCTGGAGCAGATAATTACTCCAAGGTGGAGATGGAGGTAAACATTTTGCCCAGGTTCCTTCTTTTCCTGAAGCTCCGTTGTCGCAACCTATTGCAATAAAAAATATATTTCTTACCGTTGCCCTCGTTGTCAAAATATATAAACTCTCTTGCTGCCGACCCGTCTTGTGAATAGAGACGTGCAATCAAAATACAAAACGTTGCGATCAGTAGCAAAAACCTCATGTCATTACGCGACAACAACTTATCTTAAACCTGTTCGAATTACAAAAAATAATTGTTGAAAACCATAACAGTAATAAAAGCTACTCATGCTAACAGGCACACAAACAGAACTTTCGCAAACGACAAGACCAAAAATTTCATCGGATTTCTAAAAAATCGCTTTATCGTCAATTTAAAAACATTTTTGAGTGTCTCCAAAAGTGCATGACTAAAAAGCTTTTTGCTCAATTTTTCACTCTTTCGTCAGTAAGCAACGAGGCTAAGATGAGATTTCATGGATAGTTCTGGTTGCGCCAATGCTCAGCAGTGAAATAGTTAGAACATAACTAGAGTTAGAACATAATGTAGTTAGAACATAACTAGCGACAGCACTATTGTTCTAGCAGTTGTTAGACTTAGTGCACCTGCGACAACCACCACTCATTCACAAATAACTAGAGTTCTTTTGAAACAATATGACTTGGGTTCGTTTCCTATCAAAGAGCAGTTTGATAAATAATAACTGGAGTCACTTATCTTCGTCATTGACTCCAATTATTAGCTATGAATAAAACACAAATCTTTTTGAGGAGGATACTTCTAGTAATTCTGGTACGCTACCAACGCGTGTGTTTCAATTTGATAAAACTTCGAAGGAATACTTTGAGACAATTGGCACCTCGGATTGAGTTGGGAAGAGTAAAAATATGACAGTCTCAAAAAATGAGACATATATTTCAATTAAATGATTAATATTTCTAGATTTGTCTCGGTGCCCTTTGCAATGTGAATTGTCTTGTCATTCTTATAATTAAATGGTTTAAGGTAACAAAATGGAAAGGAATAGGCAACGCTGTTTATGCAATTTGGTAATTATTTGACAAGGCTGGTCTTCTTGAATGGACAGAGGCGAAACCAGGTGGTGAAGAAGCTGAAGTCCTTATTCTGTTTTTACGCTTACTTTTCCTCGAAAAGGTTTTGCGCGACACAAAAGTTATTTCGATTTTGGTTGGTTCCATCACAACAACTTTGGTTAAGCCAGTTAATGTTTTTTTTTGGCATCAAAGTGAACACTGCGGTCTAAGTTCACACAACTTCGGTCAAAATTAAATAATCACAAAAAATTCAAATTGTCTCATAAACTTTTTCCTGCAACACTACTTGCTGTTCTTAAACAACAAATAAGTTGGGGACGTGATCTAGCACATGAAAGAGCTATTTTGTGTCGACAACAATTAAAACACCATTGGCTATATGAGTTCAAACCTCGCGGTCACTGCGTGGTTGTGCGCTTGGTAAAGGCACATCGGGAAATTTTGTTGCTTGACGAATTCTAACAAGAAAAATCTCCCAGATGATCAAGCAGAAAATGGAAAACTCGAAGACAGGTTTGAACAAATATTGTTTTATAGTTTGCACCGCAGACACTACACTGTGACTAGAGGCGTTAAGAGGCTAATTTGAACCCAGCTACAAAGTTTTAAAGATCATAATCAGTGATGTTAAAAGATAATTTTTTTGGAAGAAACTTGTGCTCTGTTTGAAGTTGAATACTTTTTTTAACAATCAACTTCTTGAAAGCGAATTTTGTGCTCTTATGGTAAGAGACATCATAACAGCAGCCCACTGAAAAGCTCCGATTTCCGGTCTGTAGATGCTCCTATACTCCCCTCTTAACGCTATTACCTGTAACTTAAAATCCGGAGGAGAAAAATCTTAAAAAAAACAAATACTTGAAAGTAGGCCACACGGCTTTTGCATGCATTATCTTGTTTTTTACAATATGGTTGCAGCTTTGACTTTGACTTACTTTTGAGCCCGTGGGCATAAAAATACAGCAAAATATTGGTTATGAACGCGTTAATTATGGTGTTGAGTAGTCGCGTGAGAGAGGTGGAATGTTTGCAAAAGTGCAAAGATCCAAATAACGGTTTTAGAAAGCTGTAATAAAATTAGTGTGGTCTTCTTGTGATAATACCTTTTAGTAACTGCTTTTTTATCCACTTGTCAAAAAGTATTTTGATTTACATAGCAAAACTGCAGACAGTGACACTGTTTCGACCTATCAGGTCTCTTCAGTGCAGTTGGTGACCGACAAGAAGCTAGAGGCTTTTAATAAAGCATAGCTTAGACCGCCACACTTGCGGGATCTATACTAGATCCACTTGGTGGATGGTCTGTCAGTACTCTGCGAAGCCGTATCACTCGTGAATGAGTGGCAGTTGTCGCAGGTGCACTAAGTCTAGCAACTGCTAGAACATAGTGCACCTGCGACAACCGCCACTCATTCACGAGTGATACGGCTTCGCAGAGTACTGACAGACCATCCACCAAGTGGATCTAGTATAGATCCCGCAAGTGTGGCGGTCTAAGCTATGCTTTATTAAAAGCCTCTAGCTTCTTGTCGGTCACCAACTGCACTGAAGAGACCTGATAGGTCGAAACAGTGTCACTGTCTGCAGTTTTGCTATGTGCATCGCTAGCCTCTTGCATTACTATACATGTAAGACCTTGTGACCACTAGGCTGTGACAGCACTATTGTTCTAGCAGTTGCTAGACTTAGTGCACCTGCGACAACCGCCACTCATTCACGAGTGATACGGCTTCGCAGAGTACTGACAGACCATCCACCAAGTGGATCTAGTATAGATCCCGCAAGTGTGGCGGTCTAAGCTATGCTTTATTAAAAGCCTCTAGCTTCTTGTCGGTCACCAACTGCACTGAAGAGACCTGATAGGTCGAAACAGTGTCACTGTCTGCAGTTTTGCTATGTGCATCGCTAGCCTCTTGCATTACTATTTTGATTTAGTTTTCATATTAAAAATATTTTTGTTAAAGCTGTTTTAGCCCAAAAAAACTATGGAAGCGTAGATGCCCCTCAATCCGTCTCAACTTATTCAAAATTGTTCACGCCTTAAAGGAAAAATATTGGCAAAATTTTATCAAAGCAAAAGTAAAATACGAATTATTTATATAAATCCTATTTTCATTGTTCAATGCGTAGGAGATGGTTATGTAATGATAGGAGAATCCACTTCGCAGTGGGTAGACCAAGGTTAGTTCCGAAGTGAGTCACAACGAAAGACTTTAAAAAATAATATTCACAGACTTCTTGGTTGTGGCTAAAGTACCAAAGGGGCAGTACGGAAAAAAGCCAGCAGGTTGGCTTGGTAGAAAAAATGGTGGAGACAAGCAGACTACTCGTCGGGTCAACCCAGTCTCACTAAAGACTTGCAAACAGGGCGTGAGCTCATACTGGTAAAAAAGGCTTATTTTTTTCTTATTCTCAATGACAAAACACTGATGCTTTTGCTAGTTTAATTAACCGACGTACTCTAATACTATCTCAAAAGAAACAACAATATTTTTCATCTAGATCCTTACTAATCTAGTACTCTTAATAATATCAAGTACTTTATTATTGAATCTTTATCAAATTCGTATAAATTTGTACAGACCATAAGTAAATTTATTTACTGAACCATTGTCTTTTTAGTTTGAACTCAGTAAAACAAATTGAAAAAAGTCTACTATTTTTCATTTTGTTGCTTTGTAGCGTCGCGTAGTGGTTAATAAATGAACTTTAACATATAGCTGTTCGCAATAACACTGATAATACACAATGGTAATAACATCAGTAACAGTCGACAATTGGTAAGCCTATTCGGCGCCGTGGAGTGGTGGTTAGAGTGTCTGCTTCGCAGCTGGTAGACTTGAGTTCAATTTCCTTGCCGAGTGATAGCAAATACTACTCTCTTATATTACAGTATTCTCTGCTACCCTGCTGGACGTTTAGCACAAAAGAAACGCAGTGAAGAAAAACCTAGAAAGTTCGCTTGTTGTGTCTTTGGAAAAGGTACACTACATCTTTATGTGGCAGAAAGGTGGTCGAGTCAAGCAATCTACCAATCTAGGTAAAACAGTGTGAAAAAAAACTGGCAAACATAGAATAAGCTCATAAGCAGAGAATGAGAATTGGCTATTTATTATTCGCAAGAACCACTGCACGTTATTAAGCAATATTAAGAAAAAATCTTACTCAAATAAAACCATTTGATAGTGGTATCACAGCAATAATGCGTGCACCAGTGATGCAGATAAAGGTATAGCATAACGGACTGACAATGATAAGAGCAAAGGCTACAGTAGTAAGCTCAGTTCAGAGAATACCAATTAAATGCTTATTCTTGAAATTGAGCTTGCGAAAGTTAAAGCTGCGTGTAAAATCACGCCCGAAAGTTGTGCTTTTACGGGGAAGCTCAAATGAACTCGTCTCATCTTGCTACGATAAACAAAAAAATCCAACAACAGTTGATAAAGATATATTGCGAACAAATGAGTTGTGGAGTCCACTCTTTTCTCTTCATGCTATCGCTCTGATCCCCCTCTCTCTCGCCAAGGTGCGGCTCTCGCCCACCTTGACTCTCTCCCCCCTCATGATCTGGTACTCTGGACTGACGGCGCTGTATTTTTTCCTTTTGGCAAAGGCGGCTCTGGCGTACTTGCCAACTCCTCTCTCTGTGGCACTGAGGCCACTCTGTCCTTCTCAGCAGGCCCAGTATGTTCTAGTTTTTCCGCTGAAGCCTGCGCCATTCTGCACGCTCTTTGCTGGTCTCAGCAGCACCAGCAAGTCTGCCACTTCTCTTCTTTTCTCCTTCTATCTGACTCTCGCTCTGTCCTCGCCACCCTGTCCTCTCCTCCATCTTTCCTTGTACCTGAAACTCTCTGGCAGATCTGGCAGCAACTATCTTCTCTTTCCTCCTGTTCTATCAGGCTACAATGGGTCCCCGGACACTCGTTTCTCCCGGGGAACAACGCGGCTGACGAGCTGGCCAGACGAGGAGCGCTACTTGCGCCCTCTGCAATCCCTTGTAGTCTCTCTCCTCTTTTCTCTCGTATCCACTCTTGTCTTTTCTAGAATTGGAGGCGCACTCTCTCATCGAAATTCTTTGACGCACGGTGTTGATTAATTTTCGCCTAGTCTCTCTTCAGAAAAGTCTAGGCAAATCCTTCAATAAATGCAAAATCCTTGTCTAGTACTTATAGACTTTCACGGAGTTATACAATTCCAGAAAACGTGAGAAATAAATTTAATGGCGGAAAATTGATAATTCGGTTTAATTCCACAAAATTATAAAACCAATGATTGAAAGATGAATTTGGTGTTGCGTGCTTTTCCTTATATCTCCTTACACGCCCTTATACGTCCGTTTCTAAAAATAAAAAGACCACATTCACTTGACTGCAAAGCAATTACAAAAAACAACTGTCACATACCAAAACTATTTTCCAGACAAGAATCGAACAAATGATCACTTGAATTTCTAGGTAAGACAACACTTTTTAATTGTACATACTTATCGCAATTTCTTATCAGTTGTCTTACTCTACAAAGATCAATATAAAGATTAATATGTTGACTAATTAGTTATGTGACACAAAACTCAATAATAACAATTTGATACTTTACTAAACAAACTCTAGCACCCTTTTCTATTACTTCGCATGTAGGCGTTTGACTGGACAACAAAAGGAGGATTTTAACGAGACTACACGTTGATTACGCGCCAGAAAAAATGAACCATTAAGCATAACAACAAATTCCACAAACTTAACAGAAGGTTACAACAAAAAATATTTAACACACAGGTTCCCTCGATTTCCACCGAGGAACTTGTGTTCCCTCGTCATGCTCGCTGTGTTCTCTCTCGTCTACGCTGCAACGGACATAGCCTTGTGTTAAGTTCTTATCTCTCTAGGATTGGCAGAACCGAGAATCCTTCCTGCAGTGCCTGCGGACACTCGTCCCAGGACACCTCTCATTTCATTCTGCACTGTCCAGCTACGGACTCTTTGCGCCGCTCACTCTTTGGCGACTCTCTGTCTCTCTACGATCTCTGGTCCAGACCTTGAAAAGTTGCCCGGCTTCTGGGGCTCCATGGTCTTTCTCCATGCCCCCATCCCTCGGAAGGGGTCGGGTAATCAACAACATGAACAACAACAAATGAAAAGTGATGGTGAGAGAAAAGGTTTTTTGCAATGACAAGGCATAATCACCAAATGTACGACACGGTAACAGCGCGAAGTGAGTAAGTTATCTAAATTTGTAGAACGGAAAAAACAGAATCATCAAACTATAGATTTTGAATACGGAATATAGTTTCTCAAATAATGCTTTCATATAGTATGAA
This sequence comes from Trididemnum clinides, assembly GCA_963675345.1. Classification (NCBI taxonomy): domain Eukaryota; kingdom Metazoa; phylum Chordata; class Ascidiacea; order Aplousobranchia; family Didemnidae; genus Trididemnum; species Trididemnum clinides. The sequence continues at coordinate 16,730,255 of OY776305.1, forward strand.
TTAAAGATTTCAGAACAATAAACGTATAGGGCTTACCGCACAATGATCAGACGGTGACACAAATTAACAAGTTCGTAGCGGGAGGTAATCTCCACTTGGAGCAGCAGCTTCTCAAACAGCATAAATACCCAAATAACAGAATGACTAGCAACTCCCACTGTCAAACGCACACGTTTCCAAAAAAAGAGGTGAATAAATTGTACAGACAAGCTTGTATACAAGCTTCAAAACTACTTGCTAAATTTCTGGTTTTCGGGTAAATTACCACAACTAAACGCGAGATACTTAAAACTTAGTAACTTTACAAGATAACGCAAGATTTGATGTTGTGAGTTCAACTCCCGTGTCGTGCGACTAAAATAGAAAGGTCTTAAAAATAAAATAACGTGAAAAATATTTCACACTGCGTATACGTAAAAGCAAGTGAAAATTTTTCTATAAAGCCATCTCACAAATTTGTCCCAAAAGCAATTACTTGAAAGTGAAAAAGAATTTTTTGAAGACACGGTTGTTGTTTTGTCTATTCTTTACGAAATTACTATTTGTGAGCGTGAATCTGCGAGAAATACCTAATTTTTTTTTGTCAGTTTTCCTAGTTAAGTACAGCTATGTTGCTTAAAAAGCGGAGCTTGCATTAGTTATCTTTGTTTTGTAGATTGATTGCTTGGTTACAACCATTTTAAATTAGACGATAGCAATAATTTTCTGTCGGCTAGCTTGTTTTAGCTTGGTTTAAAACTTTTTGTCTTCTTTTCTCAAGTTAGTTGTCTGCAAAAGATGTAAGCCAAACTCGATCCATTAGACCTAAAATCTAATGAAGGTTGAAAGTATTTCCTTCTTAAGCATTTTTTTACCCCTTCCTACTGTTGCAAGGAACCTGCGCCAACACTGTCTTTTGTTTTTGGTTCTTAAACGACTTAAAACTGCAATCGGCCACTAAGCGCTTTGCCTTGAGACATGAAGTACTTATTTCCTAACTGTCTTCGCTCCCAGGTCACCCTTGGGCAAGTTGTAGAAACTGACAGCCTCCCCTACTAGATTTACAAATTTGTTGCAGCAGGCAGCATATCATTTTTGGTATCATTCTGTTGAGAGCGCGTTTTTTTTTGGTTCGAGTGTTTTGTTCTTTTTGCGTTTGTGTTGATACAAATGTGATGGTCATGCATCAAATTCCAATTCGATTTGGTTGCAATAAATTTTATAATTCATGCTTTTAAGGGTATCATTTATGCTATCTGCTCCTTTTTTTTCGTCTGCTACTGTTTAATTTTGATTTTTTATTGTGCTGTTTTGAGCATAAATAAAATTATTACTTTTATTAAAGGGTTGTGATTAAAAGGAAACCGTTTCTAGTCAGTGAAACCATGATCTCAAACATCGATTTTAGCGGCTTGTAGTGTAGCTTTCGTTTGATAAATGGCAGCACGATATAAGGTGATTGTTTTTACTGATAGATTCCTTCTCCTGCTGCAATATTTTTGCAGCTCAATGTAATAATTGATGGAGACCAAAGACTTGTGATTGCCTAAGGATTGTTTCCGACAATGATCTAGACCTGTGATTTAGTCAAGACCGAAAGCAACAAGACCAACATCTCATTTTGTTAAGACCAAGGCCATGTATGCCAAGAACAACAACGCTCAGTCAAGACCAAGACCACTTAGAACTCAAGTTCTCTTATGAACAAAAACCAAGACCAAAATTTCGCAGAAGCCAAAAATCAAAGATATTATAATATGTACGGTTAATGGTTACTAGTGTACCACGGTATACAAAGTGAACAATAATAGCTCGTTGCAAACTACGAGTGCAAATAATTAAATATCTTGTAGTCTGCTTGGCAAAACCTAAATTTGCTCAAAATGCATCTAACAATGTTCAATTCACGTTTCGCATCACAACTTGCAATTTGGTAGTCTGTTTCAAAACGACCAATAATTTATTAGGCTAAGCACAATATTTAGGTTTTCAAATTTTTATCGTTCAGTGTTTTAAGCAAATATTAACAATTTAACATACAGTACATTTAGGCGCAAAGAACTTTATATCGTTTATTGGTAAAAATAACTGTTTACGGTTCGACCAACAGTAACAAGCTGCGTTGATAAATTTACTACCTGCTTCTATGAGAAACCAGTCACGGTATCAATAACAACTAAATAGATGCATTTGCATTCTTCACATTTTGATTAATTTGGCATTGCCACATCAGATCAGCATAAAATCAATATTATCAATGCTGCATATTTTTCTATTGAGCACAGAAACAAAGTATCATCATGTTACAAATCTTCAATCAACGAAAATTTGTCCACTTGTGCCCGGGAGAAACTCCAAATCCTTCGCTCCTTCTTCACCACAACAACCAAGTGAAAAACTTCTTTATTGCAGTGAGCTCAGTTAAAATAAATGGAATGCAAAAACTTAGTTAAAATAAACTCCAAATATCAAATAAAAAGAAAGAGCGAAAATTCACCGAGGGCTTCTTCGTAAAAATCGATTGCAGTAACAAAAAACAAACCTTCGTGCCATATCAGATGATAAGCAAAAAAAAACTTAAAATGCAAGAACGTTACTATTTACTGCTTGGAGCGAGAGGCCAGCAAATCAAAATGCAAATCTCGCCCGGTTTTAGGCAAAAGCGCACGAGAGTCGCATTTCAGCCTCAAGCTACCAAATGCCAAATGTAGAAAAAACAAAGGCGTACGAGAACTAAAGGCGAGAGTTCAGTTCAGCTACGGAAAATCAAGAATTATATTTTTTTTTATTCCGAAGCCAATTCTGTAACACGTCATTCATCACAGCAAAAAAATAATACTAAGCAATCAAACAAAGAAAATTATCGTTGAGATGTTCGCGGTTATGGCTCAAACAGCTTTTTTCAAACCTATATTAAAATTCTGTACCACCAACAAGATTAAAATGTAAATCGGTTTAGACTTCCTTCTATTGCGCTCTAAAATATCAAGACAGGCGACATCGTAGCAGAAAGCCTACTTCTGTGTGGGCGACAAAAATTCCGCCTGCGCTGACGTTAGTTTATATATAGGCAAATTAACTAATCTACAACCGACAACATTTAATTGATTAAAAGTAAGACCCTTTATAATTTTGTCGAAACCTCTTGTTTTATTGTGACAACTCGCACCTTCGAATCATCAATTTTTTGTTCAAGCACATAGCTCACAAATTACAAACCATAATCTCAATTTTTGTGAAAAGTTTACTCTTCGATTTTGAAACAGCTGTTTGTTTTGCCCAAACATGGTCAAACGTCTCAATAGCCTATTAGCTGACAAGCAAAAATCAATGTTTTTCTCTCGATCTCACTCGAAAGAAGCCTTCGATTTCCCACGTATATCGTAATCGCACAGTCGCACCTGCAAATTGCCACGCAGCTTCAGTCGTTTTCTATTTTCTCACAATGTCACTCAAACGAACTTCTTATCAACTTTTGCATATTGCGGTCACACGGCCACACATACGAAAGGCCGCCGTTTTCGAATGTCAAAAAAAAATTCGCAATGCTGATTAAAATTGCGTAAAATTGCATTTTCATCGTGATGAATTTTTTAAAAATTTTTTAGTCTGGAATGGTTCAACACAATGACCATTAAATAAATACGGTTTTAAGACATTTTGGAGTAAAACAATGGTCTTTTTTAAAACCTTTGACCTTTATCTTCAAAAAGACCATGAAACCCAAGACTAAGATCAAGATCAAAACCTTGAAAAAAACGGTCTTTAGACCGGTCTTGAGCAGGGATGTGGAAACGGTTATTTTTCAACCGCTTCCGCTTCCTCACCTATCACTTCCGATTCCGCTTCCGCCGCTCCCGCTTCCACTAACAAAAAACGAGAAAACGACCGTTGACAATTTTTTAAAATTTTTGTGGGTCTGTAGCCTGCCTTCTCCTACACTTCATCATTTTGAGAAGATAAAAACCTTCATTTATTGCTATTAATTTACCTACTTCGCTTGAGCTTATTGTTCCGAACTACTCTGTGTTTCTTTTTCTCAGATATTAGAACTCGTGTTCAATGTAGAATAGTGCTTTTCAACCTTTTTGTGAACGCGGAATCCCTGATGCACTTTCGCGTTTGTCACGGAACCCCCACCAACAAAAATTTAGAAATCACAAATTGCCTGCAAAAAAATCAAATATTTCGTTACTACAATTCAAAAAATAATTAAACACTTCAATAAATAGACAGTTATTACAAGTTCCTTCACTACTTGCAACCACTTTTACAGCAGTTAACCTAATGCTTCTCAGATCTAAACCGTATGACCACATATTACAGCTCTCGACAAAAGCCTCTCGTCACAACAACAAATTACACAGTATAGCGCTGATTTTCCCTCTCTATCCTCAACTAACTCCGACTTTGAGTTCACTTTAACTCTAATCATCATTACGGACGTCCTGTCTGTCCCTAAAACACGTATCAATTCCGATCTTTTTGCATAGTGAAGTGCGAAATTTCTGTCATATATACAGTATATACATGTAAAGCGAGCAAAATTGAACTGCTCAAATCAATAGCCACCTCAACGTGGTAGTGCGGTCCCCAATCCCGTTTGAATTGGGTTAAAATGCCTGTTGACCTTCCCGAGGGTCCCAGTTACCCCGGGCACTCCCCTTACACAAACCATTTTTTCGCCGTGCAGCTCCCTGAACAACCGCATAAGGGTAGCACGCAGTCTCTTTAAAATTGGCCTGTCTTCTCTCTTCTCCAGCCTTTCTCTTGCCCGTCTTCTCATTCTTCTCCTTCTCCTGATGAGCGGCAACGTTCATCTTAACCCTTGTCCTGTCTTTCCCTGTTCAGTGTGCGCTCGAAATGTGATCTGGCGGGGTAGGTCAGTGCAATGCTGTACATGCTCTAATTGGGTTCATTTAAAGTGCTCACTACTCTCCTTTTCTAGATTCAGTACTCTTGGCAGCTCTCACTCCTGGAGCTGCCTTCCCTTCTGCGTCCCTGTTTTTTTTGAAGATCCAACACCTACCAGCACTGTGACTTCCTCCTCGGAGTTCTCCAGCTGGTATATCTCCACTGCTCAATCTGGCCACCTTCTGCTAATGCAGCACTCGCACCCCACCCTCTCCTTCAAACCTCTTATCCTCCTTCCTCCCACTTCGTATCTTCTCCCTCTGCACCTTCACCACCGTCTCATGCTCCCGACTGTTTCTCTTTACCTCCTGCTTCTTCTTCCCCTCCTTAACACCCTCAGGGTTTTTCAATGGAATGCTGGAGGTCTCCGAGCCAGGAGCACTGAACTGCTACACTTTGTTTCGTCTCATCCAGCTGACCTTAGTTGTATCCAGGAAGCTCACATTGATTTATCTTCTTCTTTTCGAATCCCTGGATTCTTTGCTCTGCGTTCTGATCGCAGCCACTCCCGGCTTTCTGTTTTTTCTACTGATGTCACAGACGCAAGCGGCGGCGTCATCATTTTCGTCAGGCAGGGCTTATCCTTCTCTGAGCTTTGTACCTCCTCTCTTTCTTCGCTTGACCCCCACTCTGATAATGTAGGGGTCAACATCTCTTCAAACGAATCCTCCTCGCTCTCGTTTCTTAATGTTTATGCTCTCCCTATTCGCTCTTCTCCGAAGGATAGCAAAACCAATTTCCTTTCTTTCTTCATTCTTCCTTCCTTTGTGGAAGCGGTAGCGGTAGAATTTTTGCGCTTCCGCTTCTACGGAAAAAGGACAGCTTCCAACGCTTCCGCTTCCATAGAAAAAGGAATCCAGCTTTCGCTTCCGCTCCCACATCCCTGGTCTCAAGACCAAGACCGGTTTTGAAGACCAACATCACTGATCTAGATCATTATACGCTCATACACTGTATTGAAATACGTTTAATTGATTAACTTGCTTACCACTAGGTCACGCTAAAGTGCAAACTAGAATCAGTGAAAAGAGGATAAAAAAACTGTCCAAAAAACTTCTCCAAAGTATTGCCATCGTTTCTTGGTGAAAAAGATCTTAATTTCTATGAATCCCAAAACAAAACCGCTGAGAGTACTTTTGGCTCTTAGCAAGGTCACCCATGACGATTTGGTCTCTGTGGAGAAAGAAATACAGTGCAATAAAAGTCATCAAGCTTTCATTCGTACTGCATCAAGCGATGGCTCGATAAAAATACCCAAACTTGGGTTTTAGCACTTTTTGGCAAAGAGGCTCGTTCAAAAAATAAGCTACTTTTTCTCCACAAACCCTACCAATACGCTTACTAAAAATTGAAATATTCTTGTGAGTTTGTGAACGTTCGCTAACAAACAGTTTGCTACCTTGACGGCATTGCCTGAAGGGGAAAAAAGCAGTTGCCTACCAATAGGTTTATCAAAGTTCTGTTTTTCACTGAATTGTAAAGAGCAATCCGGTGAAGTCTCTATCAAATGTTGTTAATAAATTTGCTTCTGACTCATTCATTACCGTCAACTAACGTGGCATTTAGAAAACATGCCTATAAATGCCTGCAGTTGTGAGCTTCAGAGCAACTTTTAACAATTCTTCATTCATCTTCCATTTATGAATAATGCAAGGATTGGCTGAAAAAAGGGAAAAACTGGAAGAGTCAAAAATTACATAACTATCTGAGAATAAGAACGACTGGTTTTTTACGCAAGCCAACCTTATACCTGAAACCTATTCATCTAGCAATTACGACACTATTCAAACTTGGCAGACTTAAACCTAGAGGTAATTTTTTATTATTTTTTTGGCTAGAACGTAAAGACGCTACACAACAAGACAATGAAGTATTCGACATCGACTTGATTGTATGTTGGTCGATCGGAACGCAATCACTTGGAATTCAGTCAAAACTGGAACCTGGTCGTTATTTTGAAACAGTTAGTGGTGAAACGTTTCAAAACGTCCAACCCATAACCCAAACAAAGGAATTTCTCCTCCTCTCTTTTTTCTTAAAATTATATTTTGGCATTCTTTGGTTGATCAATCAAGCATCACCGTTATGCGGTAGTGATTAGGTTTTGCGTGTTTTTAAGGGGAATTTTGATTCCGTTTTCTAAAAAGAAAGATTCAACTGTTTTTCCCCCTAGCGCAAATGGTTTCTTTCATTACTTACCATCGAAGGCATATAAAAAAGCTTGCTTTATATGTTGTTGCAGTTTTATCCTTCGGTTCGCTAAACAGCTGTAACGGCGCCGAGCAGAGAACAATGTTTATCCAGACCTGCTTCCAAGTTTCCAGTTTTTCTACATTCTACTTTGCCAATGCCACATGGAGGAAAAACTTCGGCCAGCATTGCATTTTTTGAGAAAAACTTTAAATCAGTGATTTTTAATGTGAATTTAATCAAGTTCCAGGAGTTCCTTGAAGATCAGCTTATAAAAAAATTCTTTCGTTTCTTCTATTTTTTTTAAGTCCAAGACTTTTTTATTGCTTTCGTTTAAGCATTAAGGTGGGATGGATGCGCCAATGATTGAGAGTTTGACGAAAGTTTGGAATAAAGTAAGTGTTCGTCAAATTTGTAAGGTGTTAAAAATCGATGCCTTAAACACTTCCTTTCTTTTAGGAACACTTTTAAACCGGTCGTAAATTTTGTTTCATCACATTTTTTTGATGAGAAAAATTTGAAAAAAATTACATTGCTGTATTTTTTGTTGGTTTCACTTTTTAACCATTTGTGAAGCTTGATGGAAGTGTTCAAGTGTCACTTACTCTCACACTAACGCCGTTGTACTTATTTGATAGTTATTAGGCATATTTACATAGAATTTGCCCCTTTTTAAGATCTGCCCAAAAGAGGAAATCATCATCAAAAGTCTTTCCCAAGGACACATCAATGCAGGCGTCGTAAGTTTTTAAAACATGACAAAACCTGTCGACCAAGACGCGCAAGTAATAGTGGTTAAAGCAATGCAAGCAGCAGTAATAACCAAAAGGCTGGCAAGAACCGCTGTGGTTTAGTGGTAATCACTTCGGTCTTTCGAATAAAAAGTTTGCAGTGAAACCCAATCACAGCTCCATTAGCAAGAGTCAAAAAGGCCGACCGGCAAAGAACTGTTTCGAAATCGAATGTAACTGTGCACGTCTTCCCGGTGAAAAAGCAGAAAAAAAAGACCTTAAATCGAGCGCGAAATGGTGGCCTGTCATTTAACTTTGAAATAATTCTTTGCAAAACCGTTAAGTTGATATGTTAAATACTACTTCGGACAGCACTGTTTATTCTAGCGCGACCAAGATTTATCTCACTGAAAACCAATCCATCAAAGAGAAACAAATAATACAAGAAAGCTTATCGTCTAGCCATTCGCTTCCTATTTCGTTACAGGTCTAGAAAGGTTAATCATCAGATGGAGTGAATAAAGACGAGCTTTGTCTTCTGGCCACTGACAAACTGTTGTCGTCTATAGGCGTGCTGCAACAACGTTGTGCACGAACCCGCTTGTGAGTTACCAGCATTGCTGGAACAATGCTTTTCAACGATATGCTGTGCAACCAAGCAGTGGAGGTTGCCGTGAAGTGTCTTTTCCATGCGCACAGTAACGTGAGTTTAGAACAAACAGTCACTGCCACCGTGAATAACGCTCGGAACCACCCGACTACAATGCCAGCAATTGGTTAATTTGAAATGGGGTAGAAGCAAAAGGGATAGAACAGCAGCAAACATAGAAGTAGCTAGGAGGAAAATGTGGGCAATTTTACCCATTGAAATATTTATTTTAATCTATGCAAAATAAATAAGCAAGCCTATCCCCTTCTCCCGGTTTTGACAACATTTTTAACAATTTCTAAAACAATAATTTACTTCGGTTTGTCCCTAAAAGTTGGTTAATACCTTTAACTTTGTTCCAAAATCTTATGCTCAAAAAAAATAAATATTAACTATAAGACAACTTCCTTGAGTCCTTTTCCGAAAATCAGGATGGTTGCGTTTTCCCTTAGGAGCAAAGAATATTAGCCTAATCGTTTTATTGTCATATTGATATTTACGGTAATGCTTGTTATCATGTTTACCAATCTTTCTAACGTAGCACCGGCATGTGCACAAAGCTTCGGGGCATTTTGATCAAACTATGTTATTGATGAATCCAAGGTGTGTGGAAGTGCAACAACAACCTCCTTCAAAATAAGTGCTTGAAACCTCATCAGATTTCTCTTAATAACGTGCAAACAATTGGCCGAAGTTAATTGTTTTGTTTCGAGAGATCACTTAAAATGGAGTTAAAGACCTTTTGTTATTTTAGGTACGTAGACATTCATTTACTTGTATATGGAAATTTGATAAAAGATCTTTTTTTGATCTTAGAGTCATGGCGAAAATTTTACGAAAAACCTGTTTTTAGAGACAGGTTAAAAGCTTGTTAAATCATTGTCTTACTTTCAAAATTGTGGTTCTGTCAGTGCTTATTGCACCATCTTGGACCGTATTGAAAAAGTTGGAGAGCAATTCCAATGACAAAGTGTGACAGCTTGATTAGATAAATATTAAAAAACTAACCTTTTTGTGGTTACCAGTATGGAGAATTATATAAGATTTAGTCGCAGTCTGTAAAGACAATTTTAGCATGTATTTCTAACTTGTTTTTGCTTTTTTTCGACATAGATATGTAGAACTATTTTTCGATTGGTTTAGAAAGTAGTAAAAAAAGACAGCGGCTTGTGATAAGACAGCAGAAATACAGAAAAAGACGGCAGTTTGTCGTTTTCTTTTTAAAGTAACCAGATAAGCTTATACAAATGGTTAGAAAAAAACACAGTAAAACGAAAAAAGTAGCCTGTGAAAACAGGACAAGATGGAGAAGCTAGTAGATGTCACACTGGACAATTTTTTCCCAAAGTGTGATGCGTGCTTCAAGGAAAAGATGTTTGTGGAAAGATATTAATCTCTAAATAAGACAATGTTACCGACACTTTTCCGCCTTCCTTGAACTAAAGTAGTTCTCTCGTTTCTTTCATAACCTGAAATATGTGGCTAAATGTAGGCTAAGTAAAGTAGTCTTGCAAATTTAGCAGACATGAATCAGAAGTCTATGGTATTACTTCGAAGCCACCTTAAATTTTGTTTTATTTGGTGGGGAAACCCAGGGACAGTATAGTCCCCAATTACGATTTAGCTTTTACTGCTGATATATTTTTTGGTTGATTTGTGTCTTTTGAGCAGGCTTTTAAACACGTTGTTATCGTATCATGAGGCCTTTCTTACTGCTTGCAACATTTTATATGTTGATTATAAATGTCTTTTCGCAAGAATACCCTTTATATTTATATTCTTATGAGTCAGAGGATTCCTTTTTACCTTCGGAGGAGGAGGAGTCAGGATCATATTCGGAGGAGGAGCAGTCAGGAGCATGGGATATTATATATTTTGACAGAGATGGCAACGGTACCGGTAAGTAAATAATCTTTTTATTGTCTAAGACTATGACATCCACAGGAAATAAAGACTAAGACTGTTATTTCTCCCCCAATTTACTTCGTATAATATCAAGCCCAAACTGATGCCCGCAAAATCATCACAATTTTAAGTATTTCATTGGACCGGCCAGACTAGAGATATCCAAAGTTTACCCGCCAAGGGCCACATTGCTGAATTTAAAAGCTTCCGGGGCCAAGATTAAGTTAGTATCACTATTAAGTATTGGTTGGTAATGTAGTAACTCGTGTTGTGCTGTCAGAAAAAGTAATTATCTCGAAAAAAAAGGTCACCTTTCTTGCTGTCACCTATAATGCCAATCGATAAATTTGGATAAATTTAAAATTCGTTAAAATAACTGAAATTCCTCCCCTAACGATTATTCCTCCTTAGGGATCCAAGTGGCTCACTTTGACAAACACTGCACTATACAGTACATTAGTTTTGTAATTATAAAGAAAGCTAGGCTGGCCGTACTTTGGAGACTCCTGATCTCAACCAAGAGAGTCCATCCCTCTGACTGCACGTGATTCGAGAATCAATCAAACAATTTTTTGCAACAAACCAATAGCTATGTTTTTAAGCAGTATACCAAAAACATTGCACATTCATCATTAGATTTTACTTTCTACGACGTTTTACGTCCAAAAAAATAAGTTTCCGTTGTTGTGATAACTTATACAGCAAATTCTTTATGTTGTGCGCTGTAGGCAGACAGCATGTAGTCGCGTAGATTGTGTAGTTTCAAAATATCGTTACTGCCTATTCATTTTCGACCATGGCTATGCAAATTTCTTTTTCAGCCGACCAATTTTACTCAACCAGGTAATTTCGCGGGCCAGACACTGAATCTTTCTAAGACTTCTTTTTCGGTGATTAACCTAAAAAGAGTGGATTTTTTAATCTATAAATCTTTACTTGTCTTGAGTTCTGCTAATACAGGTCCTAGCTTGAATTTCTTGCTTGCACCATGTGTGGCAACGGAAGCATGCCAATAAGTAGAGGCACCAGGCATGACTTACACAAAAAAATTTGAATTGCTTTTTGCAAGAAAAATATGTTTCTTCCACGAATATATACTTGGTGAATATCATGTATACTAGTGTAACACAGATCGTAGCTTGAATATCTAGCCAGAAGCTTATGTGGTTTACATAAGCGTTGTGACACGCAAGCCATGATGGCTTGTTGTTTGCCAAATTACTTGGCAGTCTTTAGTAAACATGAATTCGCTAAGTAATAAACAATCTTGTTCGAAACAAAGTTTGAATTGCACTCATGATCCTGCACCAGATCGAAACGACGCTGGTATTCACAGAAACTTACAATTGCGTTGGGGCTCATCCTTCAAAAAAATGATAGCATGAAAAATGGCATACAAATACACAAAAAAATTGAACCAGGCGGTTGATAAAACTAAAATAAATAGACCACTTTCGATCAAGATGCCCTCATTACTGTGGGAAAAATCCAGAAAATTGCACGCTAAAACACCGATATTTTTGTGATTTTGATTTTCGAAGCTCCTAAGTTTTTTTGAAAGCCTAAACAATATGCAATCAAAACGGTGTTAGTTTAAAAATTTTTGTTACGTATTTAATTTCGTTCTTTACAGCCTGTTTATGAAGGACGTTGTGTACTCAAGTGATGATCACCTAACCATATTTATTAAAAGAGTGAAAGTGAGAAAAAAAAGCTAAAGCAAAGGTTTTGGATAAAGCTATGGCCTCTTGGAATAAGCTTGGCATATACAGACCGCTGGTAAACCAGACAAAATCACAGTACATTTCATGAGTCAGCGCTGCACAACCTGTGGTCGTGAATGATGATCAACGCGGCCGCCCACATTTGTATGGCGGCAGTGCATTGAGAAAACGCTTCTTTCGTTACTTAAAAATTATAAGCCGAGTCGTCTTCAATGGCTGGTTTACACGGATGCCAGACGCGGCTTCGTTTTTTATTTTGTCTCAATCGCGAAGTGTGCTCAGCTTGCGGCTGAGCCACGATAAAACAAACAAAGAGTTTAGTCGCGCTTGACCGTAATGTAGATTAGACTTAACGGGAGCAGATAAAAATCTCAAAAACGACTTTTACATCTTTAATTTCGCAAGCTTTCTCAAGCGAATGCCGTCAGGCAAAACACGTGTAAATGAAACTAATAAAGAGTGCTTTATTTTCTATCTTGGGTGAATATGTGCGGATATTTGGCTTTTGAAGGTGATCTAAAAAAACTAGATACTTGGTTTCTACATTACAGGCCTAGCAGACATACATTTCCAGCTGCTGGTCTCAAATTAGGCTAGGATCAGTGAGGAAAAGCAATGTGAAAAATCCGATGACTTAAATCGTGACTATGAGGATTGCGACGTCATATAAAGTTATTATTGCGATGTTTTGCAAGCTGTGCATGATATTTTATTACACTTCAAAGCACAATAGGATATTTTAACATATATCCCATTTCTTTTCAATACGTTATTTCATCCAAAATAACTTAAACTCCCTCGCGGCTGTTAGTGAAGTATGGTTTGTAATGCGGCTGACAATGCTGTCATTAAAGTCTCCACACCTGTGTCACTACCGACTCTTGATTGATTGCTTGAATCATCATTGGTCGCACGAAAAACAACTTTGTCTGGGAGCTCTAGCATTTTTAGCTGTGGCGCTCATCAATCCAGACACAAAACACCAAAAGAACACTACTGACTCTGGCGGATATACCTTCACGCCAAGTAACGGCGAGTAAAGCCTGTACAGTAGTTAATAATCAAGCATCTGAAACATCTAAGTTATTTAACTTTCATTAAGCCCATTTTAAGAATATTGAAGATCTGCAAATATATTACGTAATAATGAAATAATCAACGACAATAAAAGATGATATTCATTATAAAAATAGGGTATTTTTAAAAGCTGTAAAAACGGAGCCAACTTGATAACGGATAAATAGCTAGAAAAGATAAGACGAACAAAATGTAAAGCACATTAACACGGAAAGTATTGTACAAAAAACAGGCAAGCATTTCAAATTACGCTGAAAGTCCAATAACATAGTGGGTCGTCTGAATTGAATAAAAGTAGCAATTTTGAAGGCTTGCCTGTTTGTCACACTACACTTTCAAATTTAATAAAATTCACAATTCTTGCGTTTTTTTTCTCTTATTTATTCATTTGAAAAGTGGTTACCCCTTTGGGGATGTTCATCTTAATGAACATTATTTGTGATTATCTTTGATTGTTATAGTAATGCAAGAGGCTAGCGATGCACTTAGCCAACTGCAGACAGTGACATTGTTTCCACCTATCAGGTTTTAATTGATACCTCATATTTGCAAATCTAAATTTCTTGAAAAAAGCTTTATAAAAGTCGGAAGCCTTAAATATTACAGTTGTATTGACATGAAATGCCTTTTTAATTTGAAAGTAGCTGGCTTTTATAAGAAATGGTAAAGAATGAACAGTGCAAGAGTAGTCTGAGACTGTGGTTTCCAATCTTTTCAAGACTTGACTTACATTGTAAATCTCCTCTCCCCTATTGGCTGCAGTTGAAGTTTAATATGAATCAAGATATAAAAATTTTGACACTCACAACTATTAGCTGACTAAGTCATTTGGCTCCAGGTTCGGAAGCATAAAAATTAGATATCATGAAGATGTAAGGTTGTTATTTAGCAGTAATAAAACATTGATTTTAGTGAGTCGCTCCAAATTTTAACGACTTTCAAATATCAACAAACGCTCTATCAAAATCATGTGGCAACAATCAGAAAATATGGTGTATTAGGCCTATAAAAAAAAGTATCAATTATTAGAATTAGGCCAAAGTGTGTGTACTTTGTTGTCCTGTTTAGGTCTATATCTGTGAATTTAAACTTATTATTTCGTATCTCATCCTCCCTAAAAAAAACGGTTTCCGCTCCCCTTCCTATTATAATTTGTCTCCAAGACACATTCCAAAAATGTAACCTCATAAAAATGTTTTTTCAAAAAAAATTTTTAATCTAAATTTCCATTGTGTTCTTCAAGAGAAAAACAAATCAATTTAATTAAGACAACCCCTCATGAAAGTCTTTTAAAAATAATCTCACCCCTCACATGGTAGCTTTTGGGAAGACCCTCTTTTATGGAGACGCGATTACCTGCACCATACACGTAACGCAAATTTTGCTATAAATTGGCAGAAAAGTTTGCATCTTCAGAAACTCTTCTCGCATCCTATAAGGGGCAAGGATCCCACACTGAGAACCAGTGCTTAAGAGAAATACAGGATAAAATTGCCAAAAAATGAAACTACCTTCAAAGTTCAAATAGTTTTATTTTCGAATACTTAAGTATTTCTAATTAAATAATAATATTTTTACCCTAGTAGACTTGCAGAATGATTTGAACATTTCTCCATTAATTACTTTCTTCAATTTTTTTGATATAATTTGCATTTGTGTTGGCTAAAATCATAGTCGTGGCGCAAAGCAATAAATGGGGTTTTCTCTTGCAATCGGGAAAATTGTTATGCTCATAGACGTAAAAGTAGGAAAACCAAATCACTCTTAAAAGACCGTTTTAATCCTCCCACAAACATATCGCGATTACCCTGCGAATATTAAAAAATAAGCAAGACACTCGCTATTGAAAAAGTGATGCAGCTGAAAACAGCAAAAAGTCACTCTGAAAAACTTGATCTCCGAAAAAAGCTCAACCTTTGTTGTTTTGAGATAATAATTCCTTCAACCCTCCTCCTATAGAAAATGTTAAAATATGTCAAAATGATTACTTTTAAAAAGGTAGTTTTTCCCTCCCAAAAAAGGTCTTCATCTTACTTTGGAGCCCAAAATAGCAAAAATGGCATTCTGAAAATTTTTATCTTAAAATGAAAAAGTTCTTCTATGTTTGAAGATAAAAATGCCATCGGTCAACCGTAGAAAACAAAGCGTTACACCTATGCTTGTGCTTTTGTACGACAGAGACGAGACAAACGTACAAAATTTAAAGAATTGAGACATCATGCGACATCAATTAATTGGGATCAGCATTGCCTAATGAGAAAAAAACTACTGTACCTGTGAACTTTGTCAGAAGGGCCAACCTCAAAAGTTATACTGCAACCGCAAAACAAGCATGTGTGACTCATCTAATGAGTGGGTGTGCCAAACTTGAATGCCCTTTAATGACTAGCTAAGTCCAGTCTTCCCTAATTTTTGCTTAAATTTGAACGTTGAGTTTACGCGATGTTTTAGCGTAGATCAAATAAAAACTGAAATCTATTTTGCCTTTCGCAATTATTACTGGTTATTTTTAAGTACCGGTCCATGTGGCCGGTATGGTAGTTCTCGGTGCATTGATGTTTTTTACAAAAGCTTCCAACAGTACAGCAATTGTTTTTTAGAGTTTTTTGCAACAAATATTGAAGATTAGACATACAAATATTCATGCGAATATTTATGTAAATAATTTTCAAATGTTTTTTTTGCATGGTATTGGTAACAGAGTGCTTTTTTTGTAGTTTATCTGTTTATGCTGGGCTGCATGCTCCAAAAGCCCAAAGATGATTTAAGGGTGACAGTTTTCGGCGTTTTCATTCATTCATGCCTATGAACTTATGCTCTGCTTGCCTGTCTTTCGTTAAACTGGGCCACCACGACGGGTACACTGCTTGGCCCTACCACCTGTCTGACATCCAACCATGAAAGAATTCCATTACATGCCTTTTCGAAACACACGTCAAGCAAACTTATCGGCGCTATCTGCTTTGCTTTAAGCGCGACGCAGGAAAGTTGTGAATTTTTTTAGTTTTTAAAGCAATTTTTTTAATCTTTTGGTACAACTCGACGAGGTAATTACGCCCAAACTTGCCAATTCCGAAGAGCACGCTCTAACCCAGTGGTTCTCAAACGTTTGGTATTGTGGAGCCCATGAAGAGGTTGACCATTATTTACGGAGCCCCACAATAAATTTCTAAAAATATAAACAAAAGTAAACAAATAGCTCGCGGAGCCCCTAGGGTTCTCTCGCGGAGCCTTGGGGCTCCGTACGGAGCACTTTGAGAACCAATGCTCTAACCAATATCTCCGTCGCACTGGTAAGGCATTTTTTGTTTGCTGTCATAATAACTTAAGTTTTGCTTTTTAAATTATATAAAAGAGTTTTTCAACTCAGTTTGTTTTTTGTTATTATTTTTCTAGAATTCAAAATGTAATTAATAAATAAATGAAATTCAATTTTTTTTGCTGCACTTTATGAGCTTTGTTATTGCTGTTTTTACCACAGCGTTAAGATAACAAAAACAAGACATACAGATACAAGTTATCTTCATCATAGATGTCAGAAGTATTTGTCGCTTCTAGTGCTTTTTCATGGAAACCGGGTTCAAATCGCTCTTTGGGTACTGAAGATAGCCGACTCTTTTTCAAGGGTTAAGAAGGGGAGAGACCCTTCACGTTTTTAGGGACCTGCCTACCTCTAGAAGCTTTCGAAAAATTCTGGTGGGGTCTAATTTGACCGAAAAAAATTGCTGCAAAAATTAGTTTCGAATAATTTTTTACATCATTAAGTTTAAAGCACTCAAGATCACAGAAGAAAGATCTTAATACCATATATCGTAGCTTCAAGGCTGAATTTCAAATTCAGTTATATTTGATTATAACAATAATTATTTGACAATCTTAGTACATTGATGTAAAAAGTTCACAGCTTTTGCGAATATTATGGAAACAATGTGATTCAAACTTCAAGGACCACATAATGTGCTTCTAGTTAAATTTGGCACTTTGTTTTCTTTACCATTAGAACTTACATCAACTGTCTACAATCAGGGTTACCGTCTTTAAAGACCAAAAAATAAGTATGCTGTTGGGCAATAGAGACAAACTTCAATAAAAATGGTACTTCGCGCTTTCTCATGATAAAGACTAATTTTTTCTGGAAACCAACAAGTAAAAACCAACGTTTTTGCTCTTTTTTACATTGAAAACCCTTTTTTTCGAGATCAACTTTACAAAATTAAAAGATAGGCCTGAAAATTAGCCATAAAAATTTACGACCACAAACGGTTTGTTAGACTATATGACACTAAACCCCAAAATTATAACTTTTTTTAGAAATAAACACATTTTAATATTTTCCAAGATGTTGTTCTTGAAAGAAAGCACAAATTTTAGAAATAAGTCCAAAATGGTTACTCTGCCTTAAGCTCTGTAAAAGGAAAACCAAAGCTTGTAAAATTTTGCTGCCAGAAAAATATCTGGAAAATAAGAATGTTTTTCAAAAATTTTTTGCTAAAAATTGAGCTTTAGATCAAAACTTTGATAATTTATGAAATGTTTTATAACTTTTCATGGTAATCTTGGTAGTTGGGCAAGTAGCTTCGACAGCTGCCTGCTGGCATAAGCTAATTACTTTTTGTAGATAGTAAACATAGGTCAAAAATCAGTGTAATTAAAGTTTGAACAAAATTGCAAGATTGTATCTCACTCAGCAAAAAACCATTGCTATTTTCTGGAAAATAACTTTACATAAGAATCGTGTCCGAAAAAATTTGAGATAGCCATGACTTTTCTTCTCCCAATTTCCAAATACTCTTATAAGGAAGCCCAGAAAGCGACAGCCTCGGTCTAGCTACAAACTTCACTTTCATTTTTGAAGACAAATGTTGCATGCTTAATTGCATTATTAAAACCAATCTTTAAAATAAAGACCATCGTTTTTGTTTTCAAACACTAAACCTTTTTCCACTTTTCAAAACCACAAAAGAGCTAATTTCTTGAACATTGCTTCATTTCTGTCAGAAATTTATATTGTGGGTTAAAACTTTTTATAACAAAGTTATAAATTATGATTTGAAAAAATAGTTTTGGTCTTGCTAATTCCGAGAAGGCAACCATCATTAGAATTTTCTTACGCTAAATTCTTGGCGACTCTGGATCCATAAAATTTTTGCTGTTGACCAGTCATTTTAATGTAGTGATTTATTTGTAGAGCTTAGAGAGACAATAACGTCAATTTCATAACCACCCCAATGTTTTGTATGCTCCTCTTCAGTTTTGCCATACCTGAAAATAACAAACACTAATCTTTGCAGCTGTAATTTTTCCAAGTCTTTGGGTATAACCAACGCAGCCGGCTGAAAAATTTGTTTTACTTAAGCATGATTTACTGGAAGTCAAGTTGAGCAGCTCTGTTTGCAAGTTTTTGTACAGACAGGGCCACAGCGACGGATTTTCTGCTGTGTGAAGGTGGAAGAATCCCTTTAAGTGCCGTTTTTAAAAACGCAGCTAGCAAACTTGCCGTTTTTTTTCACACTGTTCGTTTTGTACTGAGCGTCTCGTCTGGAAGCCGTAAATACCAATTTTGAATTCTTTGGCATGGCATCACAAGAAAATTGAATCCAAGAGTACCAAAAAGAAAGCGGTGGTGCAGCGGTTAAAGAGTCTGCTTTGCGGTCGGAAGATCTGGGTTAAATCTCCTTGTAAACAAATTCACAATCAGTGACCTATCCTGAGAGTACCGTATAAAGTGTGTAGAGAACAAAATCTAGGAAAAAAAGGCAATTTTCTCCGAAAATTTTATTTCCTGATACGCTACAGAAAAAATAGTTTCACAATTATTTTTTACTTGATCTCCAAAAAATCCGATATGGAGGTTTACAAAATAACAACGTTTTATTGCCGTTAGATTTGGTTATCAATTAGGCCTACTGGGATTAGCAGTGTTAGAGAAACTTGAGTCAATGACTCGACTTGGGACTCGACTCGCGACTCGGTTGGTCTGCTGGTAGTAAAATTACTTGCGTGAAAAAATTTTTTTGCCTTAGAAAGTTTGATTTCTTAAAAATTGTACCTTGAAAATTTGTGTCTTTGAGAATAATTTTTTAACACACTGGCAACCAGTGGCGTTAGAAGGAGGGCTTCTACGCGCGCTTCTATGCACGCTTCTACGCGCGCTTTTATGCACGCTTCCATGCATGCGCTTCTATGAGCTTTTGCATGTTGCATATGTAGGCTTAAAAATACGCTCCTAACTTTTCTTGACATTCATTTTTAAACTGCAAAACCGCAACTTAGACTTCCTAGCCAGCTGTAGTTAGTAAAGCAGAAGACAAATAGTTACTAGTACAGGTATAGCATTAAAAATAAGCTTTAAACTGTCGAGATCAGAGCCTAGGTAAGCCTAGCTTAGGAGCCTAAAAATTCAATTTGCCGTACAACATTAAATGTATCGATCGCAAGAAATCATAAGAAACTAAACATTGGCCATAAAGTGGTGGAAAGGCTCGAGTCCTGATAAAAAAAAGACTCGACTTGACTAGAGTCGTTCCGCCGAAATAACTCGATTCTACTCGAGACTCGACATCACTGACTCGAGACTCACCTAGAGAGTCGAACTTGTTCGACTCGAGTCTCGAGCTCGAGCGACTCGTTCCTACTACGAGCGATTAGTTACATCTATATATGTTTAACCTCAGCACTGTTGCAGCATTCTTGTGCATATGCGTTGAGAAGATAGGTGTAGCCAATATCTGTCGCCATACTTCCTAAAATATGAATTGGTGATGTAGCACTTTTCACCACGTTTTATATGTTAAGTACGGATTTATAATTTTTTTTGATATTGTTCCTTTGGCGACGACTGGCACTTGGCGGTCAGTATGAGCATCTCACAAAACAATCCTACTCTGGCTATTGCTGTGTTTTTCGCAAAGTTAGACGAATAAATGCTTTAAAATTCACTCAGCTTTGAAAGCAACGAGTTGATTCATTGTTTATTACTGCTAGAAATCTTAATCCTGTTCTTTTAAGATTTCAAATCTGATTAGCTTCAAGATTTCAGACTTGTTGTGCATAAAAACAGGAGGGTTTTGACTGGTGGTTAACAAATTATATAGATATTATCCCATGCCCTTGACACCAAATCAAACTTAAAGCTAATCTCTCCATTTGCACACTCAAACAGTTCGTCAGTGCATTTTTTTTGTTTGAATTATGTTGTAAACAACTGACTAAGGTGCTGCTGGCTTTTGGGTAAATACAGCTGTAGGTGTAAGACAAGAGGGCTCGAGGGCTTCAGCCCGTTCCAAAACTATTGTTAGTCCTGCCTCACGATATTGTTAGCCTACCCACCATTAAGCTAAACAATTAAACCCCTATTCTATGACATCGCTTTCAAAAAGTTGTTCTAGAAGAAAGGTCTAACTTCGGTCGTTTCGTCAGCCCATCCCTCAGCTCCCATAAAATACAAAGTGTTACGCCTATGACTACAACAACATAAATATTACAGCTTGCGCTTGAAAAGCTATAGAGTGAGCAAGCGGATCCGTTTGTACTTAAGTGAATTGCGCTCTGCTTTCTACTTTGTTTCAACTTTAGGCTGCGACAGTACAGCTTGTGTAACGTGCTTTAAGTTATCGTGGTAATAGACAAGCCAAAAAGCTGAGCTCACGTAGTAAGCTCTTGATCAATCTCAACCATCACAGTGGTGAATTAGTTTCCTGAATATCATTCCACTGGTTCAGCCGAAAATTCGAAATGAGGAAGTGGCAAAATTTTCTCACATGAGGTTCAAGGTGGAAAACACTTACGCAAAGCGAATAAAGGAGATAAAAAGGCCCAAACACATCGACATGTATAAGAAAATTACACTTCTTTTATTATGCGCTCTTTTTTGGAAGTTATCTCACAATGTTAATTTTTAATAAGCTTTGTCTTCCACCCAATCATCCTCAACCGATCATCAAACTCTAAAGTTCACCTTTCAATTTGCCACTTCTCATTAAGGTGCTTAGAGGTATCGTTGTCTCCTTTCTTAAATGCGTAACTGCTTGTCATAAAACGTTTAGCTAAAAAATTTGCGGGTAATTATAAGGTTTATTCTTTGCACTTCATAAAGACGTAATCAATATTTATCACTGTAGCGAAATAATTTTTGAGGGGGCAACAAGGGCACCTCTACACCTCCGCTCCACCCGTTGACATCGCCACTGATTGCCGCACGTTTATTTTGCAGAATGCCTGCTAAACATTGATCTTGTGATACTGCTGGATGGGTCTAATTCAGTTGGAAATGACAACTTCTTGAAGGTTAAAACTTGGGTGAAGGGTGTAGCAAGAAGAATGGAGATTGAAAAAGGGCATGTCCAAATTGGTGTGGTATGTAGTTTGCTATCTTGATATCTATTTAGCTCTATATTTTGTGCCACTACTGTTGCTTTTCAGCAAGTCTGTTAGATAAAAATATATTCAACGTTGCAATACAAAATGCTACCGAAGATCACTGTACGTGCACTGTGCAGCGTAGATAGCAAGTTTCAAGTTAAATTTTCATTAAACTTGATCACAGCTATTGCAGGCGAGTCCAGGACAAAAGGTAAAAACAAAATGTTTTCACTTCTTTTTGGTATGTAAACGGATGATCGTCAAAACGATTCCCAAGCGTAACAATTAATTGAAGTGCATTAGCTATGTTCTTCAGCAAGCATTTCAGCAGTAGTGTTGAAAAAATCTAATCATTTCAAAATCAATAAATCTATGTTTTTCCCCTGATTTAACGTAGCTCTTGCTCGTAGTTTCGAGGTTGTTGGTTTTCATGTTTGGCCATAAAATTTTAGACCCGTTTCCGATTTCTTGATATTCGAGCGAAATAATTAGGAGTAACTTTTGTTTGTTTGTGTTGTTGTGTCTAAAAAAGCGCTGATGCACAGAAACTTAAAATAGAACAAATGGAGCTTGATGCTGATTACGCTCAAGTATCGTGGTGGTAGATTCGTGACATCAGTGCCGAGGTCCCCTAGGTGTAGGTCGGGACCCTAAATGGGGTCGCTTTGCTTGTTGGTTGCCAGAAAAGTAGTTATAGAAACTTGATCCCAAGAAAACGTATTCAGTTTTGTTTTGTGCGAACAATAGCAGAAAATTTACTCACAAACTTGACTTAAAAAAGAACAGACCATTAACTACAGTAGACCTAGAATAGGTCCCACAAGTGTTACGGCTTAAGCTATGTATTATTGAAAATCTCTAGCTTTTTGTTGGTCACCAACTGCACTGAAGAGACCTGATAGGTCGAAACAGTGTCACTGTCTGCATATTGCTAACTTTACTATTGTTTTGGTCACGAGCGCTTGCAGACTTCAATTTTTGTTTAAATTGGAGTTACCTTAAAATAAATTTTGGGGAGCAGGGCATTAATGCAATTAAATAATCGTAAAGCTGGTAAAAAGCCCGATTGATGCATTATCTTCAGGGGCTAGCCTATTTTTTTAAAACTTTGTCTTGTTTTATTAATGTTATATTTTTAGGTGCAATATTCTCATTACTTTAACAGCTCTTCCATTGATAAACAGCGATATATTCGAACCGAAATTGCATTGGGGCAATACAGGACGTTGGAAAGCTTTGATCGAGCAGTGGACAATATTACTGTTAGTAATAGCTACTGCACTTAGGAAACCATATAAAAAGAAAATGACATTGAAAAGAAAAAACCAAAAGAAGATTTTTACCCGTTTTGTAAGGTTCTCTCTTCAAGATTACTTTTATAAAAGCTGCTCCCCTCAAAAACAATTGCTGATTCGACACTAATTCCCATAGTAGGCAACCAGGTGGTGTGTTAGAATGCGTATCGTAGCCTTGAAGTGAACATCATAATGCGTCTTTGTGTTGTGTATCCTCTCCGAATCTAATGTACTGTTCCATCAAAACAAAAACTATATAACACGCCTGCTTAAGAAGGCAGAGCAAAGTTTGCTGAAGGCAAATAGGACTTGATTATTGTACAAATTGGACCTACACTATTGCTTACCATATCTGAAGAAGCACAATCCCCGTCACATTTATATCGATCACGCTCACACATTTAACCACTGGTGGGTTATATGCCTGTTTTGGTACGGAAACAAACATAAAGACCTTTTTTTTTGGTAGGGAAACAAATAAACATAAGATCAATACTTTAAAGGTTTGAATATATTTCAACCTTACTTTGAGGAAAAACACCCTGACTTTTAAGTACTTTTTGACATTTTTTCCTGACACTCATTTTAGAACAAAAATCTTTGAAATATAGGGGAAAATCCTGACGTCTGGCAGCCTTAACCCTGGGTATACAGGACATAGAATGGAATAGACTGGAAGACGTTTTTCCATCTTTTATCCTGGCGTTTTCGTCCGTTTCGTAATAGAAATCTACCATTCCATCTTCCATTCCATCCCAAAATTCCTTTCCATCTTTCATTTATACGTTTATGACGTCTATGCCAAAAGTATTGGCAATAATAGCTTAAAATGTAATCCCATTTTTTTCAATCTGCGAATACCAGTTTATGTTGGCTGTTTGAGTTATCTAGCGCAGCTTGCAATTTTGTTTACACTTAGAGTAAGGTAATTTCGTGTGACAAATCAAAAAACAATTTTGGTCCAACTAATAACAGACCTCTATAAAATATGTAGCAAACAATATGATACTGGTAACAAAGATATAATGGACTCAAATTTAAATTTTCCGATTGTTAAGCAAAATTTGCCTACCAGAGACCTTGTTTACTCACTTGTCTACAATAACAATTAAAATTTGAAAACAGTAATCAGACCTAGCAGGATAGTTTATTCAAGCGACTTTACTCCATATCAGTGAATGTTAAAAAAGGGTCTGCTATTAATAAACAGTAATAAAGTCAGCTTAGACATTAAGAAAAATTAATTTTGCTAACGCATCCTCAGTTTCTGCAAAACAATAATAAAATTTGCAATATTTTCAAACAAACTAATGGCAAACCAGATAAAAGGCTGTACTAAGATAACAAAATCTTCAAAACTTAACAAGAAGCAAGAATATTTATCTGCACGGGGCCTACAATAATAAGCAGCAATCAAAACTACCGACCATAAAACTAGCTCCAACTCCTTTCAGAATACATTCAAACTAATATGATAGGTAAAGTTATGTAGAAACAGATGTGAGATAAAACAAGACGTCGAATTACTAAATAAACAAAAGGCAGTATATCATAATAATGAGTGAAAGATCATAACCTATAGAAGCCGTGACGTAAGTGATAAATAACGCACTGGGATATGAGAGGAAATAAAACTATGACAGTATTTCAAAAACAAAAAATAGTTACAAAATCACTTGATTGAGGGCAAGAGCATTTTATTTATGTTAATAGTGGCATTTAATTTGTCTAGCCATATGATTTCGTAAATAGATAAAAGATGTTTGGGCAGTTGCTCTAGAAACGTTACAAAAAAACAATCGGCAGTATCTGGTTTCAAACGTCTTGTCTTATCTCACATCTGTTTCTACATAACTTTACCTGTTATATTAGTTTGAATGTATTCTGAAAGGAGTTGGAGCTAGTTTTATGGTCGGTAGTTTTGATTGCTGCTTATTATTGTAGGCCCCGTGCAGATAAATATTCTTGCTTCTTGTTAAGTTTTGAAGATTTTGTTATCTTAGTACAGCCTTTTATCTGGTTTGCCATTAGTTTGTTTGAAAATATTTAATGTTTTTTTGTGCAACTTTTATTATTTTTTTTGCAAAAACTGAGGATGCGTTAGCAAAATTAATTTTTCTTAATGTCTAAGCTGACTTTATTACTGTTTATTAATAGCAGACCCTTTTTTAACATTCATTTGTCTACCAAAGACAAAACACAAAGTCCAAAAGTTTCTGTTTTTATTCGAAAACGTAATTCTGATATTTCTCCGACTCTTCAGTGTCTTCACACTGACTGAAACATGCATAGCGATGCAGCGCATATTAAATGACTGAGCTTCATTGAAATTGCCAATGTGCGAAAATACTGATAATACAAGCTGTTGCTAACAATGGAAAACAGTCGGCCATCGATTTGACTCAAAACAAAAGTAAGTGCGTTGTTTCAGTTCAATCAATGTAATTATACGTACACTCTCATACAATTTTGTTTTGCAAAGTTTGTATGCCGTGGTAAAAAGTTGTATAATGGAATTGGGCTGGAATGATGGAAGACTGTTTTCTATTACCCGAAGCTTCTATTTCTTGGCATCCTTAGCATTTTCCATCTTTCATACCAAAATGTACCTTCTATTTCATTCTATCTGCCATTCCATTCTATCCCATGCCGTGACGGCATTGGCTCACTCTTGAATTAAATTAAGTATATTTGGGTTAAACCAATCAGCAAAGTTAATGATAGCAACTCAACAGAATAGCATAAGAACTACTAACAGCAATTTATATTTAGTACATGAACTATACGACATACACGGCTCATGCGATTAACAAAACCTTGGCTGTAGATTTTGTCGACAATGATACAAACCGATATCCTAATGCAAAGCGAATTCTAATTTTGCTCACTGATGGAAAAGCTCAAGACTCCGAGTAAGCTTTAAACCTATATTGTACAATTGCATAAATACATGTAGACAGCATAGGTTGGCCCGAACCTGTAATTGAAATTGATTTTTGAGGCCCAAGCGCGGTCCGAAATCAATTTTCAAAATGTGACGAGTCATAAACAAAACAAACTTTTTGATCAAACCCGATCCCTTGTAAAACACTCCGGCTCCAAATTAGAGCTTTTCTCAGCCCAAGCCCAAGCCCAGCCCAACGTGAACTCAAAAGTTTTTGGTCAAAAGCCACATCCTTAAGTAGTGTTTTGAATCATGTTACGTCAGGCTATTTTAATATATGCATTATTCATCTTAACCAATTAGTTACTATGAAAACAAGGCTGTAATAACTCATGACCATAGGCATATGTTAGGTTTGAGAATGGGTAGCCCTGCCAAAAAACCTATGTTACACATCTCCATTTACATCGCGACAGGAGTTCGTGGTTACGCTTTTAGTTTGCTTTGCTTTTACAAATTTACAAATTTTACAATCACAAATTAATCAAGTTTTATTTAGGTACCGTAAGTGCAAGCGTGGGAAAGTTCTCTTATCTAATGACTTCTCTGGAGGGACTTTTATAATGTGATGAACCAACTCAGCCGGCATCACCGGCAGGGCTGACCTTCAGCATGTTGGAGTAAAAAATATTGACTCACCCTGCTGCACCGGCTTTACCTTAGAACATTTGTAAAAGCAGTAAGAACCACTGCACGATTTTTATGCAAGATGGAGCCCTGTGCCATCTTTCAAAGATCGCAACATATTTGATCTAGGGCTAATAAAATTACTCTCCTAAAGAGGCCATGAAACAGTCCCGACCATAAACCCATCGAAAACTTTGGAACTGTTCTTAAAGAAAAAGTTGCTAAAAAATATCCTCTAAATATTCCTGCTCTAATTGAAGCAATTAAATTAACCTGGACCCGTTAAAATACCTGAAGAATTTCGCAAAACTTTAATTGAACGTATACTCAGACGAATCAAAGCCGACATCAAAGCATAAGGATGACTCACCAAACATTGCAAACTTGACATTTTGATGCAACTTGCAATAGAAAAGCCAATTACTTACTTTTTTAAATTTTCATGTAGGTTCTTCTATTGAGCACGAAATAAGTAAAAAGAGACATCAAATAGGACTGAGAATTGTTTTTCTCAAAAATCGCGGTTAGGTCTTTGTCTTTTGGCCACAACTGTAATCCAGTTTATAATGCTTGCTGCTCTTGACTGACCAGTGACTACCATACAGGGATCTACCTGCTGTCGTGCAAAGAGCCGAGCATGATTT
Source organism: Trididemnum clinides (assembly GCA_963675345.1). Lineage (NCBI taxonomy): Eukaryota > Metazoa > Chordata > Ascidiacea > Aplousobranchia > Didemnidae > Trididemnum > Trididemnum clinides. The sequence continues at coordinate 16,757,295 of OY776305.1, forward strand.
CGGTGTTAACATGTACGCAATTGGCGTTGGAAACTACAATTTACAAGAATTACAAATTGTTACTCATAATTATTCTCACCGTATTTTCGAACTAAAAGAATTTGATGAGCTCGATGACATTGTTACCAGGTTGGGAAGAACAGTTTTTAGAGGTAATGAATTGTTATTTCGATTTAGTTATCTTCAAGATGCGTCAGTTTGCGCGGAAGACTTTACAATATTTTAAGTATTTACATCAGAGTAATGTGATACGAATATACGTGAATAATAGCCTGCTTTGCCGGCGTCGCACGGCAGAGGCCCTCTATCAGTGATGTCCGGGTTTAGTATTTCGGTTCAACTGGCCAAGCCGGCTTCACCCATCCGGCTTTTGTGTGAGTAGTAGCGAAAAGTTAATGAATTTTATGCTCTATCAAAAGTCTTTTACACGAAACTGTGATCATCATATTCTCTTAATCATGACTGGCAATGCTCACAAAGAATCTTGTCACAGATTATCGTTAATACTTGTGAGGGAGTACGGATTGTACATAATCAAAAGAGACTGTAGCGACAAAATGATGGTTGCTTTCACAATTACAGAAAAAAACCTATTTAATGGTAGGCTTGTTTTGCCAATTGGTACTACCCCTTTCCTACTTATATTTGTGGTATTAAGTTCCTAATTTTGCTGCGCTATTGGTCTTGTTTCCGGCATAGCGACAAAAACGGCTATTGTTCTCTCTATATTCAGTTTTACAAATTGTTATGGTTATGGTTTTACGTTGATTTCTTTTTAAACGTGGAATTTTGTTACGATGATGTAGAGTATAGACATAAATGACATAAATACCATAACAGGCAGCATATCAACATTCAAGAAAAATCTTTACTTTATAGTATATATGACCCCGTCAGCAACGTCGGGATTGAGAGTGTCGGTTCAGCCGGCCAATCCAGCTTCACCTATCAGGGTCTTGTATGAAGAGTTACCAAAAGTTTATGTGTTTTCTGCACATTAGATGTTTACGACTTTTTGTTCTCCTTTTCCTAATAGAATATCTCATTTCAAGATTGTGGCTATGACTTAGGTATACGAGTGCTCTGTTCATTGCTAACACGAACCCAAGGGAGCCTTGCCTTTACGGTAGTTTGGAAGTAGGGACTACATTTCTGATATTAAGCTAATCTAAAGCAAAAGGGAAAAAATGTCTTTCGTGTGGTACGATTTCACACAGTGACGCTGTTTTCTTTTGATTTCCCCTCAAAATTTCTCAAGTTTTCCCTGGCTATGCATTATGATTCATATTCGTTTTTCCTTGCTTAAGGATGCTCGTAGAAGTTAAATTTCTTGCTTTTCTCAAATTTTCAGGTTAGATTCCGATAGCTCTATAAAGCTACTCTAAAGCAAAATAGAAAACATGTTTCTCCTAATAATGGTGCGATTTAAACCCGGTAGGCCATATTATCACCCGCACCCATTTGAAACGTATCAATTAATGCAGCTGCGTCAGCTTCACCGTACAAACATTTGTTAGAGCAACAACGAAATGTTTTACTAAATATAAGCCATAGCTCCTGTAGTTAATCATAGTCATAGTTAGTCACAGTTATTATTGTTGGTTGCCCAATACACTCAATAGACGTCAACGTAGAACAGTAGTAAGATAAAATAGTACATTCGTGCATGGGACAGGAGACACTGAAATAACCCAAAAGTTTTCTAGTCAGTGCCTCTTAATAACAAAAAAACAACAAATAAATTACCAGCAATAAATAGAAACTTAATTGAGACTGGAAAGAAGAAGTAAAAGAGAAAAAAAAGAAAAACGAAGAGAGGAAGTTAAATTTTGTGTAATAGAGCATAACGTGAAAGTCACATATTTAATGCATCAGCAATTTTTATGAAATAAATCTAGAATTAAAGCAAAACTTTCAATTTAATAATGGTGATCATGTTGGTTTATCAATCAAGACTGGAAGTATTCAAAAAGAAAGAACGATGACACCAACTACCGTTCGTAACGTGTAAAGAGGGAGGGGGAGATGAAGCATAGTCAAAATTGATGGCGTAGCCCAAATGGTGATCGTTTTGACTCATAAAGAAATGAGCTGTTTGGTGGTTGGCATGTTCGCCGATTTGGTGGGCCCGCTTTCGCATTGATATTGGTGACATTAAGATTTTGCCTGCGCTGTTTGCTTTAATTCGGCCAAAGCATAAAAAGGGGTCGAGCCTTTCCTTTCAGTCATACAACCTATTGCAATAGGCGCCTATTAAGCTCTTTTCAAACAAAAACATTTCCTTGTAATCTAGTGTTACAGACTGATGCTATTATTGCTTAATTTTGATCTTTTCTTAGATTTGAGATTTTATTACATTTTTTTTGCCCCTAATCCGGACCTTTCTACTTTTAAATAAAGATTGGTGTTTTGTACCGATAGACCAATTCTTGCAATTACAAATATCAGTAATGGGCTTTACCATTTGTGTTTGCTATCAAAATGATAGTGGATAATTTCGCTGCCTGCTACTGTTTCCACTAAATAGTGGCAAGCATTGTGATATCATTTAACAGTATCACCACACAACACGTTTTAAGTCATTATTATTAGGATTGCTACTTACCGCTTCTTTGTCACTGTAAGTGAATCAATATTGCCTAATGTCTCTGTCTGCGTGCATGTTCTTTGGCCCTGACATAAATGCCGCCATGCAAAGAGCAAACTAACCCAAAATGAAGCACTCACAGTTCAGTTATAGCAATAGCGGGAGCCCCATATATAATGTCGAGGTAAAGAACATCAAATCAGCTGGCTGCTGCGACAGCCTTGCCCAATTGCAAAGGAAACTGCTTCAACATTTAGATCATATGTAGCTCGACCCCTACATTTTGTTGCAAACGATAAGAAAGAACCATCTTTACCCCATCGTCTTTATCGTGTATCATCACCAAGCGTTTTGCTTGGAGTACGCTGCATACTAAAATTTGTAGACTTTGAGTCGTTTGAATAATTTAATTAATAATGCCAAAGATCCATGCTATCGAGAAAGAATGGCCAAAATGTACTAAAGGACTTAGTTTTTCTAGAAATTGCAATTTTGTGAAATGTATGCACTAAAATTTTGTATGCTTTTAACCGGTAGACTCATTTTATGAACATTTGGAGACTTCAGTTTTTGATGGATCTTTTTGAAAACGTCAACAAATAATGCAAAAGAACCGTGCTTGTGAGGAAAAGTAGTCCAAATGTACCAAAGAACTAATTTTGTTTAACAATTGCAAGTGTGTTAGGTCCAGTAGAATACTTGTACAACTAAAAATAAAACGGGATGTATGGCAACCAAGTTTTGATCATACGTTATAAACTAATCCTTAGCGTCAAGTAATTGTAGTCATATGTTGCTAGAAAACAAGTATCTCAAGGTTTTCAAAAATATTAACTGTTAGTACTTTATTAAAACGTTTTTGTATGAAAGTCAACTGTTTGTACTGAACTCACCAGTTTTGGGAGAGGTAAAAAGTTACACCACAGATCTTAAAGTTCAGTATTTCAGTGTAAAAACTATTATTAATTATACATATTATACACTATTGGAATCGCTCTGAAATAACCTTTAATTTGTTGAAAAAAAGTTTGAAAATTAGTTTAGCAATGAGATCACAAATCAGTTTTCTAGTAAACTGATTTTGCAAAACGGGTTCAATTTTTGAAGACATCTTGATATTATGATCTGCGGTAGCGAAGATTTGTGTTAATCGTACGGGACATATTTTGACATCATAGACCCAGTTTAGAAAAGAAAAAATGCTTAGATGGCTTAAAGTTCTCAAATGAAAAAGTGCTTGTAGCATAATCAAATAAGCATTAATTGTTAAAAAGGTGTTTTATCAAAAGCAGCTAAAGTACGATTAATCACGTTTCTGCGATGAGTACTTTTTGAGAAAAAACAAAAAGCTGATTGTTAAATGAATCTTTAATTGCGACGTCATTTTTGACCCCAAACAGATGAAAATTTTTGTAATGTGGTAAGTCGGAAGCTGGTTTTTGTTTGAGCAAAAGGCGGTTGTCCTATGCCAAGTCATGCAAATTTAAAAAATTAGTTTTGGTTATGACGTCATCATGACGTCACAAACACCTTTATGACACTTACCACGTGGTGGTGATCAATCGTGCCAAGCTTGATGCTTGTATCTATAGCAGTTTCAAAGGTGTTAAAACAGACACACAGACAGACAGACAGAATTGCGCTTTGCGTATTAGATACTAGCTACCCTCTGCACAACGCTCACATTAAATTATTGTTCTATATAATTAACTAGCCGGCGTCGCCCAGCAGAGGCCCTCCATCAGTAATGACGGGGTTTAGCATTTCGGTTCAAACGGCAGCGCCGGCTTTGTGCATCGGGCTCTTGTGTGAGCAGTAGCGAAAAGTGAAATGATTTTTATGCACTTTCAAAATTCTTGCAAACGAAATTGTGATCATCATACTCTCTTAATCATGGCTGGCAATGCTCACGAAGAATTCTGCCACAAATTATAATTAACACTAGGATTATCGACATTTTTCTACCTCTCCGTTTACGGCCGTGTCGATTTCGACACGTGTTACTTCGTGGCACAATTCTTCACATTTTTTTACAACCTAACCCTTCCGAAGTTATCAAAAAAGTAACAAACACTTATTTGAAAGTGAGGTTTATTTGAAAATGTGCTTGCAAAGACGTGTTTGTTAATGCTCAAGCAAGAGATTGCATACACTTGTTGCATTTTACATATATGATCCGGGAGCCATCTTGCGAACATTTTCCACATGTTGGCTGATCACAAAGCATGCACAATGATACTGCTGCATTCTCGCAACCATATACACTGCATCTTCTTCGCTTTCTGGTTGAATTTACGGAACATATTGGCCTATCAGAAGACTCCCTGCTTTGCATTGTTGTTTGCTTTGCAGTCAGTTCTCCGATGAGCTTGAGCAGAAAGTTCCGACGGCTTATCTGCGTTCCTGTTGATTTCATAAAAATAACTCTAGCATTTATGGCAGCGATGTCCAAAATGTTTCCCTACACTGTCAGTGGCCATCTTCGAGAAGCAGATCTAGTTGAATATAGGCGGGCCATCTGATCAAAACAATACACTCCGACTTTGTTCTTGTTGTAAAACAATATCACTTGTGGTTTTTGCTTCACACTACTCTGATCTATGTCAGGTGAATGATGCATGGAAGAAAGCAGGCAAACAGTTTTCTTGGCTTTGGCCTGGTATTTCACAAACAGCATATCATTATTTTTGTGCCAGTAAAACTGGCTGCAATGCAAGTTTCCTCTGACGGCATCAGTCATTTTCTTGGCGATTTCGCGACGATTTTTTCTAATAGTTCAAACAATTGAGATTTTTTCTTTCTGCAATTTTAGAGCAAGTGGCAAAGATGTAAAAAAGTTGTCGCATGTGATATTGTACCCTTTTCCCCGGACATTTTCTGTCAACCTCATCACAACCGACTCTGCCAGAGGTGTATCACCACGCTGCTCTTTCTCCTGGGCACCAAGATATGGAAAAATGTTCGAAACATATTGGCTTTTTACATCAATCAAAACCCAGAAGTTTATTTCATACTTATCCGGTTTGTTTGGCATGTGCGTTACAAACGAACAGCGTGACTTACAGGGCATTAGCTGCTCGTCAATAGTCAGTGAATAGTCACATACGAACTTACTCCTGCATAATGAGGAAAATTTTTCAAAGGCTTCTGGAATAGGTGCGTGCGAACTTGTCGGTTCCAGGACCTCGTCGTATCCTGCTAGGTTTGTCGTCAAACCTCAAGTATTTCAGTATTTTTATAAATGAGTCACGGCTCATTGCTTCAGAGAAAATAGGCATGCCATACTTCCTACTCCAAAGAAAACAGGCGGGATGACCTTTCCCGTAAAGTCCACGAGCATATTGTAGTCCAATAAAAGTCTCAAGATGATGCAAATCTAGGACAAACTCATTGTCACCCCTACGTGCTGCTTTTTCAGTTGTGAATTTTGCAATCATTCTCAGGAGAGATTCATCGAAAAAATGCTTCCAGGCGTCATATGGAGTTGACACGCCTCTTGCAGTTGCTCTAGGAACGCCTGTAGCTGCCTTGAAAACATTATGTGCCCCGGTACGTCCAGTGTTAGTTGATGGAGTACAGGTCTATTCCGTTCTATCTCTTCCAAAAACAGATGTGGATGTAGATTGGCTTTGTTATGACATAACATTGTCATCTTCATCAGACTCATCTTCACAGTTATCAGGGCACTCGTCGCTGTCACTCACATGCGCATTTGGGCTTTCTCCTCCGCCACTAGCATCTCTATATTCCTCTTCATCAGAGTATTCGTCATCGGTATCCCAGGTAGTAATTACATCAGCTAGTTCATTTGCAGTTATCGCTCGTTGCGTCATTTTGCATATTTTGAACTATAGTGTATTACAAAATCATAAAACTCAACTTGCAAATGGCCTGAAATAATAAAATAGACACATTAGAAACAAATAAATTAGAAGAACTGATTTCAAAACTTCAGCCTAACTAGAAAATTCTGCTAATATTGCCTTTGTTTACTATGCACGCTTGCTTGCAAAACGGTATGTCCTGCAGTTAGAGATCTGCCCTCCGAAACAGTGGAAAACACATACCAGAAAAACTGGTCAGGAGCGGGACTCCAAAACCTAGCACAAAACATTCCACGCCTCAGACGCAAATGAATGCCAAGGCCAGACAGAAAACGCTTACGAAGTCCTTCAGTTAGCTTTCTAAATTTTGAACGTAAAATGAAATGCCGGATAAATCTATTTTGTGTTGAATCACATCTGTGTCTTCATTTGGTCAACAATAAAAACTACAAAAGCAGCCAGACAGAAGTAATTTTCTAACAAAAGCCGTTAGTGTCGAAATCGACACGTCCGTAATTGAAGGGGTTCTACTTTTCAAGCCGCGAAAAGTCGTATTGTCTGATGAATGTAAACTAAATCCTTTTAACATGGAGAACTAGGGCAAATTCTAGGAAAAGTCAGAGAAAAGTAGATATGTACGAACTCGCAGTTCAGAGAAGCGAAGCGCCAATTATTTTTTCGTGTCGATTTCGACACGGCAGTAATCCTAGTGTTAATACTTAACCCTAATACTCCCAGACGGGTCATTTTGACTCGTAGCAAAGCATAAATGTGTTGCTCGCGTTGTACTTACTGTTACGCAATGAGATTTTACAAGTGCTTGAAGTAATCTTCAGAAATGCTTTCTTCAGTTTTTGAATGATATATGATGTAAACGTTCGCTGTAACGTGTAGTAGTTGCATTACTTCCCAACCAGGTCAAATTGACCCATGACAAAGTATGCTATTTTTCTCTGTAGTTAAACATGAAATTTCTTTGTATTGAAAGCGTTTTCTAAGGACACATCTATTTACTTTTGTGTGGTGTTTTACAGCAGAAAACCTGGGTAGAATAGTTGCTAAAGTGCTTTATCAATGTAATGAATGATATTACACCTTTGTAAATTGCAAGGCACATCCAGTGTCAATTCATGCTGCCATAATTGCTGCAATTGAATACTAACAAAAAAATAAGATCACAGTGGTGGGATTCGAACCCGCACTCACGAGTGACCGGTCCGCAGCTCTTCCAATGGCCCATCTCTTCCTATGTTTGCATTTGAGCTTGTATCATTCAGAGCTAGTTTGATCAAGTTAGGTTGCAAAGGGAACATTTTTAGCTTCTACTCATTCTATAAACAGTTTTTCTCTTTCTGTTGTTATTTTGCTTGGATAAAGTCAATACGAGCAAGCATCTTATTTCAGATAAAGTTTCTAGTTTACTTTTTGTTGACAACAATGAGGATTCAAGCACTAGCGATAGATACCTGGATGATGACAATTGCAGCGATTATGTTCTTTTAGACGATGACAACGAAGAAGAATTATTTTTTCTGATCTAGAGTATGATTCCGAGGATAATAGTCATGATAATGATAATGCAGCAGCTAGAAATGCGAGTGACAAAAACCTTACAAACACGACTACTGCGCTCTTCAAATCAAAAAGTGGTATAGAAAGCTGGGCAGCAGAACCGCTACTTCATCTTACTTGTAAAACGAGCCAAAACAATATAATAAGAGAGAAGTCTGCACCAACAAGATATGCCTTGAGAACGAGTGGTTCACTAGAAGATTGCTTTTGTTTGTTTTTCGGAAATAATCTTCTTGAAGAAATATGTGAATAGACTAATAAAGATGGTCGAAATGTATTTTTAGTTAACCGGAAAGATACCACAGTTGTAGAGCTAGAAAATGTAATCGGAACATTATTCATTGTTGGTGTGTACATGTCAAGCAACGAAGATCTTTTTCAGTTGTGGCATATGAAACATGGAAGACCAATTTTTCGTAAAACTATCTCGCGTAACCGTTTTCAAAACATATTACCTGCCCTTCGATTTCATGATGCTGCAACTCGACGATCTTGCAGGTCACCAGACAAATTTTTACTTATTAGAAATGCTTTTGAAATTTGGAATGAGTCTCCTTTGGATGCATTTGTTCCTGTTCCGAATCTGACGGTAGATGAACAACTTGTGACGTTTCGTGGTCGTTGCCCATTCCGCCAGTACATGCCATCTAAACTAGGAAAATATAGCATCACGATCTGGGAAATATGCAACTCAACATCACATTATGCACTGAAAATGGATGTGTATAAACAGAGACGTAGCAGCCGCCCCCCAAACCCCCCAATTGGGGGGGGCCCAGGCCAACTTTGGGGGCCCAAGTTAGTCTGAAATTGATTTTTGGCTACGTGACTATTTTCAGTTCAGCAGACTTGTGTACAACCGATTTAAACTGTAGTAAGAAATTGGCTTATGACATCATAAGTGAATGTTACGTCATTTTATCTCGCAGAATCTAGAATATTTCGATTGATTTTCTGGTAGAATCTTGAATATTCGATTGACGTAACAATGCCGTTGTTACGCAACAATCATAGAATGGTCTGGAATTCTGTTTGGCTATAAATACCGGGACAATATATATATATATACACTGCAGAGTACAGATAAAGTATTTTATTGACATTGTATAGAATGAAACGTTCAAAAAGTGGTGCTCAAAAGAGAAAAGAAGCAGCCACTGCTTGAGATGCTGTAGCGAAATTGCCCAAGATGACAGATTTTTTCAAGATTACTGAGCAGAGTAGACCTGGCACTAGTACCGAGAGGGATGAAGAAAACTATAGTGTACAAGAAAAAGAAGACTATGACGATCAGCATCAAAGTGATTGTGAATTTCCAGAAAATGTAAGTTGTGATTTACCTGCCAATACGCAACCTTCAATATCAAAAATAACTGAATCTCAATTTACCCCTATCCCTGATGACCCATGTAAATGGCCTGAAAGTATTTCTGATGCTCAACGATGTGATATAGTAAAGCGTGGACCACATCAACTAATAATGAATTTTCCATATAATAACACAACTCCAAGGCGACGGTTTTCCTCCAACCATTATAAACGTGTGTTACCTAATGGTGAAAGTGTTTCACGGTCGTGGCTAGTTTATTCTGGGGAATCAGATCAAGTTTTTTGCTTTTGTTGTAAGCTATTTGGAAAAACACTAAGCCCCTTTTGTAGTGGTATAAATATCAATACATGGGAGGGTTTTTCGAAAAAAACTGAAAGACCATGAAAACGGCATTTCCCACCAAGAATGCTGCAGTCAATGGATGTTGCTAGCTGAAGGGATAAGAAATTCATCCACTATCGACAAACGCGAAATGAATATTTTTTTCAATGAAAGACGTTTTTGGAGAAATGTTTTAGAGAGACTTATCGACATTGCCTTGTTTCTATTGGAAAGGAATCTTGCTTTTAGAGGATCTGAAGAAGTCTTAGGATCTCCTCACAATGGAAATTTTCTGGGTATATTTGAGCTTTTGGCAAGAAGAGATCCGATCCTAAAAAAGCTTCAAGACAGAATCAAGAATAAAAACACTAAAGATCACTATTTGAGTCCTACCATACAAAATGAACTAATTGAATTGCTAGCGACAGAAGTGGAAAAAGAAAATTTACAGCAATTGAAATTGGCAAAATATTTTTCTATAATTTTGGACTGCACTCCAGATATGTCACATCATGAACAAATGTCTGTCATTCTCCGTTATGTACTATGTAATGAAGAAGCTGCTGTTGTTAAAGAAACATTTTTTGGCTACTTGAGAATAAGTGACAGTACTGGGAAAGGCTTGTTGGACGCTTTCTTAGAAAAAGCGACCGAACTGCAACTCGAATTGTCTGATTGTTGAGGTCAGTCATATGATAATGGTGCTAACATGAAAGGAAAACATTCTGGGGTCCAAGCAAGAATGCTAGACATCAATCCCAAAGCTGTTTACGTGCCCTGTGCAAACCATACCCTTAACTTAGTTGTTGTTGACAGTGCTAATTCATCGACGGAAGCATTGAGATTTTTTGGAGTACTTACAAGGTTGTATGTGCTGTTTTCTTCCTCTGCTCAGCGTTGGGAAATTTTGAAGAAACATGTGGAGCTGTCCATAAAGTCACAATCTGATACTCGTTGGGAAAGCAGAATTAAATGCATCAAACCTCTTCGATACAATTTAAAAGAGGTGTTGCTGGCACTGAAAGACTTGGAAGCCATTTCCATAGAAAGAAAAGATGGAAGAGCTGCCTCAGAAACAAAATCGTTGATAGCTCATTTATCAAAATGGAGTTTTCTTTTGTCGGTGTTTATTTGGTATGATATCCTATTCCAAGTCAATAAAGCAAGCAAGATTCTTCAATCGTATGGAGTCTCCCTTCATACAATGGAAACGGAAATCCAGGCAACTGAAAAGTTTTTGCAAAACTATCGCACAACGGGTTACGACAGTGCCGCAACAACTGCTGTTGAAATAGCACAGGAATTGGATATTGATCCTTCTTTTCCTCCGTCAAGAAGTGGAAAGAAAAGAAGATTGTTTGATTACCAAGGTGAAGAGGAACAACGAGCTACTCCTGAACTGAAATTTAAAAGCAACTTTTTCTATCCATTAGTAGACCAGGCTATTATGTCAATAAAGGAGCGCTTTAATTTGTTACGTGAGGTTTCTTCCGCCTTTTCGTTTTTGTACACACGAGACAAACTTTTGCTTGTGCAACAAGAAAATGCTCTTCTTACTTGCTGTAAAGAGTTCCAAAAAAAGTTCGGTGACATTGATTCTGATGAAATGAGCGCTGAGCTACAGCGGTTTGTTTTAATTTTACAAAAAAAACACAATCTCAAAACGGCTCAAGACTTTCTAAACTATCTTCTAAAGACTCATTTATTTGAATTGTATCCGAATGTGTACATCGCACTTCGAATCTTACTAACTTGCCCCGTGACTGTTGCCAGCGCTGAAAGAAGCTTCAGCAAATTGAAACTGATCAAAAGTTTTAATAGAACGTCCATGACAGACAGTAGACTATCTTCATTAGCCATGTTGTCAATCGAAAATGACTGCGCCCGATCTCTTGATTATGACAATGTCATAACAGCATTTGCGAACAAAAAGGTTCGCTCCAGACTATTTAAATGATACTGTGTTTTTATAATTTTTTCATGTTTTTCGGTGTCATTGCTTTCGTTTCGCAGTGTCTGCATAAATGTCCTACTGAACTCTGGCATCGGTGCCGAATTTTTTATGACTTGCACCTTCGGTATCGGCATGCTTTATTCTGACATTAGCCTGTTTACTTATGTACAAATTGTGGTGTATTTTCTTAATGCAGGTTTTCAATTTTACACCTCTAAAGTGATATGACCTGTGCGCAGGGGCTCTTGCGCTTACTTTGGGGGGGGGGCCCGAAGTTGGAGTGCTACGGGACTGTGTATAAAAGAAGAGAAATAGGTGTGCCGAAGGAAACAAATCTAGGTTCAAATTAGTGCTAAAGCTCTTAGAAGCTTTTAAAAAAGTGAGAGAAATATTACCTGTGATAACTTCTTCACAAATTTGGAGTTGATAAGAAAACTTCTAATGCAAAATTTAACCATCGTGGGAACAATTCGAAAGAACAGACAAAGCTCCCTGCAGAATTTGTGTCAACCGAAGACAGAAAAGAATCTATTTCTCTTTATGGCAATCAAAAAGAAGCAATGATTGTTTCCCATTTTCCCGAGAAAGAAAAGATGGTTACTCTTCTGAGTACCATGCATTTAGGTAAGGGTACTGAATCGCCGGTTCCGGAAAAGAAATCAGAAGTCAGTACGTACTATAACGCAACGAAGGGCAGTATAGATACCATGGAACAAATGGTGAGATGGTTTACTTCGAAAAAAACTGGAAGACGGCCCATGGTAATATTTTATAACATGCTGGACATCAGCTCTATAAACGCTTTTATTATATGGATGTACCTCAATAAAGAAAACCATGCTGGGAAACGTGGCAACAGATTGCCTACTAATTAGCTTAGTAAAGGAGCTGGCTGGACTTCAGGACGAAAATACGATTCAAATACAGGCTTCTTCATCTGAAAATACAAGAAAGCGAAAGCGCTGCTCCATGTGTTCTGCAAAAGCCGATTGCAAAACAAAAACCTTTTGTGAAACCTGTAGCAATCATGTTTGCAGAGATCACTCTGTCGTCATTTGCGGAAAGTGTTATGCCTAATAACCTTATTGGTTCACATTTGTTTGCATTCTTCTATTGTCACTTTCGTTCATTACAGTCTTCTGTGCTGGAATAAACTCCTATATGAATGCCGAACGATGTACTTATTGAGTGTTTTTTCTTGTTGCTCCCGAAAACCAGCCTAAATGTACAATTTTTGTAATGATGCATGCACAAACAAAGCATTTGCATTTATAACAACCATCAACTTGATTATCCCCTTTTCTCATAACACAAAATTTTTACTCTTGCACAAACTTCCTCAGGCGTAATATACCTAAAATAATATGGGGATCAAAATGACCCGTATGGGAAGCAACGCGGCTCGAAAAATCCGGGAGTGCAGTATAAGGGTTAAGGGAGAAGGGATTGAAACACAATCAAAACTGATGGTAGCGGCGAAATGGTGGTTGCTTTCACAGTTACACTATTAGACTATTTAGTGGCTAGTCTATTTTGCGATATGGTGCTGCACCTTTTCTATGTATATTGGCCGACTATTAATATTTGTGGTATTAAGTTGTTTTGGCAGCACTATTTGCCTTGTTTCCGGCATAGCGACAAAAGCGGCTATGGCTTCCCCAAAATCAGTTACCATATTTTAGTAGGCACACATCAGGCCGAGTTATTTTCAAACAAAACGCTTAGAAATATTTGAGGTAGGCCTTTTTTTGTTCAAAAGAAGCATGAAGTGGCATGAAAACTGAACTGTGTGCCTTCAATCACTTTTGTGCAAGTAATAAAAAGGTCTTGTGTATTAAAATTTGTTGGGTTTACAGACAATGTAAATGCAATCTAACTGTGAGTTAGCTAAGAGTTAACCAATAGCGTTTGGCGAATGTGACAATGATGTGGGTCCGTTAGCTGATTTGGATTGCAAAATAAACTGTCATGGTTTGCACTACTTGATCCAGCCGTCTTCCAATCTCGCCCATGAGGCGACAGCGTGAAATTGTTAAGTTTTTTGATGTAGCAGAACCTTTACCAGTAGTCTTATTATCAGGAATGTGGAAGCGGTTATTTTTTAAACGCTTCCGCTTCCACCAACAAAAAACAAAAAAACAACCGTTGACAATTTTTTTTAACTTTTGTTGGTCTGTAGCTTGCCTTCTCCTACACTTTATCATTTTGAGAAGACAAAAACCTTCATTTCTTGCTATTACTTTAAATACTTCGCTTGAGCTTATTATTTCGAAGTACTCTGTGCTTGTTTTTCTTAGATATCAGAATTCGTGTTGAATGTAGAACAGTGCTTTTCAATCTTTCTGTCATCGCGGAGCTCCTAATGTACTTTCGCGTTTGTCACGGAACTCCCACTAACCAAAATTTAGAAATCACGAATCGCTTGCAAAAAATCAAATATTTTGTTACTACAATTCAAAAAATAATTAAACACTTCAACAAATAGTTATTACAAGTTCCTTCACTACTTACAACTACTTTTACAACAGTTAACCTAATGCTTCTCAGATCTAAATCGTATGACCACATATCACAGCTCTCGACAATAACCTGTCGTCACAACAACAAATTACACCGTATAGCGCTGATATTCTCTCTCTATTCTCAACTAACTCTGACTTTGAGTTTACTTTAACTCTAATCATCATTACCTTCTGTCCGATCTCAAAACACGTACTGACTGCGATCTTTTTGGATAGTGAAGTACGAAATTTCTGTCGTATATATAGTATGTACATGTAAAGCGAGCAAAATTGAACTGCACCAATCAACAGCCGCCTCAACGTGGTGGTGCGGTCCCCGACCTGTTTGGGTTGAGTCAAAATAGCTGTTGGTCTTCCCGAGGGTTCCAGTTAACCCGGGCACTCCCCTCACACAAACCATTATTTCGCCGTGCAGCCCCCTGAACGACCGCAGAAGAGTAGCACGCAGCCTCTTTAAAATTGGCCTTTTTTCTCTCTCCTTTTTCCTTTCTCTTGAATGTCTTCTCATTCTTCTCCTTCTCCTGATGAGCGGCAACGTTCATCCAAACCCTTGTCCTGTCTTTGCCTGTTTATTGTTCGCAGGAAATGTGACCTGGCGGGGTAGGTCAGTGCAATGCTGCACATGCTCTAATTAAGTTCATTTAAAGTGCTCACTACTCTCCTTTTCTAGATTCAGAACTCTTGGCAGCTCTCATTTCTCGAGCTGCCTTCCCTGCTTTTTTTTGAGATTCTACACCTACCAGCACTGTGACTTCCTCGTCGGACTCCTCCAGCTGGTATACCTTCAATGCTCAATCTGGCCCCCTTGTGCTAATGCAGCACTCGCACCTCACCCTCTCCTTCAAACTTCTTATCCTTTTTCCGCCCACTTTGTATCTTCTCCCTCTGCACCTTCACCACCGTCTCATGCTCCTGGCTGTTTCTCTTTACCTCCTGCTTTCTCTTCCCCTCCCTAACTCTCTTAGAGTTTTTCAATGGAATGCTGGGGGTCTCCGAGCCAGGAGAACTAAACTACTACACTTTGTTTCGTCTCATCCAGTTGACCTTATTTGTATCCAGGAATCTAACCTCAATTTATCTTTATCTTTCCGGATCCCTGGATTCTCTGCTCTGCAATCCCATGGCACCCACTCCAGACCTGGTATTTTTTCTACCGATGTCGCAGACGCTAGTGGGGGCGTCATCATTTTCTTCAAGCATGGCTTATTCTTCTCTGAGCTTTCTACCTCCTCTCTTTTTTTGCTTGGCCCCTACTTTGATTATGTAGGGGTCAACATCTCTCCAAACGACTCCTCCTCGCTCTCATTTCTTAATGTTTATGCTCCCCCATTCGTTTTTCTACGAAGGATAGCAGAACCAATTTCTTTTCTCTCTCTATTCTTCCCTCCTATAAGGAAGCGGTGGATTTTTCACGCTTCCGCTTCCACAGAAAAAGGACCGCTTCCAGCTTCCGCTTCCGCTTCGACATCCCTGCTTATTATACCTCCTAGTATAAAATGGTTTTAAACTGTAGAACAAAAGAATTATGTAAAAAAGCGCATACAGAGAAGCAGGTGTCAAGGAGAACAGGTAACACCGCCGTGTAATAATGATGCAAGTGCCGTCGCGCTGCTTGCACCGTCGTGCGCATGTGAGAGAGCCAAGATGTACAAAAGGACTTAGTTTTTTTAGAAACTGCAATTTTGTGAAATGTATGCACTAAAATGTTGCGTTTTTTTTTTAACCGGCAGACTACATTTCATGAACATTTGGAGACTTCAGTTTTTGATGAATATTTTTAAAAAGGCCGACTGATAATGCAAACGAATCATGCTTGTGAGGAAAAGTAGTCAAAATGTACCAAAGAACTAGCTTTGTTTAACAATTGCAAGTTTGTTAGGTCCAGTAGGATACTTGTACAACTAAAAATGAAACATGGTGCATGGCAACCAAATTTCGATCACACATTATAAGCTAAATTTTAACCCTAAGTAGTTGGAATCACATATTGCTGGAGAGCAAATTTCCTAAGCCTTCAAAGAATGTTAATTGCTAGTATCTTACTATTACGTTGTTGTAATAAAATTACCTTTTTTACTGAGCTTACCACTTTTAGGGAGAGGTAAAAAGTTACACCACAGGTCTTAAAAACTATTATTAATTGTACATATTATACACTATCGAAATTGCCTTGAAATAACTTTTAATTTGTTGAAAAAAGTTTGAAAATCAGTTGCGAAATGAGGTCATAAAAAACTGATTTTGTAAAAAAATTGCAATTTTTAAAAACATCTTGATAATATGATCTGCGGTAGCCAAAAATTTGTGGTAATTGTACGGGGCATATTATGACATCATAGATAGGGTTACCATATTTGGAAAAGCAAAAATCGGGACAATGGATGGCAACTTTACACCAGGCCAAATTTATAGGCTATTCTACTAACTTTATCACAACATCGGGACGCCCAAACACATTTGCACTCATGTAAGGACGAGCCTCTAAAACTGAGTACAGAAGAGGTGTTCTCCAAAAAAAAAAAAAAAAGGGTCAACACTTGTTTCGCAGCAAGATTGGTGTCATCTTTAGGCCGCAAACTGCAAAAATTCTGCTTTGACACGGGTGCTGACCTTTTTTTTTTTTTTTTGGAGATCACCCCCTTTTTCGACATTTTTAGGGTGTGACATGAAAATAATTGTCTTTTCTGTCCTGCTTGAGCAACACTAAGCTGAGCACACCTTTGATGAAACAGTTCTGGTTGACTGAAGCAAAAAGCGGGATTTTCGATCAAAAAAGCGGGACAGGGCCTGAAAAAGCGGGACGTATGGTAACCTTAATCATAGACCCAGTTTTAAGCGCGCAAGCAAAACAGAGAAGAAAAATGCTTAGATAGCTTAAAGTTCTGAAAAAAAGAAGTGCTTGTAGCATTGTAAAATAAACATTAATTGTTGTAGAAATTTTTTTATTCAAAGCACCTCATTAATATCTTCTGAAAAAACGTTTAATCGCGTTTTTGCGATGAGTACTTTTTGAGAAAAAACAAAAAACAGATCGTCAATGAATCTTTAATTGTAACGTCATTTTCGACCACAAACAAATGAAAGTTTTTGTGATGTGGTAAGTCGGAAGCTGGTTTTTGTTTGAGCAAAAAGCGGTTGTTCACTGACAAGAAATGCAAATTTTTAATAAATTATTATTGATTATGACGTCATCATGACGTCACAAACTTCCTTATGACACTTACCACGGGGTGGTGATTAATCGTAGCAAGTTTGATGCTTGTATCTATAGCAGTTTCAGAGGAGTTAAAACAGACAAACAAACAGGGAGACAGAAAGACAGACAGAATTGCGCTTTATACTGTATAGTTAATATAAAATTATTAATTCAGAGAAAAATGTTCATCAGAGGCAATTGCTTCACCGTAACTAGTATCTACTGTGAAACTAATTATCCTTATTAAAACTGAGATATAAGCTTGCTTATAATGGTTGGGTCCATATTAACAGTCACAATGGCCTCTGATGGCCCACAGGCTGCAGACCTTTAACCCCAATAGCTAAACTGTTCTTAAGTTGACAACATAGAGGAGCATAACACAGGTCCTGCCGGTGGCAAACCGAGGATTTGTGAAAAGGGGGGAACAGCGTAGAATTTTTGGTTTGGTTGAGCACGATACCTTTTTTCGCAGGAAAACATCAGCTTTCGTGTTTAATTTTGATGACCTTAACCAGCTCATAAAGGAGGCATGGCACAGCACCTCCACTTATATATGCCACTGGGATTTGTAATCCTGAGATTGAGAGTTCGATGCTTCCTAATAGAATTCCTGTGCTGCCGTAATCTTTAGAAAAGAAGCCTACTATTCAGTGCTGATAGTAAGAATATACAGTGCCAATGGTAGGTTGGCGGTAACTGGTACCTGTAAGTATCATCGGATCTAGATGACAGCTTTTCAATGTATAACTGTAAAAGTTTTTTGTGCTTTAAACGTAAAAATCTGCAATTTAGCGCATTATACGTTGTAAACTTACCAAGAGATCAAGTTGGTAAATCGTCGACGTAATTGCACCCTGCACAATTTTTTTTAAAGTTGAAAAAAGCTATAAATCAATATGTACGAGCGTATTATACGACATGTGTGTTCGATGTTTGACTGAGTTTCCGTGTTAGTTTTATTCCAAATATACCAATTATATCGTAAGTTGTTTTGTTTATCTTTTTGATGTGCAACATCGTTAGAAGGAAAAATAGATACAGTAAGTATATTTGGTTGCCAATCAGTGATACACCATATTTATGCTCCATACTTGTTACAAATAAATGCGTCATAAAAAACCTTTCTTTTGATAGCTTCACTTCAAGTAGTCTAAAGCAAGCAAAGATTTCAACTTAAAAATTTCAACTTAAAAGATTTGACTTTCAACCCACAAGGAAATGTTTCAATGTTTGTTATCTTGAAACTCATCTATCTTTAAATCTGACACAAAACGTTTTGCTTTGACGAAGTTTAAGTGAATGATGTTAGTTATTTAAATCCTACGGATTAAATTTTGTGTTGCTCTTTAGCTTTAGCCTTTGTTTTGTTTCTTCTATTACTTGAAATATCTGAGCTTCTTTTCACAAAACATGTCAAGAGATAAGAAGAATATGTAGATGCAGCTTATAGAAAGCTGTTAGTTGTTTTACACACTTTACGAATTTTTTTTGAGTTTATTTTGTATAAACATTGTAGCAGTAGGCTATCCATTTTCAAAAAAGTTTAATTTGTCTTCCAAATCCAAAAACTATCTGCTCAGCTGGTAGACATACAAATAAAACATTAGAGTTTAAAACAGATATCGTATCACTTAGAGAAAGCTTTTTTACTGTTAAAGACACTTTCTTGGTAAAATTAAAAGTAATTATATTAATTGTTCAAGTTACAACGTATACTTTTTTCTTACGCTCACGGGAAAATCTTTTTTCGGTTATCTTGAGCGTCGTTGTATTCCGACTTCCTTCGAAATCACTGTTATTGCTAACCAGGGCCGCAGAGAGAACAGTCCGGGCTCCGTACCAACATTAATTCCGGATCCCCTTTAGCAAGGATATGGTAAACTGGAGCAGCGGGGTTTCATCCAATTTGGATAAGTGTTTTAGCATAATAGGAAGGTTGCATGTGACGTCACACATTTCGCGCCAAAAAAAGTGGATGACCAAAAGCTCTAATTTATGCTGGAGAGGTATAGGGCGAACACCAACTTTTGGGGTTATTTTGAAAACTAATGAAAAATTAATTAAAATTTGGAATGAATTATTGCTAGTTGGATTCTCGGAAAGAAATAAATTTGACCAAAAGCAATTTGGTTGAGATTTGGTCTTTCAGTTGGCTAGTATAAGCCTAGCATAGTGGGCTGATTTAAAAAATGCCCCTAAGAGAAGTGTCATCTAACTACCATTTGCTCCTCACTTAAAAATAAACAATACCAATTAGATACCAGTCGGTACATTAGCAAAAACAACCATTATTTGATCATTACTACCGGTACGGTAAGCTTGCCGGTAAGCTTACTTGCTGTGTCCATGAGCAAGGCATTTAACGGTATGCCTCCATCTTTATGTGGCAAACAGGTGGTGGGGCCAAGCAGTCTACCCGTCGAGGTGATCCAGTGTGACAAAGGACATGCAAACAGAGCATGAGCTCTAGGCATGAATCAATAAATCGGTACCGTAATTTTTGTATTACCCTTGGTCAAGCAGCCTAGGTAATAGCCCAAACAATCGTTGAAAGAGTGGTTAAGGTCACACAATTACATCTGACATATCAATATGACTGGCCTGCAATTACTAATGACAAAAAATTTCAAAAACTTACTGATTTTATCCAACAATAACTAATCCAGCATATGTCAAACGGTGCAGAAGTCTGCCCTGTCATTTAGGCTACAGTATAACTTAAGTTTTCAACTTTTCAGAATGCTTATGCCACTAAATATACTGTATAAGTTACACATTACAATTAACTTAAACTCATCATTCCCAAACATGCTGATTAATCGAATATGAAACCCTCACAAAAGCTGGCTACAAATAAGCCTGCATGTTTAGCCCATAAAATTAGCCCAACTATTAGCAATAACAAGCAAACCTTAGCACCTCTTATCTTACTTTGACCTTAGATTCATTCCTTAACATCAGTAAAACAACATATTTAACGTGCATTCAACAACTGTCACGTTTCTTTATTTGCTTTGCAAAAAACGATATCACTCCTATTCAATTCAATGCAAAAACACTGACTTTGGTCATCCACTTTTTTCGAAAGCGCATTTTGATGACGTTTGATCACGTGCGTGCAACCATCCTATTGTTCAGATATTGCTTTTCCTTCTGCGCTTTTTTAGCTCCTTTTTGATACCATTAAGACATTACTGACTGGCTACTTTACTATTCAAATGATAAAATTTCTATATGTGGGGTAATAAATCAAGCACAGTTATAATATTATGTCAATGAGTAATAACTGGCTAAAAGTAAGTCAAAAAACAAAATGTGAATAACATGCAATGTATCATTATCTTTCACCAGTAATCGGTAAGTAAAATATAATCTTCCTGTTTCATAGAGATAACAAAACATATCAGGATCGATGTGAAATGATTTTGTAAAATCTGACCATGAACAAATTGATTGATCCATGTGGAATATCTGGATTTAAAATTTAGGGCAGGGGTTCCCAAACTTTTTTTGTTGACTGCGCCCTTTAAAAACTTTTCAATATTCACGGTGCCGTAATAAAGCTAAAATTTGCAAATTTCAAGTATTGCCAAAAAGTTATATTTAATTCATGTTCATGGTTGAAAATGCAAAATACTGAAAAACATTTAATGCGAGCAGTGAGCTTGTTGCTCTTTGCGCATTTTATCAAAGCGTGTTGCAATGTTTGATATTGCAACACGCATCTCGCATTCAATGTCCATCCTGTTGCGGTACTTAGACTTGATTACTGCTACTGCAGAAAAACCGGCTTTACACAAGAATGAGGTTCCAAACGGCACAAGAATACAGAGAGCTTTACAGCCTAGAAGAGGAAATTCAGCTCGAGCCTTAACCCAAAATGAAATGAGTGAATTAGGGTTGTATATGTTTTTTAAAGTGAGATCAGAAGTAAGATCAATAAATTGTTCAGCTTCTAGAGATGTAAACTCCTAAAAAAAATTTGCATTATTATCAACAAAAGAACTTCTTATCCAATTGTACTTCTCCATGTCTTCAGAAAAATATATTTCAAAATGCGAGATTCAGTCCCGTAGCACTCCAACTTCGGCCCCCCCCCCAAAGTAAGCGCAAGAGCCCCTGCGCACAGGTCATATCACTTTAGAGGTGTAAAATTGAAAACCTGCATTAAGAAAATACACCACAATTTGTACATAAGTAAACAGGCTAATGTCAGAATAAAGCATGCCGATACCGAAGGTGCAAGTCATAAAAAATTCGGCACCGATGCCAGAGTTCAGTAGGACATTTATGCAGACACTGCGAAACGAAAGCAATGACACTGAAAAACATGAAAAAGTTATAAAAACACAGTATCATTTAAATAGTCTGGAGCGAACCTTTTTGTTCGCAAATGCTGTTATGACATTGTCATAATCAAGAGATCGGGCGCAGTCATTTTCGATTGACAACATGGCTAATGAAGATAGTCTACTGTCTGTCATAGACGTTCTATTAAAACTTTTGATCAGTTTCAATTTGCTGAAGCTTCTTTCAGCGCTGGCAACAGTCACGGGGCAAGTTAGTAAGATTCGAAGTGCGATGTACACATTCGGATACAATTCAAATAAATGAGTCTTTAGAAGATAGTTTAGAAAGTCTTGAGCCGTTTTGAGATTGCGTTTTTTTTGTAAAATTAAAACAAACCGCTGTAGCTCAGCGCTCATTTCATCAGAATCAATGTCACTGAACTTTTTTTGGAACTCTTTACAGCAAGTAAGAAGAGCATTTTCTTGTTGCACAAGCAAAAGTTTGTCTCGTGTGTACAAAAACGAAAAGGCGGAAGAAACCTCACGTAACAAATTAAAGCGCTCCTTTATTGACATAATAGCCTGGTCTACTAATGGATAGAAAAAGTTGCTTTTAAATTTCAGTTCAGGAGTAGCTCGTTGTTCCTCTTCACCTTGGTAATCAAACAATCTTCTTTTCTTTCCACTTCTTGACGGAGGAAAAGAAGGATCAATATCCAATTCCTGTGCTATTTCAACAGCAGTTGTTGCGGCACTGTCGTAACCCGTTGTGCGATAGTTTTGCAAAAACTTTTCAGTTGCCTGGATTTCCGTTTCCATTGTATGAAGGGAGACTCCATACGATTGAAGAATCTTGCTTGCTTTATTGACTTGGAATAGGATATCATACCAAATAAACACCGACAAAAGAAAACTCCATTTTGATAAATGAGCTATCAACGATTTTGTTTCTGAGGCAGCTCTTCCATCTTTTCTTTCTATGGAAATGGCTTCCAAGTCTTTCAGTGCCAGCAACACCTCTTTTAAATTGTATC
Source organism: Trididemnum clinides (assembly GCA_963675345.1). Classification (NCBI taxonomy): domain Eukaryota; kingdom Metazoa; phylum Chordata; class Ascidiacea; order Aplousobranchia; family Didemnidae; genus Trididemnum; species Trididemnum clinides. The sequence goes on from OY776305.1 coordinate 16,779,927, forward strand.
GAAGAGGTTTGATGCATTTAATTCTGCTTTCCCAACGAGTATCAGATTGTGACTTTATGGACAGCTCCACATGTTTCTTCAAAATTTCCCAACGCTGAGCAGAGGAAGAAAACAGCACATACAACCTTGTAAGTACTCCAAAAAATGTCAATGCTTCCGTCGATCAATTAGCACTGTCAACAGCAACTAAGTTAAGGGTATGGTTTGCACAGGGCACGTAAACAGCTTTGGGATTGATGTCTAGCATTCTTGCTTGGACCCCAGAATGTTTTCCTTTCATGTTAGCACCATTATCATATGACTGACCTCGACAATCAGACAATTCGAGTTGCAGTTCAATCGCTTTTTCTAAGAAAGCGTCCAACAAGCCTTTCCCAGTACTGTCACTTATTCTCAAGTAGCCAAAAAATGTTTCTTTAACAACAGCAGCTTCTTCATTACATAGTACATAACGGAGAATGACAGACATTTGTTCATGATGTGACATATCTGGAGTGCAGTCCAAAATTATAGAAAAATATTTTGCCAATTTCAATTGCTGTAAATTTTCTTTTTCCACTTCTGTCGCTAGCAATTCAATTAGTTCATTTTGTATGGTAGGACTCAAATAGTGATCTTTAGTGTTTTTATTCTTGATTCTGTCTTGAAGCTTTTTTAGGATCGGATCTCTTCTTGCCAAAAGCTCAAATATACCCAGAAAATTTCCATTGTGAGGAGATCCTAAGACTTCTTCAGATCCTCTAAAAGCAAGATTCCTTTCCAATAGAAACAAGGCAATGTCGATAAGTCTCTCTAAAACATTTCTCCAAAAACGTCTTTCATTGAAAAAAATATTCATTTCGCGTTTGTCGATAGTGGATGAATTTCTTATCCCTTCAGCTAGCAACATCCATTGACTGCAGCATTCTTGGTGGGAAATGCCGTTTTCATGGTCTTTCAGTTTTTTCGAAAAACCCTCCCATGAATTGATATTTATACCACTACAAAAGGGGCTTAGTGTTTTTCCAAATAGCTTACAACAAAAGCAAAAAACTTGATCTGATTCCCCAGAATAAACTAGCCACGACCGTGAAACACTTTCACCATTAGGTAACACACGTTTATAATGGTTGGAGGAAAACCGTCGCCTTGGAGTTGTGTTATTATATGGAAAATTCATTATTAGTTGATGTGGTCCACGCTTTACTATATCACATCGTTAAGCATCAGAAATACTTTCAGGCCATTTACATGGGTCATCAGGGATAGGGGTAAATTGAGATTCAGTTATTTTTGATATTGAAGGTTGCGTATTGGCAGGTAAATCACAACTTACATTTTCTGGAAATTCACAATCACTTTGATGCTGATCGTCATAGTCTTCTTTTTCTTGTACACTATAGTTTTCTTCATCCCTCTCGGTACTAGTGCCAGGTCTACTCTGCTCAGTAATCTTGAAAAAATCTGTCATCTTGGGCAATTTCGCTACAGCATCTCGAGCAGTGGCTGCTTCTTTTCTCTTTTGAGCACCACTGTTTGAACGTTTCATTCTATACAATGTCAATAAAATACTTTATCTGCACTCTGCAGTGTATATATATATTGTCCCGGTATTTATAGCCAAACAGAATTCCAGACCATTCTATGATTGTTGCGTAACAACGGCATTGTTACGTCAATCGAATATTCAAGATTCTACCAGAAAATCAATCGAAATATTCTAGATTCTGCGAGATAAAATGACGTAACATTCACTTATGATGTCACAAGCCAATTTCTTACTACAGTTTAAATCGGTTGTACACAAGTCTGCTGAACTGAAAATAGTCACGTAGCCAAAAAACAATTTCAGACTAACTTGGGCCCCCCCAATTGGGGGGTTTGGGGGGCGGCTGCTACGTCTCTGACTATGAATCTATTTTGCAGCCAAATAGCTCCCTTATCCCGCCAGCGTCCCAAAAATGGGACACCGTGTTTGGACCCTTCAAAATATTTAGAAATGATTGAAATCTTTTCCGTGATGCTTTTGTACCTAAATGACTTCAAATATATGAAAGAACGTTATTTATTTTACTTTATAGAATTCCGGCACCTAACAAGCTGCTGCAAGCCACTGACTGTAATTTTTTGTGAAGAAAGCAGCGAATGTATCGTCTTCTCGTATAATACGGTATATGACCAACTAACAGTAGATTACAGCGGAGGTCACCAAACAGCAGTTAGGCTGCTAGAACCCCACTCTGTCCTTTTGACCTAGGAAATAGCTCTGTCTAGACAGGCGACACGGACAGAGAAAGCAAACAGATAATTGTACGCAAGCTGGAGTCAGGCAGTTCTTTTCTCATCCAGGTAGTTCCAAGGTGAATTTAGAAACCCACAAACATTGTAAAAAAATTCAACCAATCTTCTTTATTTTGGATATCTTAGCAGCATGAGAACTGATTCGACAAACCCTTGTTGGAGAAGAAAACGCAAGAACATTTCAACAAATGTGCTCGCTTAAATTATATCGAAAAGATACGTGTTACACTTAATCAGGTCATGCAATGCTCATACACTTAATCAGGTCATGCAATGCTAACACGACGGTAAACAGCCAATTAGGGATTTCTCATGATTCACACCAACATCTGGGCAAGAATAGAGAATAGAATATAGTTACAATTTTACCGTATTCAAATATAATACGCAGAAAAGCGCTATCTTTCTTCATTATCTCCTTAAAGGTGGGCAAAAATTTCCGCAGAATTTTGCTTTGCACAGATTAATGAAATGAACAGGCAATCGTTATATAATATATTAAATTATGACGTGGGACTTCGTAATCTGTTTACGAGCAACTCTTCCAGACAGTATTTTTCCACTATAAAATTTCGAGGTACAAAGCGGATTTGACAGCGACAAATGCAACAACTTTCGCATGCTTTCGCGGCGCCCCTGGCAAAGTCTCGCGGCGCCCAATTTGGGAACCGCTGATTTAGGGATTTGGGGCTAAAAATTTCGTTATGTTTAGGAAGTTATGTGCTTATACAGTTACAGGGACCAGATTTTATGTCTCTGGCCACGGGGCCAGGAAGTATTCTACGGAGCCCAAATTTTTGTGAAAAGGAGTATTTAAGGAAATTTTTTGTGGTCACAATGAAGAAAACATTAGTCATCAGTTCACAAATATTATCATATAGATTGCGCATGAGTTAACAAAAAAATAGAAAGCTTAGACTTAATCTATTGTTAATTTAAGAAAATCAGCTCAGAATGTCTTTCCCAAGGACACAACAACGTAACCACCGTGAGATTCGATCCACAGTGATTGTCATCACGAACAGCACTACAATCCTCTTAAACACACTGCCGACTTGGTTCATATTAGAATCGGTCGGATCTCAAATTTCAAAGTTGTTACTGATTTATCAACCAAGAATCAGTAGTAAATTTTTTAAGGCAAGCTCGATGAAATGTCATGAGGGGAAGGCAGCCACGTGACTTGATGGCCAACGCTTAAAGCCAGCATGATACTGCTAAATGAATAAATTGTTTCAGATTGTGATTGTGACATACGAGGTATTGTTGACGACGAATGCAATGAATGTACGCGACAGTGTAACTGCAAGTTGAATGTGATTGGAAAGAGGTGCGACAAATGTGATATAAACCATTACGGATTTACAAATGAAAATGGCTGCACACGTAAGTTCTACATTAATGTATGGTAGTACTCAAGGGTTCAACTAGAGATACTGAAATGATTGAAAGCCGTTTCCTTAGCTGTATTATTAAAGCCATAGGCCCAAAAGCTCTGCTTCATAAAGCGAGTAAAGATTTCATTTCTATATATTAACAAAACTCATTAAACAAAACCTCTACATGATCTAAAGACCACTTTAAAGATTAAAAATAAAGTTCTGAAACAAACTCCTCTTCCTTTCGTATTCTCCTAAAAGAATAAAAGTTTTGGTTGCTCCACTGTTTTTACCAATGGATGAATCTTTATCTAAACGGTTTTTATTGATTTTTTTGTACACTATACATCCCAATTCCTACCTTCTGTCTTAAACCTACTTCAATAAAGCCAGCTAGCATGAAGACCCACGGCACCACTTTTTTTATTTTGGGAAAGCAAAGTTGCAAGTGTTGCTCATGGTGGTTTTATTCTCGGGATCACCAAACTTTTAAAAACATTTTTCACAGCGATCCCCTTGCAATTTTTTTAAAAATTTTGGTTCCCTATAAGCAAAATTTTAAGAAGTCCCTTATAACTATTTTTAAAGAATGTCTACCATTAATTAGAAAATACAAAAACGAGAACCACTGTTCTATCCGATAGTGTATAAGTGTATCTAGCACTTGAGTTAAAGCTTCAAAAATAATCAACGAGTGCTTATCACTAAACAGAATAACTCATGGCAACTCAGCAGACCGACTGGTGCTCGAAACCGCATCTGCCAAGTGTTGAAACCGGACCTCAGAACGCAAAATGAATTATCGTATTTACCCGTATCAAGGGCGCAGAAAGAGGGGTACGGGGAAACGTGCCCCCCAATGTTTAAAAAATTAAATCTGCTCCCCCAAATATTTTTACTAGAGGATATAGTGATTCAAATATCTAGTGATTCAACCGCAAAATAAGACTTGGGCTAGTTTGCTGTTTGAGGTAGTTCCTTTCAATCACTTGTAAACCAGTTTCATGGTGTACTACTAGAAGAACTCCAGGGAGTATCTACGAGCTATTCCCCCAAAATGAGCCGCCACTTGTTGTTTGTGTGATTGTCCAGACAAAAGAAATACTCTACTTTGTCTCTTTCTCGGTTTTGATGTTACCTCACCGTTGAAAAGCTAAACATATCGCTTCAAAAAACTCGCAGACAATTACCAGCATGGTTTCCGCAATCAATCCAATTCGTGAAAGTCTTTAAGCAAAGCGGAGCGGAGAACAGTTGACACTGATTTATGACCTAGCCGAAGACATTTGCAAGACATTTTTTCTGGAAAATATTTCAGTGTCTGGTCACAAAAAACCACCAACCAGTGATCCTGGGTAAGGAACCTTACATCAAATGGAGAGTCATCAGGACCTGTTTAAAGTGGAATACTAAACTGTTAGACACAGTGATGTGCAAATTGCAGAGCGATTTGGCCAACCCGGAATTCACTCTATCCAGCAACTGGGAAAAGTAATGTTGTGCGGGTCTGCTGATGACACTATTGAAAAGTATCCAGAGCTTGAACAAGATGACCTAAAATCATAATTACCTTTGTTAAAACATATTTTAATGTCCTGAGCACAAAAGAAGCCCTTGCAGTGCTTCAAAAAATGTTTGTTGAAGTACGTGGATTGTTTGATCAAGTTGAGATATTAATAAGACTTTTGATTGAGGTGCCTGCTTCATCTGCAGAAACTGAACAATTTTTCAGTTCTTTAAAACGTTTGAAGACATGATTAAGATTTACCATGACCCCCAAAGCGATTAAGCGATTGCAGTTTGCAGTTTGTACCGTATACAAAGGGAGTCCTGACAAAAATAACAATAAGGTGGTGGCTCATAAGTCTATTGATGAAAATAAAAGGCAAAGAACAGGTTTTCTGTCGTTTTTACTCTGACAAAGTTTTACCTTTGACATTCTTCGTTACGTATTGCTATTTTTTTGTTAAAATGTCAATATCATATGTATCGTAGGCTAAATTAGCATTGCTTGCAAGTTCAAAGCGTTGCTGCATCATTTTATCCTGCATAAAGCTACTGCATTATTCCGCTTTCTTTAAAAAACTTGCGGTCGGATTTAATTACGAATTAACCTAAACATCAATAGTAATTGGCTGGTATTATGTATCAAATATGGGCACAAGTCGGACTTGATAGCACGTGACTAGTCCTCTCGAACTTTCTTTTGTTAGTCAATAAATGAAAGTTGCAAAGTATTTTTGTCGATGTATTTTCGTCGGTTGTGCCAAGCATTATTTTACAACAACAACCTGCAAAATTCTCCGCATTCATTTTTGTCATCACTAAATGACGTTACCACAATGTATTTGTGACGTTGCATATCAAAATATCACCTATTATATATACTGCCTGTACCCTGTGGCGTAGTCGGGAGAATGGGTACTGTTACCCTCTCCACTTTGGCTTTCCCAAAACAGTTTTTGTGACAAAAACTGTTTTGTTTACTTAATTTATTTGCAAGGAATGTGGTTGTTTTTCTATCGTAAATTATTATGTGAAACAAGCTACATAAAAGTGCTCTTTTGTCGTTGTTTCGCTGGGCAGATACGCCAAGGTGATATTTGAACCCTAAGTGCGAGCAGCTAAATTCAAGCGAAAAATTGAGCAAATGACCGTGCTATTTGCTAGATTCTCACTGCTCTGGCTCAGGGTTGGAATAACCACCTTTGTACCTTCTTAAGTAAGTTTTGTTGGTTTTTAATTGAAAAAGCTACCTTGCACATTATCAGCTTGTGACTGTGATCCGGATGGCTCCAACAATACATCATGTAACGCCGAGACTGGGCAGTGCGACTGCGTGAACTATGTCGCGGGCAGGCAGTGTGACCAGTGCCGAGATAGGACGTATGGGACTTTCCCAAAATGCGTACCGTGCGATTGCAATGGATTTGCCGATACTTGTAATTCTGCAACAGGGCAATGTTTGGATTGCAAAGGTGGACGGACAGGGAAGAATTGTGAAAAGTAGGTACTGCTTTTTTAGAAGCAATTTTGGGATAAGAGACAGAAACCATGTGGGCCAAGGTGGTATGTCTTGCAGAATAGTAGCGTTATCGTTGACAAGCAGTACTTAGATCAGGGGTGTCAAACTGGTGGCCCCGTGACGTAATATTTTGTTACCCGTGTAAGGATTTTGTGGCACAGTGCGAAGGCCTGGCCTGCCAATTCGGTCTTCAAAAAATTGTTCTTCAAAAGAAAAAAAATCTTTTAAGTTGAAATTACGTAAAAATAGCCATGAAGTAATGGTCGACAACTACTTTAAGTCGCGGATGGCATAACAGGTTAAGGCGAGAGAGGTAATGACCTTTTTTTTTCTTTGGAGATTAGCACCATCTCGGGCTACATCACACAATTTCTGGAGATCGTAGCCCGGAGAAGCGGTGATCTCCATATAACGCCGTGGCTGGTGTGCCGCGAAATTCGATCAACTGGTTTCCTGTGCCGGCAGACAAAAAAGTTTCAGGACCACTGATATACAGTCTTGCCTGTTTAGATTTTTCTCAACAGAGTCTAGCCTGTATAAAATCCAAGAATGTAAACGTTGCCCACAGCACTAAATGAGTTTGACATCCCTGATTTAGATAATTAAATACAGACAATCATTCAGCTTTAACTTTTAATACTGGAAAATGTATTTTAACCATCTAAATAGTCATCATCAGTTCCATATTCTAATCAAACTAATGATGACTATTTAGATCAGGGGTTCTTAACCTGGGGTACCAGTACCCCTTGGGGGTACGAAGCACCAAAGCAGGGGGTACGAGATGAGGCGTCAGAATAATGGTTATTTTAAACTATTTGCTAAAAATTTGTTTTTAATGTTATTTGAAATAAGAAAACATTTTTCGAAGCCTTTTTTAACATCTGCATTTTTGAATGATTTTTTGCCATAAGAAAGAGTTACTGTGACGTGTTAAATAGCGTCTTGTTTGCTATGACAGAATTGGTTTTGCACTGAACTGGTTTTGTTGCAAGCAATAGTATGTTAAATAAATACACACCGGTCGCATGCTACATTGTGTTTTATGTCATTGTTAGATTGTATATTTACTGTGGTAATTTTGTAGGTGCTTGTTCGATAGGTCTAGGGGTACAAAAACATTTCACAAAATTTTAAGGGATACGAGCGCCAAAAAGGTTAAGAAACACTGATTTAGATAATTGAAATATATTTTCCTGTATTAAAACTTAAAGCTGAATGATTTCCTTTATTTAATTATCTAAAGGATGTAGATACAGCCACTAGTGATCTGCAGATATAATTGCTTTGTTTTCGGCTGATTAAAGTAGTTCACTACACCCGTTTTTACTTTAACCACCTTGGTATTGTGCAATAACCACTCAATAACTAGCCGGTTTAAATTTTTCGAAATTTCCAACGACGACACAACTAATGTGCAAAATGAAATTAATTTTGAAAAAATGAAACTAAAAAATGCTTTTGACTTAAAAGTTAACAAACGTCAGTTTGAGGCTTGTATTTAGAAATAAATCACGGTTTTAAGCTTTCAAAATATCAGAAAAGCAGCTTAAATTTTTGCATAACAGTAGTGGAGACTTGCATTTAGACTGTAGTGATAGTAAGCTTCATCATCTTGACAGCCTAATTCAATAAAAATAGAGGCTCATCTCAGAATTTCTTGACTGATTTTCAATCATAGCCTTCGTTAGCTTTCAACGATCCCCTCAAGGTGGAAAATGCTAATGAGTGGAAGCAGCAAGTACTAAAAATTTTTGACCGGCGAAAAGGCTTTTTTTTTGGATTTAACTGCAATCCTGTATAAATGGTGTACCTTTAATAAAACCTAAATTTTTTAAAAGCAGTGGCTACTGAAGATTTGTGAAAGGAGGTTGCATGGGATTTGCAGTATAATTAAAAGATAATGATTTTTTCTTGAAGATCGACTCTTGGCAGAAGCTCTTTTTTAGTTTATAACTTTTTTGGAAATCAACTTGTGACATCAGGAGCTCCTTCAACAATGCTTGAAGAAAAAAGACCTTGGCGCTATACTTTCCTTCCTCTTAAATAGGCTACTGCGCAAAAGCAGGTAGAATTCTTTTTTTCTCTCTCTTTCTCTCATTCTTCGTCTCTATTCAGTGAAAATAAAAATAGATTGTTAAAGGTGGCAAAAAGAAACGTCGAAAGCCTTAAACTGCTCAGAAAAAGTTGGCACCATTAAGCTGAATGTTAATTAATAAACAAGTACAATTAAGTTTGGCTTTTTTCTGCAAAATAAACGCAAACATGAGTTTGCCAACGTTTTCCTAGTTTAGAACTCAGAAGAAACTCTTTACTCTAATAGAACGTCTTACCTAAATATTATATTAAGATGTTTTTGGTTAACCGAATGTGCAGTTATACTGGCATTACACGCAAATTTCGACTTAATAAAGACAACAAGCTTCTTTCCGATTACGCTTGAACATCATGCTGACAGAAATAAGAATTTAGGATACGTGATAGTGGAAACTGTCGTAATGATTGCTGCATAATGATCGTTTCTGGCACTGCTATATCTAATTGCGATTTTTCATTGTCGTTCCTGCGTTAGCTGTGTCAGTGTCTTTTTCTGTCAGTTTAGCCAAAAATATTGCCTAAAAGATTTAGACACCAGCAGGCACTGCACTTTGCGCTGTATATTATTACTTTTTTTGTTAACCTTACTTTCAATTTTAATTATTAAATATGAGAATGACATTTGCCTACTTGAAATGTTCTGTAAAATAAGTCTAAGTAATTCTGACAGAAAAAAAAAGCTTAACTGCCCGATAGTATCAACAAAGAACTTTGAGTATTCGTGAGTATATGTATGAATTGCAATCGTGGGTTTGGTAGCTTAGGCTTAATACAAGAGTGGTTTCCTTGTTGCTTTGCCTTTTACACGCAACTTTTCTGGCAATTTCTTAGTTTGGTTACACTTTTTATTGTAGAAATGTTTCTTACGAGAAATACGGGATAACTAGACGCGTATTTAAACAGTTTGTGTCGTATATTCTCACCTAAAGTCTACTGTACAGTATTATAGTAAAGATTTTATGTGACTCGAACGAAGCATTAACTTTAACTGTTGTGTCTAGGTGCCCCAGTGGCCAGTATTTTGATCAGGAATTAATGTTTTGCACCACCTGTCAATGCAATGGACATATCGATTCAGAAGATCCTGAATCCTGTGATACAGAAACTGGAAGATGTTTAAAATGCTTACACAACACAAATGGCGACAAATGCGAGAAATGCAAAAAGTTTTATTACGGAAATGCTTCAACATTTTCATGCGAACGTAAGTGCAGTACAAGCAGTTCAGTAAGTTGGATGCAGTGAGTAACTTAGGAGTTCTGCTCAGAGGAGGAACACCTTAATACAAGTAAACAAAAAAGTGTGCAAGGGCGAGGCGTGATTCTTTGCCGCGCACAATATCGTCGTATCTTGTTGGCCACCGATTTGATGCTCTTCTCCCTTCCAGAATTCTGTCATTAAACACCTTAAATCCTAGCATAACACTCTACAAGTTTGTATTGAAATTACGGTTACTTAAAGCAAGCATAAAATCGACGGTTTTGATCAATCTAAGGAGTTCTGTCTCCAAGTTGCTTTAGGAGTTTTCCAAAAACAAAGCAATTTTATATTTGGAAATAAGGCTGTAGACCTAAACTAACTCATTCAGTTTGTAAGAAAGTAAGAATGATAAACAAACAGCGGGTGAGATTGGTAAACTTTTTTGTTGAAAATTGTAGGCTATAGTCTGTTAGTTGATTTTTTTTGGGAGGGACATCGATGTGCCGAGACGTCACTAAAGTTCGTGACACCTGCTGGAGCACACTAAAAACCTTATACAAAAAATTATGAAAAATATAGCTTTCCTCCTTTTATGATGCACCAATGCAAAATGATTTCTTTTTTCAAGAAACAATTATGCCGGCAAACTGCCCCTCCAGCTCCTATTAGAGCCACTGACGATAGCCCTAAAAAATATGAGTGTCGTATTTGACCAAACAACAAAGACTTAACTGTCAATAAAACAATGCATTTAAGATTGAACAGCTGCAGCGAATTCAAAGAGCAACTTAACGGTCAATCAACAGAAGTAAGCAGCAGGTTCTTTGTGAAGAGTGCAGAAATCAAGTATCATTACTATACCGAATAAAGCGACTTTTACACGTTTTTGAAAAGCGGATTGGACTCCAGCTCACGACAAAGAACACAACATTAACGCTAATTGAAAAGCGAACAACCCAAAATGCCTTAAAACAAATCAAACAGTTGGCAAATGATATAAAACAAAAAAGTTAAACACTTTTTGATAGCATAATATTTTTTTAACCGCGACAGTTTCAGTATGTTTCATTGGGACTCTTTCCTAAATTTCCTAAATGGTTAAGTGTAAGCATGCTCTTCAACAAAACCAACATAATTTCCTGGTTAATGAGTTAATGTAATTGGAAAAAAATAGTTCGGGTGTATACACACAAGTGGACTCTTCCTGAAAAGCGTGCTCTTAGCAGGCAACATGTAGCAAAATTAAATAATTGTCAAGACACAAAGATTTGTCAGCCAGAAAACAATGGGGCACACTACATGACAAAGTTAGGGATGGCGGGAATTACGACTGAGGTATTGAACAAAAGAAGAAATTTTTGAAACAAGAAGACCGAGAAACAAAAGCCAGTTAGGGTGCTTTTTTGATAAATTCAAATTGCTGGTTTTTGGCTTTTGACCCAGGCCAACATAATAAGATGGTTATGATACTATTATCACTTATACTTGATGATAGCGTACTTTTCTTTTAATTTGGACAACTTCCAGCTTTTAGCAATAAATATCTCAAAAAATTCATGACTTGATCTCGACCCGTTGGTCGAGGTGTATGATTCTTTTTTGGATGCAAGAGGCTGTGGTTCAAATCCTTGTCGAGCCCTGTGCTTATACTCAGTTATCAACTTTACACTTTTTAGCTGAATAAAAGGAATTCCTTTGGCGTACTTAAACCGCAAAGAGTTCTAATGCCAAGACGTTTATTTATCACCAGATAACTGAGTAAATTCAGTTTCCGGTGTTGTTTTCAGCATTGCTCTTACTTTCAGACTTTTAGCACGAGATCATTCGTGAACAGTAGCATATTACAGAAGAGTTAAATTTTTTGAATTAAATCATTTTTTGGTGATGGACTGGTCTGGACAAGTGATTTTCTTGCCTTGCCCACTCAAAAGTGAATGCTCCAACTAGTAGGCTACACGACTCCATCCATTTTAAACTGAATTATTGTGACTCGCAACATTTTCTTGCAGGAAAACAAGACTTGAATTGATTTATTTTAATAGTTGGCGTTAATTTTTCAGCTTGCAGTTGCTACGTTGACGGAACTGTAAAGGAAGATTGTGTCGGAACGGAATGTACATGCGACAAGGTAACCGGTCAGTGCCCATGTCGACAAAATGTTGAAGGAAAACGATGCGACAGATGCTCACCTGGGCACTGGGGGCTCGGATCTCTCCGTGGATGTCAAAGCTGTGCGTGTGATAAAGTTGGCACGGTTCCAGGGACAAATTGCTCAGACGTAAGTACTGTATGTTAGCATGTCAAACTGAACGAATAATATTTAGTAGGGTACTTTAAGAGTGTTTTTTTTTTGTAATAAAAAGATGGTATATTTATGAGTGTGATGTTGAGTAAGAGTAGACAAAATTTCTTACAACTGGTTTAAGATCAAGAAAAATCCATATAATCTCAAAAAATGGCATTGGAAAATTGCCGCTTAACTCTCTCCTCTTACAAACTTGCTATTGATAATGCATTCGTACATGATTACGACTAATTATTTCGCATTTATTTAGCAGCTGGTTTATTTTACATTGAATTGGCCGAGCTGAAATATGAATATTTTGTTGTCAATTACCCTGTCATACGTGTGGATTTTTCCGGACTTGTCGAGGATTACGATGCTAAAATTTGCGGCCAGTTTAATAATCATAAGCATGCTCTAATGCAGGGATAAGCAAATTTTTTTGCAGGCATGCCATTCTTTCTTATCCTGATGATACAACAGGCAAAGTTTTTTTTTACTGCAGATCAACTTTAAAACGTTGCATTAGTTGAAGTGAATGCTTTTTTGTATTTTTTTTGATGATTAATCAATTTTAAGAGAAAAAAGTTTTGACTTAAAGACTTTTTCTTGTGAACATAAACCTTAAGCAAGCGAATTTTTTAACTTGAGATTTTTTGGGGAAAAATCGATATGTAAAGAGGGAAAAGTTTTGAAACTTCTTTATTCGGACATAAACGTCAAAAAAGTGTGTTTTGTAATCGGAAGATTTTTTTCTTTTTATTGATCAACCCGTGGATATGAGCCACGAGTCACATCCTTCCACGCACCAGAGTTTGCCCAATCCTGTTTTAATTTTCTGCATTTTAGAATATCGGAATCGAAGTTATGAGTGTAGAGCTTATGTAGGATCAAACACAAAAAATATTTCTGTGTTTTTCTTTGTAATGACTAATAATTTTAAAATGAAAAGTTGTTATTTTCAAGCGATTTTATTTTCTGTTTTCAAGCTAAAACTACATTTAATTAGGCTCCTGTGAAATATATCTGGGAGGAGGGCAATTGGTACGGGCACCCCAAAAGTATTTTGTGCGAGTTTTTACTCACAAACAGTCTTATTTCTTCACAAGCAAATGCCAACAGGCAAGATACGACTTAAAATATTGATTTGTTTTCATTGAGCTGTGAAATTCTACAAAATCTGCTAGTCAAATGACAATACTTTCAAACAACATTGAGTGCATCGAAATTTTGAATTCGCATTATCAAAACCGTGAAAGCACAGGACTCTTAGTTTCACATTCAAATTATTTACGCGTATGAGGTCATTCCTGTTTTCCAGTCTTTTGTCAGGTGCTTCCTCGCAGCCTGGGCCGCTAGTACGTTTTCCATAACTGCCAGACAGAAATCGAACCTCCCAACCTGGAAGGGTAACCCCTCATCCCAATGTTCAACCAGGGCCTACTAGTGGGCAAAAGCCCTTTTCAAGGTGGTGCGATGTGCCCCCGTCAGGGTACACCGTCAACAAGTTTCGAAGGCCAGCAGTCTTGCAGCTGAACATCGAAATTCTCACTGCAAGCAAGATGAATGTGCTCCGTCATCTCACTGTGCAGTATGAGGCACTCGTCATTCTCCTTCAGGAGACCCACTGCACTTGTGCAGATAAGCTCACAATACCAGGCTTTGCATTAGCTGGGTTTTCTTTAAACAGGAAGTAAGGCCTTGCCACGTTTGTCGATGACCGGCTAAAATGGACCCTTATAGATCAGTCTCAAACTACACCGGAGACTGAGTGATTGTGCGTGGACGTTGATGGTTATAGAATCGTCAATGTCTACAAACCTCCACCTACGCGACTACAAGCGTCTCATCTCCCAATGTTCCTTCACCCCGTTCTCTATGCTGGCGATGTTAATTGTCCGCATGTCAACTGGGGTTATAGTACCAGCAGTGCTGGTGGAGAGTGCCTTGTTGCTTGGGCAAGCTTTAACGGCCTTATCCCTCTTTACGACCCAAAAGATGTAGCCACCTTTTATTCTGGCCGCTGAAACACTGGCACCAATCCTGATCTGACATTTGTCAGTGTTGCTCCAGACAGCCGTGTAGCTGACAAACAAATCTTGGAGAAGTTCCCTAGGTCACAACATCGACCTTCGCTTATTGTTCCACCAAGACTTGCTCTGCCTGTTCCGAGCAAGCCTGTTAAGCGATGGAACTTCCGCAAGGCCAATTAGAGCCACTACAATGCATTGACCAACAAAATTTCTAAGAGTTTGTTGCCACCAGATTTACCAGATGTGGATTTGGCCTACCAGAACTTCTGCAATGTCATCATAACAGCAGCCAAAAATTCTATCCCACGCGGTCGTCGAAATAGCCACATACCGTGTTGGGATGCTGAATGCGAGAACCTCTACCGGACATTTCTGCAGTCGCCTAAGGGAAGCAACTCTAACGGGGCTGCCACAGTCCTGCTCCTTAGGCTCCACAAGAAAGGCAGAGATTGATGGTCCAAGGCAGTTCAGACTATTGACGTTTCGTACTCTAACCGAAAGCATGGAGTATATTGAACAACCTAACTGGTAGGTCACGGCGCTCCCCTCGTCACTGTACCGTCTCAGCTAACGCTATTGCGTCCCAGCTGATTAGAAACGGCAGATACGAGGGCATTGACCGTGAGTCATCTCGACTTATATCGCAAGAAGTGTCAGACCTTTGGACGGCTCTTCCAACAAGTCCAGTGAACATCTCTGAAAGTTTTTCCTTTCAGGAGTTCGCTGCTGCCCTCAAACACCTAAAACCAGGAAAAGCTCCAGGCCCAGATTCTATTTGCCCGTAGCCAATAACCCATGCTGGAGCTGCACTGAAGTCCTGGTTGTGTGGCTTCCTTTCTTCCTGCCTACACCACCTCAAAATTCCAAAAGTCTGGAGAAGAGCACTTGTAGTGGCGATCCCTAAACCTTGAAGCCTGTGGAGGACCCGAAAAGCTATTGTCCCATCTCCTTGCTTTGCGTCCCATACAAGATCCTCGAGAGACTCATACACGCTCGTGTTGAGCCGATTGCTGACCCACTTCTCCTTAGGGAGAAGGCTGGGTTCCAACGGGGAAGGTCAACCGTGAATCAAATTGTTTTGCTTACTCAAAACATCAAGGATTCGTTTGAAGCCAAGAAGAAGGCTGGTGCCGTGTTTGTTGATCTGACAGCTGCATACGACACTGCTTGGCACAGTGGTCTCACCTGCAAGTTGCTTAGGCTTCTACCGGACAACCCTCACTATTGGTGACAGCAAGCAAATCCGGTTAAGACGTTTGCGAAACGGCCTCCAACAGGGGTAGGTCTTGGCTCCCTCCTTTTTAGCATCTACATATACGATCTTCCCTCCATGACTTCCCAGAAGTATGCATATGCTGATGACTTAGCATTGCTGTATGCTTCTCGAGATTGGAAGGATGTGGAGGACACTTTAAGCCAAGATATAACTACACTTTCAGCTTATGTCCAGACTTGAAGGCTGAACCTATTGCCACTTTGTTCAGTCCTAACGTATCTTGGGGTGCAGCTGGACAAGTTGCTCACTTTTTGTCACCACCTCGAGGCTTTGCGCAAAAAGCTCTCCATCCGAGTCGCGCTGTTGAGGCAAATTGCAAGATCTGGATCGGAAGCAGGTGCCAAGGCATTGCGCATCTCTGCTTTTTCTTTGGTCTGCTCCACAGCTGAGTACTGCGCTCCAGTTTGGTGTCGTAGTACGCATACTCACCTTAATAACAGCATTCTGAATGATGCTTTGCGTATTGTCACAGGATGCTTGCGTCCCACACCCACAGAGGACTTGCCTGTCCTCGCAGGCACCCAGCCAGCTGAGCTCCGCCGATTAGGAGCAACACTCTCCTTGGCGAATCGTGCTATCCATGACCCCGACAATGTACTGCACGGACAGTTGGTTGGGCAGCAGGATGCGCACCAGGGGAGACTTGGATCAAGACGCCCATTTGTACCTGCTACGTGGAAGCTATTTGATAGTGTATCTAAACAGGACACCCGAATGAAGCAGTGGACGAAACCTAAATGGGACGCGGACTACTTGAAGAATACTTCAAGGGTCCGTGCTTTCGTTCCCAGGGTCAGTTCAAGGCCACTTGGAATGAGTCTGCCCAAAACATCTTGGGTAAGGCTCAATCGCCTGCGGACTGGTGTAGGGCGTTTTTACTCGTCCATGTACAAATGGGGTCTCGCTCCATCACCGAATTGCGAATGTGGCGCCACTGAGCAAGCTGCAAATCACGTCATACCTTCATGTCTTATACAACATATACCAAGAGGAACACGAGGTCTGCAGGTTTTGGATGATGCAACTCGATGTTGGCTTAACACCACCATTGTCAACAACTAATCTGGGCAGCGCAGCAGGCCAGGATGGTAAAAGAATAGACCCTCGGCCCTGGCCTTTATTTGTGCTGGCCTGGATTGAATTTGGGTGCCCGACCAAACGACGACAACGATGAGTCTTTTGTCAAACTGGGCTACCACTGTAAGGTAGAAAAATGCTGTTAAACGTCCTTTCCGAGAACACAACAATGGGAACTTGCGTGCATTTTCTTCACAATATCTTTTCGTGGCAAACGCCACTCAAAAAAGCTGTTAATACCACTTTTCAAAGGTGCAAACAGCAAACTAAGTACACCTCTTTTCAAGGCCGGCGCTTCAGCTTCTGCACTTTTAGGGGAAGCACTAGAACACTTCTGATAATATTTATATTTTGTCTGCGGTACGAGAAATCGGTTTTGGTTTGACTTTATATTAAAAAAATTTTTGAGATCATAAGAACAACCGATATAAAAAGGTAGGCTAAGCATTATATGTAGGTACACGTCTCGAGTTCGGCGGAGTGGTGCGATAGACTGAGCCTTTGATTTGTCATTGAAAGTATGCAGGTTGAGCGCTGGGAGCGTTACATTGCAAGCGGCTTGGCCAAGCAGAACCGGCGTTTGCATTCAAACTCTCGTCTCGGGTGTAAACTATGGCTAGTGCCTAATGCAAATACACTACTTATGGTTGACGCTACCTTAAAGATGGCAGGTCATTCCATGGTCTCCAAATTCTTCTTTCCTCTTGCATTAGTTCTTGATTCAATTGATGATTTGAATAAGTTTCAAATATCAGTAATAGAACAACTTGTTCGTAGAGTTTCTACAAAGATGTCAGTTTTGAAATCTTGTTTCATTGAGTCTGCACACTTGAAAAGGCGACTAGTTCTGACTATGTCTTTTGGTTTAGGACACAGGAACTTGTGAATGTGAAGTTCAATACACAGGAGCGAAGTGTGATCGTTGCGCTGAAGGATATGAAAGGAAAAACGGCGAACTACCATGTTCTGGTAAACCGGTTTTAAATGTATCAAGTTCTTAAGCCTAAGTTACTGATTATTGTACTCTATGGTAATTTCCTTATCTTAAAGCATCGAAGTAAAGAAAACTTTTGGGATCTCACAAAATATTAGAAAAGAAAATATTTTTTCTTGGCTAAACAACTGGTGAAGGGGATTAATGCGCTGAAGAGATTTTGGATTACTTTCGGACAATTTCTCCTTAATGGTTGCTATGCTTGTAATGGAAATTCACTGTGCCAGCAATACCAACAAATTTTAAAGAAGTTGTTCTTTGGACAAAAGTTAGTTTTCTGGGACCTAAGGAAAAGATATCACCTATTTTTTTCAAAATGTTTAGAACCTGAACCAGCACCACCTACAACAGCAGTAACTACAACAACAATTGCCACTACCACAGCAATTGCCACTACCACATCAGAAGCACCATTACCATCAATACCTTCCAACACTACCCAGAAATCAACCATGACTCAAAGACCAACACCAAAAACTAAGAGGCCGTGCTATTATTGTGGTTCATCATGGCCTTCATACTGCATGGGTTGGTACTGCAGAAGAAGGTGGCCACATTACCAGTTCTACCCTTCAACTTCGGGAAAACGTTGCTATTCATGTAAGTATAAAGTATAATTACCATGTCCGCTTTAGAAAAAAATACGAACGATCTTTACAGGATAGAAACAAAAAATCAAAGTTTTTAACTCGGCGTAGCTGATCAAAATTTTACATTTGTTTCATTAAATTAGATTAGTAAAGCTATTTACCCTGTAGGTCAGCTATGTAAGCTATTAGCTAAATAAGTTGATCGTTTAGCCTACAAATATGTAAGCTTTGGTCACCTTTCCTGCAGTTACGGATCCTCCATAAAACATGTTCTTACTGCTGAAGTTTAATTAGGATTCTTTGCAAATTGCAGTGCCACCGTAAGCAATGCAACTAATCAAAATTGAAAGAGGTTCAAGTTTATTTTTTATTGAAAAAAGTACGAAACAATGATGCGTCAAGTAAATAAACACATAAAATCAGTGAAAAATGTTCTTGTATATAACTCAGTAATGGCAAAAAATTGCTAAAAAACCAAAAGAGTTTAAAACATCAAACTTATGATCAATAGGTATTAAGCAATTGGATTCTCAGGAAAAAAGATAGTGGAAAAGCAAATTCAACCTGCAATTTGATACTGTTTTACAGTAAATATTTGACCAAAGCTATGGTAATTTTTTTAAGTTATAATTGTTTCTTTTGAAGTATTTTACAAGTGACTTCATTCCGAAATTTTGGGTTTACTAAAAACGGTTTCAATTTTGGTTTTGCAAATTTACAGAAATTTTAGGGGAAGAGCAAAGTTTTTTGACGATCCCCCAATCCCACTGGCTGCGCCCTTGATTCCAAACTAGTGCTTTATCGCACTGCAGCATTAACTATTATAGAAATACCGCAAATATATATTTTTTATGTTCTGACAGGGAATTTGAGTTGTCGGACAACTGCTGAATACTATCAGAATCAAAACAGTTATTATCAAACCTACAACGGCAGACCTAGTTATTACAGAGGATATTATCATCACCCAAGACCACGTAGACCTGTCAGATACAATTTGTACAAAAATTAGTTGCAAATGCTTTTGTGTTTCATTTATCAACTTATTACTCTATACCAATAAAATTAACTGCTTTAGTACAACTGTTTCGATATTCTAGTTTGTTATGCAGATAAGAAGCGAGTTTTGTCGCATGACTGTGCCTTCAACGCTCACGATGGTGGCGTGATCGTGCTCTTGATAATTTCTTCTGCTTTTTTTCAAATTGATGCGTGCATGGACAGTAGACCTACTTGCGACTCCAAAAAGGGTTTGAACCAGTACATTAAACTTGCAGAAATTTTAGGCAAATTCGAGTGCGATGCAAAATTTTGATTATCAACCAGTGCTCCCTTAAACATGAATTTAAAACATAAATCATAGATGGTAAAAATTCACTCTCACCCTTAATACAGCTTTGCCCTGGATCAAAAAATCAGCCAAGTGCAAATGTTAATATTAGCCCTTGGACCGTTATGGCTGGTGCACAACCAATGTTGGTCGTTCTCACCGTCAAGTTAACGGCGTTCACTTTTTCGCTAACGCTAGCGGCGGCAATCTTTCCAGAAGTTAACAAAAATCGTAGCAGCGAGACTTGTTTTGGGGAGTTTCCGATGTAACTGGGACCCTCGGGAAGTCCAACAGCCATTTCCACCCAACCCAAACGGGGTTGGGGACCGCACTACCATGGTTGATTGATTGATCTACTCTGTCTGGCATCCCTCCCTTTTCCATAAACTCAATTTGGCTGACCTCCCTTCTTGCTTTGCTCGTTGGACTCAATCTTTCCTTTCTGATAGGCGCGCTTGCGTGGTTTATCAAAATTACAAAAGCCGTTCCTTTCGAGTCCGTCGAGGTGTTCCGCAAGGATTCATTCTTGGCCCTGTACTTTTTTCTCTTCATCAATAGTCTCTCTGCTTCTCTTCCTTCCTCCGTCAGCTGCTCTCTTTACGCTGACCATCTGGCCATTTGGTCCTCGGTCCCCACTGCGGTGAAGGCCTCACAAGGAGCTCTGTTTCAATTGGAGCGCTGGTCTGAGTACTGGTGTCTTCCTCTCAATCTGAGCAAATGTGAGGCCTCCTTCTTCTCCGTGGATCCCCACCAGGATAACCTCCTCTTACTCGGCTCCCGTCTCCGTTTCAACCCCACTCCTACCTTTCTTGGGGTCACTTTCGACAGCATCCTTTCCTTTTCTAAACATACATCTTCGCTGAAGGCCGAATTCTTTTCACGTCTCAAGACCTTACGCTGTATCTCTGCTTCCTCTTGGGGCCTCTTTAAGGAGTCTCTCTGCTGTATAAAGCTTTCCTTCGGCCCCTTCTCACTTATGCTTCTCCCGGATGGTTTTCTTTCCTAAATGTTACCAATATCACCAAATTGGAACGCCTCCACCGAAAAACTAGTCTCGCTCTCTCAAGCTGCCTCTCGTCCTCCGCTATCCCACTTCTTCTCTCCGAGGCTTCACTACGAGTCACCCTGACTCATTTTACTCTTTTATCTTATGAGCGAGCTCTTTGTCTCCTAAACTCCTTTCCTGTTTCAGGTTTGGCCAGATTAGGAGTGAAACCAAGACTCCACAGATCTTCTTGGAGAGCTTTTGCGTCCACTCCCCGCTCATACCTTCTTCTACCTCTTCTAGAGAGGCTCTTTTTGCTTGCCCTACCTTTCCTCCTTGGAATCTGCTCTCCTTCACTGTGGAGTCCACTCTTTCCTCTTCATGCTCCCGCTCTGATCCGCCTTTCTCTCGCCAAGGTGCGGCTCTCGCCCACGTTGACTCTCTTTTCCCTCGTGATTTGATACTCTGGACTGACGGCTCTGTTCTCGGCTCCAGCGTACTTGCCAACTGCTCTTTCTGTGGCACTGACGCCACTCTTTCCTTTTCAGCAGGCCCAGTATGTTCAAGTTTTTCCGCTGAAGCCTGCGCCGTTCTACACGCTCTCTGCTGGTCTCGGCAGCACCAACACGTCTGCCACTTCTCTTCTCTTTTTCTCCTATCTGACTCTGGCTCTGTCTTCGCCACCCTATCCTCTCCTCCATCTTTCCTTTTACCTGAACCTCTCTGGCAGATTTGGAACTATCTTCTCTCTCCTGTTCCATCAGGCTACAATGGGTTCCCGGTCACTCGTTTCTCCCGGGAACGACGCGGCTGATGAGCTGGCCAGACGGGGAGCGCTGCTTGCGCCCTCTGCAATCCCTTGTAATCTCCCTTTTCTTGTCTCTCGTATCCACTCTTGTCTTTTTCTTGGACTGGAGGCGTACTGTCTCATCGAAATTCTTTGACACGCAGGTTCCCTCGATTTCCACCGAGGAACTTGTGCTCCCTCGTCATGCTCGCTGTATTTTCTCTCGTCTTCGCTGCAACGGACACAGCCTTCTATTAAGTTTTTATCTTTCTAGGATTGGCAGAATCGAGAATCCTTCCTGCAGTGCCTGCGGACACTCGTCCCAGGACACCTCTCATCTCATTCTGCACTGTCCAGCTACGACTCTTTGCGCTGCTCACTTTTTGGCGATTCTCTGTCCCTCTGTGACCTCTGGTCTAGACCCTGGGGAGTTGCCCGGCTTCTGCGGCTCCATGGTCTTCCTCCATGCCCCTATCCCTCGGAAGGAGTCGGGTAAACAACATTATCACACTTGTTTTGCGTAATTCTACAGGTTAGCACAAAGCGTTTAATTTTTATTGACATTGTCTTTTATTGTGCATTTGTTGTTAATATTGTGATTTTGTGTTTCTCGTTTCGAATTTTGCCAAGTGCCTTTTACGCAACGAATTGCTACTAGCCCAAAAACAAAACGAAGTTGGCTCACACACAAACATTTTGGTATGGTTGTCTTTTTGGTAAAAAATATAATATAATAATTAGATTGAACTGATTCGATTGAAATGATGATTTTATGGAAATGAAGCTTAAAGATTTTATCCTATGAGTGAATTCGCGCTATTTAGCGATAACGCTAACGGCGTCACTTTTTTGTTGTTAGCGACAATGATGAGGGCGTCAACCTTTTAAGCGGCTTGCGTCAATCTTGGCAGCGTCAATTTGTTTTGTTCACGCGTACAACACTGTGTTACAAAAGTTATCATTTCATAATAGGCTACATTAAATAATATTAAACTTTGACTTGTAGTAAAAACTGCTAGTCTAAGTCAAAGATAAAAAATCACTATTGTCAGTCCAAGTTCAATGATCGTAGTCTGAACACAAGTTGCTATACAGCACAAGTTGCTATACAGCATCCTACCGTACTATATTGCAGCCTAACGTATGTTAAACCATATGGTAAAGATATTCTCTTCAGTCACAATATAAATTAATAGCCAGCTCCAATCAGGGCAAAGGAAAAAATGTTATTTTGAAAAGCAAGTTTTATAGTTTTGGTAAACTTTACAACAGGCATTGACACAGGTGAGAAATTGATGTAGTCTCGCCATCAATTTTAAGAGAGCGTTGCTCTGTTTGCACTCAGCATCAAGCAGCGAAACTTCGTATCAAAACCTGCTCTAAATATCGGCAATAAATTTTGTTCCGGTTGCGAATACCGCTATGTGCGAACACAGCCTTATTTGCTTATAAAGCAATGTTGTTATTGTGATTACTCTTCCTCGGGATGGACGAACGGCAATCCAGAGTCATGCCGTCAAACTATTAATAATTGAAATTAGGCTAGGGGAAAGATGGCAGCCCTTTTCGAACCTGTCTTGAGTGACTAGTAGCCCCTCCACCAACAAGGCGGACTGCCATTGGTGGGTACCCAAGAGTCGCCTTTTACGACATGCTGAGTTAGCAACTTAACAACTGTAATCCGGTGAAGTGCGTCTAGGCCACCTGTCTGCCACACAAAGGTGGAGGCGTCCCGTTAAGTGTCTTGCCCAAAGATACAACAAGCAAGCTTGCCGGCTTGTTCTCCACACTATTCCTCTTTTATGCTGAGCGCCAAGCAGGGAAGCTGTGAACACCATTTTTTAAAGTCTTTTGGTATGACTCGACTTAGGGAATGAACCCCAGGTCTACCGATTACGAAGCGGACGCTCTAACCACTACGCCATCGCGCCGGTAAAAAAGCGATCGCTTGAGCTCTTAGTACAATATCTTTCCCCTTTAATAATCAAAAGTTATCTACATCTTTGCCAAAAGAAGTGGAGGCCAGCAAATGAAAAATAAACTTGTAATAGGTATCCCTCTGCGGTAGCATTTAACCTTGTTGCTAATGTTTTATAGATTTTCGAAAAGACCCGTCAATCTTTCCGAGCTCTACGAATTGTGCTACAGTTTTGCAATTCATGTTTATGGCTAAAATGCGTTGCTTTGAAAATCGGCCTCAAAGGATGCATACCTGTGAACATTGAAAACTGTCACATTGGGAAACATTTTGTTCGTTCAAAACAAATTCTTGAGGGCTTCACCTTCCCAAACCCCCTTTTATGTTAAAGGGTTTTTTCTTCACCTGAATAAGATGCTGTTACGCATGATCCATGCACTTTCAATGTAAAGAATTACTCTGGCAATGCGACTGCGTAATTACACAACTTGGTTCAGTTACCATTTGTGCTTCTAAGTTGCGTTGTTGTATCCTTGAATAAGATGTTTCACGATACAGGGGGTCCTCGACTTACGAAGTTGATTCGTTCTTCAGGCCCGGTGTAACCCGAATTTCAGTGTAAGTCGGAACATCATAAATATATTACTCTATTCGTACTGAACTGTAAAGTATTGTACTTTAATAAAATGTAACAATTGATGTAAAAAACGTATTTTATTTGAAAAAGAGAAAACAATTCCATACCACATGAATTAAATGAAATATTAATAAGATGGTAGAGAAACTGGAGTAGTAGAGGCAGCTGAGGTAGACGGTAGAGGCTCTGTAGCAGTAGAGGCAGCTTGTGTAAAGGGTGTAGGTCTCTCTATTTTCTCAAAATACTGCTCCAGCTCAGATTGGACAAACAGGATCCTCTTCCCATCCAAGATCTCTTTGAACAATGCAGTAAATCTATGATGCCTCTGGAAACCCTAGTGAACTTTTCCATGTTATGATCCTGAGCCTCAAAAGTTGCCAACACTTGCTGTATCTCAGCAAAACCTTTTGTCAAGCCCTGCCTGGTGAAAGCCTTAGGCTCTGGGGTGGGGGGTTTCTTCTTCCTCCTCTATAATCTGCTTCTCCAGTTGTATCAAGTCCCCAGCAGATAACTCCTCTCCATAAGATTCCAAGAGCTCTATTCGATATTATTTTTTATATTTTTATGGAGCGCGTTCGTAATCTCGAAACAGCGTAAGTCGAGACCGTCGTAACCCGAGGACTCCCTGAAATTGTCTCTGCTTCGTGAATTTCAAACAGCAAATTGCACTAAATACCAGCAAAGTTATTGGGAAAAAATAGTAACTTCTAAGCGAGTAGGGTCTTACGGATTTGTCATATGCTTAACGCCTCGGTCATTTTTTCACGACAGAAAGTTAAAGATGAAGAAACAAAAACAAAATTGTGAATAACCACTCTAAAATTATCTCCTCATGCACACCCTGTGCACATTTGGTACCTTCAGAACCGATTCCGGTTTTCTTTTGAGATTTGTTTGAGTTTTAGTTTAACCAGCTTGATGCTTCTTGGCTAAATCACTGTCCGTAGAGATACCGCTTACCATTTTTGAAAATCCATCCCATATACTTAAAGTATCCTTACCTCAAAGACCACCACAGATTTTGTTTTTTGTCAATTTTTTAGAAATGGTCTCTAGATGATGTTAAGGAAATAGGCTTTCAAGGTACATCAGTCAAAACTTACCTAAAAGCCTAGGTTTTCTACAATTAGCAACTTTCTGAGGCACATGACCTTTCTGTTGACTGGTACTAACCGGTACTAAATTTTGTTTGTTAAATTTTGTATCTAAAATATGATCAGTAATTATGTGCTAGATGTTCGCCTAAACTATGCAACATTATGTAATTTTGAAAACGAAATTTTTCAAGACTCAGAAAATATCAAGTTTAAATAGAATATGTTGTCACTTCGACGTGGTGTAGTTCTGGAGTTCAAAACTGTACAGAAACACCGCTGGTATTTGTCACGAAGGTCATATGGAACTTAAAGTGCTAAGTTGCTCCAGTAAAAAATCTGGTTCAAAAGCGAGTGTGTAATGATAGACCTACATCGAATCAGCACGTCTGAACCCGCAAAACGCGGAAAAAATGACGTAAGCTGACTTTCTTAACAATGAAACCGAAGCTTTTTTATGCCCCTCTCATTTGTTGAGAAACAAGGTGGATACAGCAAATTTGATTTAGAAAAGCCAAACTTCTGCTGGTTTTCAAACTTGTGTGTTAGCTTCTATCTCTTTGGAAACTTGTTACAAAACTACGACCTTAGTGGTGAAATATTTGCAATTTATTTTATCTGTTTAAAGGACTTAGTTTTTCTAAAAATTATTATTTAGTGAAGGTAGGTCGAAAATTTTTTGGGGATTTTTGACATGATGTACTGTACCCATTTTTAATCAATAAATACCATATACCGCTTATCCCAAACTATTTAAAGTTATATATTGCTGGAAAGCAAATTTCCTAAGCCTTCAAATGAGATCGGTATTTAGCAGCAGATCATATCGTTTAAAAACTAAATCTACTTTTTTTTACTTATCATACAATTTTTTTTTTGAGGAAAGGTTTTGAGACCCCAAAAAACTTTGAACATTTTAAAAGGTAAGTTTTTTTATTATTGCTTGAAGTCTTGTCAAATGATGCCACAAATGAGTAGTTTTCAGACTGTGTTAATATTAAACGCTTTGTTTTTGTGGTAAACATGTAATATCAATTTGATTTCAAGATAGTTGGCTCTTGCTAAAAATTTGGCAATTTTTGTAGCCCGCAACTGGGTTTTTGGTCTTTTGACCCTTTTTGGGTAAGAAAATCCTAGAGTTAGAACATAAATTTTACATTTTCCGATGCGTGAGGAATTAGGCAAGATCTTTTGAAAGTTATACGAAAATCGGATGAGAAATAAAGTCACAAATCTATTTTTAGTAAAATAATTTTGTAACTTTAACGCAAAAAAAGTTTGAGGAAACCACTGAAAACAAGAAATCATCATATGATGATCGCCTAGCAAAAAAGTTAAAAATTGAATTAAGTATTTATGGCAGCAGGTTGACGAAATGTTGAAATACTTCGCTGTCCAATTGGACTACACAACAAATTTAAGCCCCTGTGCTATTCTTTCTTGCTTTTTTCGATGTTTGATATTAAAATGACGATAAAATTTAAGAAAAAACTTCTTCGTTTTCTTAAACTACATGGACGAACAACCAGTTATAACCGTGTTTCACTGGGTTAAAATAGTGAAGCTGCTCACCCAGCATGTCGTAAGAGGCGACTTTTGGGTATCCAACAATGGCAGTCCGCCTTGTTGGTGGGGCTACCAGTCGGCAATTTGCATTCATGACTGGTTCGAAAAATTCTGCCACTTTTGCACTAGCCTAATTCAATTAGGTTGATGGCGTGAACCTGGATTGCTGTTCGTACCACACCTTCATCCCAAAGAAGAGGAGGAGTAAACCAACCAACCAACCAACCACAGCCGGTTCAGAATTATTTCTGTGGCTAAATACCCCCAGTATTTGTAAGAGCAAGGCTTAGACTGGGGAAAATGTGTCAGGGTGTGTGCTGATGGAGCTGCTAGCATAATTTGTTGCTTTTTGAGTGTAACTACAAAAACAAAAAAAGTTGCGCACTAAAATCTGCTGTCTACACACTGCCTAATCCGGAAGGAGCAGTTATCGGCAAGGAATTAACTGTCTCCCAAATTAACGACGTTATAAACGGCCCAGTACAAGTTGTCAATGATACTCGCGGCCAAGCCTTTAAATCCAGGCTATGTGAGGACTGTGAGGCACTGTGAGAAAGCATGAGTTCACAACACCATCTTTTCTTATTTGATTTAAAAGCAAGGTGGTTTTTCAAGAGGATATATTCTCACCCTTCTTTTCGAGGTGATGGAAGAAGCAAATCCGTGTTTTCGTGAAAAAATTTTCCAGTGTAAGAGTTTGCATATGATGAAATGTGGCCCGGCAAACTTAGACGATATATTTAGCCACTTAGTCAATTTCAAGTTTTCTTTGAGTCTATTGTATCAACAAATCTACGATGCGCGACAAAACTGATGCTTTCAAAAAGAAGCTAATGTTTTTATATGGTCATGTGCAGAAAGACAATATTGATATGTTTTCATGTTTGTAAGACTTTGGACCAAGTGCTTCTTTTAACAAAAACGAGTTGTTTGTTGTTGTAAATCAATACCGGTTTCTAAAAAAGCTAGCCGTTAGTTTTGGCCAATATTTTCCCCAAAATACAGGTTTTCGATTGTAAAAGCTTTGGAATGTTAATTTTGTTTGCAAAGTATCTTCATTCGTGCCATTGTAACGCTGCTGAAAAAAGAATTTGAAGTCCAATATAGTCTTCTAATGATGGTCACAATTTTGGAAATCGCTGACACGCGAATATCACAATTCAGTGACAAAGTAGATAGATTGCTGCCAATTTTTTCTGCAGCTTTTCTATGCGAGAAAAGCTTTTCACTTTTATCTTTGTCCAAGACCATGCAGAAAAATCGTGTGAATGTCAATACTCTGCTTCGCCTTTCTAGAAACTTCATTAGAGCGGCGTTCAACCCATGCTATGCCCAGACGACAGCAGCAAATTTTTCATTAAAAGGAATTCTTCGGATGCAAATTGCAAGATTTTGTCTTAATAAAATTCTTTTTGTCGATTTTATTGTGCATGCCACATTTTTGTTAGATTTTAAAAGATCGCCGTGCCGCAAAATTTGTTTTGAAATTTTTTCAATTTGTAAAAAGGTCAAGAACTACTCCTTTAATTAATCCGATCCGAATCCGGTTGAAACTTGAACCTCATGATATTCCAAAAACTGAACATTACCTGATCTTAATCAATTTGTTGGTGAGCCAGAAGTTGTACTGCGTCGGAGTGTTTGTAAAATGTTATTTGTCGAGAGTAAAGATTTGGTTAAAGTTTAATACTGTTTAAATCCCTTTGTATAAAGTTTCGTAGGCAACATATTGTGGTTATTTTTATGTGATATAGCTGTTGGTATCGTACATAACCTTAGTGCTGATAGCTTATTTTGTAGTCCAGTTGTGCTACATGTAGTCATTAGGTTTAGTCAACACAGTGTGCGACTAGCGTTGCATAAACTGAGAATGCCTGAAGAAACGAAGATAGTGTACCATATTGGAGACGAACAAACACCTTATTTAAAAACCATCAGTGGTTCACCAGGGTCTATTACTCTGGGCGATTTTAAAGCTGCTATTAATAAAACAAACTACAAATTCTTTTTTCGATCTATTGACCAAGAATATGGGTAAGTTGACTTTGATATTCAATATTTATAAAATTCTATTTGCTGTTGTAAGATTGATAATTTCTTCATTACAGCTTAACTTTGGTATGTATGCTAGCATACTGATACCAATTAGGGCACAGGATAACTGGTACCAGAGGTTGTAATACACTACTTTTCCAGTTTCTGATGCATGTGTCACATTGAAACTGGTTGAGTGAATTGAAGTATCATGTGTTGGCAACATTTGCGAAATAATTAGTTAAAACTAGTGATGTACTGTACCAATGTCAATTTATTTTGAGGCTGCTGTTGCCTATGTATGGACCCTTCTCAACATTGGCATCAACCAATCCACTGGTCAGTGTATATACAAGTCGCGAATTATGTAGTACAAACTATTTGCAACATGCAACCAAAAATGCCCAAACTTCAACTGGGTTGAAGTCACAAGATGTTTGGTATTGTTACTACAAAACTGTAACTAATGTTTGTATATTTTATAAACCAGACGTGGATTAAAGTATTTTGATACAAGTAAATGGTCTTTGTAATAATAGCCAATATCAAGAGCAAGTAGTCAGCTCCAGCAGTAGGTTAAAGTTACAAAAGATCAGCTGATACATCAGCATAGAAGAACTAATGAGGACACATTAGTAGAGTGTTCACTACGTCAGTTCTCTGATGTTTAACATTGGCATCAGTACATCCCTAGTTAAAACATTTTGATGGCTTTCAATGTATTGTTGTCCCCTTAAAATAGGCACCAAGCAGTAATTTCCTCCAAGTGGAAAATTCTAACCAGCAGTGAATTTACCAAAAGCTGTTTAAGCAAAATGTTAAGGCAGTGGCTATTTTGCCGTCAACAGCAATTTGCCCTCAGAGACTATTTTGCCGTGAGTTATTTGTGATTGGTCAATTTTAATGACGTTCTAAACATGTGACTTTTGGTCGTCTCTGATTGGTCAATTTTCAAAACCAATTAAAAAAAATTTTGCACCCCCAGGTCTCTATCCTCCACCCTGTACACTCCCTTACAGTGTACACTGCCCCGTACATTTACATACTGGGCCTGCCCCTTCAGTGTACACTGCCTTTCTTTTAAAGCCCTGGCCAGCTGAGATTCGAACCCACTTCTATGGTATCTCATAACCAGCGCTCTATCCACTACACCACAGAGTCACTGATGCGATTATAGCAAATTTGGCTACATAAACACACGTGAATGATCAGGGCAAAATAGATTCCAAGGGCAAATTGCCGTCGACGGCGAAATAGCCACTGCCAAATGTTAAACCTTAAAAAGTTTAACGCAGTTCTGAACTACTGCCTCTGTTGCTGTCCTGCCAGTACTGAGAATAAAAATCCTGTCATTTGTTGCAAAAACTTATCACTGTCATGTTTTCCTCAGGATAGATAAACCATGCATTATCATTAAAAGAAGGCAGTCTGCAATTCATTGTGCAAGTTGCACAACTTTGCAATGACAGATCTTATGCTGGGCTTCAAAATAATTTTTGTCTTTGTGGAAGTTGCCCTGCACATCAATTATTGTTTCTCTATTGTGATGCTCACTGCAAAGAAAAAATTCCACTTGCACTTAGTTGCATTTTGCTCTAAATTGTTATAATTTTGACAAGTGCAATTTAATAGAAGCCCATTCAGTCATATGTTAATTCAAATTTATAAATCTTGATCATTCGTGAATAAAATGCCAAGGGAAAACCAATAAAATGAATAAAAATTAAGTTTTAATGGAATCACTGTTGTTTTTTCATCTTCAAGCATGGTTTGATGTGACTTTGAGATAGTGTTGGATTTAGGAGGGCTAAGGGCAATATCCCCAAATCACATAACAGCACCAAAAACTAAAAAATAATATTTGTTTGGATACCAAAATGGACAAACCCTTGCTTTGAAAAAGCTAATCTGAAAAGGAAAGAAATGGCCTTCATGTTTGTTTAAACACCAAATGAAGCAAAAATTTTTGCAACACAAAATAAATTTAAAAAACAGATCTTCAGTGTAACAAAATGCTCAGGCTCTACCCAAAAAAAGACTTCTCCTTAATGTACTAGTAGTAAGAGACATGAAGTTAATAGCATTCCAAGTTCATCCATAGTAAATTGGGCATTCCAAATAGGTCCGATATTTTAAAATTGAAGGTCAGTGCTGGTGATGTCACAAAATTTTGAGGATTTGGTTATGATATAAAGACAACAGTTGTGCCAAAATAAACTTTCACTTGTAATAGAGCAAAAGATATGTTTAATGGACAATAAAATTACTGTAATTCCTGTATTGCAAGGTTGTTAAACTCACTTTCACTGAGAGCTATATCAGCATTATAGTTGCCCTCAAAGAGCCAGTTGTAACTGTAAAGTTAGTATAAATGTGGCTTTTTGTCTGTATGAACACAAAAACCTCCAAACATAGTAAATGCATTGCTGCACATACAAAGTAGTATATGTATTTACCTAAAAATAACAAAAGAACAGTTGTCTTATTGCACAACTATACAGACAAATTAATGAGGTGATGCTGCCTGTCCTTGAACAGAGCTTAGTAGATTCTTCCTCAACCTAAAACAACACCACACATACCATTCTTATCCATTGATTATGTTCTGAAAATAATAAACACAGAACCAAATGCAAGCACAATCATTCAATTCCACATATATTCAACTGTTGTTACTCTGGGTTGAGATAAATTTGGTAATATTTTTAATTCAAAATTACTAGAAACACTTATGTATGTGTTTTCAGACTGAATTTCTAACACTGTTTTCCTTGGTCAGTGTCTTGTTTTAAATCTTGTGCTGAGGCAATTCTTAAAACACTATGGAGGTTGTCATTGGGATGAGTCATCTGTGCCAGGTGTTCTGTAAATTCATTATTGAGAACATTTGTTCACACAGACAGGTGCTCCCGAACATGAACAGAACACGAGCAGCATGAAGTCAGAGCTTTGGCATCAAACAATGGGACAGTACATGGTAGAAGTCCTCGATTATAAAATTCTGGAATTTAGCTCTCAGACCACTATTTGAAGCTCTATAAACTCCATCTGAAAATAATGAGGTGCACTCAGACGTCAGTGGTGAAAGGATTGGTAAAGACGGCAAAGCCTGAGTAATGTGCTTGATGGTCAGAGACGTGCTGATCAAACTCATTTATTGACTAAGTGTGGTAGCCAACCAAACACAGGAAAAACCACCTTATAATGAGACTAAGATGCTCTCACAAACGGGAAGGTAAGCAGGGTCATCCTGTTTTACCTGTGACTTCCAAAGGTCAAGCTTATGGCAGAAAGCTGTGACCATATCGTATATCTGTGTGATGACTTGTTTGCATCCCTGCAGCCTCCGAATGATTTGGGCAAAATGCTCCATTATGTCACACAGCCTAGCAAAGTCAAACAGCAAGTTGGGATCTGACAGTTCAGATGAGAATTTTTCTTTATCATGTATGAAAAGAGCAATTTCTTCTCTAAGCTTATACTGTACACATGTTTGAAGACTTTGCTTTTGCTCAACCACCTTACTTTTGTGTGGTACAACATGTCTTCATGCTCAGAGCCCACCTCCTGCAATAACAGGTGGAACAGCCTGTGATTTAGGCCACGTGCCCAAATGAAGTTTACTGTTTTCATAACTCCGGTCATTACATTATCTGGCTCCAGAAGCTTTCCACAGAGAGCTTCTTGATGGATAATACAATGATATGTTACCAGAGGTGTATGACACTTCCTTGTTAGCATTTTTCCTTCAGTGCCACCTGGCCTGTTCCCCCCCACATTGCAGGTGTACCATCTTACCAACTTTTCTCATGATAATTCATTTTTACTTACAAAATCCTCTGCTGCATCAAAAACACTCCTCCGTGTTGTGGTTCTATGCATGGCAACAACGACCTAGAGCTCCTCTGTGACAAAGAGGCCTAACTTTATGCCTCTAATAAAAATGAATAGCTGTGCTGTATCCAGTTGTCTAAACTGCTAAGAAAAATGCCAGGCAATAGCATGCCTCTTCAGCCAGCTGTGTTGCCATATCTCCTGCTAGCTTCTTAACTAGGTCCACAACGATGTTTCTAGACAGGCTGACTTTTTTAAACCTTTGTATATGGCCGGGGCACACTTGCTCACACACACCTTCAGCATGCACTGCTTCAAAAGTGCACTCTCTAAAAATGACTTGAAGCTTGGGCAATTTTTTCAGCCATAGCAAAGCTTGCAGTCATTGCTGTCTCGTTTTTAACTACAGCTTTTGAGGAATGTTCTGCAGAGATTGCAGTCTGTATTTTAATTTTTGAACAATCTGTTTTTCTTGAGGCTAAATTTGGTACGTTTAGCTTTGCGTTTGGTGTCAAAATGCCAACTAAGATTGTACCCTTCAACGACTGATACCACCTGATAACACAAAAGACATACAAACTTTTTCTGTTTGAAGCACAAACATGTATTTGTTTTCCCAACTTTCTTGAAACTTCCTTTCATCTGCATTAACTTTTCTTTTCTAGGAAATTTTGGGATCAAAAGTAGACATCTCTCAAAGGCTAGGCCTGCTTAATTTTTCTGCTGAAGTGGCAGTTCATGCGTACTGCAACAAATGCAAAAAATGTATTTAAAAGAGATTAACTGCAATCCACTGCGCTAGTGCTTAGCCAGCATCTCTGTGATTTAAAAATAGTTATGTTGTGGTGAAAGGAGCCTAAAACTTATATTACTTTTTCAAAAGAGGAGAGACCTTAGGTCAGAAAGATGACTAAAATAGCAAAGCTATAGCATGGCAAAGAACATCGTTTGCCTTTGCAAACAGGTATAAACTACTGCTGTGGCAGAAAAAGCTGAGTAGGCTGAGGATTAGGTTTAAGCTTTGCAGGCCACATTTGGCCCATGGTCCACCAGTTTGACACATGTGCTGTATTGCAATATACATTATTTTTTGCTGTTGTACAATTTTCATTAGCTGCATTCATTTGCACTAAATTTTTGCTTTTAAAAGAATACAGTCAAAGATGCAGATACTGATAATGTCGTTTAATTCTATCACAAAGTAGGCAATTGTGCACGTTCTGGTGTGCTAAACTGAATAATTTAAGTGCAATTACGCATCTTGAATTGCACTTCAATCACTCACTAAATCAGCTTGTGCGAGTTTTATTGTGCTTCAATCTTTTATAAATTTACTAAACGGAAGTTGCACTGCGCTTAACTTTTAAGAAAAGATGTGTTGCGTTATGGGATTGCACTTCTAAAGAATTACAACAAGAATGCCAGCTCTGATTTAAATATTGCGTTGCAGGGTTGTAAAAGAAGAAATTACTAACGATGAGTGTACATTGCCTTTATGTGAAAATCGAATTGTTGCTTATGTGAGTTTTTATCTTTTGTTTTGCTAAGTAGCATGGGTTTTGTCTGAGATGGTTCTTAGACGTGAATTTGTAAACAAATCTCGTAGTCAAGTGCTGTTTGGCCAACCCCATTTTCACAATTTTGCTGCCTAAAGCACCAAAGTCATACTAATGATACAGGGTTTAATTTGTATTGCCAATACTCGTACTAACTTTTACTGGCAATTTAAACCTTAACCTCAATTATAAACTCTCAATATTTTGAAGCCATATTTTTAACACCTGTATTTTTTGTCTTTTGGTTTGTTATTTTTCCCAAGGCCAATTTACAATCGATAGATTAGGAAGCAATACATACTAATTATTTCCTATTTTGCCATTAGTCTTTGTAATTAGTACATGACATATATTGCTGTTTCACTTTGCAATTTTCATATTCTTCGTGTGGACAAGGCCTTTCATTTTTGGAGAGGCAGCTCAAATTTTAGGCTTCTCAATAGCCATTTTTGCTTGTCTTCAGTTAGACTGGGCCACCTCAATAGATAGACTGCTTGATCCCGCCACCTCTCTGCTACACAAAATGGAGGTAAGCCGTTAAATGTTTTTCCCAAGAACATAACAGGCAAGCTTGCCGGCTTGTTCTCCACACTATCTTCTTGTGCTGAGCACCGAACATGGAAGCAGTGAATACCGTTATTTAAAGTATTTTGTTATGACTTGGCTTGGGAAATGAACCCCAGGCTTACCAACTGTGAAGCGGACACTCGAACCACTCTGCCTTCGCGCCAGTAACCACTTTCGTATTGGTCTGCTGCCAATGCGGTTCCAAAACGTATAACACAAGCATTGCGTTTTCAAAAGTTACACCTTTCCATTACCAGATATTACTAGTGCCAGTTGATACTATTTTTATCAGGAGAATGAAACCCACGTCTACCGCCTACATTGATATGTGATACGTATTACCTGTGATCACTTTTAAAAAACTAGCCGTATCGCAAGACATACTGATTCAGTAGTTAACTGCTTGTAGCACAGGCTACAGCGCATTGCACTGTTTAATGATTTTATATCTGGTGCTGGGTGATATTTTTGGTACTACATGCTATTTGCTGAGAGCTGTCCTGTTGTAATTAAACCTAACGTTGATTTGTTGTTGTAACTTTGAACATTCTTGCACTGGTACTATTTTTTTACATCCCAACTAAAATGAAAATATTTGCGAACGTTACGTTGTCTTGTGAAAGATTTTGCTTTTGCATTGTGTAATGCACACATGCGGTGAAATTTCAGTTTGACAACAATTATTACGTCACAACCACTTCAACACAGTTTTATACATTTCTTTATGTATTGGAGTGGTTTTAAAATTGGTTGCCCTCTTTTGTTTGTTGAATAACCCCATTCCCATCAGTTTGTTATCCTTTTATAATGGTAATCTTTTTTTGGAGATTAGCTTGTGCCGGATGCTGTTTTACCCTCTTTTTGCAACAACGGTTTTTGGAGACTATTTTGCGATGAAGACCCTTTTGTTTCTCTTTTTATGATGATGACTTTTTTTGTGGGGAGAGTGGGAACTGAAGTTGTTATGAAAACCTTGAAAGTTAGTGTATAACGCAAAAACTATTATAATAAATCTCTCGAAAATTCATCACAGACCTCGATTTGAATTCCAATGATAAATTAAAAGTATTTTTTTGTTTTACGAAGCAATCACTTGGCTGGTGTCCTATGAGCTCTTGGGTGGTTAACAGCCAAGGATTAAATTTGTACTGCGTATGATAATTTTTGATGCTATGTAATTTTATCTATTTTAGCTTGTGGCTCCAGATCCAGACACAGTATCGTTAAATTCAGCATCAAGCATTCCAGTTGACCGCAAGCATAACTTTTTGTATGTGCTAATACAGCTACAATGCTGTTTATGCTGCTTATCTACAGTATATATATATATATAACACTGTGATATGAAAATTGTAGTAGTAAGGGTTCGTTGTTTGTTTTTGGCTTATGTATAGGAATTCATGTTTGCTGGTCTTTAATTAAACTGGGCCACCACGATAGGTTTGCTGCTCGATCCGACCACACATTTGCCTTGTATTGGTGGCGGTGTTCTTGTCAAATGCTTTGTTCAAGGCCACAACAAAAAACTTTCCGGCTTGCTCTTCTCTCTATTCCTTTCATGCGAAGCGTAGAACAGGAAAGCTGTGAATACAATTTTGAATGTCTTTGGTATAATTCGACAAGGAAATTAAGCCCCAGTCTATCGACTGGAGGGCAGACGCTTTTACTATTCCTACTACACCACTGCGCCGGTTACTCTAAAGATGAATTGAGATGAAGCGCAGCAAGTCCTGTGTAGAGTAAAACTCCCTATAGAATCCCATTGGCAAATAACCGTATACTGTAATAACTTATTTTTTACGATATTATTTTACGCTAAATTATTATTTTTACTACTTTTTTACGTTTGAATATAAAAACTATATTCTACCTTAAAATTGAACGTGTAGTTGTATAAGATGCTTTTTTGAATTGCTAACTAATTTAAAAGTGTAAAACTAAAGAAAATAGTTGTGTAGTCTGTAAAGTTAGAGGTCATTGCAGTTTGCTATTTAGTCTTGTCTGTGTTTGCAATATACTGTACACTTATGTCATTTTTTATATTAGGCCTCAAAGGGATTGTAATGTTGGTTCTTCACAGCAATATGCTGCATCCCACAAAGGTGAGGAGTAAGTTATTTCAAAATGTTCTAAGCATGTGCTTCATTATTAACGTTACATTTCAGAACGAATGCCTACAAACCGCCATCTATACCATTATGACAGCCAGTCTACTTTGACAAGTACAGATGGAGATACATTGTCTTATGATTCCAGAGATGATTACAGCGAGTATGCATGTTTATTATTTTATGTTTTTGGCTGTAACTTAACACCTGTCTTATTGAAACGAAAGTAGTGCAATCATAGCATGATTTGGGATTCACAATCTGTCATAGATATCATTATTATACGACAATATTATACACTAAATTCAGATGATTTTAAACTGGGAAACACGGACCTTTTTGAGCATCAATTCTTCTCGGCGCTGATTTTGACTTTTTTCCACATGTATTCCTCAAAGCAACACGAAGCACGAAGACCTTTATGTATTGTAGATCAATCGCTTTTTGGCACTGATTTTAACGTATGCAACATGTGAACCTTTTTTATGGAAAGATGTGGGTCAGTTGTTTGCCGATCCTGGTCTAAGCCGACTGAAACTTAATGTAGTGGTTCTTATTGAAAGCGAGTTAAAGAACACTAGCTTAAGTGGTATTCACAGTTCAATGCAGAAGAAGGTGGTGAAAGATGCCATGCACAGCATCAATAATGTTCCTTTGGATCTGTTTGTAACGGAAACAGTGTATAAACGACGCATCGTATTGCATTTGAATAGAATTCAAGGACTTATTGAGTATTTGGTTGTGGACTATGTTGGGTATCCATACAGGGTTTCCATGGGTTTCAATTAAAAACCCTACTGTCGGTTTATAATATCTCGGTCAGATGTGGATAGACGTTGCACAAGCTGAAATATTTGGACCAGTGGTCAATATACTTTTGCTTTAATTTCCCAATTCCACCATTTAATTATTCCTGAAGCCCGATCCAGCATTGTTAGAAGCCGAGTGAGACAAACCTTAAGAACTAACTGCAGTTTCTGCTAATCGAACACCATTTTTTTCTTTGGGATCCACTTATGGATCAAAATTTTTCTTCAAATTGATCTCTTACCCTCTTTTTTTGAGTGTTGACGTTTTTTGCCTCTACACACCACGCGACCCACCAAAAAGATTAATGGTCCCAGAATTTGGGTTGCGGGTTTGCCTGCCGCTACTTTTGACTACGTTGTTGAAAATGCGCTTAGCTTACCACATCTGCCACGGTATAATGGTAATCGCGTGATTTCGAAGCGTAAAATCTTGAGTTTGAAGTTCCTTGAAAGAGTCGTTAAGTCTAGAATTTAAAGTGCTGCGTTACTGCAGTAAAATGTCTGGTTCGAAAGCAAGTGTGTCATGATGAGCACATACTGAGTCAGCATGTCGAAGCTTGTGAAAACATGCGGAAAGGTTGGACGTAAACTCGAATTCATCTTACCCTTTTGGTACAAGATATAAAAATACTCCAGCAAAATAATGTTTTTCAATGGAGGAAATTAAGTTTTTTTGAAAGCCAATATCTCATCTGTTGTAGGTGCTTTAGTTTTTGTTAGTTATGCAGTCTTGGTGTCTCGCTTAACTGACCTTTTGACAGGTCGCGTGATTTAAGTTTTCTACTTTTAGATACAGCACCTATTCTGAAATGACGTCATCATCAAGGTTTCGACACAAGCAGAAAAGGCAACGGTATAGAAAAAAGCGACCGAAACACGATGCTGATACAGTAAGTAAGAACGTGCAATTTTTACCTTTCAACGTTTTTTAAGCTTAAAGGAAGCAGTTTTCGCTTTTCTTCTTCGAAGATGTTTAAGCATTTTTTTTCTGTAAAGAATCGCCGATGATAAATTGTGTATTAATGTAAATGTTATTTAACATCTCATGTACGGCAGCTGCAGGGGTTGGACAAAATAATTGGAACAATTTGCCCTTTTTCAAAATCTATTAGGTCGCGCATTTTAACTTGGATTTAGTCAAAATCTGAAAAAATATTAAAAATATGCAATAGCATAGATAAAATGTGTCATCTGCAATGGCTATAGCCTGCAAGACTAAAATTTGAATCAATATTCTTGATTCAAGATACCGCTGAAATATTGGAGTGAAAGTTACACTGTTCCAATTATTTTGTTCAAATCCTGTATGTGAAAGTTTAAGCTTAGCCTTAGAGGAACCAGTTCTTTCTCTTCGAAGATGTTACAGCTTTTTTTCTGTAAAGAATCACCAATGATAAATTATTAATATCAATAATATTTAACATCTCAGGTATGAAAGTTCAGTGTAAAAAGTCTTACCACTAATTTAACTAACGTATAGAAAAATTGCGTTTCAAAAATAAAAAAAGTTTCTTCTCAGTACTTGCGGTGTTGAGCTTTTTTATTGATCGGCACTACTTTCTTTAATTAAAACGTACAAAAATCAATTTCCCTTACTATCATGCAAAATAACAAAGTAAAGATTTCAAATCGTTTTCTTGATTGTCTTGAAGCCGTTACTTTGATATCTTAGTCATGAAAGCGTTGTCTTTTCTTAAGGCGACAAACCAAACAGCTTACGCCAAAGTTATTTTGTTTGTATATTGTGTGAAAAATCAGTCCGGTTCTTTTTATTTCCGTACTACCTAGTCTATAGGTAGTAAGTGTCGAACTAGCAATAGTGGCAGCATAAGCAAAAGGAGATCCAGCGAAACAAAAAGAAGCTAAGGCGAGCGAAGTATGGATGTCACAGCGCATTTTGGAAAAATAAGAGATCAAAACTACTCCAGTATTCGCTTGTACACGTCCAACCAACCTAAAACATCTTCAACGAACAAGTTCTACTGACTTGAAGGCTATTTTGTTTTTACAGTTTTCAACTTATTCTAGCAGTATCACTGATTCTTCTTTGTCGCTCAATATTCTCAATGTCACAATTAATTTGGGTATGTAATGTTTGATTAATGTTTGTCTTCTGGCCAACTTGTTTTGGTTGTTGCTTAATGGCAATTATTGTACATTATACTTTGTGATACCGATTCTCAGAAACGGCAGATGCGGAAATTCTTTATATTTGTACTGTTTCTCATGCTTTCTGAATCACCTCCGTGTGTTTGTGAAAACTTGGAAGAAGTATTTTGAACACTTTCTCTGTGTATTTGTGAAAAATGGCGGTAAAGAAGGCGAACTGCTTCAACTTTTGTACCCGAGGTATATAACATCCTTGCTTCACTTGATTAGAATAGTGAATCTGCTCACCCAGCCTTTCGCAAGAGACGACTCTTGTTCATCTATCGTTGGCAGTCTGCCTTGTTGGAGGTGGGACTGCCAATCTGGTATTAGTATTCATGGCTGGTTCAAAATATACTGCCGTTTCCCCTAGCCTGGTGGTGTTGTTGTTGTTGTGATTACCCCTCCTCTTCCTCGGAATGAAGGTACGGCACGAAATGCAATTCAGCTTCACACCGTCAACCTAATTGAAATTAGGCTAGGGGGGAAGCCTGGTCGTCTAGTCTGGTCCCTATTCTAATCGTGATTAGGTTTGCGGTGTGGGCTCGAAAACAACCGTTTCATGCAGTGCCTCCACCTTAAGTAGAGGAGCTGTAGACATGCACAGGTCTTAGATGAAGAAGAACTAACTATGGGCTGAATAGACTGAAAAAGATGAATACTAGGCAAGACTTTGCATGATGTGTTTAGCTCAAGCATACAGCACACTGATCTGCAACTGATTGAAAATTTTGATGCAGGTTCGGACAACTTGTTCTGTGTTTTACAATGCTATTGTTGTAGTTCAGCTAGAACCTTATGTGATCAAACGGTGGTCGATAAATAAAAAAGTAACTTTTCTCTGTGTAACGCAGAAAACGGCGGCTTTCTTGGCATCAGCATAGTAGGTCAAAGCAACGAAAATGGTGACGGTGGCATTTATATTGGATCAATAATGAAAGGGTGAGAATAAGCTGCAATATCATGACTTGTAAACTTTTTGAAAGGTACTAATCAATGGCATATTTGTTGCGGGCTACCAGTTTACTTTTATGACTGGTTCAAAATAGACCGCTACTTTTCTCTTTCATCTGCGTATCATTTGAATTTGTTGCCATGTTTTAACTCCATGGAAGGTTGATCGTAAATCGATGTCCTATTTCTATTAAATGAGACAATGAGATGTAAGCGCTCTGAAGCATTTAGCTCTGTAGTGCAACTCAATCAAGCGGCGAAGAAACAAGATGATCAGATCCAGAAATTTGTATTTCGAGCTGGTTGTGCGTTGGCTGGTAGCCTCACCACCTACAAATTTGGCAGTTAAACAAATTCAGTGTTTTGTAATGTGACGGCGTTAAACGCCCCAAGACTGACTGAAATGTTAGCTACTGTATATAGGCCTACGTTGAATTATTTTGCCAAATCTGGTGTGCTTACTCGCTTCAGCATTATACTATTGGCAGCACAAAGACGTAGAAGATGCACGTGCAGTATGGTGAAGCTGCCGCCCAAGATTTTTAAAAAAATTCAAGTGAATTATTTTTTCTTTTGTCAATTTGTTTCTTTTAATGCAAGAGCTCATAATCCAAAAGTTGAAAAAATATTTGTGTAGCATCTGCGTTCTTTTTCCGAGAAAAATTGTAAAGATTAACTCTATTGCCACTTGAAGGCGTGGTTAATAACTTAGTTATCCATGTATTACTACAAACTCAGGGCAATAAAATTTAAAAAAAGACTGTAATTTGGTCAAAAAACCCAAGGTACCACTAATTTAACGTATTGAATCTATAGTTACAGTTTTTTAGCAGTTTCTTAAAAACTGCCCATTGTCCATGAAGCAAGCGAAAACAGGTTTTAATATTTGATGTTTATCTTCGTCTTCGCTATTTTAATTGAACTCAAATTTGACATTATCAACGTTTTAGTAAGCAGCGCAGGTCATTTTGTATTTCATACAGCTGTATAATTACATGTGTTGCTTATCTGTTTGTGAGATACATAAACTGATTGCCTTAATACGCTTTTAATGGTTGCCCTAAAGCGTTAATTCTCTAATAAGAGACTGTTAGAAGATTTTAGCTGCAACATTTTAGCACGTTTGAAATTCTGTATACATCTGGAATATTTTACTTTAAATTTTGTGGCGTATGCTTAACGCTGTTGAAGCAATTTTGGACGCTTTTATTTGTAAAAAAGGCTCCTGAAATTTAAAGTGCTGCGTTGCTCCTGTAAAAAGCCTGGTTCGAAACTGAGCTGGTAGGCTGAAACACTCGCTGAAGCAGCAGCCTTAGGCTTGCCAAAGTGGGAAAAAGGACATAAAATTAGCTCTGACCCCAAAAATTTAGGTTGTAATAATTATTGACGCTAGAAGCAAGCGCTCGCCTAAAAAAGAGTCAAATTCTGCGTTGTTACGTTTTTCGGAAACTACGGCAATATATTATTTGCAGTGCTTGTGATAGACATTTAACGTGTCAGCAGCACTGGTAACTCCAAAACTAGTCTGAGCACGAGTTGTTCGATAAATAATGGGAAAGGTTTTCTATGACTTGAGCATAAAGATATTTATTAACTCTTTTTTGTTGCTATGAGCAAAATTGAGTGTCCCTTGCGAAGACTAAGTGTCCAGCATGGTGATTCGCCCTTCTAACTGCCTTAAGGTATTGGAGAGCCTCTCTAGCGTTGGTTCACCCTGAAGGAAATCCTTTAAGGATTGAACTAGGAGAAAAAAAAACTGCGAAACACGGCTGTTGCAAGAGCGCAATACTACGGAGATATGGCGTTACTGAATTAGTTTTCATTATCATTACTACACCTTCCTGGCCAGTTTCCAGCAGCTTGATGTTGGAAATTAATCATAGTCATACTTTGTTTTTTATCAAAACACGCGCTTAATGCCTCTGCCTCCTATATCAAAATGGAACAATCGAACATCATGCTTGTAGAAACGCGATCTTTGAAAGTGCTATGTGTTGATGCTTAACTACTAACTTTGTTGTCATAATCTAGTCATTTTGTCTGCAAATATTTTTACAATTCCTTGACGCTTTTACAACGACAGTTAGTTCAAGTACATTGGCATTGTGTTGACAGAAGCAAAAAGCCGTAGAAACGTTGACAGTGTATCTTGAATCGTATTTCTTTAAACTGTGTTTCGATCAATTTTAGTCGTTAACAACGTTGCATTTCGTTGTAGTCTGGTCTAAATTATTCAATTTTTGAAAACGCGCTTTTTAAACGTTTCAATTTCAGAGGAGCTGTTGCAGCCGATGGCAGAATCGAACCCGGGGACATGCTCTTACAAGTCAACAACATTAACTTTGAGGATAAGTCCAACGAAGAAGCAGTGCGAACATTACGATCTATTGTACAAAAGCCAGGGTGAGTTGGACTTGTTTAAATATGAACGCAGTGCTGCCAACCCCGAAGTGAGTCTGAGCAAAAGCTGTTTTAAGCAAGATAAAGGCTTCTTTGCGACTGAAAAATATAGCCGATTGATTTTGCCCACAAGATAATACATGAATTCTAAACTTGGTGTCGGAAATATTGGGCACCAAGTACGCTTAGAAGCGAAAAGAGCTGCAAGGGAAAAATAAAATTTGAATCATTTGCTTTTGTTTTGCAGTCCTATAACTTTAACTGTTGCCAAATGCTGGGACCCTCATGTTGAAACGAGTAACTTTACCATTCCTAGAAATGAACCAGTACGTCCGATTGATCCTGCTATATGGGCAAACAACATAACCGCTATGCAAGGTTAGTTTGGCACTGCTTGTCTATTTTTCGTCTGCCGTTCATTTTCATTCGAAATAAAGAAATTTCATCAGTGTTTTTGTATTATTCCCCTTGACGAAAGCACGAAATAAAACGGGTTTTTAGATTTGTAGCGCAGATCCTATAGAAATCGATTTTGGAAACTGTGGGTGTATATTTTGAAGCAATCATAAATACAAATTGCACACTGGAAGTCTCTACATGCGTATGAGCTCATGCTCGGTTTGCATGTCTTTCGTCAGACTGGGCCACCACGCCGGGTAGACAGCTTGGCCCCACCACCTGTCTGCCACTTGAAGATTGAGGCATCCTGTTAAGTACCTCGCCCAAGGACAACAAGCAAGCTTGCCGGCTTGTCCTCCGCAATATCCTTATTGTGCTGAGCGCCAAGCAGGGAAGCTGTAAATACCATTTTTTAGTCTTTTGGTATGACTCGACTTGGGGAATGAACCCAAAGTCTAATGACCGCGAAGCGGATGTTTTAACTACTACGCCACCACAGACTGCGGTTAATTCGTGCGTAACATTATTCACTTGCGACGTGCTGAGTGAGGGCTTTAAACCCGTTAGAGCGTTGAAGGCTTTTGGCCGTCAAAGTCTGATTCAAAAGCAGGTTGTTCGTGTTAGAGGTACATCGCATCAGCGACGTTTCCCTACTTTTAGATCGAGCAAGCAACTTGAAATGCGTTTAATTTCGATTGGGTAATGACTAATGAGTTTGTAACAGTTCCTATGTTGCAGGCTTACGAGGCAGCACACCTTCTTATTCAGCGACGTTGGACACCAGTTCAGATAATTTGGCAAACTCGTTACCTGAAGCTGAACGTAAGTTTTATGGTTTTACCTCAAATTGTTGGTTTGCGTTGCAGTTAAATTTAGACGGTAAAGAGACAATTAAAAATACAGCACATCTTTGTCTTTGCCGCATGCCTGTTTATATTACACATAATAAAAGGTCCAGATGTCTTGCTACTCTTACTGGCTCACCAAGCAAAAAACCATTTTAAATTTTATTTTTGGTATTCAACCAAGTCAGTAGCAGCAACGCTGGCAAGGACTGCTTGTTTCAGTTAAAATTGCTCAAAGTTTGCCTCCATGCCCCCCAAAAATATTGAAATTAGATTTTGAGGGTGTTGAGAATTTTCGTCTCGGAAAAAGAGATCTATTGAATTGTTTAGTTGTGGTAATGCGTAATTTGTAATCGAATGCATGGTATAGAATTGAAATTGGCTAATGGTAAATGACCTGCACTAGCACAGTAGCGTTAGTGATACTTTGCCTAAATTAATGCTGCTCATTCTAGAGATTTGATACACCTTGTAATCGAAATAAAAATATTGGATTTATCAGGTAATAAAATTCACCATTGCTAACTACTGTTGCACTCGATCTTTTTGTTTTGTTTTTTTTGCTTATAAACGTCGTAGGTAAATGTATTCGGATTTAAGCTATTTAGGATTAGGGATATTGGGACACAACCACTGAGCTAGAGTGTCCGCTATGCAGTCAATATATTCAGGTTTATTTCCTTTGTTTGGTCATAACGAAAACTTTGGAAGCGGCATTCGCAGTTT
The DNA here is from genome assembly GCA_963675345.1 of Trididemnum clinides. Classification (NCBI taxonomy): domain Eukaryota; kingdom Metazoa; phylum Chordata; class Ascidiacea; order Aplousobranchia; family Didemnidae; genus Trididemnum; species Trididemnum clinides. The sequence continues at coordinate 16,824,859 of OY776305.1, forward strand.
TAGCTTGACACTCGGTACGGAAGGGGCAGTATGAGAAAAAGCCGGCAAGTTCGCTTGTTATGTCCGTGGGTAAGGCGCGTGACGGAAAACCTTTGTCTATCTGACAGGCTGGCGGTGGGCTCAAGCAGTCTACCCCTCATAGTTGCCCTGGCTAACAAGAGAAACTTGCAATAGAACATGAATGAGTAAAGGGCTGAAATAACCTCAAATTAGCAGCGATTGTGATAAATACAAAGCCTTAAGCAAACCGTGCAAAACAAACAGTTGTGAAAGCCATATAAAGAAACGATCCAAACCAAACGTTGACGTGTAGTAGAACAAACTACGGGTATCATTGATCAAAACATGCATTTGTTCAGTTATGATGACATCCAACTTTTTGTTGGACATTGTGAGGTAAAACTGTTTTTCGTTTTTATATTCTGAAAATAGTTGTTTTCTATTTGTAATTTGTAGCTGTTATTTAATTGCAGTTTTCACTCAAAATGCGGTTTGATGGCTGCTTCCACTTGCCTCTATAAATGTACGCAACGGTTTCTTGTATGTTGTCTCGCTTTTAAAAAATGCTTTGCTGCATACGGCTGTAAAGTGGAAAGTGGAAACGACCTTTTTACTTGATGGCAACAGACTGCTCAACAAATGTGTTAATTGTAGTTTTGTAACTGCCTTTACAATTGACTCGCACGATAGAGAAGCAAACCTACCCTGATCTTTATGTATCTATGGATATTGAGACAACTGTTTGACTTAGTTGTAAAACTACAACTTCAGGAAACCATTGAAAACATTTAGTTTTTATTTTAGTTATTTATGTAGTTTTATAGTTTAGCTACTGCTGTTGGCTTACTGTTTATGAAGTCAAACCGTTTGTTTTGTACTTTGTTTAAGTTTCTGAAATGTTAAAGATGTAACTCCTTTTCTATGTTCTAAATACCAAACAAACTGAATCAAATTATTATAAAGAAGTTGGAGAGTTAAACGGCTTTACCCACCGATTATGGTTTTACATAGACATACTTGTGTTTAGACCTGCTGTGGAACTGCCTGTACTCCAACACAGTGCATTTCTGCGTAGGTTAGAGAAACTACCGTAAAGTGGCTCTTCTATTGTTACAAGAACGCAGTCTCCCTGGAGTCTGTTGTAGGAAATATACCTTGCTGATGCTATTTATCCTATATCTACCACTACATCTTTTGTGTCAGATATCAATTACCAGGATTGCGTTTTTAAAGAAATGCAATACCCTGACAGATAGGAAACTTCAACTGTGCTGAGCTTTGTGTTTCATGTCCATTCAAAATCAAACTGAGTTTACTCAGCCTTGATAATAAGACTGCAATGAGTTTCAATAACCTAAGCAGGTAGCTAGTGTTGGCGCCCCAACTGCCATATGTGTGGTAATGAGCAAAGTTGCTACCGGTAAGTATAGTTCAAGGGCCGGCAACCTTTTACGATCAAAGAGCAATTTGGTGTTGATTTTCACAAAAGAGAGAACTATGAGAGTCGCCAGAGATTTATTTGGGCGAATTTTGTTACACAACCCATCAAATCAAGAGTGATCTCTAAAAAAAAGTCTTCACTTTTAGTTTGTCGGAAAGAACCAAATTGCAAAACACGCCCACCTGGTTCACAACAGAAGTGTTCTCCAAAAAAAAGGCAAAAGAGCCGCAGGTGGTATACTTGGTGAAATGCTATTGCAACCAATTTTAAGATCTTGTACACCGAGCAAACTTGAGTTTTTCTAACCTGGTTTTTAACCCTGCGTGTTATAGTATGCAAAAGCTTTATTCACAGCTCTCTTAAGGTTATGACCGGCCTCTGTCAGTTCAATCAGGCATGAATGAAGTAATGAAGACTCTTAAGATGCCCAACAGCGGTTTAGAAGTAAAAACCAGGTCGTGGCTGAAGATTACAATACCAAACGCGTTCATCGGTATGCCTGTTATGTTTTAATTGCATAGATGAGGCAGTAAAGCGGTCTATGATGTCATCATAGTTGGTAACTTTGTTTTTTTTTGTGGACAAGCGCTTTACGATTGTTCGTTCAGCGAAATGGTTTTGGGTTTTGAACATTTGCCAGCAGAAATTAACTTGAAAGATTGCTTTCACTCGCTCTGCGTACAAGAGTACGCAGGCATACTTTTATGTCATTGGAAGTACAACACGTGACTTGTCTAAAGAAGTTTGAACTTGCAACGTTGTCGAGTAGGTTGAGCGTCCGTTTTCGAAAAGCGGGATCGAAAGATTGTTCGTTTAACCTAAAGACGGCCGCTTTACTGTGGCTATGGATAAAGCTGTGTAGTTTGTTGTTGATGAGGCATTTAGCAAAACTGGATGCAGTTGGCATGCGGTCTCTTGAAAGCGCTTGACAATGATTTCCGCTGGTGGGCGGATTCCAACAAGCTGTAAATTTTATTAACCTGTTAAGCGTCTCCGTCCAGATATCTAGTCCTTTAAAACCATCCCGCAAGCGTCAGCGACTCAATATCTAGTCCGTGCAAAACTTGTAGGAAGCGTCATCGACACAATATTTAGTCCACACCAGTTTGGTTTTTATTCTTACAAAATTTTTTTCAAAAAGTTTACTAAAAAAACGATTTGCGACTTTATTTCTCATCCGATTTTTATAAAATTTTCAAAAGATCACGCTTAATTCCTCACGCATCGGAAGATGTATAATTTGTGCTTTAATTCTTGGATTTTCATACCGAAAAAGGGTTAAAAGGACCAAGAACCCAGTCGCAGACGACAAAAATTGCAATATTTTCAGCAGACACGTGCAAGAGCCCACTACCTTGAATTCAAATCAAGATACCTGGTTTACCACAAAACCAAACTCTTTATCATTAACATAGTCTAAAAACTACTCTTTTGGGGCATCATTTGATAAAATTTCAAGCAATAATGATAAAATTTACCTATTCAAATTTTCAAATTTTTTAGGGGTCTCAAAACCCCCCCAAACAAATTTGTAGGGTAAGTAAAAAAAGTTGATTTAGTGCGCAAAAAATATGATATGTTGCTTAATACCAGTCTAATTTAAAAGCTTAGAAAATTTGCTTTTCAGCAATATATAACTTTAAATAGTTTAGGCTAAGCAATATATGATATTTACTGATCAAAAGTGGGTACTGTACATCATGTCAGTTCAAAACCCCCAAAATTTTTTGACTTACCTTCACTAAATTATAATTTTTAGAAAAACTTCACCCTATAAAAAGATAAAATAAATTGCAAATACTTCACCACAAAAGTCGTCATTTCGCATCAAGTTTCTAAGGAAACAAAAACTGAAATACAAGTTTAAAAGCTACCAAAAGTTTGGCTTCTCTAAATAAAAAGTTTGCTGTATCCCCCTTGTTTCTCAACACATGGGAGGGGTGTAAATAAGTTGCTGTTTCATTGTTAGTGACAGCATATTCTATTTAAACTTGATATTTTCTGAATCTTCAAGAAATTTCCTGTTCAAAAATACTTAATGTTACATGGTTTAGGCTAACCTCTAGCAGATAATAACTGATCTTATTTTAGATACTACATTTGACTAACAAAATTTGGTACCGGTCAGTACCAGTTAGCAAAAAGGTCATGGGTCTCAGAAAGTAGCAAACTGTAGAAAACCTAGGCTTTTAGGTAAGTTTTGACTGATATACCTTGAAGGCTTATGTCCTTAGCATCATCTAGCGACCATTTCTAAAGAAATTGGTAGAAAAATAAAATCTGTAGTGATCTTTGAGGTAAGGGTACTTCAACTTTGAAGACAACTCAGCACCTGTTGGGGGGGGGGGGGGCTAATTTGAATATTCAAAAAAAAATTTTTTTGTTTTTATTATATTTGAAATCCTCAAGAAATAGAGATTTCAACGATATATCACACTTGATGTAAAAGTAAACAGATGAGTAATGATTTACAAACAAACTTGGGTATTTTATGATGATTAATTATCATTAATTATGATTGATTATGACACTAGGAATAAACTCATTGAAAAAGAATGTGACAATGCATTAAAGCATGAATGGCAAAAAAGAGACGCTTAACAGGTTAAATTGAAATTTACTAATACCAGGCAATTCAAGCGGAATGGTGAAACTTGGAAGCTCGGGAATATAGGTCTTGACCTGCACATCTCGTTTTATGATTATGATTACCGTTGTCATTGTTCTGCGAGTCTGGAAGATAAGGTTATAAACCTCATTAACAGTAAAATGTTTATGAATTTACGCATTTTTTGGCGTATTTTCGCAAAAGCAGACGTGCTAGTTTAGTGAATGTCTCTCACTAAACACCCAATTTGGAATAGAGTTTTTTTTGGAGTAACGGAGATTTTTGAATTGGGGATGCACTTTTTGACGAATACTGATAATGCTTTTATGGAGTTTTAAAGTTTGAAACAATTACCACTACTGCACGGCGGCTAAAATGATTATGGAATGAAGGCATTTTTGCTCAGGTTCGGATCTTGTTAATTGGCTTCATCAAAAAGTGGAAGGACTTGCAGAACGTAGAGAAGCAAGAAAATACGCTTCTGATTTGCTCAAGAATGGATATATAAGACACACTGTTAACAAGATCACTTTTTCTGAACAGTGTTACTACATTTTCAGCGATTACACTAACCATGCCATTGCCAAAGGTAATAGATGGTAAAATAATAAAGGTTTATTTTCCGGTTACGGAAAAACATCTACTTTGTTGCACCTCAAACAACTTGCGTTCTAACCCTATTCGGCTGCTGACAAAGTGACTTACCACCCCAGTTAGTGCGAGGCACTTCAACTAGACTATGCTAAAGCAATATCTTACCTATTCATACTCTTATTTACTTGATTAAAAGCTGCCCTCAAATAGAAGCCGCAAAAAATGCCGATGAAAAAGATTATGATACCGTGTTACCGCCCTACAAATCAATTACAAACATGCGCAATAACACAAAGTCTGTTTACGAATTTAAGGCTGGGCAGTTGTCGGATTAGTGCGAAGAATTCTGTTTTATCGAAGAATTATTTGCTTTTGGTTCAATTTTTTTTGTTTAATTCTTAGGATTAAGGCCGGGGCAATCATCGGATTAGTGGCAAAGCATTTTATTGTATCAGAGACTCGTTTTGCTATTGTTTTTAGTTGTTCACTTGTTTGTTGTTTCTATTGCCTTGAGGTTGCCAGTTATGATAAGAAAGAAGTACCAGCCGCCCTTGATTTGAAGCCGCACAAAGTAGAAGAAAAAAACAGTCCCTGCTGCTTCCATTCACAAAAAATACGGCATATGTTTTAATTCAGATTTCAGCAGTTTAACTTTGGGTGACTCCAACAGCGACAAAGAGCCGGATACTCTAGGCCCTCTGCCCATTCATCCGTGGAATTCACAGTTTGCTGCTTCTAATTTTGGCAGTTCCGTAGATCCCTCTGCAAACCCGTGTCATGCGCCTCCGAATCTCACTGTATCGTCTAAACCTCAAGGACCAGGGGGAAACGAGCCCCCATATGTGCCGGTCAATTACCGCCCTAACCCCTATGACGCAATTAGTGGACAACACAGTGATGTAGATGGTAAGTGTTGTTTTATGACGTCACTGTCTTTCTTAGCCAACTTGTCTCTGATAAGTTTGCGTTTTTTATTACGTCATCTCTACAGATGCACATTTTATTGTAAAGTGTATTTATGGCGTTATGTAGCAATGTTTTTCGTATGACGTCATCGTTTTCCATGGAAGCATTTTATTATGAAGCTATAGTCATGAAAAATAATTCACGACGAACGGAAGATTTGGGGTGCTACCTAATGATCTTACGATCTTCGAGTTAGCAGTCGCCCTAGACCAGTGTTTCCCAAACTTTTTTGTCTGTTGGCACAGTAAAAAAAGCTAAAACAAATTTTGCGGCACAACAGCCACATTAATCAATTCATGGTGATCGCTAGTAGCATTATAGGTGACAGCGAGAAAGGTGATGACTTTTTTTTTTTGGAGATCACTTTTTTAGGCAACTCAACACGATCTCCGATGTTATTGACCATTATTCATGGCATTTTTGCTGATAAATGTTAAGTAAAAAAAACCGTGGCACACCTGCAAATCGTCCACCGCACACAGTTTGGGAAACACTGCTCTAAACGAAGTTTGAACCCAAAACATGAGCTTGAAAGCAAACGTTGACTCCATGCCGCATGCAACGTAGCGTTGGCGGTCGATGACAAGTCTATCATTTAGTCCATCGCGTCATGTTGTCTATTTGTTTTCTATTATGAGGTCATTGCTTTCAACATTGCGTTACAGCTGTTGGCCTCAGCAGCGCCAATGCTCTCGTGCAGCGCGCACACAGCCAGTCGTCTTTAGCGCGGCGCCATCTGGCTTCGTTCGGGGCCGGCGGCAGTGGAGGCGGATCGGGCAGTGACCAAGCCAGCGAAAGCCATAGTGGTCGATCAGGTCCGAAGTCGACTGGTGACACGCGGAAATCGAGATCGGGAAGCGAAAGAAGTTACAAAACTTCACAGCCACAGGTAGTAAAAGTACAGTATATTTTATCTTGCCTTTTCTCGCAACTAGGATAAGTATCATGATTCTAAGGTGAACTATTGCTAATTTGAACTTTAAGCAGAATCAACAAATGTTGTCGAAAGACGAAAGGCATTTCCCAGTCAATCTTATGTGGTACTGATGCTAGTTTACAGTGCTAATTTATATTATTAGATTCAGTAAAGGAATAGTTATGGAAACATTTTTTAAATGGGCCAAAAGTCTTTGATACACTTCTAAAGGATTTATATCCCAGCTGCACCCTTTCTTTTTTGTATCTTCTTATGAAGTTTGTGCATCAGTTAGTTATGGTCTATATCGTTACTCCGTCTAGATTAAAAAGTTCATTTCTCACCAGGACTTTCATACCGTCCATATTTTTAAAATTTGTCCTTTGAAGGATTACATCTTGATCGTAATTTTTGCTGTTTTTTGGGGGGCTTAATTTATAGAAACGTCCTTCTTCTTGGCCTACGTTTTTAGCAACATGCAACCATGTTTCTCAACGTGGTGGTGCGGTCTTTGACCTCGTTTGGCTTGGGTCGAAATGGCTGTTGGTCTTCTCTCACAAGGGTACCAGTTACCCCGGGCACTCCTCTCATACACACCATTTTTTCGCTATGCTGCCCCCTGAACGACCGCAGAAAAGCAACATGCAGCCTTTTTGAAATTGCTTGCCTCTTTTCTCTCCTCTCCTGCCTTTTTTTTGCCCGTTTCCTTATTCTTCTTTTAATGAGCGGCAATGTTCATTCCAAACCTGGCCCCGTATTTTCCTGTTTAATGTATACTGTTAATGTGATCTGGAGGGGTAGGTCAGTGCAATGCTGCATTTGCTCCAAATGAGTCCATTTAAGGTGCTCACTTCTCTCTAGATTCAAAACTCTAGGCAGCTCTCACTCCTGGAGCTGCCCTCCCTGCTGCGTTTCAGCTACTTGGGGAGATCCCACACCTACAACACTGTACCTTCCTTTTCGGACGTCTCCAGCTTGTATACCTCCACTGTTTAACCTAGCCCATTTGCCACCCCCTCTGCTAATGCAGCACTTCTGCCCCACCCTCGCCTTCAAACCTCTTATCCCCCTTCCGCCCACTTATTTTCTTCCTCTGTACCCTCACCACTCCCACATGTTCCTGGCTGTTTTTCTATACCTCCTGCTTCCTCTTCCCTCCTGACTCCCTCAGAGTTCTTCAATGGAATACTGTAGGTCTTCGAGCCAGGAGCGCTGAACTACTGCACTTTATTTCATCTCATCCTGTTGATTTTATTTGTGTCCAAAAATCTAACCTTAATTCATTTTCCTCTTTACGAACTCCTGGATTCTTTGCTCTGCGATCTGATTGCACCTCCTCCCGGTCTGGCATTCTCTCTCCTAATACTATGCTCGCTAGCAGAGGCGTCATCATTTTCGTCAGACAGGGCTCATCCTACTCTTAAACTTTCTACCTCCTCTCCGCTTGACCCCTGCTCTGATTACGTAAGGGTCAACATCTCATTAAACAACTCCTCCTCGCTCTTATTAGTGTTTATGCTCCCTTTATTCGCTTTTCTCCGACGGATAGCAGAACCGACTCCTTTTCTGCCTTCATTCTTCCCTCCTTAAATCTCATCATTTCTGGGGGATTTCTCCTGCCATCACTCCATCTGGGTCTCAAAATGTACTTCTGACCCCCTTGGGGAAGAATTATTCGATTGGGTCATCTCATTGACCCTGACAGGCCAACTCTTCTCCATCACTCCTCTCCTGACATCTCCCTTGCTCCCTCTTTTCTCGCTCTCTCTTGTTTCTGGGAGGTGCTTCAGGACCTGGGTTTTGATCACCTATCAATTCTACTAACCGTCCTTTTTTCTCCGATCTTTCGCCCCAACGAATGTCCCCCTTCCTTCAATTTTCAAAAAGCTCGTTGCGATGACTTTGCCTTTTACTTCAACTCTCGCTGTCCTTTTTCTTTCCTCTGCTGCTGCTCTCTTCACTTCTCTGGCACTTAATGAGGTCAAATCTTCCATTTTTTTCGGCCTCATCAAACGCCAACCTCAAGCGTGGTCTCTGCTAAAGTGGAAGGAGTGGTTAGTAAAAGACGTAAGGCCTTTGCTGTCGCTCACGGAAGTGATGAAAATCGTTAGGCTTACATCTCCGCTTTCCGACGTGCTTCGTCTGTCATCGCCAAGGCCAAGGCTGAAAAATGACAGGCGACTTGCTTTTCTCATTCACCTAAATCTGTGTATTCTCTCCTTCATTGTGTCACTGAATCTTCCTCCTCTCCTAACTTCCCCAACTGTTCCTCGCCTAGGGAGTTGGCTTCGGTCTTCGCCGACGCTGATTACCTGAGATCCCACTTTTCTGTCTCCCAGCCCAATCCCCTGCGTAGCAGAGCCAGAGACTACCTTCGAGCTCCGTCGAGGTACGTGTTCCAAGAGGTTTCATTCATCTTTTTGCTCTCCCTTTTCTCCCGCTGAATTTCTTGCGGCTGCCACAAACCTCTCCTCGTCGTCCACTGCCACTGGCCAAGACAAAGTTGCGTATCCCATGCTAGAGCACCTTTCTCGCTCTGGCATGGATTTTGTTCTACACATTTTCAATTTTTCCTGGTCTTGCATTCTTTCCTTCCATCTGGAAAACTTTTATTATTCTCATCCATAAGATGGGAAAGCCTCTCAATTCTCCTACTTTCTTTCGGCCTATCTTTCTCACGTCTTGCGTCTCTTAAGCTTTTTGAACGCATCATTCTATCACGTCTACTCTTTTTTCTGGAGTCTAACTCCATACTCTCTTCTGCCAGGCCGGTTTCCGCCCTGTACGGTTTACTCTAGATCAGATTTTGTTCTTTTCTCAGTCTATTTCGAATGGGTTTAACAAACCCCGGCCTGATTCTTGGACAAGTCTTGTTACTATCGATTTCTTCTGGCACCCCGCCTTTTTCACAAACTTACTTCGGCTGGCCTCCCTCCTTGTTTTGCTTGTTGGAATCGATCTTTCCTGCCTGATAGGCGCGCTTGTGTGCTTTTTCTAAATCACAAATATCGCTCCTTTAGAGTCCGTCGAGGTGTTCCGCAAGGATCCGTTTGTGGCCCTATGCTTTTCTTTCTTTTCATCGATAATCTCTCTGCTTCTCTGCCTTCTTCCGTCAGCTGCTCTCTTTATGCTGACGATTTAGCCACTTGGTCCTCCTGCTCCTCGGTCCCTACTGCGGTGGAGGCCACACGAAAAGCTCTAATTCGACCGGAGCGCTGGTCTGAGTACTAGTGTCTTCCTCTCAATCCGAGCAAATGTGAGGCCTCTTCTCAGTGGATCTCCACCAAGCTAACCTCCAGCCCCACCTTTTCCTATTCAACTCCCGCCTCCGTTTCCACCCCACTCCAACTTTTTTTGGGGTCACCTTCGACCGCACGCTCATTCCTTCTCTAAACGTGTATCTTTGCTGAAGGCAAAGTTCTTCCTTCATTTTAATGCCTTCGGCTGTATCTCTGCTTCTTCATGGGGCCCCTCTAAGGAGTCCCTCTCTCTTCTATATAAAGCTTTTCTTCGGTCCCTTCTCACTTATGCTTCACCCGAATGGTTTCCTTTCCTAAATGTTACCAATATTATCAAGTTGGAGCGCCTTTACCGAGCGGCCAGTCGCGCCATCACCGGCTGCCTCTCTTATCTCACTTCTACTCCCTGAGGCGTCTCTACCTCCCCTACGGGTCGCTGTGACTCATTTCGTTCTGTCATCTTATGAGCGAGCTCTTCGTCTCTTAACCTCCTTTCCCATTTTAGGTTTGATTAGACGTAGAATGAAACCAGGACTCTACGGATCTTCCTGGAAAGCTTTTGCGTCCACTCACCCAGTCATACTTTTTCCTAGAGAAGCTCTCTTTGCCTGCCTCCCTTTCCTCCTTGGAACCTGCCTTCCTTTACTGTGGAGTCCATCCTTTCCTCTTCATGCTCCCGCTCTGATTCTCCTCTCTCGCCAAGGTGCGGCTCTCCCTCACCTTGACTCTCTCTCAGCTCATGATCTTGACAGATGGCTTTGTTTTTTTCCCTTTTGGCAAAGGCGGCTCTGGCGTACTTGCCAATTACTATCGTTGTGACACTGAGGACACTCTTTTCTTTTCAGCAGGCCCAGTATATTCAAGTTTTTCCGCTGAAGTCTGCGCCGTTCTGCATGCTCTTTGCTGGTCTCGGCAGCATCAACAAGCCTGCCACTTCTCTTCTCCTATCTGACTCCCGCTCTGTTCTCACCACCCAGTCCTCTCCTCCGTCTTTCCTTTACCTCAAACTCTCTGGCAGATCTGACAGAAACTCTCTTTTCTCTTCTGTACTATCAGGCTACAATGGGTCCCTGGGCACTCGTTTCTCCCGGGGAACGACGCAGCTGATGAGCTGGCCAGACAAGTACTGGTACTCGTGCGCTCTGCAATCCCTTGTAATATCTCGCCTGTTATCTCTAATATCCACTTCTCTTTTCTCAGAATGGAGGCGTACTGTCTCATCTAGGTTTTTCGACACACAGTTTCCCTCGGTTTCCACCGAGGAACTTGTGCTCGCTGTGTGTTGTCTCGTCTTCGCTCCAACGCACACAGCCTGCTGTTAAGCTCTTATCTTTTTGGGATTGGCAGAATCGAGAATCCTTCATGCCGTCTGCGGACATCCGTCCCAGGACACCTCTCATCTCATTCTGCACTGTCCAGCTACGGACTCTTTGCGCTGCTCCCTCTTTGGTGATTCTCTGTCTCTCTACGACTTCTGTTTCAGGTCCGGGAGAGTTGCCCGGCTTCTGGAGTCCCATGGTCTTCCGCCATACCTTATCCCTCGGAAGGGGTTTGGTAGCAACAACAACAAAGTAAACTTTTCTCCTCATTTTAAACGAAAGTTATAAATAGAATTTAGCCTTTCTCTTTGGTAGTCTGTCAAAAGCTTGGGAACAAACTATTGCGAGATTTCTAAAAAAGGTTTTTAAGCCTAAGTACTCCTAGAGATCTGCATTTGGGAATAAATTTTAACAAACTTGAGAAAAATTAGTAAAAAAAATGTTTTATACCAATTGTCCCAATGGTCACAGGTTGACCGTAGCCATGTCAGTCGCGGATTGGTGAAATCACTGACAACTCTTCTAGAAGAGGTTTTATGGCTCTAAGTTTGTCTAATATAGTAGAGCGCCGATTATCCGAACTAATTAAAACCAGGGGTGGTTCGGATAAGTGATTTGTTCGGATAATCGAACAACATGGAATATTACGAAAACACATCATATACAGTTCACAGACATTGTGATTTCTTGTATATTGTTAGCACTGGTAGTATAGTAACTGGTTGCAAACTTAAATAAATACAGCACGAGTCAATTGCTTTTTGCTTTTTGGACGCATTTATTTTCTCTACACACAATTGACGTTCTAATCCTTCCCCCTCGTTGATGTCAGGCTCTAATGACTTGTTAAAGTCGCGTTCGGATAATCGGCGTTCTACTGTATGTGTTTTTTACTATTTGTTCTAAAAACACGTATATATCCATTTTATTAATGCTCTTTTTATTATAATACAATCGAATTGCTGGAGCTTGCTTAGCTCATTTTCGCATAGTCGTATGCCTTCAAAGGTTATCTGTTCTGACGATGGCTCATCATCGTTTACAACTGCAGCTACTACTTTTGCTTTCTGAGTTCTTAACATTGTTGAAAAAAAATCGTTGGTATCCTAAACTGATTTTTAGAAGCTCTTAATTTACTAGTTTGTTGTTTCTGAGCAGTCTTCTGTGGTCTTGCCGCGCTTTAGTTTGTTCAAAACCTTGTGCTTGTGATTTATATCTTTAGCCAAAGACAAAATCATTTTTCTTTCAGACCTTTGTTCTGGCAGAAACTATATTTCATGGTGTGGTGGTATTGTTGCTTGCTTCAGAGCGAAAGGTCTGCAGTTCAAAACTGTGTAGAAACACCGCTGGTAGTCGTCAGGAAGGGCATCCGGAATTTGAAGCGCTACGTTGCTGCAGTAAAATGTCTCATTCCAAAGCGAGTGTGTAGTGTTAGACATACATTGAATCAGCACGTGTGAGCCTGCGAAACGCGGGAAAAATGACGTAAAGCTTTGCTTTTCTTTATGGATCCTGCCATCAAAATCGCTCTTGCTTTCCAATTTACCCTGGTTGATTTTATGTTTGTTTATCTCTCAGCGGCGCTTATGTTAATGAGCTTGTCTGGCCACTTCTCCCGGATATCAGAAAGATGCATTGTGGCTTCTCTGTATCGGGTAGCAGTAAAGTTTTCAACAGTATCTTTTAGCGTGGCGTGCGTGCTTTTTGATTCTAAAGTTCGCAATCTAACTCTTTTCTATACAGCCATTACTTCGTCTTTAGTATCTGAGAAATCGGAAGTTTTCCTTAAAAATTTAGACTCTGCGTCCATCAAAATGTTAAGCAAGTATAAGTAATGTGCTAGCACCTCTTTGCTCGTAGGCTTGTCAGCAAGCTCGGTTTTTTCATAAAGGAACTTGCCTAGACTGATTGCACCATTTCAACCGTTTTTAGTCTTATCACTCTCAACTTTCCGGCTCTCACTGAAAATTTGAAGTCATACTTGAAACATATTTTTTCTGCAAATACAAACAAAAAAATTTTAATTTCTTCAGTGTTATTGTAAATCAAAATTTTAATTATGGCAACACCCTTGTGTTAAATTTAGTTCGCCTCACTGCAAAACTACGTAAAAAAACGTTTTTTCAAATAATGTTTCGTTGGTGGCACCAGATACGGCTGAAATGTCTTGAACTCATAAAAGAAATTTCGTGCTCTGCTTCGATTGATCTACATTTCATGCGTTTATCCTTTGTAATTTTTGAGATATCAAAAGCTCGCTAAAAACGCGCGTATACGCGCGCAGTGAAGCATGAAGACGAGGTCCTGACAAAAAATAATGCTAAATTAATAACCAGCGCATAAAACTTATTAGAAAAAAAGTACACATTTTTAAAACGGAAAGTGGTGAAATTATACTGCACCTTAATGCACCTCCGTGGTTCTCTGTAGTAATTGCTGTAAATTTTAGGTTTCGGTGTAGCAGCGAAGTACATGAGGTAAGTTTATTTTATTTGAAGTATATGCGATCTCGTTGTACTGGCTTGTGATTTGCCATTTGACTTCCATCTTATTGCTTAATCATGATCACTGCCTATGTAAACCCGGGCGGGTAAGTAAGGTTCCAGCAAGGAGGGACAGGCCGTAACAATACTTTGTCAACTCTGTGACCAATCGCTGTTGCTTTGGATCAGAGGACATAAAACTAAACGATGGGACTCCGAGATGCTTCTGTCATTTTTCTCCTGGTTGCTCCGTTGAGGTACAGGGTGTTTGGAAAGTCACTGGGCACCTACATATTTATTAACGTACATGTTTCAATAGAATGTAGGAGGTAAATTTGAATGACAATTACAAATTATGTTGAAAGTGACCCCCCTTAGCATCGATACAGGCTTGGATCCTTCTTACTTTGTTTCTAAACACCGCTATCAGTTGCTCGCTTGAAATAAACTGAATGAATGCTGTTTGTTGCTGCTTGAATGTCATCCAGCGTGCGCGGACGATCTCGATACACTGCAGACTTTGCTGCTCCCCATAGATAAAAGTCTGGTGGATTCAGATCTGGTGAACATACGGGCCACACGTCTTTCGAAATAATGCGGTCTCCGAAGAATTCCCTTGATAAATGCATAGATCGGCCAGATGTATGGGCAGTAGCACCATTCTGTTGAAACCATGAGTAATTGATGTCATCACTTATCATCTGACCGATGAAGGCGTGAAGAATATCCGAACAATAGCGCTCGCTGTTTATTGTGTTAATAAATAAAATGGGGCTGGCCAACAATTCTACGTCCGGAGATCGCAACCCACACACCAACCTTCTTATCATGTTGGGGTGTTTCGTGCAAACTGTGAGGATTATCAGATAACCAAAAAAAAAGTGATTAGAAAAGTGCACAATGACTTTCCGAACACTCTGTACTATTATTTGGAAGCAATTTGACGTTTTTATGGAATTACAATAGCGTTATCATCGAGAAGGTATTAATTGCAGTGCTTGCAGTAGGAATAGATTGTGCCAGCAGCACCGATAACACCAAAGAATGTCGAAGCACGAGTTGATGTATAGATGAGAAACAGTTTTTTCTGTGACCGAAAAAAAGAATGTAACAACAAACCAACTACATTTTATTCCAGGGCACTGCTGGAAGCAAGTACCCTGGAGAAGTGGAATTCTCTTTTCTCTCTTCGACAGTGGATCTAATGCACCCTAGCTGTTGCTGTAATCCAGCAACGGATTAAAAGAAAAAAACCTCATAAATGCTTGGCTATTTTATAAAATTTTTGTTTCTTTTAGGTATTTTTTTTATTCGAATGCAGCTTTTTAGTGTGTGGCAGCGTCTTTGCACAGCATTTTCTAAGCTCGATGTTGGTTTTCCTTCTGATGCTGTCAATGTTAAGTGCTATACCACTTTAGCAAATATGGAGAAATCGCGTTTTATAAAAGATTGCAATGAAGGTGTTCTGCGATATTTACATGATCTTTTTGAATTGATCCTAAAGATTTTCAGGTCTAGAAATTTCCTGATGTAGAAAATGTAAACGCGGCTTGCAATCGGGCCCACAGCTCAATGATTGCGGTCAATCCACGTCCGAAATTGCTTCATTGTGAACTTTATCTTGCAGACAGCTCTGCACTTAGTTTTGCTCTTCCTACTTAAAACAAATAACATTCAAGTCCAGCTTCTCTCAGAGCAATATACTGTGCTTCGCCTAAGTGTAATTGATGCAGTTATTTTCCTCTTTTTTACGTATTTTAAACTGATCAACGAATATCATGACCATTTTTATGACATGCACGCGTGAGGTAGATTTTTACATGTACAGTATACCTGCTTACGATAAAGAACTTGCTTTATGTGAGAAAGAGATTTGCTCATAAACTACAGTAACGGTAGGACCAACTAATTCTTGATGATTAGTAGCAATATTAAACAAGTGTTTTCAGCCAAAGCAACAAGTTCGTTTAGCGCACATTCAGGATTTTTGTGAGAACTCGAACTAGTGGTTTGTGTTACGTGTTTAGGCATTTACCACAATGTAAAAAACTTTTTTGAGGCAAAGCGTTAGATGTAACAAAAGTTTAGTCCTCTTCCAGTAGTTGGTTGCTTCCTGAGACCTTGTGAAATATTTCCATGATTAGGGCCGTAAATACCGACAGGCTACTTACTTGTTTTATTCCGCATGAGATACGCATGCTAGGTGGTGCAAAAAACAACACTTATGTGTGCGTAAGTGGAGCCGTACAACATTTTCAGAGTGCTCTGATATGTTACGCTACTCCGCCATTGAATTGATAAATCTTGCGATTGTTTTCTGTACTTGACCTATCAATATTTACGATCTTTTGAACTCGCGTATGTATGAATTGTCAATCAAACAGCAGCTTTTATAAGCTCACTCTGAATTTTGAACATCGCAATCTCTTGCATCTCCTAAACAAGTTGGTCACGTCAATTAAATTTGCCACACTACATCTTGTATATTCATACAGCGGAATTAGCTTAACTATAAAATTTTAGGGCCGGTCTTTAACAATAGCAGGAACTAAATCAGAAAAAATATACGAGCTATTATAATTTTTAAATAGTTTTTTGTCCTTCCGATTGATTCAATGCCGCTCTGTCAATTGTTTTTTTTATTCATGCGTGTAAGCTCGAGCTATATTTGCTGGCCTTTAATCAGATTGGGCCTCTGCGGCGGGTGTACTGCTCGGTACCACCACTTCTCTGTCACGTAAAGATGTGGGAATCCGGTTCAATTGCTTTAAAACGATAAACCAACTTGATGGCGTTTTCTTCACTTAGTCTTGGGTTAAGCGCCGAGCAGAGAAACTACTAATACCGTTTATAAAGTCCTCGGTATTATTCGAATTGAGAATTTGATCAAGGTCCACCGTCTGCGATCCGATCGTTAAAACCACTCCGCCGCCACCTTTGTGGTTGTACCACCAGTCTGGCAAAAAACATACAATTTTAATAATCCGGGATTGTCTTCGTCAACTAATGTACTCGTAGTTGGATTCACCTCTTACTCTGCAATTTCATTAATGATATCGCGCCACTTAGTGTCAATGGCATCTTCTTGTCAAAGCGGAGTAAAATAGTTTGAAGTGCGGCTTCCACATCCAAATGCGCTTGCCTGGTTTGCGATGGTCACTGTTTAAAATGCTTCATTCTTACTCTTCCCAAAAAAAGTTGTGACCACTATGCTCTTCCCTGGTCTTCTGTGTATCTTGCAATGCCAGTAATTTTTCTTATTCTACCCTGTACGTTGTTCGCTTTGACTATGGCTCACGGAATGTTCAAATAATGGCTTCGCTTCAATAAATTGAAATTTATGTATTCTTGTAGTGTTGTGTGAGAACATTACTGCCCTAGCATTGTAAAACCTAACAATTACACTTCAAATCCCTTGAAAACCCCATGATGGTTTTTCATTTATGCGCAGTTGCTGAACAGCAAACGCAGAGTTGTCATTGTTAGCACAATTAGTAGATTGAAGGCAAAGCTAAAAGAAAAGTATTTAGCAAGTTTACATGATCAACCGATAATAAATCAAAAAAAGCGCTTTTTTTAAGACATAATTTTAGCAGCAATTAGGTTTTACCATATTACTGCAGATTATCTTTGTTTTCTCTGCTGATCATACCTAACCTCCAATAATACCCTTTCGGCTTTGTGTTTATGTTCGCATTTATAATGCGTTGTAGTTTGTCAAAATAGTGTTCTAAACGTCTGCTTCACAGTCAGTAGACCTGAATTTGATTCAGTGGTTGAGTCGCACTGGAAGACTAAACGGTATACACAGCTCCAAGGGCCGTTGCTACCTAAAATTAAAAACCGGGGTGTGCAACGTAAAGTAAATGTCAAAAGTACCAATTCGATTTTGGAATAATATTTCATATCCAAAAAAAAAAAAAGAGTCCTGACGAGAATTTGGATGAACATGATAGTCTCGCTTCGAAATTGTTATTCTCAAGCCAAAAAACATTCACCTTCTTTGAAAACTATAGCTTGTACAGTTTGCACAAAGATGTACAATGCTATAGTAAATATTATATTGCGTAAGCAAATTTGTGAAGACAAAAAATTTTAGCTGGTTGAATAAGCCTGCAGCTTTACTCGGCTTTTCACAAACATGCTGTGTGGGATTAATCCAACTTATGTGTTATCAATGTACTAGCCGCCTCTGCCGGCGGCGCGCGCAGAGCTCCCCTCCAGCAAAGTCGAGACTAAAAATTCCGGTTCAACCGGCTGCGTCGACTTCACCCAATTAATACCTGTGACAACAGCAATAAAAAGTTGATGTTTTTTGACAAAAAATATTTTCGTTTCAAAATCAAATCATTTAAAACAAACACTAAAAAGTTGCCAATAGCGGCCATATTTTTCCCAAAATTTCTGAAGTCCCTGGCAAAGTCTTTCTTTCCCTGTTTGCACCATAGGCGTAATCAAGAACTGGACTTCTCATAATTACAGCAGCCAACAATAACAAAAAGGTGTATTTGTCCATTTTATGAAGTTCATGGAAGCATAATTTTAAAGTTGTGGGGCTCCAAAGTGACAGACATTTATTTTCATGAATAACCTATTAAATATTAGGGCAACCAATTACGATTTTTTGGTAATTGTACGCCTATTTGAACGATCTAAATCCTCTCGCTACGGATATGTTGCTTGGTGTGCATAAACGACGCGATGCAAAGAGCAAACTAAGACGTAATGAAGCACTTCGATAATATGTTGCTCCACACTGGCATTTTGTTAAAAAAAGAAAAAACCGAACAATCTTTACGTAGGAGATCACAAAATTTTTACTTTGAGTTTGCTACCTTTAAAATGTTTGGAGATTTGATTATAGAAATGAATGTTTTTGAAAATGTTGGTAGATAATGCCAACAAACCACACTTCCGGAAAAAATAAGCAAAAGGTTTCAAAGCACTTAGTTTTCTAAAAATTACGATTTGTGAAGACCAGCCACCAAAATTTTGAGCGTCTATAATGGTAGGCTACATTTTAAGATTTGTAGAAATTTCATTTTTTTCATGAATCTTTTTGAGAATTTAGTCAGATAATGCCAAAAAACCGCCCTTGCGAAGTAGAATAGTCGAAATGTACCAACGAACTAACTTTGTCTGACAAATGCAAGTTTTTTTATTAAAAAGAATAAAGCCAAAAGGCTGGTAAACATTTCATTGAAACGTTTTAGTCTTACATTAAAACATAATCAATTAAATAAATACGCACCTAAGGCTAGGCTGAGACATATACTCATTAAACGCTACCGCTGTACAACTCCATTTAGTAACAATCAACCGCATGAAGCAGTTCATGTGATATCGATTCAATACCTGAGTCCACCTGAAGAGTTCTGATAGGAACGAAACCGGTCGTGGAAGTGGTATTTTAATCAACTGATTGTAGTTAGCCTATAAGTTGCCTTAATATCTATCAATTAATTTAAAAAGTTTAGTAAAGTTATCACAATTATGACATCGCAAAGTGATAAAACAAACAACTGCCATTAATATAATTATCGATTGCAAGGCTTGGTCAAGAAATGCACTGCAGAGGTAAACTTTCTGTAACTATTACGTATTAAAGAAATAAATTGGTTTCGATGCTCCATCCAAGTTTATTTGGGGTTGAATTTTTTTAATAAGTAAAGTTTTTTGATTTGTAGTTTTCTGCAGTTCTTGTTGTAACCTAGTATTTCAGAAAAATCGAAATTGATCTGGCTGTTAGGATTACGCACAAGTAGGGTGACCATAGTCCTCTTTTTGGAGGACATGTCCTCCTTTTTTGTAAAAAGTAATTGGTCCTCCGAGGATGTTTAAAAATGCCTTTTTTGTCCTCCTTTTTAATAAAAACTAATTTGGTCATCCAAAGTCGTTTAAAAATTCTCTTTTTAAGTTTACCTTGTGATTAAAAAATTATGTCACTGCATATTAGTTCCAGTGATAATAAGTTTAACTGGTAAGGAATGATAAATGGGAGTTTCCTAACGGTCTACCTCAAACCGACTGTTGCTTTAGGTTTGAAAGAGTGAGATTACACGTACAGCGGTACAAATACCGGTAGGTTTCCAAAGTCCTTTTCTTGTATATTACGCAGCGAAGATACTGAGATAAATTTTGCTTTGTTGTTCCGATCGATTGACCTAATTTCAAAGAAACCATTTCGGTACTTATTTATTTTAATTTAAAAAATCAAACAATATTTTCAGTTGAAGTGTTTATAATTATCATTGCTGTGATTTTTGAAAAATAAAACAAAAAGCTAAAAAATAAATGCGGTAGGCTATGCCAAAAACAAAATCAAAGTTTACTGAAGAACTTCAACAGAAGTATCCATTTTTTAAAAAAGGACGAGACGAGTTCGAAGCAGAATGCATTACTTGTGGCTACGGAACTTTTGTTCGTGTTGCAAATAAAGGCAAACTGAGCCTAGGCATGCATGTAGACAGTTCCAGGCATAAAAATACTGTCCTATTTACATTTTTTTGTTCATTGGCAAAATAAATTAAAAAATAGACTGCTGTATTTGGACTAATTATCAAAATATAATTATCAAAAGCGGTCAGTGTCCAACAAATGTCCAGAAAAATTTTCCCAACCTTGCAGAACAACTTGTAGGGCAGATAATAATTATTATCAAAAAATGACCTCATTTTGGTAATGAAAATATGGTCACCCTACGTACAAGGTGTTTGAAACATCTGATTCTTGATTTAGTTTTTTTAGCTTGTTGAAGAATAAACGTATTTGTTTGTAGGCGTACCAGAGAAAATAGCCATTGTTAGAGTATCGCCTCTTTTTGTTGGCTTGGCGGGTCGTAGTTCAAACCCTCGTTATTAAATCTGATTTTGCATTGTCTTACGGGTTCACGTTTTCTGCTCATGTAAACTTGTGCTCTCGGCTCAGTCGCGAAAGCAATAAGTGTTCTGCGCCTCTGCTGATTGCTTGCGGTGCACTGAGCTCTACAGGATTAGATGTGTGAAAATTTGAAAAGATCCATTCGGATTGATTTTCGCTGTACAATGGACGTCTATTTTCGGCAAGTTATAAATTAAAAATCTGGTTAACTTTCACTCGTTTTGGCTGTCTCGAAATTTGTTGTTTTATTAAATACAGTTTGATTTTACCTACTTACTCTTTGAGCGGCAAAGTCCAAGCGCTCCTCTTGGACAAAATTTATTAATGTTAAAAGTTGTTAAGTCGAAACAGCCATTTTGCTTCAATATAGAAAATATGCCTTGAAGATTTTAATAAACGTTTACCAGCATTTTGGCTTTATTCTTTTTACTAAGAATTGCGAATAAATCTAATTTGTATGCTCCAAATTGTAAGTTAGTCAGGTTTAGTAGGAAAATTTGTCAAGTAAAAATGCAGTAGAAAATGATGTATGGCAGCCAATTTTTTATGAGTCATATAAATTAATTCTCATCCCTATCACTAAGTAGAGTTACAAAATGCTGGAAAGCTAATTTCCTAAACTTTTAAAGGACACTAACTGTTGGTACCTTAACACAATCTTTGTATATTGAACTAGTTTGTTCTTACTCAGCTTACAACTTTTCGTGGGTGAGTAAAAAGTTACTGTAGAGGTCTTGGAAGTTTAATATTTTTAGTACAAAATTAAATAGTAAATATACAAGCTACATATCATCGGAATTGTCTTGAAACAACCTTTAATTTCCTAAATCAATTGTGAAAATTGGTTGAAAAATGAGCTCACAAATCAGTCTTTTTACACTGATTTTGTAAAAGTTTTGTAATATAGCTTTGAAAAAAGCTGTTTGAGCCATAAGCTTTTCGTGACGCTGGCATCGTGGCATTTGGCCTCCTGCTGCGCCTTCTCTAACTTTCGCAATTGCGAAATCTTTCTTTGGCGCGCTTTGCAATACTAGCGCTATCATTGGCTTGTCTTGATTGCGTAACGTCCAAATTATTTACATATAGCACACTTATTCACTCTAGATCTTCCCTTTTGACGCAATACCGTCACTGATGAGAGCGTCACGAAACGCTTATGGCTCAAACAGCTTTTTTCAAAGCTATATTAAAATTCTGTACCACCAACAAGATTTTTGTAAAAGTTTTGTAATTAATGAAAAACATCATCATAGGATAATGCCTGGTAGGGTGTTGATCGTACCAGGCAGCATTATGACAATCTAGAGCGAGTAGAGCAGTGCACATAAAAAGCATGCTTAGAAGGCTTAAAATGCTTACTCAAAATATCTATTGTGGCATTGGCAATCGAGCTTAAATTGTTGTAGAGCTCTCTTTATCAAAACCACGTTGTTAATATCTCCCAAGAAAGATTTTGAATCGCAATTCTATGCATACCTTAGGTCTATGTGCTCTGTTCATAGCTTATGCGAAGCCAATGAGGCCTTGCATTTCCCTTAGTTTGGAAGTAGAAAACACATTTCTGATATTAAGCTTTTCTAAAGCAAAATAGCACCATTGGCCTCCATGTGTTGCGATTTCACACAGTGGCGTTGTTTTTTTTATTTCTCTTTAAACTTTCTCAAGTCCTCGCTGGCTGCGCATCATGTTACATGTTCTTTTTTCCCTGGTCAGGCCTGTCCTTTGGAACGAGTGCTTGCTTTTCCTCAATTTTTTAGGTTTGATCGCGGTAGCTCCATAAAGTTATTATAATACAGCAAAATACAAATGTCTTCCATGTGGTGCGACTTCCCACAGGTACGTTATTTTCTTTTGATTGTCCATTAAACTTTTTCAAGACCCTGATGGCTGAGAATTATGTGGCATACTGGTTTTTCCATGCTTAAGCGTGCCCAGAGAAGTTAATAGAGAGCTTGTTTTTCCCCAAAGCTTTTAGATTTGATGCCAGTAGCTCTATAAAGCTATTATCATTCAAAATAGAAAAACTATTTCTTCTAAGTATGGTGCGATGTTACCTCGGCAGTACATGCCATCAACTGTGCGGAGTTAAAACGTATCAATTAAGGCAGCCGACTTCACCGTACAAACATTTGTGAGAGCAACAACAAAAGCTTGTAGAAAATATAAGCCATAGCTTTTGCACACGTAGGCTAAGAGCAGGGCCGGATTAAGGTGGGGGCTGATGGGGCTGAAGCCCCAGGCCCACCCAAAAATAGGCCCATCACTATACCAAGTCAATGAAGTCATAAAAGTTACTGATACGATCACTTTCAAAAAATAGTGAAGGTTTAATTTAGAAGTAATATGGGCAAGGCGTTCTCTATTAGAAGCCTCGTCATCGTGCAAAGCACAAGCGAAACTGTGTCATAGTAGGAAGTACTATCACTATTTTAATTGTGTTTTCTTTGGATAAAACATTGTAACCAAAATACAAACACATTTTAAAATCATAATGCAAAATATATCATTATTCCGTAACAATGGCTTTTTCTAAGGCTCTGACAAGTTCAATTGTTGCCAGTTATTTCGAAGTTTGAAAAAAAAATGCAGACAGGTTTATGCTGGGTAAGAAAAGTGAGGCTAGAAAAAGTTTAAATTAAAGCAAGTATATTTTCTATAGCCCGGTATTTGAAGAAGGAAGCAGATGAAATTTTACCAAATAGTTTAGACCAGAAGGAAGGAGATGGAATAGTTGAGTGAAATCTCAATTCAAGGAAATTTTTTCCTTAAAATATGAAATAAAAAATTACTTCTAAATTAATTTACAATAGCAAAATGAAATTCATATTGATTCCACGAGACATTTTCTTTCGATATTAAAAACATAAAAGAAAATAATTATTTTTATTCTCTTTTGTTATTGAAAAATATATCGATATTGATATAAAATGGGGGCATATTTAGAAATGATTATTTGCAAATATTAACTTTTTTTAATTTAAATATTTTTAATATTTTTGCATTTTAAATAATGAAAATGGATTAGATACAATTTCTTGGTATTTTTTGCTTAAATGGTGCATCGCAAGTATTTATAACTTTTCAAGGGCGCCTTCAATAATTAGTTTTTGGAAACTACTGTTTAAGAAAAAAATATATTAGAAAAGTATATTCAAGAAGCCAATTACCTTGAATTGAAATTTCACTCAAAACTAAATTGTAAGTGTATAAATTCAGACCCTTTTTGAGTAAACGAAGGTCTAAATTTTACAACAAAAATTTATTAGAGGATTCGTGTGTACTGAAATCAAAAAGATCTGAAATGGCTGTTTTGAAGTCGATAGGGAATAGCCACTTTAGGGGAGACAGCCAACTACACTTTTACCAATATCAACTAATCTAAACGTTTCTAATCTTGAAACTTTAGCCAATTTAAAAATAAAAATGAAGAAGTACAAAAGTGGTTAGGAAAAGGAGAAATGTAGAAGAGAAGCAGAAGAAAAACTGAAAAAAGTTGTAGCAAAATCAAAAAAGTGACTGATTTTTTTCATATAAGCGAAAGCAACATTGTAGAAACGACGTCCAGTAATGCAACTGCTTTGTGTTCATCTTCTAGTGACTGTATTGCAGAGTCCGAGCCAAATATAAAAATTGTTTCATGGGAACAAATTTACAAACTAAGTCATCTAATGGTGCTGAGGATGAAGCGCATAGGGTAAAAGAAACTATTTAACACGGCATGGATGATGGATGCTGGGGTGTAATTTCTGACCACCTGAGAGATTACTGCGGCCAAGGAAGAAGTTTGGAGTTTCAACATCTTGATACAGATATTTCTACTTCAGAGGCACGTTTTACTGGCGATAAATTCAAACGACGTTGTTCTGAATCGCTATTTTGGCGAGAACAATTGAATTGAACCGCGAAAAAGTAAAACGCGAATGGTTGTGCTATTCACCTTTATCAAAATACTTTACTACTTTGTTTGCAAAGTTTTGGGGTTTGATTCTGAAAAAATCATGCTGGCATCAGTTAGTTATGGCGACTGGAAGCATGCACCACGCGACCTGGCCAGGCACGAATCTTCCAACAAACACTTAACTTATCTTTCAACATATATCTCTCGAAGAGCAAAAAGATTCTGACAGAAATTATTCATACATAGTATTGGCTCGAGTTTTAAGTGTGATAAAATTCCTATCATCGAGAGGGCTGGCCTTCCGCGGAAGTAGTGAGTTGGTTGGTTCTGCACAAAACGGTAACTTTCTCGGAATTTTGGAGCTGTTGGCAGAATACGATACTTTCGTTGCTGAGCATATTCAAAAAGAGTGAACAAAGACAAGAGGCATGCTTCGTATTTCTCAACAACTGTATGCGAGAAATTCATTGACGTAATTGCAATAAAAGTGTTAGATATTATTATTTCTGAAATAAAACAAGCAATGTATTATTCAGTGCCCGTGGACTCAACATCTGACATTACAAATGTTGATCATTTAACAATAATTTTTTGGTATGTTTTACCTGATGGTCCCGTGGAACGATTTGTCAAGTTTATACCCGCCCGTGGACACACTGGTCACCAATTGGCTGATTTTCTTTTCGAGTTTATAGATGACAATGGAGTTTGAAAGATCTCGGAGGGCAATCTTATGACAACCCTTCTAACACGAGCGGAAAATACAAAGGTATGCAAGCTATAATAAAAGAACGCAACCAACAAGCGGAATATATTCCTTGTGTAGCACATTCCTTGAATCTTGTGGGAAAATGTGCTGCTGAGTGTTGCCAATCGCGGTCCGTTTTTTCATGTTTGTTCAAGAAATCTATATGTTCTTTTCAGCTTTAACACACAGGTGGAATCTCCTTACTGATGCACTGAAACCACTTCAATGTCCAACAATTAAGCCTTCGTTTGATACATGTTGGGAGGCGCGATATGATGCTCTACATGCATTAGGAAAAAGTTACCAAGCGGTTCTTCTAGTCTTGAAGACTATGTGTGAGGACAATGATGAAAAATATTAAACTAAAGAAACAGCCAGGGATTTTATTTCATCAACGGAAAAGCTTAAAACTGGTATTTTACTCGAGGTATGGTAGTGCATAATGGAACGGTTTCATAAGATCAGTTAGGCTCTGCAGGACAGCAAAATAACTTTGAATAGGGCAAAAAATTTGCTTCAAGGTCTACATGACTTTATTCAACTTCCAAGACTCCAATTTTTGGTCAAGTATTAAGTGGCTGTCATTATAACACTGAAGAAATTTCAACAAAGAAAAGAAGAAAAGTAAGGTTGGATAGCGAAGCTGAAACTGAAGACACATCACTTGATCCATCCAGCAGATTCGAAGTAGACTCATATTTGCCGATCATTGACCAAATTCTTTCGTCTATGAAAACCCGAATAGAAGTTTACAACCATCTTCAAAGAAAATTTTCGTTTCTGATAAAATTGAACACCATGTCTAACTGCAAAATTGAAGCAAGTGCGAAAACGTTACTTCCATATTATCCAGATGATATTGTAGCGACATTTCTGTCCCCGATCAATTATTGAAAATAATTAATTAAAATTAAATAAATTATCGATTTCATCCTAATGTTTAGTTTTTCTAAAAAAAAACAACGTGATTTTTTTTCGTTAATACTCCTCGTGGAATATGGTGGTGATCTGTAGTAAAAGAGTAATTGATGTAAAATGTTGTGTTATATATCCCTGTAGAGCTGTCAGGTGTGTGTGGGCTGTCTGACGAAGGAAAAGGAGAATTCGCCGCGAGCACGAGATCACGACGAGAGAACTTAATATGAAACTCTACATCGGTGCATAAAGGAACTCTACATTGGAACCCTACATTTGGAACCCTTCAATACGGAGGAATTATTGCCTGAGGAGATGATTCTCTACACTGATAAAACAACACCATTTTAACAGCGAATGCAAAGAAATTCAGATGTTTAGGTTTATAAATAGAAATGAATTCATGCATGCATTTCCCAACGTATCTGTTGTTTTCAGGCAGTACTTTGTCTGATGATTTCTAATTGCTCGGGCGAGCGCTCATTTTCAGTTCTAAAAAGAGTAAAGAATTAACTGCGTTCGTCTATGGGCCAGAAAAGGTTGAATTCTTTAGCTCTGCTCTGCATTGAAAACGAACTTTTGGAAAAAATAGACACCGATGACATTATCAAGAGCTTTGCATTGTATAAATCCAAAAAATGTGTCATTTGGATGTGTGCACACGAAATAAATACTTTATTTAAGTATTTGTTTTTTGTTTCAATTGTGGTCAGTTTTTAGTACAACAAATAGAATGAAAAATAGGCCTCTGATTATCATAGAGCCCCAGGCCCATTAAAAGCTTAATCCGTCACTGGCTAAGGGTTATCATCTTGGTCTATTTATCAAGACTGGAAATACAAAGAAAAAATCATAGCACAAAATATCATTTGTACTTTTCAAAAAAAGTAAGGATGGGGGAGTGAATACAGTCGATAATAATGGCGGCGTATAAATTGTGGTCGTTTTGACCTTTAAAGAAACGAGCTATTTAGTGGTAGGCCTATTTGACGATTTGGTGGGCATCCTTTCATATTCATATTTGTGATATGAAATTCTTTCGCGGCGCTGTTTGCATTAATTCCCTCATAGCTAGAAAAGGAGCCATACCTTTTCCCAAAGTCATACAACCTATTCCAATTAATGGTGTTTTGCTATTTTCAAAAAAACATCCCCTCTAAATCCAGATTTTCAAATTGATGTTATTATTGTTTTATTTTGATTTTTTCTTAAGCTTGGAATATTATTTTATTTAAATTTGCCCCTAATCTCGACCTCCCTACTTTTATATGATGACTAGTCTTACGTATCGATACAAAGAGTCTATCAGTAACTGGCTTTACTACAGTATTTTATGAGTGCTGTCAAAATGAAAGTGAATAATTTTGCTGCCTACTGCTTTTCTCACTATATAGTGGTAAGCATTGTGATATCATTTAACAGTATGACGGAACACTGCTTTGTAAAAAGATTGAAGAGAGATGAAAAAATCATGCTTCATAAAACACTTAAATGAATAATTGCTTGTTGCACCTTGATATAGCGTTTATGATGTTATACAATTACTTTTAGCAAAAATTAACGTTTCTTAAAACGATTGAAAAAACACTATGGGCTGTTGCGCACAGCTACTTCATGTCTATCAAGTTAATCTAGTCCCTGGTAACCTTTTGCTTGCCCTGTTTTCACCATAGGCGTTCTTAGATTAAACAGACTTTTATCCGTTAAATTTAGCAAGTGCTTGAAATCACATCAAAGTTGTGCGAGGGCACCAAGGTAATTGATATACATATTTATTAAAAAACTATGAAATATTGGGACCACTACTAACTTTTTCTTAGCCCTAAGCGTATTAGCGTGAGCCTCTGGCTGAGCGCATGTTGTTTTGCCGTGGCATAGACCAAGTGAAAACTAACCTGAAATAAAGCATTCCCTTTCAAGTTAGTGCAATAGCATGGCCACCATCATTCATGTTGAGGTCAAGAATATCAAATTAGCTGGCTGCTCCAGCCACAACCATTTTCAAAGAAAATTGCTTCAACTTTTAGATGATATCTCCTACAGATGAACACCAATATTTTGTTGCAAAAGATTGAACAGTACTACATTTACCCCCTCCTCTTTTTCAGGGGGAACACCAAATTTTTTGCTTGGAGTGAGCTAGTTTAGAGACTTCAATTTTAGACTGATATTCTTGAAAAATTTGATAGACAATACCAAACAACATTGCTATCGAGGAAGAACAAATAAAATGCAGCAAAGTACTTAGTTTTCTAGAATTTGCAATTTTGTGAAATAGGGCACCGAATTTTGAGTTTTTTAAGCGGTAGGCTACGTTTCAAAAATATTTAGAGACTTAATTTTTGATAAATCCCTTTGAGAATTTGGTCAGATAATGCCGAAAAACTACGCTTGCGAGGTAAAACAGTCAAAATATACCAACGAACCAACTTTGTCTAACAACTGCAAGTATCTTAGCTCTAGTAAAAAAACTGTTCAGCTTCTTTTTTCGTTTGAGGGCTCATCGCAAGTTTCGGCTAGATGTTGAAGCCAGTTGTTCGTGTCATCGATCACGTTAGTGAGGATCTTGATGGTGTTAGGTGGACAAAGGAGATAGCAGTCAAACAAGATGTGCGCCGCATTTTGGGTAGAAGCTCCGTAAGCACATAAGACTAATGCTCTGAGTCCCCATTTGTGCATTTCTGCACCAAAGCGTTCCCCTCCAGCTCTAATGCGATTTAGGGTAACTCACAGTTTCGAGGAAGGTCGGATCCGGGTCTTGAAGTGATATCCACGGTTAGCGTCAGCTGCTTAGGGCGTTGGTGTTTAGCCCACTTTTTGGTTCAATCCTCAATGATATTCAGGTCGCAGTTACCATCTGCTGCATGACGATAGAAAGGGTGGCGTGACTTCAGACGTTGTGGGCGCAGACTCTCTAGGTCAAGTACCAGACTGTGCAGTGGTTGTTCTTTGTTGGCCCATGCTTGATAAGATATTTTGTTGGTGACATAGTTTCTTCTCAGCTTAGCTAATGCAATTTCTGAGAGTACAGAAAGGAGATGTGTGGGATCAAGTTTCACGCAGCCGGTTATGATCCTCATAGTATCATTCAGGAATACGTCCAGCTGTTTGGTATGGGAGCTTCGACTCTACTATATTGGAGTAGCATACTATGCGCTGCTGTGAACAATTGCAAAGGCTGCTGTTCAGAAGGTTTTGGCATTTGCATCCCAAGTTGACCCACACAGGCATCGGATGAAGTTGTTTCTTGCCATCACTTTTCCGCGTAGATCTTCTGTGGGTTGGCTATATGTTAGCAGTTTGTCCAGTTTTACTGCAAGGTATTTTGGGTGTGAGTTGTGAGGTGGGTGGTTCCATGGACGCAGATGTTTAGTTGCCGTTGTATGTCGTGGTTGTTCAAATGGAAAGTAATCGAGATTGTCTTTTCTTTTTTGTATTAATTTAAGTCTCCAGGTTTGTAAGAAATCAGCGAGATTTTCCTCGTCTCTAGATAGCGTTTCTTCAACTTTGGGCCAGCGTTTGTGGGAGTATATAAGTGCCATGTCATCTGCGTAGTAGTACTGGTTGGAGACAGTGGTTGGGATGTTGCTCATAAAGGTGTTAAACAAGATAGGCGACAGTGTTAAGCCTTGCGTTAAAACACTCTTGAGTATGCGAAATCCACCTATTTGTACTACACTGGTCTTGAGTTTGAAACTGCGATTTGATAAGATATTCATAATAAAACGCACAAGATGGCGGTCTGGGATGATACGCAGAAGCTTTTGAGCCAGGCCCTGATGCCAAACAATATCGTAAGCAGCTGTGAGATTCACCACAACTTCCCCGGCTTTATATCCTTTCTAAAATCTCTTCTCGATGTCACTCGTGAGTTTGAGTACTTGCTGTACTGTTGAAGGACCTTGTCTGAAGCGTGCTAGCTCCGATGGTAGTTGGGGTTCGACTATGGGGTTGATACGGGCAACCATAAGTCTTTCCGAAGTCTTATAAGGGACGCATAGTAATGAAATTGGTCTCTAGCTTTTGGGGTCATCTGCGGCTTTGTTGTGTTTTAGGATGGCTACAACAGTGGCTCTGAACCAAATCTTCGGGATAGCTGTATGCTCAAGACAAAAAAAGTAGAATTCATGTACCCATTCCAAGCATTTTTTACAACAGTGCATCATGAACTTTGGTCCGATGTTGTCTAGGCCCTCGGCTTTTCCACCTTTTAGTAGTTTTGTGGTCGTTGTGAGGTGGTGAAAGTTGAGGTGAAGTGACCACAAATCCCAGGCATTCCCCACATCATACAACACTACTTCTAAACAGAGAGGTCATTCTGTTCATCAACCACTCTGAAGATTGTTCAGACAAAAGTGGAGCATGATGTATGGCAACCAATTTTTGATCAGTCACTATAAACTAATCCTTAGCCCTAACTAATTAGAGTCACATATTGCTGAATAGCAAATTTCTTAAGCTTTCAAGGGCACTAATTGTTAATACCTTATAATAATTTTCCTGTGTTAAACTTACCAGCTCTTACTTAGCTTACCACTTTTTGGGAAAGGTAAAATGCTACATCACACGTGTTAAAGTTCAATTTTTTAGAAAAAATAAATACTAAAGATACTTGTCATATATTATTGGAATGCCTTAAAATAACCTTTAATTTGTTGAAGCAGTTGTGAAAATCGGTCAAGAAATGAGATCACAAATCAATTACTAAGTAAACTGATTTTGTAAAAGTTTTGCAATTGTTGAAAAAAATCACCACATGACAATCTGTAGTAGCGAAAGACTTGTGTTCATCGTATCAGACATATTATAACATCATAGAGCGAGTGTTAAGCGTGCGAGCCAAAGAGAGGAAGCATGCTCAGAAGTCTTAAAGTGCTTAAAAAAAGAATTGCCCGTTGCATTGTCAAATGAGATTTAATGGTTACAAAGTTGTCTTTTTTGAAAGTACATTATTAATATCTCCAAAGGCAGCGTTTAATCACGATCAATAATTTTTGAGAAAGCACAAAAAACAAATTGTGCAATGAAACGTTGATTGTGACGTCATTTTAGACCCGAAAAATGAAAGTTTTTGCAACGTGACAGGTCGAAAGCTAGCTTTCCTTTGTGCCAAAAGCGGTTGTCCTCTGTCAAGTAACGCAAATTAAAAAAAAATATTTTTGATTATGACATCATCCTGACGTATCGAACCCCTTTATTACTCTGATTACTGGGGGGTGATCAATCCTGCTAAGTTTGATACTTTTACCTCAAGCAGTTGCAGAGGAATTGAAACAGGCACACAGACAGAACTGTGCTTTATATATTAGATTTTATTTTTACACAGTATTTTTTTATTTTCGTTTTTTTTTGGTAATTTGCACAATAATTTATTGGCTTACATTTACAAAATATGAAGACTTGCATGACTTTATTTCACGTGAACTCCAGTATTTTTGCTTTCCTTTGTAATTTGCTTTGTTACCTGTGCTTTGAAACTTCATTTATCATGTATATACTGCTTTTTTTGTTTTGCTTCTACCAGTTGTAATCTGTTGAGGTGGGGTTGGCTTGATAAGGGAATGGTCTTTTCACTGTCTCCTCATCAAGTGAGTTGTGTCTAATGCCTTTTTTGATGTTGTTTTGTTTTTGTCGCTTGATAAATAAATATTCTTTTCTTGCTTGAGTGCTCTATTTCAATCCACGTCGCAAACCTAACAAGATGAGGCAGGAAATAGCATCAGTTTATGTCGCACCAGTCACAAAAACAAATTGCAGACTGGTAACCCCACCACCAACACAATAGACTACTGTTGGTTAGTAGCTAAAATTAGCCTCTTTCGTCATGCTGGGCGAGCAGTTTGATCATTCTTGAGGAAGTTATTTGACGGTGCGATTGAGTTACATTGCTTATTTGGCCGGCAACGTGGCCGAAAGGGTTGAAGCGCTATTAAGTTGGCAACGATAGATACAAGTTATACCCTATAAATGTTCACTCCATACGATGGCTACGTTGATTATGCCGTGGAAATGACTTTTATTGCAATTTTTCCAGCTTAATTACATTGCTTGTAACATAAAATTACCGAAGCTTAAGAGGCACAATTTCTGACAAATTAGTTTGTTAGTAATTTATCTATTTTATTCTGGAAACACAGCCTACCTTAAGACCTTTTTTGAAAATAAATTTAAAAAAAATTTCGGCCCATTTAGGTCTTGACCATCCATCAAGAAATTTTTCGTATCCAGAAATCAACTTCACTTTGAAGAAAACATCGTTGACTCTCAAGCACTTTATAGCATTTCTTCCTGACGCTCATTTTACCACCAAGCTCATTTTAACATGTCAGGAAAAAATCTTTATCTATGGCAACCAAATTTTACCAGAAATGCACTGAGCCAGCTGTAGACACAGCTAGTCTCAAAAGCAATATTGTTTTAATGAACTGTCAACCAACAAAATGTTTTCAATTGACCAAGGAACAAAAGTGTTTCTCATCTCAAGTATGCATTTTGGAGGATGTTTGGGAACTGGTTTTGGTAGAAGGTCATTTTCTCAAAAATGATTTTTTCCAAAAAACATGTAAATTTTAGAATATGTTTTTATACGCCTCAAAAAAGGATTCAATGCCCTATCTTCTCTGTATTTGGTCGCAATCGGTAGCGTGGTTTTTTCACCTCGCCTTAATTGGTAAGTAATATCGTTTTTTGGGAAGAGCAGTAAATATAAGATGACATTAAGTATTGCGTATTTTATAGTTTATTTTTCGACCTAGTCATTGATCATAGCTAACATACGATTGTAAAACCTCAAAATTGCTGCTCCAAGGCGGCAAAATCTTTCAGCGCAAACTAGCTATTGAATTTATTGTAGCTCCGTCTTTTTGTATTGCTGAATGACTTTAAAATCTATATGCTGAACCAAAGAAATCACGTCCTGATCTACTGTATAAATGTCTGCTACTTTTGGGTATTGCATGAATTTTATCTTTTTGATTCTCTACTTGAATAAATTTGATAACTTGAAGTTTTAGGACGACGAATCGATCTTGAAATGTTGCTTGAAGATTGATCCACATACTTCGATCTTAATGAATGGGCTGATGGCTTATTACCGAACACCGATCCTAAGATGCTGCCAGTATTTTTTCGAGTTAAAGATGAAGTTGAATTGTTGGATGATGTTGACGTTTTAGTTGATTGTTGGTGTTTATCCCGAAAGACGGAACCTGAGATGTCAGTTTTTCTAGTTTTTTGCTTCTTGTTGTCACGATCATTTAAATGACGACCAGCACGCTGATTGTAGGTTTGTTTACTGTTTGTTCGATTTTGTTCAAAAGGCCACCCCCGACTACGAACAGCGCTGCCATAAATTTTTGATGCTTTGTTGGGATTCTGGTAATTAAAATTTTCATTTAAAATTTTTTTTTGTTCTTGTTTTGCAGCAAAAATATTATCTGATACTTCACCGATGATTTTTCCTGCATATATTTTTTGCTCCGTTGAAAGATCTGGTGGTTGGATGTAGAACGAGTCTTCACAGTTTTGATTTGAAAATTGAAATTCTGGTCTTTCAACATTTTCTGACTGTTGTCTGGAAGGATCACACCTGGATAAGCTGCTTGAGTTTTCACTGAAAGTTTGGTTTCTTGACAGTAGTATAGCAGGATGTTGAATTCTTGAAGAAAATTGAAACGTTGGGTCTTCAGTTTGATTGATATCAGCGTACTCCACTGTAAAATATTTTAAGATAAATTTTCAACAATTCATAATAGGAAGCATATCTGCTCCAGTATTTACACGCCTTTATTCTCATGTTATAAAAATTTCGTTAAACTTGTAGATTACTTAGGCTAATACCAATTGTGTCCGGTCAATAATGCCAGCAGGCATACCACTGGCTAACTAAAGAAAGCACTGTCAAGTGTTTTTTTATGGGGAAACAGGGATCGTATTTTATATGAAAGAGACAGGGGTTGGGTAACTTTCTTAACATTTTTTGGGATTTATAAAGCACCTTAATTAAAATCAAAAATGTAGAAACTAGAAGTGTCAGCCCTGTTAGTTTGTGGCATCTTACCATTAATATAATGCAAGTCCACAGCGCCGTAAACGCCAACTTTAATGTAATTTGCCTTTGCAGTGATAAGGGCTTGTTTTACGGTTCAAAAATACAGCATTCCAACAAAACGCAGGCTAATTGTTGTAGACCTGTCTACAAAGCACAAAATAGCAACCAATCGCTTTTCTTTTTATCTACAGCCAGCCATAATTGTTGAGCCAGAAGGTTCAAATGAGCTATTTATGTCGCACAATCATGCCCCCTGATATTCCAGACTTAGTCTCCCATTTCAAGCTACGTTCAAGTAAAATAGTTTTGGCAGACGGAACATTATGTTCTTACTCTTACGATTTTTGTTATCAACATGAACTTTCACTAAATTAGGCTATTATTTTAAAGCAACGATATGTTGCCATCAAAGCCATGCCTCCCAATTTAATATGAAAAATTAACCTGAAATACCAAATACGGTACATGAATTAAAATATACCAATTTGCCGGCGTCGCCCGGCAGAGGCCCTCTATCAGTAATGTCCGGTTTAGTATCTCGGTTCAACCGCCCAAGCCGGCTTCACCCATCCGGCTCTTGTGTGAGCAGTAGCGAAAAGTTAATGAATTTTTTAAACTTTCACAATTCTTGTACACAAACTTGTGATCATCATATTCTCTTAATCATGACTAGCAATGCTCATAAACATAGGCGTACGAAGTGGGGGGTCCGGGGGGGCACTGGCCCCTCCTGGTTGTAAAAATTTCGGGCAACTTTTAATTTTTCGGGCAATTTGAGTAAGTGTCCTTACATTTTTGCAGAAAAAATTTGTCACTGCAATAGCATCTCCAAAAAAAAAAAAAAAAAAAAGGTCAACAACTGTTTGGAGACACTTTTGATGGCATATTTAGGCGAAAAGTAATGGAAAAGGTGCAGCGAAACAGGCGATGACCTTTTTTTTTTTTGGAGATGTCATCGCAGTGACAAACTTTTCGGGCAAAAATTTCGTGCCCCCCCAAATGGGTTTGAGGTCGTACGCCCATGCTCATAAAGAATCTTGTCACAAATTATTATCGTTAATACTTGTGAGGGAACAAGGATTGTACATAATCAAAACTGATTGCAGTGGCAAAAGGATAGTTGCTTTCACAATTAAAGAAAAAAACTATTTAATGGTAAGCCTATTTTGCCAATTGGCGCTGCCTTTTCCTATTGATATTTGTGGTATTAAGTTCCTAATTTGGCTGCGCTATTAGTCTTGTTTCCGGCATAGCGATAAAAGCGGCTTTTATTCTCTCTATATTCAGTTATACAAATTGTTATGGCTATGGTTTTGTGTGGATTTTTTCTTAAGCTCGTGATTTTATTACAATGATGTAGAGCGTGGCAATAAATATCATAATAGGCAGCATATCAGCATAATTGAGAGTGTCGGTGCAGCGAAGCCGGCTTACCTATTAGGTTTTTGTGTGAACAGTTACCAAACGTTTATGTGTTTTCTGCTTATAAGGTGTTCACGACTTTTGTGCTCCTTTTCCAAATAGAATATCTCATTTCAAGATTCTGGCTATGCCTTAGGTCTATGTGCCCTGTTCGTTGCTGACACGAATCCAAGGAAGCTTTGCGTTTCCCGTAGTTTGGGAGTAAGAATCACATTTCTGATATTAAGCTATTCTGAAGCAAAATAACAAAAATGTCTTTCGTGTGGTGCGATTTCACACAGTGGCGACGCTGTTTTCTTTTGATTTTCTCTCTAAATTTTCTCAAGTCCTCCTTGGCTACGCATGATGTAGCATGTTCTTTTCTCCCTACTTGACGTGTCCTGGAGAGTTTAAAGTGTCCTTGCTTTTCCTCAAATGTTTAGTTTGACCC
This sequence comes from Trididemnum clinides, assembly GCA_963675345.1. Taxonomy (NCBI): domain Eukaryota; kingdom Metazoa; phylum Chordata; class Ascidiacea; order Aplousobranchia; family Didemnidae; genus Trididemnum; species Trididemnum clinides. The sequence goes on from OY776305.1 coordinate 16,860,767, forward strand.
CGGTAGCTCTATAAAGCAAAATTCCAATAATATTTTCCATGTGGTGCGATTTAACACAGTGACGTTGTTAATTTTGACCTCGCTTCAAACTTTCTTAAATCCCTGCTGGCTACGCATTATGATTCATATTCGTTTTTCCTTGCTTAGGTATGCTCATAGAAGTTAAATAAGTTCTTGCTTTTCCCAAATTTTCAGGTTTGATTCCGGTAGCTCTATAAAGCTATTATCAAACAAAATAGAAAACATGTTTCTCCTAAGTATGGTGTGATTTTACCCCGGCAGGCAATACTATCACCCGTGCGTATTTAAAACGTATCAATTAATGCAGCTGCGCGAGCTTTACCGTACAAACATTTGTTAGAGCCACAACGAAATGTTTTACTAAATATAAGCCCTAGCTCCTGTAGAAGTAATGGTAATCATGTTGGTTTATAAATGAAGACTGGAAGTATTCAAAAAGAAAGAACGATGACACAAACTACCATTCGTAATTTTTAAAAGAGTATGGGGGGAATGAAACATAGTCAAAATTGATGGGTGGTTATTATGACAATTAAAGAAATGATCTGTTTGGTGGCAGGCATGTTCGACGATTTGGTGAGCCCGCTTTCGTATTAATATTGGTGACATTAAGATTTTTGCCTGCGCTGTTTGCTTTAATTCGGCCTTGGCATGAAAAGGGGTCCTGCCTTTCCCCTAAATCATACAACCTATTCCAATAAGCGCCTATTTAGCTCTTTTCAAACAAAAACATTCCCTCGTAATCCAGTGTTACAGATTGATGCTATTGTTGTTTAATTTTGATCTTTTTTTTTTAAATTTAGGATTTTATTACATTTAACTTTGCCCCTAATCCAGACCTCTCTACTTTTAAATGAAGATTAGTGTTTTGTATCGATAGGCCTCTTCTTGCAATTACAAATATCAGTAATGGGCTTTACCATTTGTTTGCTATCAAAATGATAGTGGATAATTTTGCTGTCTGCTGCTGTTACCACTAAATAGTAGCAAGTATTGCAATGTCATTTAACATTATCACCTCACGATGCGTTTTTTTGAGCCATTTTTTTTAGAATTCCTGCTTACCACTTCTTCGTTACTGTGGACGAATTAATATGACCTAACGTCTCTGAGTGCGTGCAAGGCCTTTTGCCCTGGCATAAATGCCGCCATGCAAAGAGCAAACTAACCCAAAATAAAGCATTCGCAGTTCAGTTATAGCAGTAGCGGGAACCCCCATCAATAATGTCGAGGTTAAGAACATCAAATCAGCTGGCTGCTGCGACAGCCTTGCCCAATTGCAAAGGAAACTGCTTCAACATTTGGATCATATGTAGCTCGACCCCTACATTTTGTTGAAAACGATAAGAAAGGACCATCTTTATCCCATCGTCTTTATCTTGTGTGATCACCAAGCGTTTTGCTTGGAGTAAGGCTACATATTAAAATTTGTAGACTTTATTTTTCGATGAGTCTTTTGAATAATTTGATTGATAATGCCAAAGATCAATTCTATCGAGAAAGAATAGACAAAATGTACCAAAGGACTTATTTTTTTTAGAAATTGCTATTATGTGAACTGCAGGCACTAAACTTTTGTGTGTTTTTAACCGGTAGACTACATTTCATAAACATTTGGAGACTTCATATTTTAATGGATCTTTTTGAAAACGTCGACTGATAATACAAAAGAACCACGCTTGTGAGGAAAAGTAGTCTAAATGTACCAAAGAACTAACTTTGTTTAACAATTGCAAGTTTGTTAGCTCTAGTAGGATACTTGTACAACTGAAAATAAAACGTGATGTATGGCAACCAAGATTTGATCAGCCATTATAAACTTATCCTTAGCCTCAAGTAATTGGAGTCACATATTGCTGGAAAGGAAATTTTGTAAGCTTTCAAAGAATAGTAATTGTTAGTACTTTATTATAACGTTTTTGTATTAAAGTCAATTGTTTTTACTGAGCTCACCAGTTTTGGGAGGGGTAAAAAGTTACACCACAGGTCTTAAAGTTCAGTTTTTTCAGTATAAAAACTGATATTAATTGTACATATTATACAATCGGAATCACTTGAAATAACCTTTAATTTGTTTAAAAAAGTTTGAAAATCATTAGAGAAATGAGGTCCCAAATTAGTTTTTTAGTAAACTGATTTTGCAAAAATGTTGCAATTTTTGAAAACATCTTGATATGATGATCTGCGATAGCGAAGATTTGTGTTAATCGTACGAGATATATTACGAGTAGGGCCATTTTTTTTGACCTAAAAAAATATATTTTTGACTTTATTTTAGCAAAATTTTGACTTTATTTTGACCTAACCGCTTTCGCCTATTATTTATGTCTTGTTTCACTTTTCGGATTAAAAATGTTTTATACTCCGCAATTTACATAAGTTTTTAAAGAAAAAGGTAGCCTACTTTAAACATTTTCTCAATCATTCAGTCTTGAAACTAATGCAACAAAGCGACGCATGACGTCAAAACCTAGGATAACGAGCCATTGTGTGTACCGGTATCAATTAGTGTGTAATACAAAAAATGCGTTGTTATCGCAACTGTATTGTACATTAATAGTCTGTCTATGATGTTTTTAACGAAAGCCACACAGTATAATTACCAGGACTTTTTATTGTAATACAGCATCATATATTTTTTTACGTTCTTAACATCAAAATTTTTGTCTTTTCTCAGTAATTTACTGAGCATAGGAAACGACCTCTCAGTAGCAGCAGAGGTTGGCTGGGCTTTTTGCAATAGTGCGTAGCTTGTTGGGTCAATTGTCAAGTTGGTAGAGTTTATTATTGTTTCTAAATCAGAGTTGGATAGTCGTTTTTTAATGTAATTTTTAATTGCGCACGGATCATCACCAAATTGCATATTCTTCAGCAGTCCGTATGCTTCGGTTATCGTGCAGGCACTTCCTTCTAAGAACTCTACGTTGGCTGTTAGAGTCCGGTATTGATTTATTTTAACCAAGTCCGGCACCAAATCTTCCACATTGATAGCGTCTTTTGCTCCGCTGACTAAGATGTCTGCACTTGTCCAATTGTTGACAATGGTACGAACAGCTGGAAGGTTCTTACTGTAATATAAGGCAGCTCTAAGCCAAGTTGCCCATCTTGTAATTACAGGGTCAGGAGGAGATGGCAGATCAGCATCATGAAAATCTTTCTTGCGATTTTTTGTTTTTGATTGTTGCTGCCTTTATCGTTGCTATTATGTCATCAATATTTTTAAAATGAGCACGCACACGCATAGCGCAGTTATGTAGTAAGTGCGCAACGCAGGTAACATGCATCAAAGAAGGGTATAATTCCTTTAATGTCTTTCCAGCCAAAGACATGTACCGAGCAGCATCAGTCAAGAACAAGGAAAAATTCTCGCGTTTTATTTCAAGTTGTCGCAATATGTCATCCACAGTGTGCAGAATAATACTGCTATTAACATTGCTACCGCTGTCAAGTGGATGGCAATCAACGAGGAATGTCTGATTTGGGGCATTTAAGCTACCTCAAGCACACTAATATACTTCGTTTAGCAATCTCTGCTTCATCCGCAATTAAAAAAATTTTTGTCACGAAGTAATTCTTGAATTTGTTCTTCTTTTTGAGATGCTAATTTAGCAACACATACCTGGGCTGAAATCTCCAAAGGCAATACTTTTCCCATTGTAGCAAACAGAGATTTTAAAGAAGGATGGTTCAGTTTATGAAGTGGGATATCTGCAGCTAAGAATGAAGAGACAACCTATTCCTTGAAGTTTACTTGATCGAGTTGTAAAAAGGTTTGCTTACTTTGGGATTTGCTCTTCGCCTCCAATTTTCTTTGGTGTTGCTTACTTTTTTGGTGGCTTTCCACAAAAAACTTTTTGTCGCATTTGACTACCACGTCGCAAAGGTTGCATCGCAAGTCGCGGGCAGGAGTTGCCGAAAACTCATCCGGATATTCCTGGCAAATTTGCCTAACTTCCGCTGTAGAAGATTTGGCTTGTTTAGGCATTCTTTGCTTTGCAAGCTACGACTTAAAAAGACCACGTGTAAAGAGCGCAAAGATTTTATAGGAATAGATCAATTGTCTAACAATTATGTGTTTATGCATCAACAATGATGATTTCATGCATAATAAGTGCTATTTCCTTCTCAATTACCGCACGCATTTTTACCATTGCAACTATTTGAGAAGTTTAAAATCAAATAAAAATGCGCATAAAATTTTAATAGCAGCTCAAAAATTTTTTAAAATCTAAATTTGTTCGTTTTTGTAAGGAAATTTTTGATGAAGACAATTTTGACAAGTTTTGACTTTATGCAAAATTTTGAATTTATTTTGACTTATAAAATCTACCAAAACAGACTCCTGAACACTTGAAACGAACGTTAGTACACGTTTGATCATTAACAAGGTCCTAAAAAAATGTTGACTTTATTGACTTTAGCGGGACCTAATCATGAGGTCATAGACCCAGTTTAGCGTGCAAGCGAAATATAGAAGAATAAACGCTTAGATGGCTTAAAGTTCTGAAATAAAGAAGTGCTCGTAGCATAATCGAAAAAACATTAATTGTTGTAAAACTGTTTTTATCAAAAGCAGCTTATCATATTCTCCTAAAAGAACGTTTAATCGCGTTTCTGCGATGAGTACTTTTTGAGAAAAAACAAAAAACAGATTGTTCAATGAATCGTTGATTGTGACGTCATTTTAGTTTGAGCAAAAAGCGGTTGTTTTCTGTCAAGTAATGCAAATTCTACAAAAATTATTTTGGTTGTGACGTCATCATGAAGTCACGAACACCCTTATGACACTCACCACGGGGTGGTGATCAATCGTAACAAGTTTGATGCCTGTACCTATATCAGTTATAGAGGAGTTAAAACAGACCGACACACAGACAGACGCACAGACAGAATTGCGCTTTATAAATTAGATGTTAGTTTGATCAAAATTTTTTTTTCAGAAAACGAAAATTTTCTGGGAAGTTAGTTTTCTCAAATATCTTGGCAGACTATGCCTTTCCAAAAAGCATACCAACTAGTACATGACAACGTGACACTGGATAGCAGAGATGAGCAGGGATCAGGATTAGGATCTAGATCCAGCTGGATTTGAAGATTTAAGCCGGATTAGGATTTAGAGTTTTTGAAAAATCCGGATAGGATATAATTTTTTTGTGATCAAATGAAGTAAAGTTTGAAATCAATTTCAAAATTTGCGTTTTCAGGATTAGGATTAGGATTTGAATTTAACATTTTCCAAATTCAGGATTAGTATTAGGATTAGGATTTGGAGTTTCGGTTTAGAATCGGATCAGGATATGAAAAACCTAGATCCACTCATCTCTGCTGGATAGGCTAGCGTATCGAAGATTTTTGAAAGAGTTAAAACAATTAATTGATAAAATTAATGTGAAGACATGCTACAGAGTTTTTTCGAAATTTTGCTTACCACTTGGATGTACCTTGTGCTACACCACAACTAACCGTTAATAAATCAACCCTTTCAGCGAATACACAGAAGTGTCCACTTGGTCATATAAAAGTAATCACAATTTATCCACATCACATATTACTACAGTAGGCGCCGCTTATTATGACCACGGATAATATGACCAGCCGCTTATTATGACCAGTTTGGTACGGCCCGGAATTTCTCCATTTAAAATTCTCCGTGTAATATGACCAAATTTCGGATAATATGACCAACATTTTCTCCATCTTTCTTGTTACAGTACAGTATTTTTTCCCGCTACGCACTTATAACTTCGCCTTTTCGACATATTGTTACACACTGTACTAAATTTTACCGTCACTTGTGTTAAAGTACTCTACTTTGTTTTACTGCCAACGTCACACTGTTATTTCGGGTAGACGATGAATTTGACGATATTTGGACTTCTTGTGGCTTACGGCGTCGATTCAGGAGCTGTTATGGCGGCTTCGGTTTTTATAACCATTCGGATATTATGACCAAAATGGTCTGGTCCCACGGTGGTCATATTAAGCGGCGTCTACTGTATATCAATAAAATCCATAATTAATTGACCCACTACTCTACTACCTCTACTATTAAATCTACCTAAAAAATAATAGTTTTTTGTAGGCTTAGAAAAAGATGTGCAGTCCGATACGACGGCCATTTTTTACTAATAGAGACAAATTCTTAGCTGCGTTTAAGCACTGGGTTCTAAAACAGACATTTATGGTATGCTCGATCGGAAATTGGGTAAAACTTTTTGCTTCCGCCCACAACGGTCAAAACCCACGCTATCGCAATGGTTCGATTAAATCTTCTCAATTGCTAAACTTTAAAAAATAAAAAAAGACAAGCCACTATTCTTTGATTTTTCAAAAAAGAAATCATCAATTTTAAGAAATTAATCTCCAAAATAATTTTCAACTTTACAAAGAAGGAATCGATTTTTAGGAGTTTGTGTGTTTTTCTAGCAATAACAAGAGGGCACTGGAGCCTCCCTACATTGGTGCCGTATGCAGGTCAGCCTCTTATGGTTCTGCAACAGCTTTTCCTCCCCTATGTGATAATTTTGGGTTCGACAAAAGTTTGGATAATTATACTGGGGTTAGGAGTGTTTCTTTAGGTTTAAAATTACAGGTCTAGAATTAGTTGTATTGATCGTCGACCTGAGGCTACTGAAGTAGTTAACACGTCAATTAAATTATGGCCCTATCTATCGGTCTACCTATGACCAGAGATGGGATTCGGGGGGTTCTTTCGAACCCGTTCTTGTTTTTTGTTGTAGACGTTAGACGACCGCAGCAAATGGTTTTCTAAAATGAGGAAACCTGTTATTAGTGAGTTCAATACAAAAGAGAATCTGTTCTAAAAATTTTGAATCCCATCACTGCCTATAACCCAATGACTATTGTCCAACTGATTTAAATAGATATGATTTCGAATCCTACTCGCAGTCTTGTTTGCACGAATTGGCGGCCACAAGATCTACTGGTTGGCACAACCATTATTCTCTGGTTGCAGTAATTCAAACCTCATTTCAGATCAACTTTTTGACCTAGACCTACCCTGTTGCTCATTTTCAGGTGCGTGTCCGAAAAGATTCATTGATTGCGAGTTTAGAGGTTGTTGTAGACTTGATGGTGTAACTGCAAGACAGGAGATCATTGATGGCTGATGAGGGATAATGTTTTTTAAATTTCGGGCGTCCTTTTTTGAGTGTGTCCAGGGTGATACCAAGTTTAGTAACGCCATGTTGTTGTTTTTGTGATTAGCCCTCCTCTTCCTCGAGATGGAGATACGACACGAACGGTAGTCGAGGTTCATGCCGTCAACCTGATTGAATTAGGTTATGGGAAAAGTGGCAGCCTATTTCGAACCAGTGATGAATAATTGGTAACGCCATCGAATAAAACATCCACTTTGCACTCCGTATACCTAGGATCAGTTCACAAAGAACTTTTAAAAAAGGTATTTACTAAGCTCCTGTTTGATGCTCAGCACGAAAGAGATCATGGGGAGAAAAATATATGTTGTGCTCATCGGCAGTGTCGTACGGAGGGTCCTCCTGAGGAAAATGTTATTTTTCGCTAACATGCTGGCAACCGTAAGAAATAAGTCCCCTGGTAGAGCTCTGAGAACACTGATCTCCAAAAAAAAGGTCTTCACCGCGAACTGTTGCCTGAAATTTGAAAAAAAGCATTTTGCGCACCTCTCCCTCCCGCTCTTAACAAATTTCTGTGCACACCCTTGCCCATAGGTAAGGCCCTTAACTGGATACCTACATCTTATTGAAGCAGACAAATAGAGGGCCAAGCAGTAGGCTATGTCGCTAGCGGTGGCTCAGATTTGCTAAAACACCGGCAAATAACATGAGCTCATAAATGAATAAGATGCACATTTTTTTTAATAAAGATGTAACTCACTGTTTTGATAAAACTGTTGCTCTGTGGTAGGAGGATCCAAATTTGATTGCCGTCCCAGCCAACAGCAGCAAAACACAAGGGTATTAAAAAAGAATAAAATGGGTACAAAAAAAACAACAAGATTGATATCTGAAAAATAAAGCAAACAGTTAAAAAGTGTCGGATTTGGAAGGTGTGTGAAGACCCAGTTTCTTACCGTGATGTAGTCAAGGCAGCAGGAAGACCAAGACTGCTCAGTCAAGACCCAGACCACTTATGAACAAAAACTAAGACCATAATTTAGCAAAAACCAAAAATCAAAGATATACGGAAAACCAAGTAAATAGCTCTTTGCCTACTATAGGCGTAAATAACTAAATATGTTGTAGCCAAAGTAAAAATATTACAGCCAGTACAGTAGTAAAATTTTATTTCAAAACATTTCGTCTTATACTTAATGCATCATCAATTGTAATTAAGTGTTACCAAGGAGGATTTCGATGTATTTTAATTCACAGCACTTGCAAAATTGCCAAGCACTTCAAATTCAAAGACAGCCAAGCACTTTTGAACAATGCAGGAGTTGTATGCAAACAAAGCTGTTCATGTGGTCAATCTGGCATTTGTCAAACTCCTCGTAACTTTATCACAAGAATCAGCGACCATAAACCACATGAAAAAAACAATCGAGAATCGGGTGTTGCAAAGCACCTCTTAGTAAATACTGATCACAGCATTGATTTCAACTCTCCAGAAATAATTTGACACAGGTGTTGCAATAGAAAACTACGCATCAAAGAAACTTTGCTTCCCTTACTGAACGTTGATGAATCGTCGCACTCAATTTATTTATTAAATGTACAAATGATTTACTTATTTTCTTGGTTTTAGCAGTAAATTAGTCACTATTTAATAGTGAAGTGTAAATACCTGCACCATATTGAAATTTCAAGTACACCCCTGTGCAAATTAATCTGAATACTCCTAAAATTAATACAAAAATTCAGTTTTTCGTCGAATAAAGCATTTTGTTTAGTCACAATGTGTATTTTCCGCCACAAATCAGTTGCAATTGAGATAATATTATTTCTTAAAGATGACAAGTGCATTTGAAGAGGTAATTTGAAAAAATAATTCGAAAAAGTTTAGGTAATTTTTATATAATTTTTAACATGCATAAAAAAGCAAACTATCATTTAAAACGGTGTACAGACATTTCATCACCAGACACTTAATCACCCGACACTTAATCACGATAGGGTTAGGGTTTAGGGTTAGGAACGAGACATTTAATCATGTTAGGGTTAGGGTTAGGGTTAGGATTAGGGTTAGGGTGATCAATTCTAGTCCGTTTGCAATATCATCGTGTTATAAAGTCTACGTTATTAGATGTCTAGTGATTAAATGTCTGGTGATGAAATGTCGGTAAACCCGTTTTTACATGTGTATAATGTATATTACTCCAAGAAAACGCGCTAAGATTGTTACACTACGTGACCACACCACAATGTCGCAGAGAAAAATTGCTGAAAGTGTGGGTGTGAGTTTAAGGTCTGTGAGCAGCATTCTCAAACAAAAAAGAGAAACAGGAAATGTTGAAGCCCAAAGAAAAGGGAGATGTGTAAGGAAAAGAAAAACTACCGAACGTGATGATTTGACCCTTTTGTGCAACAGCAAAATAAACCCACAAAAAACCAGTGAGGAATTGAAAAAAGATTTGGATGAAAGTGGGGTGCACATGTCTTCATCCACCGTTCGACGACAATTGCTAGAAAAAGGAAGGAAAGCGAGAAAGCCAAAAGAATCAACTGTTGGCCATTGTTAAAAATAGCCTGAGAAAAATGGATTGCACGAATAAAATCAAGCCCATTTAGTATGCAATACATGTATGGTTCCGTGATGAGGAAATCAAACAAATCTGCAAAAAATTGGTTTTATCTATGAATCAACGAGTGAAATTAGTGCTAGAGAATAAAGGTGGACATATTACTGATATACTTAAAGAACCCTTACCGCAAAGACTACTACAGATTTTGTTTTTATATCATTTTTTTTAGAAATGGTCGCTAGATGATGCTAAGGAAATAAGCTTTCAAGGTACATCAGTCAAAACTTGCCTAAAATCCTAGATTTTCTTCAATAGGAAAGTTCCATACGACGTCACACATTTCGCACCAAAAAACTGGCTCACTAAAACCTGTCATTTATGCTGGAAAGATATAGGGCGAACACCAACTTTTGGGGTCATTTTGAAAACGAATGAGAAATTAGTTAAAAATTGGAATGAATTATTGTTAGTTGGATCCTCGGAAGCAAATAAATTTGATCAAAAGCAATTTGGTTGAGATTAGGTCTTTCAGTTGGCTAGTCTAAACTTAATACTGTGTGCTAATTAAAAAAAAATTGCCCCTAAGAAAAGTGCCATTTAAATACCATTTGTTCCTCAGTTAAAAATAACTCTATACCAATTAGTTACTCGTCGGTACATTAGCAAAAACAACCATTAACTGATCATTACTACCGGTATCGTAAGCTTGCTTGTTGTGTCCTTGGGCAAGTCACTTAACGGGATGTCTCCATCTTTATGTGGGAAACAAGTGGTGGAGCCAAGCAGTCTACCCGTCCTGGTGGCCCAGTCTGACGAAAGACATGCAAACAAGTCCTTATGCATGAATAAATGAATCGGTACCATAAGTTTTTGAATTATCCTTGTTCCAGCAGCCTAGGCAATAGCCCAAAAAATTGTTTAAGGAGTAGTTAAGGTCACAAAATTACATCTGATATATCAATACGACTGGTCTGCAATCACTATTGACAAAAATTTCGAAAAAATACTGGTTTTATCCATTAATATTTAATCCAGCATATGACAAACGGCACAGAAGTCTACCCTGTCATTTAGGCTACAGTATAACTTAATTTACAACTTTTCAGTATGCTTACGCAACTAAATATACTGATAAATTACATATTACAATTAACTTAAGCTCAACATTCCAAAAGACGCTGATTAATCGAATATGAAACCCTAACAGAAGCTGGCTACAAATACGCCTGGATGTTTAGCCCATAAAATTAGCCCAACTATTAGCAATAACAAACAAACCTTAGCACCTCTTTCCTTACTTTAACTTCAGATTCATTTGTTAACATCAGTAAAACAACATATTAAAGGTTTACACAACAACTGTCAGGTTTATTGATTTGATTTGCAAAAAACGATATCACTCCTGTACAATTCAATACAAAATCTCTCAAAGTGGTCAGCCACTTTTTTCGAAAGAGCATTTTGATGACGTTTGATCACGTGCGTGGAAACTTCCTATTTGCAATTTTCTAAGGCCCATGACCTTTTTGTTAACCGGTACTGACCGGTACCAAATCTTGTTTGGTAAATTAAGTACCTGAAATATGATCAGTCATTATCTGCTAGAAATTAGCCTAAACCATGTAACATTATGTATTTTTGAACAGGGAATTTCTTCAAAATTCAGAAAATATTAAGTTTAAATAGAATATGTTGTCACTAGCAATGAAATAGAAGCTTTTTTACATCCCTCGCATTTGTTGAAAAACAAGGGGGATACAGCAATCTTTGATTTGGAGAAGCCAAACTTCTGCTAGCTTTTAAACTTGTATTGTAGTTTCTGTCTCCTTGGGAACTTGATACGAAATAACAACTTTAGTGGTGAAATATTTCCAATTTATTTTGTCTTTTTATAGGGTGTAGTTTTTTAAAAATTATAATTTAGTGAAGGTAAGTCAAAAAAATTTTGGGGGTTTTGAGCTGATATGAAGTACAGTACCCATTTTTGATCAGTAAATATCATATACTGGTACCGGTTAGCCTAAGCTATTTAAAGTTATATATTGCGGGAAAGCAAATTTCCTAAGCTTTCAAATGAGACCCAGTATTTAGAAACATATACTTTTTAAAAACTAAAACCACTTTTTCTACTTGACATACAAATTTGTTTGTGGGTTTTTGAAACCCCTAAAAAATTTGAAAATTTCAATAGATAAATTTTATTATTATTGCTTGAAATTTTGTCAAATGATGCCCCAAAAGAGTAGTTTTGAGACTGTATTAATGATAGAGTTTGGTTTTGTGGTAAACCTGTAATCCTAATTTAATTTTAAGGTAGTTCGCTCTTGCTGAAAATTTGGCAATTTTGGTCGTCTGAAATTGAGCTGTTGGTCTTTTTAACCCTTTTTGGGTAAGAAAATTTAGAAGTGAAGGCACAAATTATACATCTTCCGATGCGTAAGGAATTAAGCGTGATTTTTTGAAAATTTTATGAAGATCGGTTGAGAAATAAAGTCACAAATCTATTTTTTTAGCAAACTAATTTTGTAACTCAATTTGAAAAATTTGAGGAAAACACAAGATCATCATATGATAATCTTGGTAGCGAAAAAGTTAAGATCTAAAATTTAAGAAATTTTACATTTTAAATTTTTTTAATTTTAAGAAATTTTCTTTAATTAAATTGATCCAATAATTTGAGAAATTTTAGATTAATTTAATTTAAGAAAATTTTTTAAATTTTAGGTTTTAGATTGTTTTAGAATTTTCATAGCTAAGTTTTTGCAATCGTTTTGTATAAGTTTTTCTTTGTTACCTAACAATCGTTGTAGTTTTAGTTATCTAAGCGGTACTACAACTCACAAAATTTAGCAGGCTAGTAGATAACATTTAATTGCAAATGATGATGTCTTAAGTATAAAGCGAAACGTTTTGAAGTAAAATGTTTACCAGTTTGCTGGCTGTAATATTTTATTCAGATGTTGTAGTCTGTTGGGTAAAACGCAAAATTGTCAATTTCATTAAAGCAGGAGCTTTGAATTCTCGAGTTTTTAAAAAGCTGTGTAGCGACATGGATGCTGACCACTTGGTTGTTCTCTATCATACTCAAACACGATGGCTTTCTAAAGGAAATGTTACTCAAAGATTCTTTAAACTCAGAGAAGAAGTGAAAGCATTTTGTGAACTCAAAAATAAGTCCGAGTTTTGTTCCTGGTTGGATGATGAAGAAGGATGTTCTTTTTGACTTGGATGTGACATTTTTGAACAACTTAACAAACTCAATCTTCAGATGCAAGGCAAGAATACCAACATCATTAAATTTGTAGATGCATTGAAAGCTTTCAAATCAAAATTGTCAAATTGGAAACGAAAAATCCGTATGCATAATTACTCAATGTTAGAGAAATTGGATATGCTTCTTGATCACAGAGAGAATGGACTGCCGGTTCAAATCAAAAGTGACATTTTGGAGCATCTGTCATCCCTTGAAAGTGAATTTGAGAGAGACTTTCCAGAAATATTTTACGATGAACTTGATTTTGTACAAAATTCTTTTACTTTTTCCGTCGAAAAGGTTTCAGATGAATGCCAAGACGAATTTTTGGACCTTGTGAATGATTCGTCTGCAAAGCAAATTTATCACAAAAAGCTTCTTACAGAGTTTTGGATCGAAATGAAAAATTCATATTCTAAAATTACTGAAAAAGCTCTTGGTATTCTTATTCCTTTCGTGTCCACATACCTGTGTGAGGCAGGATTTTCTACTCTGCTACAAATCAAAACCAAACAAAGAAATAAGCTTCATGTTGAGGATGACCTGCGTTGCGCCTTATCTCAAACCTCTCCCCGCATTCAGCGACTTTTGGATGACAAACAAAAACAAGTTTCGCATTGACTAATTGAGTTACAATTCAAATAAATGAGATTTCGTTAAATTGGTGATTGTGCATTCTGTATTGCTTGCGTATTCTGTAGTGCATATTTAGATTAAAGGAGGAAATTTTTTTTTAAATCAGCAAAGGAGGAATGTAGCAAAAAAGGTTGGGAACCACTGGATTAAACGGTCAATTCGACAACTATTTCTCTTGATGTAGTAATATGGCTAAAACGTGATCATTTTACTGCATATATCTAATCATATTGCTAGATTGAAGAATTAGTAATTAGTTGTAGCATAGACTCGGCTGTAGCCATCTACACTGTACATCGTGAAAAAAATTAAAATGTTTTTCCCAAGCAAGGTTTGTTGCCTACCAGTGAAACTTCGTTATTCGCAATACAAAAGTGGTTAACATCGTAACTTATACTTTCAACTAAGCAACGCAAACATTTTTAACAAATACATCTTGAACATAGTTGTTGCTGTAAGCTTAAAAACCGGTTTCCATTAGGCGTAACCTGTCGGCGTAGAGCAAATATTTTTTGTTTGTCTATTTGAATTTATTTTACGGGCAAAAACGCTTCGCCCACAAACTTGAATAAAAAAAACCAGGAATTTTTTCGCTATTTACGCGCAATGGAAACCAGCCCAGGTTTCATTGATAGCTTGTCGGTTCTTTATAGAAGGACAAGCATAGCTTGTATGGATGAGTGAGGCAAATCGGTTGAGACCTCATCTTGGCCATGCTCACATAAACCAAGGCTATGTATAAGACTTTCACCCAAGACGTCATTTTAGAATTTAAAACCACCCAGTAGCTTTGCCACAAAAATTGTGTATTCTTTATTTGAACAATCCTGCTGAAAGCCATTTTTAGATATACTCAAAAAAGTTTTTGTTCTGACTACTCTTGGTACTGCCGGTTGATCAGCAATATTCGAGTCCACTCAGTCAGTCAAACATATGACACAATGAATCAACTTACATGGATGCTCGTTGAAATTTAGAATTATATTGTCTTCAATGTCCTACAATAAAAGCACTGGTTACTCTCGGAAAAATCTTTACCAAGTTGCCTACGTTTTTATTTTAGGAACGGTGATATTACTGTTTAGCCTTCTTCTGAAAATAGATTTGTACAATCGACTACAAACCTCAAACAGAAAGCTAGTTAGCAATGATGGTTTTGTATGTGATCAGCACATAGTGGATGCAACTGGATAGGTGGCACTAATCACGAATGCATTCATTTGACTATATTCAAAGATGGTGACCATGCGTTTGGAGCTCGTTACTACTGCAGGTCAAACTCCCAAAAATAACAATCTTCGACCAAAGGCGTAAAGGCTTCTTTAGCTGAAGAGTATTGTTGCATCGGCTAATCGGCTATGTACCACAAACAAGAGCTGAAAATAGTGGTAAGTATGTACAGTAGTAGATCAAAAGCGCACATTGGGAACAACAGGCTGGCCGGCGCGCGAATGATCACTAATTGGGAATGAATTCACTTGACAATTTTTAACCTGTAAAACCTCGATTCCAGAAAAATGCCAAGTGGGCGGGTGGTCAAAAAATGAGATGACAAAATTCAAAAATTTGCTAACTATGATGACGTTACCAACTATCTTTGTCGATAATGAAAATGAAGTGCAGTAGAATTTGCATATATTGACACCTCAAGGAAACAAAGAAAAAGTGTCGATATAGGCGAAGTACCGTTATAGACAAATAAATGTAACTTTTTCTAAGCTTCCATTTTAGTTTAATGTAAGAGCCTGTAAGGGTTAAATGCATGCTGTAATCAATATCGCCGTTAAATATCATGCTTTCGTTTACACTCGGCTAAGAACAACGCCAACAATGTTCCATAATGGAAGATTGGTTATTTTTCTTGACATTATTCTGCTACCCTTTAGGCTCTGCTTAACCCGTCAAGATCGTAAGATTCTAGTTTATAACATTTGAAACAATTTAGCACAGTAATTATTCGGCAACAACCGCAATACTTCAAAAACTGGTAACTACCAAATAATGACACATTCATAAACAATACTTTAACATATTTGTAACAGTACAACATTAATTCTTAAAGGGTTAAACTGACTACATCCACAATACGTCCAGATTTACAACGCAATTCAAGGTAGAGCTAGTGTTTAACTTTTTATAGGTCAACAATTGCCCGACACGAGCCAGTGTTATTGTTTCAACTGCAGATGATCTCCTTTTGGAAATTTTTCTTTCACTTGCCAGCGGTTCTCTTGTAAGGTACATGAAATTGTTAGTGAGATTGCGCCCCGGACTAGAGAGAAGAGCAACTACTCTCACTATAAGCAAACAAAATCTCTGCATGAAGAAAAAAGTGTCGATATAGACCAACTGTCTATATAGCAGAAATCGCTATAATCGAAATCAAATGTGCCAAAAAGATAGGAATTTCGCCAAAACCAACAATAAATGTCGATATAGACTAATTGGCGATGTAGCCTAAGAAAATATAGGCAAATTCTACTGTAATTCAAAACTTATAGAAGAGATGCTCATCGATTGCTTTTATGGATTTTTCACTTCTTCAAGACCGTTTTATCTTTAGAATCAAGCCAACTCCTCTTTTCCCAAAACACCTAGTAATTTTTTGAATTGAACCCTCTTGCAAATCAGATAAAAATACAAGACGCTTCACGAGTCGGATCGAAACCCTTCTTTTCCACCTTTAACCTCAAAACAATAAAGCGATTAAACTTTTTCAACAACATAAGCCTTCTATAAGAACACAAAATTGGCGCAGGAGGCAGTCAAAATTTAAAAGATTCAATAGTTTTTGTCTTTTGAATAGTCTAAACTTGTCGTGTGAGTAGCCTTTCCCAATGCAAGTCAGATTGCGTCGCAGCTGAAGTTGACGCTAATACTTTTAGTAAGCAAGCTCAAAACTCCAGCAGATTTGAGAATTACCAGAAGGGCTACTGTCGGCACTATGCCCAACCAAATAATATCGCAATCACGCAAGACAATCGCAATTGTTTTGTTAAGAACACAGCATCCTAATGCAGACCAGACACTTCTGTTTTTGTTGATAATCGACTTCAACAAAAAGCCAGAGTTTTGAAACTGAAAAACTTTTCTATTTTAGGTGATCAGTTGTGGAGGACCGGGAGATAAGTCACATTCTTCCGCGGGCCACAGCTTGCATATCCTTGAACTGTTCTTTCCTAAATTACGTTTTTAAACAGATTCGAAATTACGCGTAGAAAATTAGTTTCACAGCATCCATTGTTTTTTCCAAAAGCACTAACCTGTGTGGTATTGTTGATAGTTTGATTGATTAGAATATCCGACATTTTTCGCAAGATGTAAAGCAGTTGAAGAAACTCACAGCCAACGCAGATGCCAAGAAGCCTGATTCACAGCAGCAAAACTGTTTTTGCGAAATTTTGCTTTTGTTGGACAACATTATCATTTAGATTCTTTTTGATAAAACCAAAAATCTTGATCTTTCAGTTTACCTTGGTAAATCAATCGATTGGTTTATTAAGTTAACCGTGAATTTATCCTAGACTGTAGGCAACTTTAGTTTTTCTCTATGACAAAACAATTATCTTGTATTTTTCAAGCCTTCGTTTTTAAAATGATTTCTGTGATGGCAGACCTTTGAAAACTTAACAGCAGTGTAAGTAGATCGTCTCCCAATCGGTCGTTCTCATCTACTTTTTAGAAATGAGGTCAAATGAAATTTATAAAGTATGCAAGTAGATGTTGAATCCTGGAAGAAGTTTGCTGAAGATTGAACCCTACACAGGGCCATTGTGCATGAACGTACCGAGGATTTTGAGGCTAGGCAAAGTAAATTTGTCGTAGAAGCACGTCACATGCGCTTTAAATTCTCTGCTGTTCAGCACAAAGGTGCAGTTATCATCACAAACGCTCGTGAGTGTGACTTGTGTGGCAGACAGCGCTTTTCCCGAATAGGGCTCCACAGTCAAAAACTACGTCGTTCCAACAGAAGCACAACTTGAAACAATTTAAAGTTTTATATACGTCAAATCGTGAAGAAAATGAAGGTTGGCAAAACAGCAAGGCTCAATTCAATCATGAAATACCAAAATAGGGGTCTTTTCAAGGGGCCTGACTGACCAAGAATTTCCAGCAGCAGAGAAAACCCCCTTATGTGTTGGAAGGTTACTCGCTCTCCAGTGACTTCCGCCAAAAAATTCAGGCTAAGTTGAAGGAAGTTGGCACTATAGTCAGTACCAAAACGATTCAACGCAGGTTGTCTTCGGAATTCGGCCTCAAATCATGAGAGCCAGCAAGAAAAACACGTTTGACTGAGTCAATCAAAAAAAAACATCTTGACTTGGCCAAAAGATATGCTACCTGGGACATAGAGATGTGCAAAAAGTTACTTTTTTCGGATAAGGTTTCCATAAATCAGCTTTCTGTCTGAAGATATCAGGTTTGGAGATATGTTGGAGCACGCCACGAGGAAATGTACCCCACGTCAACAAGTAAAACACCTCCCTAGTCAAATGATTTGTCTTCAGTGGGGACAGCCGGATTTTATTTTTTGCGGCCGCAACCGCCATAAATGGTGAAAAATATGTTAATTTGTTAAAGAGCTGACGTGAGCTACACATGAGAGTGCACAGCTGCCTTATTTTTATGAATGATGGTGTTCCATGTCATCGAAGCAAAATTCTAGATGATCAAGAAATTCTTGCAGCAAAAATGTCTATAAATGTAGAAGTGGCCACGAAACAGTCCGAGTTTGAAGTCGATAGAAAACTTATGGAACCCTATAAGGAATAAAGTTTCAGAAAAGCATCCTCCCAAAGCCTTGATTCACTTCAAACAGCAATTAACGAGGTTTGGGTTCAAAAAAACTTCCCACATTGCTGCTGCAAACTTGATTGCCACGGTCGTCGGTCACACAAAATATTAATTGCAAACTTTTTTTTGATTCTGAGCAAGTTTGTTATGTTTTTAATTACGCCAAGTAGCTAATAAATGATCAAAAAAAATTTGTGTGAAAGTAGAGAGTGAAACAAAAGTTATGGCGGTTTGAACACAGAATAGTCGAAAAACGTATAATGTTTTCAAACTTTTTTGACAAGCTGTATTTACAGTATTATTATCCTAATCCTAATAATCTTTTTTTTTTTATTTACCATATCTATTCTCTATTCACGACAAAGCGAATTGTATTGCTATGTTTTGAACGGTTGTTCACACTTGCTTAGTTTTACAGTTGTTATTTCCAAGGTGTCTGGGCCACCTGCCTTCCACATAAAAGTGGGGCGTCCCGTTAAGTGTCTTGCCCAAGGACACAACAAGTGAACTTGCCGGCTTGTTCTCGGCAACCTCCAATAAATGCCAAGCAGGGAAGTTATAGATACCATTTTTTAAAGTTTTTTGGTATGACTCGACAAGGGGAATGAACCCCAGGTCTACCGACTGCGAAGCGGACGCTCTAACCACTCCGCCATCGCGTCGGTCATTGCCAAAATCCATAGCCCTTTAGCGTGTCGCGTCTTGCACTTCATTGAGCTGCCATGCCAAACATTCTTTTGTCTTTTTTTATATTTTTGTTTGTTAGCTTGCTTGCGGTGACTTAGCACTTTGCTCTCGCCGATGTGTGTGATTCTAGTTGTTTAGTGTACGAGCTGTGTTTGCTATTTTGCAATTTCGTGCGTCCCCAGTTTGACGTCCATCCTTTGTACCGTTGCTGCTTTATTCGACGATTTTATTGACGAAGTGTCTACCGTCAGGTTTATAGCCGCTCGGCTATCACCGCTTAAAGAATGTCGTGCTTCTATAGTTCGCACGCTTGGTGATGTAACCTCACGCCAGGAATCTTAGCCTGTATGGCTTTCCGGCAATCTAGCCGTGGACTGATACCTATTATGTACTTATGATGATTAGCCTGTATGGCTTTCCGGCAATCTAGCCGTGGACTGATATCTATTATGTACTTATGATGATCAGTTTAAATAATAGTCCTGGTAGTTGGCGACTGGAGTAATTGTCTACGCTGGCTTATTAGCGCGAGGTCCCCTACATAGACTGGTTAAGTACAGCAGCATGTAGTTTTACAGATTATTCTTGTCTGTATCGTATCTTCAGATGGTTGATTGCCACAATTTCACACATTTCTGTGCGGTGTAGTTAAAAATGCTCAAATCGTCACGAGAGCAAAGTGTTTTGAGCAGTGGGCATTGCAGTAGGTGCCCCATCGTTTGTGTCTCTGTACCACAATTACACGAGAGGTCGCCAGTATGGTATCCCCATTTGATTAAATTTGCCTTGATACGGCCTACGCCAGATCTAAGCCGATTGAGTGTTTTCCGTGTTGGCCAGAGTGCATTGCTTTCTAGAGGAAGACTCTCAGATGATTGAATTCCCATATCGACAGAGGGTGGGTTGGATTTTAACTTATTGATCCATCGTTTCATGTTTGTCTCTGCTTTTGGCTGGACAAGGGGCTGGACATGGCTCAGAAAATATCTTCTTGATTTCAACCTCGTCGGCGCTGGCTCAGATCCAAATATTGGGTGCCTTGGGTCAGCAGATTGGCGTAGTCTTCCCGCTCTGCTGGCTGTCTCTCTTCTAATTTTGGGTGGTGCGATACCAGCAAGTAGGTGTAGGTTGCTGGTGTTGATGGTTTGAGACAGCCTGTGATGGTCCGACAAGTATTGTTTAGAGCTGGATCTAAATTGCTGGCATGTACGGATCTCGACCATACAAGACATGCATATTTAGCAGCTGTATAGCACAAGGCCAGGGTTGATGTTCTGAGGGTATGAGGCGTGCATCCCCATTTTGAGTTAGTCAATTTCCTCAAAATGTTGTTCCTGGTGTTAACCTTGGCCTTAGCGCTCAGGATATGACTTCTATAGCTGAATGTGCAATCGAGTTTGACTCCCTGATATATATGGTTTGGGTGGTATTCCAGCGGTGTTCCGGACCAAGCAACTCTGAGTAGTCGGTATGCTTCTCTATTTCCGAGATGGAGTGCACACACCTGTGTCTTTGATGCATTTGATTTCAAAAGGTTCTTTGCATAGTACTCAGTCAGCAGAGTAAGAGAGTCTGTTAGATTTTGTTCAACAGCTTCAAAGGAACTTTCTTGGGAGGTAATGCAAGATCGTCTGCATAAATAAAACGAGATGTTCTTTCGTCCGTGGGTTGATCATTGGTGTAGATGTTATACAACAACGGGGCTAAAACACTGCCTCGAGGGAGGCCATTTCGCTGTTGCCGCCATCGACTTTTCTTCTGATTCAGAACCACATAAAACATCTTGTTCTTTAGAAGAGTACCAAGGAGTGTTATCATTGCTTTATCATCGGTCATCTGGTAGATTTTAGTCATCAAGATACGATGATTCACTGTATCGTATGCAGCAGATAGGTCGACGAAAACAGCACCCGTCACTAATCTCTTCTCGAAACCATCTTCAATATGCTGCGTAAGGTTAAGCAATTGGCCAGTTGTCGATTTACCTTCACGAAAGCCAGCCTATTGCGGAATGATCTTTGGCTTCACAACTGGGGTAAGCCTTGCAAGCAATAGCCTTTCGAACAGCTTATACGGGTGGCACAGTAGGGAGATCGGTCTGAAGCTCTTAGGCAATGAAAGGTCTTTGCCTGGTTTGGGAGAGCAATAACGCGTGATTTCCGCCAGATGTTGGGAATACGATTGGTTTCCACGCGTCGATTAAACAGTTCAAGCAACCATTTTTAGCTTGCTGGCTGAAATGTTTTAGCTCTTCTGTAGAGATGCCATCCAAGCCAATCGCTTTGCCATTCTTGAGAGCAGCAATGCCATTAGAGAACTCTTGAGCTGTAAATGGTGATGCTAGATTTGGTTCCATGTTTTGTTTTCCGTTTTTTCTAAATTTCACCCTAGGTGCTTTCTTTCCTTTTGTTTGCCCATTACCTAGGAACTGATGTGCAACTTGATTAGCGTGACCGGGTAGTGGTGATGTTTTGGAATGGCAGGATCGTTGTTTAGTTTTCGGATTAGATTCCATACCTTCTTGCTACTTCTAAACATGTCCGTTGATTCAATTGTATCTAGCCATTTTCGTTAACGCTCTTGAGTCATGGAGGCCATGAGTTGTTCTCCTGCAGTAATGGGTATCTTCAGCAAAAGGATCTTCTTTGTATAGCGTTTTGTACATATCCGCCATGTTCAGACTTTCTTCGTTGAGACATGGCACATACCTAGTTCGGCAGCCACAAGGAATATGTGTTTTCGTGCAATATTTTGAACCAGGTTGGTGAAAAGTTCGCAATTTTTTGGATTTGGTGTGATATTGTAGATTTAGTTTTCGAGGTCGGGAGTAAGACTTATCCAGTCTGCTTTTTGGAAATTAAAACGGTATTGGTAAGGGACAATTGTAGGTGTGACTGCTGCATGGACACTGACACTAACACTGATAGGACGATGTTGCGTTCTGGGAATAGGGTCCAGAACTCCTTTTTTGCATAAGCTGCCAATTGTTTGATTTACAAACGCAATGTCTGGATTATATTTAGTTTTCCACCTTGCACTATTAAAGGAAGGTGGATGCTTAGCGTCATGCACCAGAGAGAGTTGATTACTGTCTGACCATTGTTCAACGGCGTTGCCATCTTCGTTTGTTGAATTGTATCCCCATTGGATGTTATGGCTGTTAAAATCTCCAATGACAATCCTGTTCTTGTGCGGTTGCAACATTGGTGGGAGCTTGAAAGGTGTTGGTGGTGGTTTGTACACTGATGTGATAACAATGCTTCCAAGCCATCGACGGCTTTGAAAAAAGCCAGCTTTGAATATCGCCTTGATGATGACATTTCTTCCGGTTTCGGCACGACATTGACTCGAGTACAACGAAAATTTGTAGCTTGAAGTGGTAGCAGATTTCGCAGCAAAGCTGACAGGGATCGCAACGTAAACGCTTCTGCTATGATCCCTAGATTATTTTTGATCCACCCGTTGCGGTGTGCAATCCCCACAATCAAGACAGACAACAACCACTCAGAAACTTTGTATACTCAGCTAAATAACACAGGCAATAGTCACATACTATTTTTCAGTACAGTTTTAACTAACAGATTTTATTTCTAGCCTACTCTTACCTTTCTGCAAATCGGCTTTAAACCGAAAATATTAGTAGGCTACTAGCAACTAATTAAGCGGCCTCCAAGCAAACTTAGTCGATTAATTAAGATGAAAATGACGCGTTGTAGCACAAAAACACGGTTGCTTAAAATAAAGTGATAGACCACGCTAAGCAAAAAACAAATCGCAGGGTTGCGAAAGAAAAAAGAAATATACACATTTCCAACGGTTTCTCAGCGCTGATAAATATTTAAATCTCACTGCTGTAGTAACGAGGAAACATCTGGTTTTAAAGTATCAGTGTCTTTTGGTGTGAGTCGTTGATGGAAAGGTGACAAACTTGGTCACAAAATGGACGACTACTGTCAGGGTCAGTTGTAACAGTCGTTACAATGGACTCCAGCATCTATTAACTACGTAAGCATGATTTTTACTGGGAAATGTGTAGAGTTAATTGATACCGAGTGAGAATGTTTGTTTGCATATCAGTAACCTAGCCATCAATTAAGAAGTCTTAGTTATTTAGGCATTGATAATCACTACACCTGAATCATTTTCACCAGAGGAGATAAGGCCACTCCCTAAGGCACAGCCATAAAAAACACAGAAAGATGGAAGAAGGAGAAAGAGTACTATTCTAACTAATGCATTGGTAAAAATAGCATAGGAAGAAGAAGCAAATAGTGCAAAAACAAAAAAAGCTACAGAAGCTTGTAAGAAACTGATCTCAAATAAGGAGCCGGTATCAACTGTTAGTTCAAAAGTAGAATCTGCAAAAAAGGGTTAAAAAATGGAAAGGATACAAAAATACAAGCGGAAAAATCGGACGAGGACGAGGAGATTAAGATGTGCTTAGTATGCTATGAACACTTCAGTGCTAGTCGGCCTGGTAATGTTTGGGATCAGTGCTTAATATGCAAGCACTGGGCACATGAACTCTGAACATCTGGAGAGGATATACAGTATTTATTTGTCAAAATTTTGACTCTGACAATTATTTACCGTAGATTGAAATCTGTTGATTTCCTGTCACATATCAACATTGACAATTGCGTTACAACTGAGCCAAACGTTTGCTAGAATTGACCCGCTACATGGGGCCCAAATGTAATACGTAACATAGCGTGTTTAGGTGACCATTATACACAAACCAACAATTGTATGGATTTAAAATGTTTTGGAATATTTAGACAGGATGTTGTTTCATTTTTAGCAAATATTTTTTTAGGCTAGTCTCATTAAATTTAGAACTACAAAGCAACTTGTATATTTTGTTACAATTGTCCCCGGTCTCCCCTATAATCCTTTGAACGTGCACCGTGCTGACTGAATCCCTATTGCTGGGAACTATGGCAGTCACAAAGAAGAAAGCACGACAGGAATCTTTTATTGCATCAATTCACGCAGTTGTGGCAGACAATCAAAATCACGTCCGTCCTCCACGAAGTTCAGCGATGATAGAGGTTGTGGCAGATAACGAGAACACGTCCGTCTGCCCCGACGATCAACAACGAAAGAGAGCAGAAAATATTCGACAATACTGCACACGTCACCAAACACTAGGTCGCTGCACACGTCTATGTAAACCAGGTCACTGCGCACGTCACATGAATAAAAAATCAATAGACAACAAAAGACGGCCGGAAAAGGCAAGCTGATCAACGAGCTACCATGAGAAGAAAAAATAATGATTATCTAGCCCTAATAAAAAAAGAAAACTAAATGTGTGTGATTTTAGACACATGCAATGATAATAAACGAATACGCAGTGAAATATTAATCGCAATCAACTCCAATCACACCGCAACAGGTGGATCAAAAATAATCTATAAAACTACATGCTGCTGTATTTAACCAGTCTATGTAGGGGACCTCGCGCTAATAAGCCAGCGTAGACAATTACTCCAGTCGCCAACTACCAGGACTATTATTTAAACTGATCATCATAAGTACATAATAGGTATCAGTCCACGGCTAGATTGCCGGAAAGCCATACAGGCTAAGATTCCTGGCGTGAGGTTACATCACCAAGCGTGCGAACTATAGAAGCACGACATTCTTTAAGCGGTGATAGCCGAGCGGCTATAAACCTGACCGTAGACACTTCGTCAATAAAATCGTCGAATAAAGCAGCAACGGTACAAAGGATGGACGTCAAACTGGGGACGCACGAAATTGCAAAACAGCAAACACAGCTCGTACACTAAACAACTAGAATCACACACATCGGCGAGAGCAAAGTGCTAAGTCACCGCAAGCAAGCTAACAAACAAAAATATAAAAAAAGACAAAAGAATGTTTGGCATGGCAGCTCAATGAAGTGCAAGACGCGACATGCTACAGCCCTTTTGACCGAAAGAGCTCAAGTGCATGACTAGGATAAGTGGCAAATTATTTTCCAACTCGAATTGGCTAACAAAAAAATTATGACCATCGTAGCCTAGCGCTTTAATAAAAGAAAACCTTGAAAATGGCTGCTCTGGATGAAAAAACAAACAGAGAAAACACAAATGTAGAATTTATGCACCATCATTGATTTCCTGAGCTGACCATTTTCTGTCATTTTTCTTTGTCCTCCAGTTGTCAAAAACTCTTTTGTCCAATATGCTAGAACATGTTCGTCCCCAAAACTGCTGTGTGTTTGATTGCAGCCTATTGCTGGCACAGTGCATCTCTACCACAAGTTGAGGAAACTGCCGCAAAGCGCCAATTACAAGGATAAAGCAATATGGCCATTGTAATAAATGCTGAATTTACACGTTCAAATTTTATATGCAATATACTGAGTTTTAAGCTAGCAGTCTATTGATTATTAGTCTGACACTCCGTTCGTCACGTCGTGCTGCTACTATTAACAGTTTGAGCCTTTTACCCCGAGTATTCCAAAATTTACGTGTGCTTGATTCGAAGATTAAGTCAAAAATGTATGTGAACCAGTATAGTTGAAAATTTACAACTGGGAGTACGGTCAAAATATTTGTGAGAAATAACTGTTGGAAGATTTGTATAAAATAGCCGTTGGAGATTGCTATTGCTGTTTGGACTACAAGTTACTGAACGTTCTGTATATTTTTTGGATCGGTTCCGTCATAATCCGGTAAGCCCAATTGTAATACTTGTTTTTCATTACCTATTTATGCCGCTGGTTTTTCTTTACATCGATTGTTTGATACTTAAATTATTAATCCGAAAATAGACAATAACTCGCGTTGAAACTGAACCCGTAGTCTAATCACGTTTTCGTGTATATGGAATTCAAGCATAACTTGTGCGTAATTGAAGCCGTAGTCTGGCCTCGTTTTGTGTATGTGATATTCGAGCATAACTTGTGTTGTAATCAAACCCGCATTTTGATCTCACTTGTGTGTGCTTCATTTGGTACTTTATCTCCGTGTTATAGATAACCGTACAACTTCACGCTCCCCCACTTTGATGCCGCCTCAATATACTAAATATTTACAACTTTGGGTGGAAGTGTGAGATTTTGGAGTGCGCGTAAATTGGGCTATATATCCTGTCTCAGCAGCCTCAGTTTTCCAAAGACTGATTTCATAGTCTGCTGTTACAATAAGGTTGAACTGATGTTGCACATAAGGGTAATGGAAATCGATGTCCCCAAAACGGTATGTAAGTAGCAAAAAAAAACGAAAAAATTTTTATGCTTGCTTGCACTGGATATCAAAATAGGCAAAAATCTTGGGTTGCGTTCTAGCCACTTCGATTTTGATATTGAAGAGAGAAATTTCTGAACGCATTCATCAGATTATGTTACAAGAGCCACACTGATTCCGCTTCAACCAACTAAAACGCATGATATCTAAAAGTATTTAATAAATAGGGCATGTAGAAACAAGAACGTATTAACTAAAGATTTTAACTGAAGCACTAGTGTGACCAACAAAAGCGACGAACACTGAACTGATACAAAACTTAACTGCAACAGAAGTGGCAATGGTTGGATCCAAGTGCTTCAGGCAAGCATTGAGCCGAAGTCAAGTAACGCGCAGTTATCAAGCAACTACAAATTACAAACAACGATAAAAAACATAACGCGTTATTAATTTTCATTATTTTTCCCTCTTAGCAATTAAGTGGATCGCCACATCGTTGAGGTGGATGCCTTTGTTCATTCAGGTTGATCTTCGTACCAATGGAGTTGTCTCGATGGGGTTTTCAAAGGTGCTGTCAGAAGCTATTTCAAGAGTTTCAGAATCATTTATCTACTGCTGATTTGTTATCGCACAATCATGTAATTTACCCACATCTTTGTCATTTATCGGATTTAATTG
Source organism: Trididemnum clinides (assembly GCA_963675345.1). Taxonomy (NCBI): domain Eukaryota; kingdom Metazoa; phylum Chordata; class Ascidiacea; order Aplousobranchia; family Didemnidae; genus Trididemnum; species Trididemnum clinides. Next base: position 16,887,720 of record OY776305.1, read on the forward strand.
GTTCTCTAACATATTTGAGTGATAAGTTCTGGGTGGGCATCTTTCAGAGACACCGTGGCCTCATTACCATCAGCAAGTTAAATCGTGCAAAACATGGGTTAGCTTCGGTTAGGTTAACTTCGCGGACCAAGTCATCATGCTTGTTCTTACGCACAAAATTTCGCAGCAAAGCAGTTCCAGGCTGAATAAGCCATATGAGTAACGACAAACTGCAAGATATTCTAAGAAAATTAGAAAATAAAGACATGAGCGAATATGAAACATTTGGTAATACAGACACCCAGCCTTCAATAGGTAATTTTTGAAATTTGAGTGCCAAACGTACAGAGCGCAAGATTACCAGGTTGCATTTCTCCACTTGAGAATTTCCCCGTTGCATGGTAGATAGAACAAAGGCTAATAGCAATGCCTCGTGACTACTTGTATCTCGTGACACAAAATTACGTGCATTGTCAGAGTGAACACAAATGGGTATGCCACATAATGTAAACAAATCACTTAAACAATTAATAACGGTTTTAGAATGCATAATAGAGCAGGGGTAACAAAAAGGAAATCGAGAAAATTCATCGATAAATACAAGTAAATAATGTACACATTTTGGGCGCAAGGAAGTAACGGTCCTTTTAAAGTCAATTAAATGCGTTTAAAATGCTATAGCTTTTATAAAAGTGCTATTTTGCGGAATATAAAATCGCGGTTTTAGCTCCGCGCAGACTCGACAGAAATAGCCGATCCCTTTAATATTCTCCATTAAAAATGGGAGATTTTTAGCATGAACATAGTGCGCTAGCCGTCTAAAGCAAGGGTTACGCAAGTTTTCGCGCAATTCTTGAAGAACAAACGTGTTGACCGAAGAAGTAACAGCTCGAGTAAAAGCATCAGCTGCAACATTATGTTGACCTTGTCGAAATTTTATAGAGTACGAAAACTATGTTAGTTTTAATCCCCAACAATGTATCCTATTCTTTTTTTTGCTTCGTTTTCGATTGTTCTGCATAAAAGCAACCGACTTCTGATCCATAATCAACGTAAAATGCTGTCGGGTAAGTAAATGCTTACGGTTGCGAATATCCTCCACAATAGGAAGGTTGCACGCACGTGATCAAACGTCATCGAAATGCGCTTGCAAAAAAAGTGGCTGACCACTTTGAGAGATTTGGCATTAAATTGAATAGGAGCAGAGCTGGGCACCGCAAATTTACACTCAATTCCGCAACCGCAAATTCCGCAAAACTGCAAGAGGTGTTCCGCAACCGCAAATCCGCAAGTTTGCGATAGGTTTGCGGTGACTTTTTGCACTTCCGCAACCGCAAATGCACATTGCACTTCCGCAAACTTAGACCACATTACTTACTGTTATTTTGTCTTCGTGATGACCTTTTTTATTTTTGAAGGTCAAATTTTGCCATCGACCAGACGTTGACCTCCAAAAACAAGAAAAAAAAAGGTCATCAACTCCCGCACGTTAACCTCCAACCCAGAAAATGAGAGCGTCCACTTTTTCCAAGCGGTTTTACCGCGGATCAGGCAACACTGCCTATTGCTTTGCAGATTTGCGGTAAATTTCAATTTTTCACCGCAAATCCGCAAATATTTGCGGTAGGAAATTAGGTTCGCAAATCCGCAAATAGAAACTTGAGTCCGCAATTTGCGGACCGATTTGCGGAAGTGCCCACCTCTGAATAGGAGTGATATCGTTTTTTGCAAACCAAATTCATAAACGGGACAGTTGTTAAATGAACGTTAAATCTGTGGTTTTACTGATGTTAAGGAATGAATCTAGATAAGAGGTGCTAAGGTTTGCTTGTTATTGCTAATAGTTGGGCTAATTTTATGGGCTAAACATGCAGGTGTATTTGTTGCCAGCTTCTGTTAGGGTTTCATATTCGATTAATCAGCGTTTTTGGAAATTTTGAGCTTAAGTTAATTGTAATGTGCAACTTATACAGTATATTTAGTTGCATAAGCATATTGAAAAGTTGAAAACCTAAGTTATACTGTAGCCTAAATGACAGGGCAGAATTCTGTACCGTTTGTCATATGCTGGATTAGTTATTGTTGGATAAAATCAGTAATTTCTAGTCAGAAGTGATTGCAGACCAGTCATATTGAAATATTAAATGTAATTTTGTGACCTTAACTACTCCTTAAACAATTTTTTGGGCTATTGCCTAGGCAGCTGGAACAAGGGTAATTCAAAAACGTACGGTACCGATTCATTTATTCATGCATAAGAGCTCATGCTCTGTTTGCATGTCTTTCGTCAGACTGGGCCACCACGACGGGTAGACTGCTTGGCTCCACCACTTGTTTCCCACGTAAAGATGGAGACATCCCGTTAAGTGACTTGTCCAAGGACACATCAAGCAAGCTTACGATACCGGTAGTAATGATCAGTTAATGGTTGTTTTTGCTAATGTACCGACGAGTATCTAATTGGTATTGAGTTATTTTTAACTGAGGAACAAATGGTATTTAGATGGCACTTTTCTTAGGGGCAATTTTTTTTTAATTAGCACACAGTATTAAGTTTAGACTAGCCAACTGAAAGACCTAATCTCAACCAAATTGCTTTTGATCAAATTTATTTGCTTCCGAGGATCCAACTAACAATAATTCATTCCAATTTTTAACTAATTTCTTATTCGTTTTCAAAATGACCCCAAAAGTTGGTGTTCGCCCTATATCTTTTATAGCATAAATGACAGGTTTTAGTGAGCCAGTTTTTTGGCGCGAAATGTGTGACGTCGTATGGAACTTTCCTATTGCTGTGGCTTCTTTTCTACAGCTGGATAGCGGCGTTTATTATCACAGAGAGTTCGTGACATAAACGTCACCGCACGTCCCGTCTGATTTAGTGGCGCAGAGATCGCCATGTCGGAGGCGTCGCACTCATCGACAAACAGGGCATTTTTGTCAATTGCTTGGAGAGATGCATTGCATGACAATGTCTTGTTTCAAGGATTCAAAATTTTTTGCTGCTTCTAAGCTTAGCGGAAAACTTGTAACACTTTTCAGCCAAACTATTTTGTCGGAATAGTTCTTAAATCATTTCGCATAGTAAGCAAAAAGCCTCAACATTCGCTTCAAGGATTTTATGTTATTGGGGGTCGACAAGACCAACAGAGATTGCAACCTTTCGGAATCAGATCTAATAGTTCCGTTCTTAACCCGATATCCAAAAATACTGATGTCTGAGACCAAAGGTCTGTCTTTGAGTCATTTAAATTTAAAAGACGACGTTTCAGCACATCCAAAAAGGCAGATACGTTTGCAGCATGTTCTTCCTGATTCATTTCTCTAACCGTTACGTTATCGAGGTAAGGAAAGGTATCTGTTAATTTATCCATTTCAACAATTTTGTCCATCTTTTGTAGGAATTGCGGTACTCCATTTGTTACTCCAAATGGAATTTGGTTAAACTCCCATAACTTTTTTCCTGCCTTAAAATCTGTTTACAGATTGTCGCTTCCTAGGATGGGAATTTGGTGGTACGCGCTCATGAGATCAAACGTAGAAAGAACTGTGTATGCAGACAGCTTATTGACAAGATTGTCAATGCGAGGTAGAGGATATGCATCTATCTGAGTAAACATATTGACCGTTTGTGAATAATTGACACAAAGTCTTTTCTTTCTAGACCAGGCCTGCCCAACCTTTTTCACGATATGGGCCGCATTTTTTTTCTGACTGGCACCGCGGGCTGCAATTGCTAGAAAGAGCGATATCATTGTTTCTAAAGCCGTATTACGGCGTTTTAGTGTGAAGCCAGCTAACTAACTGAATGCTGAACAGCGCTAAATTGGCATTGTAGCTGACCCCATTACACTTTCAGTTGCGTTTAATTTTGAAAGACATTTAGCATTCTACCATAAACATTAGAAATACGTCAATGAGCGGCTTACCATTGCTTTTCTCTGACCAAGCAGCCGATGTCGGCTTCTATAGATGTTGTCGCCAAGCGTAAACATTGCTCAAGATGGCCATCCGTGATAGAAGATCGAACTTTGGATTTGATTTGTTTCTTGCGTGAAAATAATTGTTCGCAAAGGTAAGTGTTGCCAAAAAAAGAAATTACACGCGCTGAGTGTTTCTTCAGGTTGGGAAATTTTTATGAGGGCACATACTTGCCATAAAGGTCAATCAGCGGTGTTTCGTTGAACTTGCTTTTAATAAATTTGTTACAAAGCAAATCAACTAGCTCCATTTGAAGCTCTGTTGGCGCATATCCAGCTTCAACTGAAAACGGCTGCGTAACAAAGATCATCTCCTGCTCTCACAAACGGAATCTTTGAATCCCTTCTCAAATTCCCTCTGCGCTTGTTAAATGCATTTCACAAAAGTTTGTGCGTAGTCACTGCAATTCAGTTGCTCCATTGCTACAAAATGAGAAAGGTTCTTGCGGTTGAGGTGCTTTTTAAAAGTTCCGATTTCGCTTTAAATGCTTTTATGTGACTAAAAAGAAAATGAGCTAGTTGGCTTCTTTGCTGGAGCTTTAGGTTCACGATCATCAGATGCAAGGAAATGTCAGTAAGGAATGCAAAATGTGTAGTGAATTGGGGTCGTTTAATTCAAGAATGGGTCTGTTTTTGAGATCATGAAAGTTTGAATAGCTTCTTTAAGTTCTGCGATTTTTGAGCATCTTAGCACAACTTAACCAGCGCACATCACTGAGGTAAAGCACATCACCATGATCAGCTTCCCACTCCTTTCTCAGAATTTTTTGAAGTTTTGAAACTGACGGTGGTTCAACTCCCTTGCTCGAATGACGTCAACTATTTCAATTATCACCTTCATAACGGCTTCAAACCGCAAAGACTTGGCACATAAACTTTCTTGGTAAATGATGCAGTGATAATTAATATTAATAATTGCGCTGTCAGTCCCATCCTGTTTCTTTGAAAGCGCAATTAACCCGTAGTCGTTGCCGATCAAGGACGGGCCTCCATCAGTTGCTACCCCGCAAGATTTTCCAGCTTCAATCAATTTTTCTCCATGACATCCTTTAACGCTTGCAAAATATCTATGCTTCTTGTCTGCCCTTTAGCAAAGAAAGGGCCAAAAGCTCTTCAAAAACGTTGAAATGGTCATCGACACCACGAACAAAAATTGCCAGCTAAGCTGTGTAGGACTGATTAGTGCATTTATCGATAGCTAGTGCATAAAAAATGCACCCATGCAATCTTTCTTTCAAAGTGCCTTCTATGTTGGAGGCGAGCTCCTCCACCCTTTTTCTAATCGTGTTCCGTGGAAGACTTATTTTTTGAAGTCTTCGACGCGTTTTGGACAAACGCTCTCAGCTGCATCTATTATGCAGTTTTTTTGCAAAATATCCATGCTGTTGTTGTGGTTACCCTTCTCTTTCTTGGGATGAAGGTACGGCACGAACGGCAAGTTCACGCCGTCAATCTAATTAAATTAATTTTAGGGGAAAGATGGCAGCCCATTTCGAACCAGTCATGAGTGACTGGTTGCCCCACCACCAACAAGGCGGACTGCTATTGGTGGGTACCCAAAAGTCGCCTCTTATGACATGCTGGGTTAGCAGCTTCACAATTGTGACCCGGTGAAGTATGGGTACGCCACCTGTCTGCCACACAAAAGTGCAGGCATCCCGTTAAGTGCCTTGCCCAAGAACACAACAAGCTTTCCGGCTTGTTTTCCACACTGTTCCTTTTACGCTGAGCGCCAATCAGGGAAGCTGTGAATAGCATTTTTTAAAGTCTTTTGGTATGACTCGACTTGGAGAGATGAACCCTAGGTCTTCCAATTGCAAAGCGGACGCTCTAATCACTACACCATCGTGCCGGTACAAAACCTCCATCGCTGAAAGGTTTCGAATTTGTAGCAATTCGTTCAGCAATAGCGTAGCTAGTTCTGACCATGTCTTCACTTTCTGCGACAACTTTTTTAAACACGGCTTGTTGCGAAAGTACAAATTTCAGTAGCCGCTTAATTTTTTCTTCCCGTTTATGACCTCTTATATTTTCAAATTTGGAATGCTTGCTCGTGCAGTGGCGACTTAAGTTGTACTCTTTCATCGCGGACACTGTTTCCTGGAGATTATGCAGAGAGGCTTGCCATAATTTTCAATAAAGAAAAAATCTGTTGTCCAGCTCTCTTTGAAACTGCGGCCCTCGTCAACGTAAGAACCCTTTCTACTGGTATTTGGGGCCATTGTCTACTGACTGCGTACTGCACAAGCTTTAGCAATAAAAACACGTGTTATACAGGGTGTTTCAAAAGTCTTGGGCACATTTTAACGTTGAATAGGTCAAAAACTATTAAGGAAATAACAATGCATCTGATATATTCTGAAAGCTTACAGTCTCAAGTTTTTTATAGAACGTTCCAAAATGTTTGATGTGAACACCGTTAGTGATACGCCACACATCAAGCCGATAGTCAAATTCCTGCTAAAATGGGTTCCAGCATTGTGTTGTCTATGGTTGCAAGTTGCAACAACTTCCGTTATTCGGCCTTGAGATCAGCTACATCTTTTGGAAGGGGGAGGCGCATAGACCAGTGCTTTCACGAAACCCACAAAAAGAAGTCGCAGGGTGTGACATCTGGAGACCTAGAATATCAAGGCAAGAGAACGCGATCATCAAGTGTCGCTGAATCAGTATTTGAAAGTTCAAGGACACAAAACGCTTTTTCTGGTTGAGTGAAAGCCATTGGTGAATCTAGGTTATTTTAGTTATTTAAGCTACATAAAAATATACAAAAAAATTATCAGCATGACAAAAAAACTCAATGAATTTAGCATTAAAATGACAACAGTTTCATTCAACTACCATTCATAGATGAGCAGAAATGAGGACTTGAAATGTGCCCAAGACTTTTGGAACACCCTGTATTCCAGCGGGGAAGGAGAAACTTGAAACACGTATTAATCTTTATGACATCACAATAACGCAAACTTTTTCTTTGATCATAAAACGTAATGGGGTGTGAAAACAAAACATGACATTCTTAGTAAAAAGAATATAGTCAAAATGCTGGTAAACATTGCATTAAAACGTTTCGCTTTTACACTAAAAGTTAGGGAAACGTTTTAATAAAATGTTTACCAGCATTTTGGCCTTATTCTTTTTACTAAAAATTGCGTATAAATCCCATTTTTAAGCTCCTAAAACATGACATGTCTAAAATTTACTTCTGTGGGAGGTTTTCGGCGTAATAATGCTCTAAAACGCAACTTGTTGATTTATTGCTAGCCAGTGAATTATTACTAATTCCCATATCGCTTTATGGGCCACGCCAGATGGCTTTGCAGGCCGTATTCTACCCGCGGGTTGGGCAGCCTTGTTCTAAACTCTATTATTTACCACCAGCGCTTGCGCCCTCAATGCCGGCAGGGTGCAATCGTAGTATTTGTGCTATACTTGTATTACGCTTACTGTGCCTGTTTGTAACCACAAGGGCGGAACAGAATTAACTTAAGAGTTTTGTTAGGGTTAGAATTTGGATTGCAATTAGAAGTTGGGTTCAGTCCATGAAATTCTACAGAATTTCCGCATTTTGGTAGTATCTTGCTGGTAAAGCTAAGTAGAAGTCAACCAAAAAATGCTTGGGACGTGAGAGTTGCGCACCTCATCTTGATCATGATTCTATTTGTCTTTTTGCAGATTAAGCTGTAAAGTGCTGAAACTTCTTGATTGGGTTCAGTGCGTATTGCCTATTTTTCATATAGCCACACCATGCTATGCCTAGTTCTTTTATCTTTTGAAGTGGTTATTTTGGCATTTATAGAAAAATACATTGACAGGCTATTTTGCAACACAAGACTGGTGTGTCTTACAAGAACATTTGGAGCATTTTGTTCTGTGTTGCTGTGGGGCAATGGTTGGTAGCAGGGATGTGAAAGCGGAAGCCGGAAGCGGTCCTTTTTCTGTGGAAGCGGAAGCGCGAAAAATCTACCGCTCCCGCTTCCACATAGGTTATTTGACTTGAAGAGTAACTTGGCGAAAAGGTTTTGTCCATTTCCCGATGTAGATTAAACGGTAAAGTTGCATTATAAATCTGAATGAACGTGTGATATCAGTAGGGCGAGAGAACAAGAAAAAGTATAACTAGCATCACGTTTTATATCAATTACGGGTAAGAAAAAGGTAGTTTGGACAATGAAACAAAGTCAATAAAATGATGATTTGATTAAACTTAACTAGCCTAAGTAAAGGGGGTGAAAACGTTGAAAAAGAAATTATTCAAGACGAAAACAATTTGATCATTCCACATCAGTGCTCTTCAACAAGGGTTTCGCAATACATGTAGTTGTGTTTTGTGAGTTTTAAGGGCGGTGGTGTAGTGGTTAGAGCGTCCGCTTCGCAGTCGGTAGACTAGGGGTTCATTCCCCTTGTTGAGTTATACCAAAAGACTTTAAAAAATGGTATCCACAGCTTCCCTGCTTGACGCTCGGCATTCATGGATGGTTGTAGAGAACAAGCCGGCAAGTTCGCTTGTTGTGTCCTTGGGCAAGGCACTTAACGGGACGCCTCCGCCTTTATGTGGAAGACAGGTGGCCCAGACACCTCAAAAATGGCAACTCCCAAGCGAGTGCGGACGTCCCGTCCAAAATATAGCGATACAATTTGCTTTCTCGTGAATGGAGGATAAAAATGAACAAAATACAAAATACAAAGGGCTTCGTGAGGTGTCCACGAAGGTTCTTCGTTTATTGTTAGTATTTATTTCTTATCTCAGTATATTGAATTGTTATTTGTGATGGTGTTCCGTGCATATAAATAGTTAGCAATGGAATCTGGTGATAGCAAGTTGCAGACGGTGACGTAATTCTTTAAGAACAACTTTAAGAACGTCTGAATTTGCTAACTCACTTTGTTGCGAAATAGTGCGTCTGTAATTTTTATTTTGCTGTTGTTGTTACTTGATGCCTTCTGAGAGATGGGGACATGGCCAAAAACCATCGAGCCCCAGAATCCGGGCAACTCTCAAAGGTCTGGACCAGAGGTCGTAGAGAGTCGCCAAAGAGCGAGCGGCGCAATGAGTCCGTAGCTGGACAGTGTAGAAGGAGATGAGAAGTGTCCTGGGAAGACTGTCTGCAGGCCCTGCTATAAAGATTCTCAATTTTGCCAATTATAAATTGATAAGAGCTTAATAGTAGGCTATGTCCTTTGCAGCGCAGACGAGAGGGAACACAGCGAGCGTGACGAAGGGGCTGTCTGTATCGTATCTTCATATGGTTGATTGCCACAATTTCACGCATTTCTGTGCGGTGTTGTTAAAAATGCTCAAATCGTCACGAGAGCAAAGTGTTTTGAGCAGTGGGCATTGCAGTAGGTGCCCCATCGTTTGTGTCTCTGTACCACAATTACACGAGAGGTCGCCAGTATGGTATCCCCATTTGATTAAATTTGCCTTGATACGGCCTACGCCAGATCTAAGCCGATTGAGTGTTTTCTATGTTGGCCAGGGTGCATTGCTTCCTGGAGGAAGACTCTCAGATGGTTGAATTCCCATATCGACAGAGGGTGAGTTGGATTTTAACTTATCGATTCATTGTTTCATGTTTGTCTCTGCTTTTGGCTGGACAAGTGGGTGGACATGGCTCAGAAAATATCTTCTTGATTTCAATCTCGTCGGTGCTGGCTCAGATCCAAATATTGGGTGCCTTGGATCGGTAGATTGGTGTAGTCTTTCCGCTCTGCTGGCTGCCTCTCTTCTAATTTTGGGTGGTGCGATACCAGCAAGTAGGTGTAGGTTGCTGGTGTTGATAGGTTTGAGGCAGCCTGTAATGGTCCAACAAGCATTGTTTAGGGCTGGATCTAAATTGCTGGCATGTACGGATCTTGACCATACAAGACATGCATATTTAGCAGCTGTATAGCACAAGGCCAGGGTTGATGTTCTGAGGGTATGAGGCGAAGGAGCACAAGTTCCTCAGTGGAATTTGAGGAAACCTTGGGGATGTACAGAAAGTCCGTATTGATGACTAGAGTTAAAGTTAACTCAAAGCCACAGTTAGTTGAGGATAGAGAGGGAAAATCCGTGTAATATCGTTGTGATTTCTTATTGTGACCGCAGGTACGTTATTGTCGAGAGCTGTAATATGTGGTCATACGGTTTAGATCTTCTTGTTCGTCGTTTGAGCTATTTGATGTGAGCTTTAGGTGGGAAGATGTATATATGGGCCACACTGTTTAGCGCTCACGCTCGGTTTGCAAGTCTTCAGTTAGACTGGGGCGATTACAACGGGTAGACTGCTTGGCCCCACCATCTGTCTGCCACATAAAGACGGAGGCATCCAGTTAAGTGTCTTACCCAAAGACACAACAAGCAAGCTTACAGGCTTGTTCTTCACACTATCCCTTTTTTGCTGAGCACCCTGGCCAACATAGAAAACACTCAATCGGCTTAGATCTGGCGTAGGCCGTATCAAGGCAAATTTAATCAAATGGGGATACCATACTGGCGACCTCTCGTGTAATTGTGGTACAGAAACACAAACGATGGAGCACCTACTGCAATGCCCACTGCTCAAAACACTTTGCTCTCGTGACGATTTGAGCATTTTTAACTACACCGCACAGAAATGCGTGAAATTGTGGCAATCAACCATCTGAAGATACGACACAGACAGGTGTGACTCGACTTGGGAAATGGACCCCACACCTGCTCACTGCAAAGCAGACGCTCTAATCACTACACCATCGCGCCGGTTGCTTTAGATCTGAGAAGCATTGAGCTAACTGTTGTAAAAGTGTTCGTAAGAAGTGAAGGAACTTGTAATAACTGTTTATTCAATGAAGTGTTTAATTATTTTTTGATGTGTAGTAACAAAATATTTGATTAAATATAGCAGGCATTCTTCGTATGTCGAGTGTAACGATATTTCAACCACATCAAATCGTTCTTTCGACAATTTATTCTTCAAAATTCAACGTTTCGCTCCCCTTAGTTACCGGGGAGCTTCTTCAGAAAACGGTAGATGTTAGTAGAGTAACATACAAACTGTACAACATAAAAATATAAAGACAACCTGTATTACTATACACTAAAAATTATTCACCAACAGGGCAGGCAATCACGTAGTAACGAAAAACATTGTTGCATCACAGATACAGGAGTGGGCAAGTAAAAAGTGTTGTGAGATACATAAGACATTATTTATTGGAGACAAACACACTATAAACAGTCGGAAAATTTGCACCATCATTGCGATTAATTACATTACATGAACAAGCCTTTTGATTTATCGAAAAACTTTCCGCAACGCGACGTCTGTATGCAGTCCCGTAGCACTCCAACTTCGGGCCCCCCAAAAGTAAGCGCAAGAGCCCCGCGCACAGGTCATATTACTTTAGAGGTGTAAAATTGAAAAGCTGCATTAAGAAAATACACCACAATTTGTACATAAGTAAACAGGCTAATGTCAGAATAAAGCATGCCGATACCGAAGGTGCAAGTCATAAAAAATTCGGCACCGATGCCAGAGTTCAGTAGGACATTTATGCAGACACTGCGAAACGAAAGCAATGACACTGAAAAACATAAAAAAAGTTATAAAAACACAGTATCATTTAAATAGTCTGGAGCGAACCTTTTTGTTCGCAAATGCTGTTATGACATTGTCATAATCAAGAGATCGGGCGCAGTCATTTTCGATTGACAACATGGCTAATGAAGATAGTCTACTGTCTGTCATAGACGTTCTATTAAAACTTTTGATCAGTTTCAATTTGCTGAAGCTTCTTTCAGCGCTGGCAACAGTCACGGGGCAAGTTAGTAAGATTCGAAGTGCGATGTACACATTCGGATACAATTCAAATAAATGAGTCTTTAGAAGATAGTTCAGAAAGTCTTGAGCCGTATTGAGATTGCGTTTTTTTTGTAAAATTAAAACAAACCGCTGTAGCTCAGCGCTCATTTCATCAGAATCAATGTCACCGAACTTTTTTTGGAACTCTTTACAGCAAGTAAGAAGAGCATTTTCTTGTTGCACAAGCAAAAGTTTGTCTCGTGTGTACAAAAACGAAAAGGCGGAAGAAACCTCACGTAACAAATTAAAGCGCTCCTTTATTGACATAATAACCTGGTCTACTAATGGATAGAAAAAGTTGCTTTTAAATTTCAGTTCAGGAGTAGCTCGTTGTTCCTCTTCACGTTGGTAATCAAACAATCTTCTTTTCTTTCCACTTCTTGACGGAGGAAAAGAAGGATCAATATCCAATTCCTGTGCTATTTCAACAGCAGATGTTGCGGCACTGTCGTAACCCGTTGTGCGATAGTTTTGCAAAAACTTTTCAGTTGCCTGGCCATTGTATGAAGGGAGACTCCATATGATTGAAGAATCTTGCTTGCTTTATTGACTTGGAATAGGATATCATACCAAATAAACACCGACAAAAGAAAACTCCATTTTGATAAATGAGCTATCAACGATTTTGTTTCTGAGGCAGCTCTTCCATCTTTTCTTTCTATGGAAATGGCTTCCAAGTCTTTCAGTGCCAGCAACACCTCTTTTAAATTGTATCGAAGAGGTTTGATGCATTTAATTCTGCTTTCCCAACGAGTATCAGATTGTGACTTTATGGACAGCTCCACATGTTTCTTCAAAATTTCCCAACGCTGAGCAGAGGAAGAAAACAGCACATACAACCTTGTAAGTACTCCAAAAAATGTCAATGCTTCCGTCGATCAATTAGCACTGTCAACAACAACTAAGTTAAGGGTATGGTTTGCACAGGGCACGTAAACAGCTTTGGGATTGATGTCTAGCATTCTTGCTTGGACCCCAGAATGTTTTCCTTTCATGTTAGCACCATTATCATATGACTGACCTCGACAATCAGACAATTCGAGTTGCAGTTCGGTCGCTTTTTCTAAGAAAGCGTCCAACAAGCCTTTCCCAGTACTGTCACTTATTCTCAAGTAGCCAAAAAATGTTTCTTTAACAACAGCAGCTTCTTCATTACATAGTACATAACGGAGAATGACAGACATTTGTTCATGATGTGACATATCTGGAGTGCAGTCCAAAATTATAGAAAAATATTTTGCCAATTTCAATTGCTGTAAATTTTCTTTTTCAACTTCTGTCGCTAGCAATTCAATTAGTTCATTTTGTATGGTAGGACTCAAATAGTGATCTTTAGTGTTTTTATTCTTGATTCTGTCTTGAAGCTCTTTTAGGATCGGATCTCTTCTTGCCAAAAGCTCAAATATACCCAGAAAATTTCCATTGTGAGGAGATCCTAAGACTTCTTCAGATCCTCTAAAAGCAAGATTCCTTTCTGATAGAAACAAGGCAATGTCGATAAGTCTCTCTAAAACATTTCTCCAAAAACGTCTTTCATTGAAAAAAATATTCATCTCGCGTTTGTCGATAGTGGATGAATTTCTTATCCCTTCAGCTAGCAACATCCATTGACTGCAGCATTCTTGGTGGGAAATGCCGTTTTCATGGTCTTTCAGTTTTTTCGAAAAACCCTCCCATGTATTTATACCACTACAAAAGGGGCTTAGTGTTTTTCCAAATAGCTTACAACAAAAGCAAAAAAACTTGATCTGATTCCCCAGAATAAACTAGCCACGACCGTGAAACACTTTCACCATTAGGTAACACACGTTTATAATGGTTGGAGGAAAAACGTCGCCTTGGAGTTGTGTTATTATATGGAAAATTCATTATTAGTTGATGTGGTCCACGCTTTACTATATCACATCGTTGAACATCAGAAATACTTTCAGGCCATTTACATGGGTCATCAGGGATAGAGGTAAATTGAGATTCAGTTATTTTTGATATTGAAGGTTGCGTATTGGCAGGTAAATCACAACTTACATTTTCTGGAAATTCACAATCACTTTGATGCTGATCGTCATAGTCTTCTTTTTCTTGTACACTATAGTTTTCTTCATCCCTCTCGGTACTAGTGCCAGGTCTACTCTGCTCAGTAATCTTGAAAAAATCTGTCATCTTGGGCAATTTCGCTACAGCATCTCGAGCAGTGGCTGCTTCTTTTCTCTTTTGAGCAGCACTTTTTGAACGTTTCATTCTATACAATGTCAATAAAATACTTTATCTGCACTCTGCAGTGTATATATATATATATTGTCCCGGTATTTATAGCCAAACAGAATTCCAGACCATTCTGTGATTGTTGCGTAACAACGGCATTGTTACGTCAATCGAATATTCAAGATTCTACCAGAAAATCAATCGAAATATTCTAGATTCTGCGAGATAAAATGACGTTGCATTCACTTATGATGTCACAAGCCAATTTCTTCCTACAGTTTAAATCGGTTGTAAACAAGTCTGCTGAACTGAAAATAGTCACGTAGCCAAAAAGCAATTTCAGACTAACTTGGGCCCCCAAAGTTGGCCTGGCCCCCCCCCAATTGGGGGGTTTGGGGGGCGGCTGCTACGTCTCTGTCTGTATGCATGTAATTCTGACTTCAGTATTTTGACATTATCCCAATCTATTCTATGATCGAAATCCATAACATGTTGACTCAACGCTGACTTTTTAGTGTTAAAAGTCTTTACCGCATCAGCATGTTCCCGTTTTCTGGTTCCAACACTACGTCCCGTTTCACCTACATACACAGCATTGCAATCCCGGCAAGAAATTTGATAGAAGCCAAGCTAACTTCACCCAATGGATAGTTGTGAAAACAGTTAAAAAAAGTTTATGGTTGTTGACATAGCCAAATCTCATTCCAAATCAAAACTGTTAAATGCAATTAATGAAAAAAATATTTTGGAGGTTGTGCATAGCCACTGCATGTCTCCCAAATTTCTCTAGTCCTTGGCGATTTCTTAATTGCCCCGTTTTCACAACAGGCGTTCTTGCACTTAAACTTTTATCTGTTATATTCAGCAAGTGCTTGAATTGAAAGCGTATCAAAGTTGTGGAAGTGCTTCAATGTGATTGATAGGTATTTTTAGGACTAAGCTATTAGATATTACATTATATTGTATTAGGCCCACTCCTTACAAGGTTATTAACTCAAGCTTTATTTGTATAGGATAATGCCTCCAGCTGGGTGCATGTTGCTAAGCCTGGCATAATTGCAGCAATGCAAAGAGCAAACTAGCCTGAAATCAAACACTTGGAGTTATTACCATAACAGGGCCCCAATTAGTAATGTCAAGGTTAAGAATATCAGTTCAGCCAGCTTCATTCAATTGATATTTGTGAGAACACTAATGAAAGGTTAGTGTATAGTTGACATAGTCTACTGTCATTTCAAAATCTAGAAGTACTCTTTGTAAAGGAAATCAATAAAGACTAACAAAACATTATAGTTGGTTGCACAAGTTGTTATATTGCTCCCAAAGTTTGGAGAGTTCCTAGCTGTGTCTTGCCCTGTTGGCGTTTGGTACTTTGTGAAGTGCTCACCATTAAGACCACAAACAATTTCAAAAAAGATGGTTTTTTTATTCTATGAAGTGCATGGAAGCATAATTTAAAAGCACGGGGTAATGGAAGGGGGCAAAGTAATTGATATGTATTTTCAGAAATAACCTATGGATGTTAGAACCACCGTTTATGACTTTTTTGTCACTGCATGCCTATTTGTACTACATAAAGGTTCTGGCTGTGGGTCTATTGCTTGGTGGGTCCTGGCATAAATCCAGCCAGGCAAAGATCAAACTAACATGAAATGATGCACCTACAGTTAAGTTATGGTAGTGGCTATTTTGCCGTCGACAGCATTTAACCTTGTAGACTATTTTGCCATAATCATTCATGTGTGCTTATATTGCCATATTTGCTACATTTCAGCCAGTGACGCTGTGATGTAGTGGTTAGTGTGCTGGTCTTGAGATACCATGGATGTGGGTTCAAATCTCAGTTGGCAGAGCATTGAAAGAAATAGCAGTGTACACTGTAGGGCCAGGCCCAGTATGTAAATGTACGGGGCAGTGCACACTGGAAGGGAGTGTGCACTGGGGGTGCAAAATTTTTTTAATTGGTTTTTAAAATTGACCAATCAGAAATGACCAACAGTCACATGTTTAGTATGTCATTAAGATTGACCAATCACAAATAACTCACGGCAAAATAGTCTGAGGGTAAAATGCCGTTGACGGCAAAATAGCCACTGCCTTAAGTTGTCCAGTTATCATTAGGACAACTTTTTATTGATCAAAAAACTAAAAAAATGACAATTGACTTAAATTTTTGACTGAACAAATTAATGTTTTTTGAATTTTTATATTAAAACGAACATTTGATTGATGAAAACACACAAATCTTCAAAAAATCTTACAGATCAAGCCTTGTATAAGTAGCCAACTATGCAATCACTAATTGCAAGAATTGGAAATGCAAAATCATATACTGTTTTACATTTTTGACCTTGAAGCTTCTGTCCTTGGCTAACAGTTTTTGCAGCATTAGAAGGACTTTTCAAAGAAGCAGCTGTAGGCTGAGAATGCTGAAGTAAAGTGTAAACAGCCAGTAAAATGCATGGTCGTTTCATGTTGTTATTATAGAAATGTCATTTTACATTCTTTTTTAATGTAATGGTTAATGTTGCTAGTGTCTTCTGCAAAGTCAAGTTCTTCGATTGCTTGCTCCACTTTCTCAAAGGTGTACTTGGCACTTTCCAACGTTTCTGTAAGTTTGAACAACACATTCACATTGGTCTTTGATTTTGAGAAATTGAATAGCTATAGCAGCTATTTGCAAGCTAGCTTTATCTGAGTTACTGAAATACCACACCGTTCAAAATATTTCTTAATTGCTTTCACTTCAGTTAAACTCTTTGCATAAAATATGGCAGCATTTAACCAGCTTCCCCATCTTGTAACAGCAGGCTGAGGTGGGAAACCAATAGTAGTAAATTTGCTTGTCTGGTTTTGTTTTTAACTTGCTGGTTTGACTTTTGCTATTAGTTGATCAATATTTTCAAAGTGAGATTTGGCTTTTATAGCACAACTGGGCAGTAAATGTGCTACATATGTCACATGAAACCAGCATAGGATTGTCAACTGCTTGAGCAATGCTGATGCTATTTGACACTCATTGTAGAGATTGACAGTCATACCATTAACTGATGTAAGGTGTTTCTAGATTTCCACCCGGAATATTTAAATATTGCATGCCAGATAGAGTGCTCTTATTAGTGATGAGAAAAAAAATAAAACCTATCTGTGCTAGATTGCAGCACTGTTTTTTTACCAGTAGCTTGAGATGACAAACTGACCAATATCATGGTATAGCTTGTTATTATGCTTGTTATTAAGCTTGTACAAGCAAATATCAGCAGAAAAAATGCCTTGGTTATCTTTTCCACAAGGTGGTGTTACTGCTCCTTAAACACATTTGGCAGTTTGTTAGAGTAGTAGTTCAGATTTTCTGCCTAATGGTTTTTGGTGTTCGGACGTATTTTGATGGTGTGTTTTATATTTTAGAGACTTCATTTTTACACAAATATTTTTAAAAGGTTTGTTTGATAAAGCCAAAGAACTATGCTTTTTGAGGAAGAATATTTGAAAAGTATTGAACAACTTAGTTTTTTTTAAAAAGTCCTATTTCATGAAGTTTAAACAGCAAAATTTTGAGTATTTCGGATCAGTAGGCTTCATTTAAAAATTTTTAGAAGCTTCATTTTTTGATGAATGTTTTATTTAAGGCAGTGGCTATTTTGCCGTCAACGGCAATTTACCCTCAGAGACTATTTTGCCGTGAGTTATTTGTGATTGGTCAATCTTAATGACGTACTAAACATGTGACTTTTGGTCGTTTCTGATTGGTTAATTTTAAGAACCAAGTAAAAAAATATACCAAGGTCAAATAGTTTTCCTTTGTCAGAGTTTGCTAAACTTTTTGAGCCACCTCCTACCATTTGTGAATCTGTTTTACTTGGACAGTAATCTTATCCTAACCTTGCATCAATTTTCCTTGCAACCAGTGCAGAAAGTTGCCACAAAATGCAATGTTCTGAAGAAAAAGTTGTTTTGTTGTAAATTGACTCGTTAACTTGGTGGAAAAACACTCAATAAAGCTGAACTTCACATACTCTGTTTGTATTTTTCCAGTATTTGCCCCCAGCGAGAAAAAAAATATTGGAATAACAAAAGCAATATTCAAATAGTGTAATTTTTGGTTAGATAAAAATAATTTCGATGAAACAAGTTCGAATTTTATTTTTTTTGTAAGATTATTAATTCACATTTTTCCTAGTAATTGGGTTTATTTTAGCATGTTTGTTCCATGGCCCTGGAGTTTGTCTATTCAAAATTGGGCTATTGCTCACTGGGTAAAGTGCCTTTCTTTTACATTGTGGTAAGCTTTTGCTTTGTTTTACAGGTTGAATAAAGTGCTAATTAATTTATTTATTTATGAAATAATTTTCAAAATGTCCTTCACCGATTGTAATGGTGTGGCTGGAGTTTTTATTGCAAAGTTAATCTTGGAAGAACTTCGTTTGATTCGATCTGAAATGAAGGAAGAAATGCGCAAGCTTGCTTTTGATATGAAGGTTTGTTTGATGCGTCAGGAAAACGCTGAAGAAACAGAAATCATGCAAAAGAATCGCGAATATGTGGTTCAAACAGCGTCAGATCTGAAGGAACTTCATGGTGATTTTTTCGATGGTTCTCTTGTACTTGGTGATGGTTTTACTCTTGAAGGAAATGAACATAATTTGAATCAAAGTGAAAAAGTTGCCATTAGTACTGCTGTGAAGTCGGATGTAGTCAGCTCTGTACTTAATGCTGGTGATGTTGTGTTGGATAATGATATTTCTGTAACTGCCTCTGAGAAAAATGATGATGATGATTGTGCAAATGGTGAAAGCCGTGATTTAAGTGAGAAGAAATCAGATCAAACCGGTTTCATTTCTTCTGGTACAACACTTGGGAGAAATACTTCTTTTTCATCAGACTTGAGTAGTGCAATCAAATATAATCCATGCGATAGTGGTTATGTGCAAAATGCAAATGAAATATCTGCAGAAGCTGATTTTCTTAAGTTGGAAGATTGTTTAATCCTTGAAAAGAACGACAAAAAAGATGAAATAATTAGAAATAGTTTGACGAGGAGGTCTTGCTCTGATACCAGGTTTGACACAAATAAGAAAGAAGGAGAAAAAACTCCCGAGAATGCTAATACTTTAATGATACCTAGAAAGCACTTACCAGTGCACACATGCCAATTATGCAATAAAAGTTTTAAATGTTATCATAGTATTGTATGCCATCTTCGAACTCATACTGGTGAAAAACCTTACAAATGCGATGTATGCTCAAAACGATTTCGTCAAAGTTCAGCATTGAAAGTGCATCACCGCATTCATACTGGAGAAAAACCATTCAAATGCGAGATATGTTTAAAAGAATTTCGTGTTAAGTCGAACCTTACTGTACATTCCAGAATTCATACTGGAGAAAAACCTTACGAATGTGATGTGTGTTCAAAACGATTCTGTCAAAAATCAGATTTGAAAATACATCACAGAATGCACACAGGAGAAAAACCTTATAAATGTGATAAATGTTTGAAGCGATTTAAAAAAAAATCATTGTTAAAAATGCATTACAGAGTCCATACCTGATAAAAACATTTGAATATGAGATGTGTTGAAAACGATTCCAAACATGCTTCAACGTTGAAGAAACATAGAGTTTATACAGAAGAAAGGCCATTTACATGTGATATATTAAAAAGTATATATGTTTGATATGTGTTTTTTTTTATAGAACGTGGCATCAGAAATATCTATATATGCTTAAAGGAATTTCGTATAAAGCATAATCTCACTGTGCATTTGGTGCAACTTAATCTAGCTCAAAACGGACTCGAAGAAGACTGTGCATTGGAGAATTCTTATATTAGAATAAAATGATAAATTTGATTTTTGTTCGAAAAGATTCTGTCAAAAACGGTTTTGAAAATGCACTACAAGATTCGAAGAGGGAAACCGTACAAATGTGATTTTTGAATGAATTTAATGGTTTTTAAACGATTTTTAATGATTTGGATGTAATTTAATGTTGAAAAGACGTCACAAAACTCGTGTAGAATAGAAATCATTGAAGAATTTCTAAGATATATCGTGGGGTGTGGCTGTGTCTGATCATGCTGAATCTTTGTTAGTATTGTGTTATTGGCTAAAGATGATGTGAGTAAACAATTTTTTACATCAGATTTTGTTTATTTTCAGCGTACTGAAAGAACTCCCTCAAAATAGAATTTGTCATAACTTGCTAGCTACCGAGACTACAAACCAAATTTTGTATCAAATTATTTAAAAGGTCAATGTTATAATCTAGTCTAAAAATATTTTTTGCTGCATTTGTTGCAGAAAAGTAGTTACTTGTTAATAGTATTGTTTTCAGAAAAATTATAGTTTAATTCATTTTAAATTATTTGCTGATTGTATTGCTGCTGCAGAAGGTTAATGTGCTCAAAGTTAAAATTGTTTTTTTTTTGTAATTCAGTTGAACATTAAAACATGTACATTCGCTTGGATACAAAGCAAGAATTTTTAATCTGTCAGTCTGTATGCTGAATCAAACTCTTCCTTTGTCAAGATATTTTTCGCTTTCGTTGGTTGAGAATCTTTGCTAGATTGTATACGAAAACTTGCGTATTGTTTTGGTATTGCTTTGTATTTCCTGCAGTGGCAAGTGCAGGGAGAAATCTGGTATTTGTGTCGCTTGGAACCTGGGTAGGCATTTATAGTTTTATGTATAACGAGACGAATCTGGTGACAAGGCATTTCCTTTTTGATGGCAAACAAAGTAATTTTATATCGAAAAACATTGGAAATGCAACTGTATATTCACAAAACCTGCATTCTGTATTGTTATTGCTAAATAACAAAGTAGTTTTAAGAATACTCGTGAAATGTTTACGTCCTACTAAATAAAGGTTACTTACTGTGCAATACATTTTTACTGTTTAAGCCATGCAACTCTTCCTCTGCGATGACTCTTAAGCCTACTTAAGTTTATGACATTTACTTCTGTTGCTTCCAAAATTTATCAGCTCAGCAGAAATGCTAAACGTTTAATTTTGATATAGCAATTTATTGCTGAATCTCATATTTTGCACTTTAAAGTTGTGGTCGCAAATTTGCTGAATTTTATGCTTACAAAACTGTGGTAATATTGCAAATTTCTCAAAAACTACTGGCAGTTGAACAAAGCTGACAACAAATTTGGATTCAGCAGCCTAAAGTTCCCGAAAAGCGTCCCAACCTCGGCATAAAAAAATTTTTGTTGTGTATTGTAATTCATAAAAGAGCACCTGTTGTTGCGTGTAAACATGTGTGCCTTCATGTTGGCACTGGTGCATGTCTAAATAAATTGCCAAATCACCAAAAGTTTAGTATAAAAAAACTAGGCCTATATCATTACCTGATTCATATGAGGCGCTGTTCATAAAGAGAAAAAGTTTTCATTATATACGAACACTAACCAATGCCATATGCGCAAATCGACTGCAATTTGACATATTGTACTGCTATGTATTTTGCTCTACACAAGCATCGCGTGCAGATTTGTTGGTTGTCCTCTCGTTCTTGTCTCTAGACCGTATCAAATTACGTGGGCGTATGACGCAATATGCGCTCACGTTATGGCAGTTGCTTATGGGGTGCCAATTGTGAAGTACGCCGTAAAGCAAAATTTTGCAGAGTTTAGGACAAATCATTCCGCAACGAAACAATTTTCTTTTCCAAAGACCAAACTTTTCTGTTTGCAAACAACGCGTCATAGTTTCACACATGATATGCAGCAAGAACGATTACCACTTAATCGCTGCTTGAACATAAAATGGGCCCAAGTCACGTTTTTGTTGACATATTTAAATCATTTTTTTAGAGAATTTCTTACCGTACATACTCTATTGCTGGTTCATATTTCTAAACAAGACTACGTCGATCCAATACTTGGGTACTTAGTTACGTCATTCCATACGTGAGGTGTAGTTATACAGCGTTGGGCAGAAAAACCTCCCACATTTTATATTCCGAAAAACAGACAAGAAAAACCCTACACCCAAGGCTCGATGATTGCCATTGTGTGTAAACTTATGTTTTAAAAATAACGTTCTCCAGCGGCGATATAATGCGGTAAGCGATTACTAAAGTTTTCCGTCAACCTCCGAGATTTCGTTTACTGTTTGGCGAATAGCAGCTTTCAGTCCATCAGTGGTTCTAGGCCGGTGCTTGTACACCTCTGCCTTAACATTATCACAAAATGAAAGATAAAGCAAACGTGTTGGCCATCCAATATCACCACGCAAAGAAATGAAATGCGAGAGAACGAGCCCGCAAAACATCTATTGATTTTTTGCCATATGGGCGGTTGCTTCATCTTGTTGAAACTATACCACTGCATTTTCTCCGAAATCCTAGTTTTGGGCTTCAAAAAGTTTTGCAGCATCTGCATTAAAGTAGGTCTAACCAAAATCGTTTTGTTCTGCTCCTCAAAGAATTAAGGGCCCTAAATTCGCAATTGCACTTCACACGGTCCCCTTGCTCATTGTAAAGAGGCCTGTCATGTAGCTCCCCGGTTACTTTCTAGTAGCGAAAATTTTGCTTGACAAAACCAAATAAATGAAAGTGAGCTTCGTCACTGGTAATCAGAACGCCATTAGCAGGAACGTTTTCAGTAATGATTTTACTGCAGTCTACACGAGTTCCATGGTCTCGTTCCAGCAATTTTTGAGCAACCATCAGTTTACATAGATGAAATTTTATATTATTATGCAAAATTACTCTTTCACTGCGAGCAGAAAGATTTAATGAAGCAGAATGCTAACGAGCTAAACCGCCTTGGGGATCGCAAAACGGACTCCAACAATTTGGATGCTCTCTGATGTTCAAAGGCTTTTGGCTTTCCTGGGGGTTTCCGCTTGAGTGTTGAGCCTGTAGCTCTTGAAGTTTTTGACTCAGAGCAGTATAGTGTTTCGATTAGCAACAGGGTCGTGCCTGCTTAGTTGGAAATGATTTCTTCAGATTGTAGCCTAGTTGTAGATTCTCCGTTGGTGAGAAAACTTTGTACAATTGATGCTCGGTCTGTCAAGCCATATTTAGACTTCAAAACTTTTCAAAAAAAATTTAATAAATCACTAGTTGTTCTAATCTCTCTAAAAAACAAGATGGCAGTCCATCAACCACATAAATTCATTTTAGCAATGTGGCTAACTGCAACAGTATTGCCATAGTAAGACTTTAAAATGTGGGAGCTTTTTCTGCCTCACCCTGTATAATAACTGTACGGATCATTAGAGTTGTTGTCACTGCTGTCAGAAATGGGATGGAAAGCGACAAATCGTCACAATATTTTGGATTCCTATCCCATCTATAAAAGCAGCGACAACAACCACAATGATGACTATAGTTATCATATTACATATAACCATACTTTACGTTGGAAAGGAATCACGAGAGTTTGCGCAATACATTACAAAATTGATAAAAATAAAGTTTAGCAGAAAAATAACTCCTACCTACAAAGCTTTCAAAACAATTAGTTATTTTCTGTTGAAATTGGGAATTCCGTTGCCTTTGTGGTTAGGTCGCGTACAAATTTACTTGCTCGTGTGACACGAAGGAGACATGTATCGGTATGTCCTCCAGACATTTGGAAACCAGGGTTGGGGGAGCATCTCAATTTCAACAGTTTACAAAGTAGTGAAATTAAAGACTACATTATGTCATGTGATAATTGTTCCGAAATAGGATTGGCATTGGACAATTTTGGTATCAGTAGGAAATGTGAGTGCGATTGCCACACTAAAATTCCCAGTTTTAATCGGCAACTTTTGTGCTGGAGGTGCGCCTTTTCTGCTTCAGTTGTTTTAACCTTGTTTTATACCGGTCGCGCTTGAAACATTTGTTATTTGCTTTGCGGCTTAGTGTGCTGATTGATTGGTTTATTATTAAAATGCGAACTGATGCTTAGAGCAGTGGTTCTAAAACTGTTTATTGTTTCAATTTTTCAAGTGCGTCGCAAGATAATTTGGTTTTGTGCCAATAACCCTAACTTTTGATCGGTCAAAAGCGCTTTGAACGTAGATTCCTTATTATCTAACATTCATAATCATATTTTTACAGAAGTGTTGTTCATACGCTGTCGTATATATTGTATGTACTCAAGAATCAAATTGCACAATTTCAACGTAACTGACCCAAAATAAACAAAAACTAAGGCAGTCAGTTACAAATTGATGAAAAACAGAAAAGATAAGTTACAATTAAAGGGGGGTAATTTTACGATTAATGATGACAGACCAAAAACAAAATCTCGGGTGCTTTACGACAGTTAACTTATTTAGATTTTGGGTCATATTAATCTTGCCCTACGGCGAACTAATACCTTAGAATACTGCCTGGTGCGTCGCAAAGTCTTCAAGCTTTTTCAAATGCGTCGCATCGAATAAAATTTGTGAACCACTGGCTTAGACCTTGCAAGATAAGAAATTGTGTGATTTAGTCTAAGTTCAATTCATATTGATTCATTCTGTAAAGTATTGTTATGTCATACCGTGAATATCTAATATAAACCTTTGCGTATTTTTAACTGAAAGCATAGCTTGGTAATATCTGATGTTACCTAATAATGAGATGTTGTGCGATACTTTATGTAAAGATAAATTAGATATTTTTATTTGGAATACTCGACGAGGGGTAATGTTGAGCCGAAAACATTTGTTCATGAATTAATAAATGGGTAAAATATTATGGTTGCTTGCTTTTACTGTGCTATGGTGCAAGAAAATTACTTTTCTTCCAAAATTGTGTTTTTGGGTAGTTAAACTTTAAAGATCTCTCTTCAAGAGGCTGCAAACGCTAAGTATAATTTAAAATCCCAATTTATCAAGCCTACAATATTAAGTTGGTTTTGTAATAGCTTTCAGTGTGAGCAGGGACTGCTAGTCGTACTTATGTATGAGAGTAACTCCACCTCATATTATCCACAAAAAATATTTTTTTACCATGCACTTCAGATAGGCCATGTTTGAAATTAGGCAAATGCAGCAATACCAAAAAATTGAAAATCGAACAAGTGTTGATACAATGCAAGTATATAACGCTAATTTGACAAGACTTTCACAAAAAATCAGACAAGCGGAACAAAAATTTAAACGACACCTAAATATTTCCCTGAATTTTTTTTCCAAACAAAAGCTCATTTTGAAGGTTATCTGTTTACAACAATTTCAGCTCATTGCACGATGCAAAAAGCAATTCTTTATTTAAGTATTTTAAGTCTTCTAAGCATAGGCTTACCATACGTCCCGTTTTTTTCAGGCCTTGTCTTGGTCAAACGATCGAAAGTCCCGGTTTTTCATTTAGTCAGCCAGCATAGCTAGAACCACGTTATTTAAACGTTTGTCCCGGTAAGTAAAGGCATTATAACAACGAACTCTTGCTCGATGACGATTTGGGCCGGAAGTGACACAAAAGTAGCAGCAAAGAAAATGATGACCTTTTCTTTCGGAGGACACAGCCATTTTGGATGGAATTTATTGGTAAGTAGTGAAACTAAGCTAAATTGCACTCGAAATGGAGGTGTTCTCCGAAAAAAAAAAGTCAACACCTGTATTGCCGCCGCTAAGTGTGTCCGGATTTACCTCGTCGCTCATAGGCAGGCCTGTTGTCCTCAAGCGTCTCGTTTTTTAATCACAAAAATATGGTAAGCCTATCTAAGCATGCTTCTTTGCAACAATTGCAACATTTTTACAAAATCAGTTTAGTCAAAAATTGATTTGTGCCCTCATTTCTCAATCAATTTTCACACTTTTGTTCCGCGTGACAGATGACATTTATCTTTACTTTCTACCCCTTCCAAAAGGTAGTAAGCTGAGTAAAACCAAGAAAAATTCAATACAAAAAGGTTAGTATGAATTGTTAACAATTAATGTCATTTGAAAGCTTAGGAAATTTACTTTACAGTAATACGTAGCTCTAATTAGTTAGTTCTCAGGACAGTTTATTATGGCTGAACAACAATTCGTTGCAGTTATGTTCAATTTTTAGTTGAACAATTATTCTTGAGTACTATAGCAGCTTTCCACGGCAATTTTGACTTCTTTTTCCAAGTTTATGGAGGGCTTGCCAATCCAAGAAACTCTCAAGTATACCGGGCACTTTTCTGGACCGAATCGCTTAAGGGTGGAGAACTGAGCGATTTTCTTGATGATATGAGCGTTGATGACGCTTTTAGGATAGCCATTGTCCAGTAATATTTTTTTGATTCGTTCTATTTCTCCATTGAGTCTACGTTTGGTGCAACCCATTAGGGCTCGATGCACTAATGTACATATCAGACATATTTTACGTTTGAGAGGACTAAAGGACTCCCAACGTAAATACTGGCCGGTGAAAGTGGGTTTCCGGTATATACTGGTTTCAAAGTCAGTATCTATTTTTCGACTTAAACATCAAGAAACGGTAGACATTTCCCTTTCTCTTTTTCAAAGGTGAATTTGAGGGATGGATGAAGGCAGTTGAGTTTGGTCAGGAATTCATCTGCTTCAGCTTCGTGATCGAAGATGGCAAACGCGTCGTCAACATATCTGAGGTATGTTGGAGACTTTTGCATTTGAGAAAATAACTTCTCTTCATAATATCCAACAAGGATGTTAGCCAAAACCGAGCCAAGTGATGATCCCATAGTTACTCCGCCTGTTTGCTTGTATGTAGTGTTATTGAAGCTGAACTCAACCGAGGATGTAGCGCTCTTCACCAATTTAACAAATACGTTCTTTGGAATGGGTGGTTGTAAATCAGAATCGTCGTAAAGGGCATCTGAACAGATTTTGATGGTTTCATCAAGGAGAGCGTTGGTGAACAAGCTGGACACATCAAAAAAACACATGAAGACATTAGGGTCGATATCAAGATTTTGCATGGTCTTAGCAAACGTAAACGAATCTGAAATGCAATGTGACGAAAATCGCTCCAACACAGGTTGTAATAGGCCAGCCAACCACTTGCCAAGTTCATGATGGAACGAACCTGTCATAGACAGTACAGGGCGAAGTGGGGTGCCTTCTTTGTGTATTTTTGGCAAACCGTATACATTCGAGGTCTTTGCCATCCAGTTGGTCGTACTGCATCACTTCGGCATAAGATTGGCTTTGACTAAGTCAAGCAACCGCTTCTGAAGGCGCAATTCAATGCTGGCTGTGCGGTCATTGCTGGAGACCGGACCAAGTCTTTTGAATTTCGATTGATCAAGAATCTCGTTCATTTTATCGACGCAGTCGCTTTTATTCAAAAAGACAACGCCGGAGCCTTTGTCGCATTTAGAAATATTGATATCATCATTTCTTGGCAACCTGTTGTTTGCACAAAAGCACTTTTTGTGCATTGTGAAGTCACGTGAATTTATGGTGCTGTCACAATACAAATGTGCAAGGTCAGCGAGTCGGGCTTTTAAAGCAGTGGGTTGTTCAACAGAACTGGCACTGTGATGTAAAAGCTGTGCCCACAATGACTCAATTCGGTGAAGACTTTTTCATTGCACGAAACTTGACTTGGGAAATGAACCTCAGGTCTACTGTCTGCGAAGCGGACGCTCTAACCTCTATGCCATCGCGCCGGTAATTAAACTATGATTACAAGCGGTTTCAATCCTCGCCACTTAATCTCTTAAACGTAGATGCTGCTTATATCAAGACCCAGCGTCCAGTTTTATGCAGGCAGAAAAAGTTTGTTTACGCTCTCAAACTCTTTCTATAATCGCGGCATTTGGCCTCATGCTGCACTTTCTCAAACTTTTGCTATTGCAAAATCTTTCATTGGCGCGCTTCACACTACTAGCGCTATCATTGGCTCATGTTGAGTGCCTAACTCCAAATTGACCACATATAACACTTACTCATTCTAGATCTTCTCTTTTGACGCAATTTTTCCACTGATGAGAGCGTCACAAAAAGCTTATGGCTCAAAGAGCTTTTTCCAAAGCTATAATAAAATTCTGTACTACCAACAAAATTTTTACGTACTTTCGCTTTCGGTACACTAAACAGCAAATAGCAGATTTAAACAATGTGGCGAAATTAGAGAAAATATCGGAACCTTTAAAGTTCTTTTCAGCCTTTCTCAAGGATTGCATATATAAATGAGTTGCCCCTAAATACATCGTGGCTAGTATTGAACAATCACGAGCCAGGTATAGCCCAGAGATAGAACGCGCTTTTTTAACAGATGATGTTGAAAAGCTAACAGAGCAATCAGGAAAACTACGAGCTGTTTACCAATCACACTGGCGGCCGGGCCGCGAATTTCAAACATTCTTCGACACACTAAGATTCAGCAAATACCTGGCATTACTTGATGGAAGAACTGAATCAAAATCCAAGATCAAAGAAAGCGTCTGCTTTTTTCACTCAGACGTGACCGTTTCGGCAATGCTCTCAGTGATACTACAAGGCATATTCTGAATCTCTCAGATTATGTCTTATCTGACACTTAAAGTTTCGTGCTGTCGCATGGTCTCAACTTTGGGTTGCCACCCAGGTATTTGTGTAAAGAAGAAGTCTTCGCCGAATTTGGGTCATTGTGGGCACAGCTTTTACATCACAGTGCCAGTTCTGTTGAACAACCCACTGCTTTAAAAGCCCGATTCGCTGACCTTGCACATTTGTATTGTGACAGCACCATAAATTCACGTGACTTCACAATGCACAAAGAGTGCTTTCGTGCAAGCAATAGGTTACCAAGGAATGATGATATCATTACAGTAGGCGCCGGTTATTATGACCACGGATAATATGACCAGCCGCTTATTATGACCAATTTGGTACGGTCCGGAATTTCTCCATTTAAAATTCTCCGTTTAATATGACCAAATTTCGGATAATATGACAACATTTTCTCCATCTTTCTTGTTACAGTACAGTATTTTTTCCCGCCACGCACTTATAACTTCGCCTTTTCAACATATTGTCACACACTGTACTAAATTTTACCATCACTTGTAGTGTTATAGTACTCTACTTTGTTTTACTGCCAACGTCACACTGTTACTTCGGGTAAACGATGAATTTGACGATATTTGGACTTCTTGTGGCTTACGGCGTCGATTCAGGAGCTGTTATGGCGGCTTCGGCTTTTATAACCATTCGGATATTATGACCAAAATGGTTTGGTCCCAAGGTGATCATATTAAGCATGGTCTACTGTATTACTAAATGCGACAAAGGCTTCGGCGTTGTCTTTTTGAATAAAAGCAACTGCGTCGATAAAATGAACGAGATTCTTGATCAATCGAAAGAAATTCAAAAGACTTGGTCCGGTCTCCAGCAATGACCGCACAGCCAGCATTAAATTGCGCCTTCAGAAGCGGTTGCTTGACTTAGTCAAAGCCAATCTTATGCCGAAGTGATGCAGTACGACCAACTGGATGGCAAAGACCTCGAATGTATACGGTTTGCCAAAAATACACAAAGAAGGCACCCCACTTCGCCCTGTACTGTCTATGACAGGTTCGTTCCATCATGAACTTGGCAAGTGGTTGGCTGGCCTATTACAACCTGTGTTGGAGCGATTTTCGTCACATTGCATTTCAGATTCGTTTACGTTTGCTAAGACCATGCAAAATCTTGATATCGACCCTAATGTCTTCATGTGTTTTTTTGATGTGTCCAGCTTGTTCACCAACGCTCTCCTTGATGAAACCATCAAAATCTGTTCAGATGCCCTTTACGACGATTCTGATTTACAACCACTCATTCCAAAGAACGTGTTTGTTAAATTGGTGAAGAGCGCTACATCCTCGGTTGAGTTCAGCTTCAATAACACTACATACAAGCAAACAGGCGGAGTAACTATGGGATCACCACTTGGCCCGGTTTTGGCTAACATCCTTGTTGGATATTATGAAGAGAAGTTATTTTCTCAAATGCAAAAGTCTCCAACATACCTCAGATATGTTGACGACGCGTTTGCCATCTTCGATCACGAAGCTGAAGCAGATGAATTCCTGACCAAACTCAACTGCCTTCATCCATCCCTCAAATTCACCTTTGAAAAAGAGAAAGGGAAATGTCTACCGTTTCTTGATGTTTAAGTCGAAAAATAGATACTGACTTTGAAACCAGTATATACCGGAAACCCACTTTCACCGGCCAGTATTTACGTTGGGAGTCCTTTAGTCCTCTCAAACGTAAAATATGTCTGATATGTACATTAGTGCATCGAGCCCTAATGGTTTGCACCAAACGTAGACTCAATGGAGAAATAGAACGAATCAAAAAAATATTACTGGACAATGGCTATCCTAAAAGCGTCATCAACGCTCATATCACCAAGAAAATCGCTCAGTTCTCCACCCTTAAGCGATTCGGTCCAGAAAAGTGCTCGGTATACTTGAGAGTCTCTTGGATTGGCAAGCCCTCCATAAACTTGGAAAAAGAAGTCAAAATTGCCGTGGAAAGCTGCTATCATTCCGTCAGCATCCGCTTGGTCATTACATCAAAGCTCAAGTGCCCGCAAGGATGTTCTATCTACCACTCAGAAACGTTTTGTCATATATGAATATAAGTGCTACTGTGATAGTCGGTACGTAGGGCAAACCTCTCAACGGCTACAGGTTCACATCAAGCAACATGTTCCACAATGGTTAAGACAACAACTGACACGTCCACACCGATCTCAAACATACAGATCGTGCAAACGAAACGACACCAAATCGAATTGTGACTCTGCCATTGGTAAACATCTTCTAGAAAATAATCAATGCGCATTAAATTATGATCTTCTTCGTGGTATGAGCTATTTGTTGTGAGCTTTAAGCCGGAAGATGTATATGCATAAGATACACTGCGTTTGTGCTCACGCTCGGTTTGCAAGTCTTTAGTTAGACTGGGGCAACCATAACAGGTGGACTGCTTGACTCCACCATCTGTCTGCCACATAAAAATGGAGGTATCTCGTTAAGTTTCTAGACCAAGGACACTACGCGCAAACTTACCGGCTTGTTCTGCACACTATCCCTATATTGCTGAGCGCCAAGCAGGGAAGCTGTGAATACCATTTTTAAAGTCTTTTGGTATGACTCGACTTGGGAAATGAACCTCAGGTCTACCTACTGCGAAGCGGACGCTCTAACCTCTATGCCATCGCGCCTGTTATTAAACTATATGATAACAAGCGGTTTCAATCCTCGCCACAGCACGCAGCTTTTCCCACCATAATCTCTTAAACGTAGATGCTGCTTATATCAAGACCCAGCGTCCAGTTTTATGCAGGCAGAAAAAGTTTGTTTACGCTCTCAAACTCTTTCTATAATCGCGGCATTTGGCCTCATGCTGCACTTTCTCTAACTTTTGCTATTGCAAAATCTTTCATTGGCGCGCTTCACACTACTAGCGCTATCATTGGCTCATGTTGAGTGCCTAACTCCAAATTGATCACATATGACACTTACTCACTTTGTATCGGGGGTTCTCAACCTTTATTCTCTCATTTACCCCTTGGCAAATTTCAAAAGTAAAATTTAACCCCCAAATTTTTTTTGTATTTCCACTTCTACAAATACCTATTGTAATAGGCAAAAGTGTGAATTTTTTGCTAACAAAATTTACCATCAAATCAGGTCAAATTTACCCCCGGTTGAGAACCTCTGCTCTAGATCTTCCCTTTTGTCGCGATTTTGCCACTGATGAGAGCCTCATAAAAAGCTTATGACTCAAACAGCTTTTTCCAAAGCTATAATAAAATTCTATACCACCAACAAGATTTTTAAATATATTAAAATAAATTAAAATTATTTGAACACTTTATATACATTTTCTGAATAAACAATTTCTCCCATACAAGTGTTGAGATAATTTAGAAACCCCTTTACAAAAGCAAGAATGAGAAGACATTTATTTTAACTTGATCTCATAATCTGAATCTTTAAAATTATATGTGCACTAGCTTTTTGTTGCCTTCAGAAATTTTGTATCATCTTTGATGTTTTTAGCCAATTCCAAGCAACTATCTTTTAGATTAATGTATATGAGAAGCACATTTTTAATTAATTCTACAGAGCATCGGTTCTTCTGATCTCACCATTTAGATGATATTATACTAAAAACTCTCTCACGATAAGAGGATATTTCAGGAGTTAATAATACAAAAGAAACTATTTTGAAAACATTGATACATATAAGTCAATAGATTTCAAAATAAAATACCATTTTCTGCTTGTTGTTTTTGAGCTTATGAAGAATTTAGACCGTTTGGTTGTGATGAAGTTTCTTTAAATTAATGTTACTTCATCAAATGGTTTATCCATATTTAATTTAAGCTTTCCTACTTGCTTCAAAAGTTCTACTACTTTTTTAAATTTCTGACACTTCAGAAATAAATAGCGTACTTTTGGTATTGTGCAGACAGAAGAGAAGAGAGCGTCTGTACTTTAAACTCTTCCAAGAAGTAAATGTTTTTGCCGATCAGTCACATTTTGAGAAAAGGAAAGTGAACTACCAGTCAAAATGATTTCGAAATAAAGGACAAATCGGGTCATTTCAAATGTTAATAAAGGACAAGGACCTACAGAGCCAAATAAAGAACTATTTTTGAAACAAAGGAAGATTGGCAACCCTAGACAGGAATGGCAGCATTTTCTCTGGAAGCTTTTGGCTACAAAAAACCTCGTCTAAAGCCAGTTGTTGTAAGGTAAATGTGAAACTTAGATTTATATTATAAATTTCGTTATCTTACTCACTGCCCCATGGCTAACTTTATATTTCAAGCCTAGTTTTACGACGCACTCTTACTTAAATACTCAAGAGGGAGTGTTGTTAAAAAGACCTCACCTATTTAGGCAATGTAAATTTATAAAATGAGTCCAAATCCATAAAACATTTAATTTTAAATTCTCAGCAATAAGCCTAACCCATACTACCCAAACTATAACTTTTACCTGCATTACTTAATTAGACACATGTTCTCTGGAGTAATCAGGCCAACTGGTTAAAGTGTAGGCCGATGCAGTGATACCTGCATTGCTTGAGTCAGTGAGTGAAGAACAGTTTTTTGAAGAGTATAGCAGCAGATCACTGATAACCTAGAGATGTTGATAAAAATTAGTCTCTCAAATAGTGGTGGTTCAACAACTGAACTGGACTTCAGTGCAAACCCATACTCGTCTTGTTTTATTGTCTAGAACAGCCTTTCCCAAACTTTGAGTCGCGACCCACCGGTGGGTCGCAAGAGGAATCTTGGTTGGTCGTGAAAAGTTATAGAATTGCACATTAGCTTTGATTAACCACTGGCTATTGGGATCAGTGGCGAATCCAGCACTAAAATTTTTAAAAACCAAAAAAAATTTAAATTAAATTTAAATTCTAATCTGAGAAAGGTTTCCCTTCTACGACCTTCTTAACTCTTTGAGGATCATAATATTCTAATTTATAAAATTTGAGACAATTCCTTTATTGTTTGGAAACAACAAAGTTACAATGAATTTCAGGAAAATGGTTATTACGTCATAATGATATAAGATGTAACAATCATGTAACATATGTGTTACATTATCCCTCAAAGGGTTAAAGGAACAAAAATTTGTTCACTTAACTCATGCAAAAGCCAATGAGCCTGATTCTAAATTTAACCGGGCTGCGAACTCGAACTCGAAAATATTTAAAGCAAGTTCGAGTTAATTTTCATTTGTGCAATATCATTACAACTAAATTTAAAAAGAGTGAAATCTTTTTGTTGGAAATTAAAGACCTTATGCAGAAAGTAGGCTTAAGCCAGGCTTTTTCTAAAATTGTCTAAGCCTAACTTAAGTCATCGATTTGGTATGCAGAAAGAAGTTTTAGCGTTAAGCATGGCATAATTAATTGTTTAAATCAGCCTTTTATAAGTCACCATTACAGATGGCTTAAATTGCGACTTATGTACGCAATGACGCAAAACCCTTGTTATTGTATTGCTGTTGCTAAATTTGGGCAATGGGCCTCAGGTAGCTTAAAGCAGTAACACAGATAAGTGGCATGCCGTATCACTTACTGTAACCGCTTTAACCAAATCTTTTTGCAAACAACAACTTCTGTTTTTATCGCACCATAATAACGTTCAGCGTGTTACCTGCCAACATGACGTCACAAAATATATTACAGTATATTTAACGGCAACCTCGTAATCCCTTTAAAAGCTGGGTTTTCAATAACGGTAAGGTCAAAATACATTAAGCCATGCTTTCAAAAGTCTCGTTTGAGTTTAGTTTCTGCATACCACCAAGCCTCCCTTTGTAAAATCCACTTGCGCAAACTCGGCTTAGACTTAAGCTCCACCTAAACTAAGCCTGCTTTCTGCATAAAGCCCTAAATTTTTTATGAAAACATTTAGGACACTGAGAATAACGCTCTAATTAGATTTTACAGTTTTGCAATGTAAACAGTCACAGTAGAGAATGGGTGACCGAATTGACAGTTAACTGTTTCTTCGTAAACAATGAATCGCAGACATGGCCCTTGTTTTGATCGAAAGCCCATAACCAGGGAACCTACAATGATTCAATTGTAAGTTATTTTTCAATTTTCGCTTTCACTGCAAATTCACAACACACATATTGCCTGGCTTATGGCAACGACATTTGCTTATTATAACAGATGTTTGAACATAAGTTTGAACGCGCAATTTTATTGCAAACGTGCTTAGGTTAAGTCAATCACTTTATTTTCTGAACTCGAAAAAATGAAAATGTTGAACTCGAACTCATAAAACAAGCTGAACTCGAACTTAAACTCGATACAAAAATCGACCGAGTTCGCAGCCCTGTACTAAAAGACCAACTGGCATCTTTTCTCAATGTTTTGTTTTGTCTAGCTCGAGCAGTAGGAAAATAGCCTGACACGCTGTGCAGAGAAATAAAGAGAAACTATTTACAAGACATTTTTAAACAAAGAAAATTTGATTAAAAAAATGTCTTGTAAATCGTTTCTCTCTTTGTTCTCCACCAAAAATTATCTGAACTCTAACCGTGAGAGCGCTTATTGTGTTGTTTCCAAAACTTTTTTGCGTGATTTTTTGTTAAACTAGCTATAGCTGCAACTAGGGCTTTAAAAAAAAGTGCGCAATAAAATTTTGAACAAAAAGTTACGAAAATTGCACACTTTTTTTAGCCCTAGCTGCAATTAGAGAAAGGTAAATAAACGAGTGCTTTACAAGCACGTGTAGAGTACACAATTGATAAAAGCAAACGTTGTGTTCTAACAGCCTGTCTAAGTCTGGTATCATAAATTGGTTTAATTATTTATTTCTACTATTTTCTAATTTATTCATTAATTACTATAAAAGTAAAAATTAATTTCATCGTATGTCTTATGACATTAATAAAGCAGCTTCCAACAGTTTATTTTTCAGAATCTGATTTTTTTGTATTACTTACCCCTTCATATAATGGATAAATGGTTAAAAAAGTCAATTAAGGTCGATGACGATGAATCTCCAAATAATCAAAAAAAAAAGAAAAATCAAGTCAATCAAAACAAGTCAGTCAAAGCGAAGAAAAGTAGTGAGAAGGTATGATGACACGTATTTAAAAATGGGATTATATGGAATGAAGATGAAGACCCGCGTCCACGATGCGTTATTTGTTATGAACCACTTGCAAACGAGAGCATGCGTCCAAACAAATTGCTTCGCCATGTTGAGACTAAGCACCCCGAGTTAAAACACAAACCCCTTGATTTTTTCAAGAAAATGCTAGCCAATTTAAAGACAGGACAGAGAGTTTTGCAGCGTTACACCAACGTAAATGAAAAATCTTTCTACGTGTCTTACTTGATGAGCTTGAGAATCACGAAAGCTGGTAAGCCACATGCCATTGGGGAGACATTTGTTCTTCCAGCTATAAAAGATACAGTAAAAGTTTTCTTTGGTAATAAGAGTGAAAAAGAAATTGAATCAATTCCTATATCTAATAGCACGGTCACACGTAGAATCGATGAAATGTCTCAATGGGTAGAAAATCGAGTTATTGAACGAGTTATTGAAAGTTCTGTTTTTTCATAACAACTCGATGGATCTACTGACGTAGAAGGTCTGTGCCAACTACTTGTTTTTTCACGTTATATATGGAACTCCGAACCTCATAAAGATGTGTTGTTGTGTGAACCAATCAATCGAAGTAACAGCGAAGAAATTTTTTATACTGTTAATACTTATATCAGAACAAAAGGTTTTGACTGGCAAAAATGTATAGGAACATGTACGGACAGAGCACGTGCTATTTGTGGTAGAAACAGTAGTGTGGTGACCAGAATACTTTAACGTAATCCCAATGCATCATGGATTCACTGCAACCTTCACAGGGCAGCGTTAGTATCAAAATAAATGTCTGATGATATTAAAAATGTTTTGAAAGCTGCCGTTAAAATAGTGAATTTCATCAAGTCAAAACCTTTGCAAACACGATCATTTGAGAAGTTGTGTGAAGAGATGGGAAGCAATCATAAATCCCTTCTTCTGCATACAGAAATACGATGGCTCTCGAGGGGAAAAGTGCTAACGAGACTTGCAGAACTTCGCGGGAAAGTTGATATGTTTTTGGAAGGTAAATGCAATTTTGCAAAATACTTGCGCGACGAGGAATTTATTCTAAGGCTTACGTATTTGGCAGATATTTTTCGAGATTAAATGAACTAAATTTGTGCTTACAA
Organism: Trididemnum clinides; assembly: GCA_963675345.1. Lineage (NCBI taxonomy): Eukaryota > Metazoa > Chordata > Ascidiacea > Aplousobranchia > Didemnidae > Trididemnum > Trididemnum clinides. The sequence goes on from OY776305.1 coordinate 16,924,325, forward strand.
GGAACAGAAGGTATTAGTATATTTGCAGTTCATGACAAAATTCGAGGTTTTATGAAAAAACTTGTTCTGTGGAAAAACTGTACTAACAACCGAAATCACGACTGTTTTGAAACATTACAAACCTTTGCAATAGAGACTGAAGCAAAAGTTGATGATGGTATAATCAGCGAGATGTCAGAACTCTTGAATAAGTTAATAGAAAGTTTTGAATTTTATTTCCATGAAGAGATGAATGCTATGCAACAGAAAAGATGGATTGTGAACCTCTTTCAGCCTGCCATGACGACTGGGATATCAACAAAAGCTGATGAAGAGCCTATCGGTTTATCCGAAGACTCTTCCTTGGAAATAAATTTCAACTCAAGGAAATTAGTACAGTTTTGGGTGTCTCTTCAAACCCCGTATTCACTCATTTCCATGGGGGCATTAAAAGTGCTTATGCCAATCTCGTCATTCTGTAAGTGCGAAGCTGGATTTTCAGCAATGGTTGGGATTAAAAGCAAATTTCGAAATAAACTGCCACTCTCAAATTCTTTATGCCTGAAACTATCGCACATTGAAATTAAGGTCACGTCCATTATGGAAAGTAGCAAGAAACAAGCTCATCCTTCTCACAGGCCTCACTAAAAATGTAATTTGAAATAACAAATTTGTTTCCTTCATCAATGTTTCATTAACGTTAGTTTATTTCATTTGCGTTCCATGTTCTTTAATGAATAGGCTCATCCTTCCCAAAGACCTCACTGAATGTGTAATTTGAAAAAAAATGTTTTTCATTAATGTTTTGACCTACGCGGGGCATTCAAAAAGTAATGCACTCAAAAGCATTGCTCGTACAGGATTTTACCAATCTTCTTTATATTTGGCACAAACATGATAGGACACACCTTTTTGCGATTGTTATATGTTTTTCTTTTATTTTCAGATTTTTAAAGCTTAAACTAGATTTAGAAATGGCTGCCCCTTTTGAAACTCGTCAGAAGCAAAGAGCTGTAATCGAATTCCTTGTTGCAGAGGGAGAAACCTCTCTGAAGATTCACAACCGGCTGAAAAATGTCTACAAGGATAATGCCATTGACTATAGTAATGTAAAAAGATAGGTACAGCGATCAAAAAAAGTACTAAAGACCATGAAGAGGTGGGTAAACCCAGCATAGCCGATAAGCCACGTAGTGGTCGCCCATCAACCTCTGTCAATCCTGACAACAAATCTTATGCTGATGAGTTGATAAGAACTGACAGGCGCATTACTGTCGAGGAGCTGGCAGCCAAACTTGATGTAAGCATAGGCAGTGCCCATTCAATCGTGGCGTCCCTTGGGTATTCAAAAGTGTGTGCTCGCTGGGTACCCAGACAGCTGACGGAGGACCACAAGATTGAAAGAGTTCGCTGCTGCACTCAGCTTCTGGAACACCACCAGGGAGACCCTACCTTTCTGGAAAGAATCATTACTGGAGATGAAACATGGGTATACCATTTTGAACCTGAATCTAAAAAGAGATCAATGGAATGGCGTCACCCAAATTCACCTAGGACCAAAAAGTTCAAGGCCCAAAAGTCTGCTGGCAAAATTATGGCCACCGTTTTTTGAATTCTCAAGGTGTAATCCTTGTTGGTTTTTTTCCGAAAGGGGAAACCATTAACTCTGAGGTATACATTGAGACTCTTAGAAAGCTCAAAGTAAAAATTCGACGTGTTGGGCCCAACCTGGACATGGCAAATGTGCTCCTCCAGCATGACAATGCACGTCCTAACACAAGCATCAGGGACATGGAGGCCATCACTTCATTTGAATGGACTGTGATACCACATCCGCCATATTCTCCTGATTTGGCACCGTCAGACTATCACCTCTTTGGTCCAATGAAAGAAGGACTCTGGGGCAACCGATATGGCAATGACAATGAAGTGAAAACTGCTGTCTTGAATTGGCTTAGACATCAACCGGCTGAGTTCTACAACACTGGTATACATGCCCTCGTTCATAGATGGACTGTAGCTCTTGAGAGAGATGGAGACTATGTGGAGAAATAAAAATGTAATCCTCACACTTGTACCTTTCTTTTGATGTATAATACATGTTGCTACTATAATTTTTTTGTACATAATAAAGTTGGGTGCATTACTTTTTGAATACCCCTCGTAATAAAGTTAAGTGGGTCGCCATAAGCTGTGATAATAAATAGTGGATCACAACTCATAAAAGTTTGGGAACCGCTGGTTTAGAACTGATGAGTTGAACTGGTTAAATGCAGAGCTTTGATTAACTACTCAGTTAATTGTATAATATTAGTTTCTTTTAATAAAAAATAATAACGCTACACTATAGGAAGGTTGCATATGACGTCACACATTTCGCGCGAAAAAAAGTGGCTAACCAAAAACAGTAATTTATGCTGGAGAGGTATAGGGTGAACACCAACTTTTGAGATTATTTTGAAAACTAACAAGAAATTAATCAATGATTGGAATAAATTATTGCTAGTTTGCTGCTCGGAAACAAATAAATTTAATCAAAAGCGATTTAGTTGAGATTTAGCTTTTCAGTTGGCTGGTTTAAGCTTAGTACGGTGTGTCAATTTGTCAAACAATTGGCTCTAAAAGAAGTGCCACCTAAATACCATTTCCTCCTCAGTTGAAAATAACTCTATGCCAACAATTAGATACTCGTAGGTACATCCTGGGCTCAACATGCAGATGACCGTTATCAGACCATTACTACCTGTACCGTAAGTTTTTTGATTACCTTGGTCCAGCAGCCTAAGCAATCGCCCAAAAATTGTTTAAGGAATGTTGAAGGTCACAAAATTACATCTGATATGTCAATATAACTGGTCTGCAAACATTATTGACAAAAAATTTCAAAGAGTTACTGATTTTATCCATCAATATCTAATCCAACAAATAACAAACGGTACAGAAATTTGCCCTATCATTTAGGCTACAGCATAATTTAGGTTTATAACTTTTTAGCATGCTTATGCTACAAAAATAAACTAAATAAGTTGCACATTACTTTCAACTTAAACTCACCATTTCCAAATACGCTAATTAATTGAATACACCAGCGTACCGAGGGGAGAGGCCACTGTGCCATGCCCCCCCCCCCTCAGGACCAAAAAATAAAAAAATGTAAAGCAAAAGCAGGCAGTTTTAGTAAAAGCAAAGCTGGCTTTTCGCGAATATTCGGGGTTCGTCCTGGATTTCGATTTTCCGTGCCTTCGGCACTCCCCATAAAGTTGATTTGGGACGTCATATAACTTAATTGTGACGAAATTTTGGCCCCCTTGGAAACTTTCTGCATACGTCACTGATCGAATATGAAGCCCTACCAGAAGCTGGCTACACATAAGCCTGCATGTTTACCCATAAAATTGGCTTAACCATAGCAATAACAAATAAACCCCCAACACTTCTTACCATACTTTCGATTTAGACTCATTCTATAACATCAGTAAAACAACATATTTAAGGTTCATTAAACAACTGTTTCGTTTGACTATTTACTTTGCAAAAAGCGATATCACTTCTATCCAATCACGTGCGTGCAACCTACTGTACACACGTAATTAAACGTCATCAAAATGCACTTTTGAAAAAAGTGGCTGACCACTTTCATTGATTTCGCATTGAATTGGAGTGATACCGTTTTTTGCAAATTAATTGGATAAATTGGACAGTTGTTAAATGAACTTCAAATATGTTGTTTTCAGTGGCGCAACCAGGATTTCCTCAAGTGGGGAGCTAAAGTCTTTGAACAACACATCCCAGGTGCAGTGGAAAAACCCTCAGAATCTAGTATCAATAGGGATATCGAGGTTTTTTCCCCAGGAAATGGGAGGTCAGTGCTGTTTTTAAACAGAACGTAAAGAAATTTAATGCACTTGAACACACAAAAAAATTGTGCTTTTACACAACTGCAGCCAACGCATTTACTCATACAAAATAACTGGTAGTGGTGATAGGCGAACCCAAAAAAATTTACTGGTGCTCTATGTCAAAATTTAACTCAAATTTAGCATACGATTTTTACGTAAAAATTCATCAATCACATGTTCAAAATCAATGTTAAAATGATGGTAAACAAACAGCAATGCCACTTCATTCAAACGAGCTTCTTTCGTTGTGAACCACAAATAGGTTTTCAATTATCTCAGAGCACAAAACGAACGCTTTTATTTGTTGTTGTTGTAACCGGACCAGTTGTCAATATTTGAAGAAGAACTTCCAAGGATGAATACGTACGTATTTTTTTAGGAGACAGTAACACGCCTGAAGTGTTGTACGGTGAAGAATCACCTTCATGGCGTAGCCAATATGAACGCCATTGCACAAATTCAACCTCCACAGCGTCTATGCTGTCATTCACAAAGGGAAGATTGAAGTTAACAGCATTTCTGATCGAAGCAAATGTCATGCTTTACACTGACAGGTGGCATCAAAAATTGGAGTTTTATGCAATCAACAAGGTCAGAGCGAAATCTTTCGCTGAGTTAATCAAGCACTGTGTCAATAAAAAGAAAACAGACAGAACGCCTGAAAAACTGCATTGGTGAAACAGCCAGTGGATTCGCTCTATTGGCTTGCCGATTCACAATTCGAGGCATGGGTATAAATTCTCCATAGAGACCTTCGGCATGTGTAAATAGTCCAACAAATATTTCTTCATTGTCCCTAAAAGCCTGTATCACATCTTTGTGACTGGTAATACCCGTAGCATCTAATGCAGTCAAAATAATTTCTTGATGCCCTGTAGCTTCTTTACAACTGTTTTGGTAATTAAGTTTCAGTGTAGCATTGACAACTTCTAAGCTAACCAAAAACCCATGTGTTGTCATCGCTTTCAAGTAAGGCGTATCCCTTCCAAAAACTTCTCAATCTCTTGATACTGACACTTGATCAAGAGAACCAGCAACCGCCGGATAAAACTCCATGAAAGCAAAAACAGCGTCATAGTTCTCAATTTACTTTGTGGAACATTGACGCTTCAAACAAGGGTGTAGAAAAAAATTGAGAGGGGGCCAAATTTTGCAACTTTTAAAGTGATGTTATTTACTTATAACGGCATATTTACGTATATCTATGAAAATATTAATTTTATAGAATTTCTGCCTAGTTGCAAACTGGCTGCTAAATTATGCAAAAGTTTTAACGCTTTCTTTGAAATGGCCAATTAAAGGTAATTTTTTACTAAACAATCGTCACACAGTACGCTGTTGAACCAGACACACTCATCTGTAATTTTTTGAACGCGTACGCCATTTCACTTGTTGTTGAGAATTAAAAAGCGATAAGATACAGTGCGTACTGTAGCATAGGTTACTAGATCAGTAAGTGGTCAGCACTTACGAGAATGTCGAAATCAAAGTTGAATAAGTTTTACTTCCAGTTCATCACGCTCTGAAATCAATTCGTCGTCGCTTTTCGCCAGCCACGGTTGCCAATATTCGATTGGTCTTCTCTTGATGTACTCTTTCGTGATGGCAGTGAAGCACGCACAAATCAGACAAGTAATCTAAGGTCATAGGTGAACGAAGCCAAGTTTTGACCCGCCTCATACACGATAATGACCGTTCAGCCTAAACGGTTGTTGCCGGGAGTGTCAAGTTAATCTGAATGACGTTGTGCACACTTGAATAAGCTTGGGCGCTCAGAAAAAGCTCGGGAAAACTTTCCTGGTTTACTTGAGGGGTGAGAGAACTTCTCCGCAACTTCACTTCATTTACGAGGTTGTCCAGTGAATATAAGCTCTCAATGTCATTGATGTCGGTCGGATTGTTCGGAGGCAAGATAGAGAGCAACGCAAAAAAGGAAGGGTTATTATTACAACGTTCTCGAAGAGAGCTGTTTAGACCATCACTGCACGGGAGAAATATGGAACGTTGATAATAATGTGAGGCCGATTCTGCTTCAACGTTATCACGATGAACTTGGATTCCAACAACTCGGGGCACTGAAAGCTCTTTCGTGCCAACTACTGCCCAAGCCTCATCATAAATACTAGATGCAACTGTGTTGAAGTCTACCCGGTCTTGATCGAGGACGCTCAGAAGAGAAGAAATAAGACTTTTCAAAGAAAGTACACTGACTCCAACAGCCTCAAGCTTTCGCACTAGTAATTCCATAGGTGCTGAGTACCGCTCAATCAAACATATGGCCTATGTTACACCAGGCTTTTTGAGAGCAGCTTTCAAGGAAAGAGCTTTTGCTCGTGTCTCACTGCTCGCGTCCTCCATCAATGAAGCAAGAGCGTCAAGTATAAGCCTGAAGTTAGCTTTAAATATCCGGATGCTCTAGTATTTCTCTGACCATCTGGTAGGAGAGAATAAAGAAATATTGCTCCTAAACTTGAGCGCTTTTTAGAGCATTTCCGAAAAAACGGATAGTTTCCCTTATGTCGCAAGTGCTTCTAACAATAAGAACTTTACTCTGGTCATTAATGACCAAGTTCTAACAATGTGCAGCACAATGCACAAATATTGCCCGGAGTACTTTTCGCGAATGCGTTTTTGAACTCCACTCACATTACCTGCCATAGTTGATGCTCCATCGTAGCCTCGTCCAACAAGCTTTCGAAGATCAACGCCTATTTTGGAGAGGTGAGCCAGAATAACAGCAAAATAGATTTCGCGGAAACTGAAGACATTTCAACAAATCCTGTAAAACTCTCGTTCACTTTATCACCTCTGGTATATCTTGAAACAATGCTAAGTTGTTCTTTTCCTGAAATATCGCAGGATTCATCGGCAACAACAGATATAAAACTTTTATTAGCCTCAGCAACGAACTTTTCGACCACCATGGTGCTCGCAATCCCGAAAATCTCGTTTTGAATGGTTGAACTGGTATACTTAGCATTTCCAGCCATCTGAGCAAAGTGTTTCTTCAGAGCTTCTTCCCCAGCATCCATGCAGAACTGAAGAAGCTTCATAAAATTTCCCTTTTCTGCGGAATGCCCACGCAAAGAGATATCGATAGAAGCAAAGAAAAGAACAGTTTTGACAATAGAACTCAAAATTTTTTTATTTTTTGCTGTTTGCTTGGCTTTTCCTGCGTCTCTGCAAGTGTATATATCTTTGCCACTTTCCATGGAACCAATAAAATCCTTCGCTGCCAAAGTTGCTTCTCTGTGGTAAGCGGCATCCCTGTGAGAAAGAGCCTTTTCAATAAATTTTTTGAAATCTATGCAAGGTCTTTTGACGAAAGCAGCGTTCGCAAGACTGCCACGTGTCAGGTGCGCTTGCATCAAGATGCATGTTTTGCATAAACCGCCACCACCAGAGTATTGCGTATAAACAAGCCAGTTGGAAAACCTATGATCTTGAAGCCACGACTTCAGAAACTTGCGACGATTTTGCCGAATGGTATCAAGAAGTAAAACATTTTGTGGACCTTCTGAAGTTAAAAGCCTATATCTTTCGTCAACTGTGATCTGTGAGTGAATTTCTACAACATATCCTAAATCGATGGTCTTCCCCAACACGTATTCTTCATGGCTTTTGGGAACAACTCCAGCCATATTAGAAGTGCTTGTCGGTTGTAAAACTTCAACATCGTCTTCAACTCTAGCACTATCAACTTGTTTCCTTGCAGGAAAAAAAATATCTAATTTTGCCTGTTTAGTGGGTTGGTTCTACATTTTGCCTTTCGTGATCTACACTCGTCGCTACTATAAAAATTGCTGTACAAAACTGAAAAAAGTGCAAATGCGATTTCACTGATCTAATGTAGTTTTATCAAGACAGGTTTACTAGTTAAACTTAAATTGCGACGTATAACGCACTATTTAAGGAATTTCAAGGAAACCACTCTCACTGGTAGGTTGAACGTTGTAATAAAAGAAGCGACGTCTTTGTAATAGTCCGTATCGCAATAAAACAAGAAAGCGCTCAGCGGGATGTTTATTTCTCGCAATTACCATAACTAGGAATACCAATTCATCAATCGACTGCGACATAGAAGAAAAACTTCGGCGATATTTCATGTGCAAAACGTACACATCTTGTTTTATAAAATTTAAAAGTTTCAAAATTTGAAAAGTCACGTCCGACCCACCCCTCCTCCCCACCCTCTTGCTAAAAGTCAACAATAAACTCTAATGCACCAGCAGAGTCGCAAAAAAATTTGTTTTTATTTTTTTGATACTATTTTGTAATTTGACTTAAAATTCAGGAGGGCATGGCCCCTTTTGCCCCCAGGCTACGCCTATGACTTCAAAAGCGAATGCGAAGAACCAGGACATTTGCCATTAACCTGAGCAAGCAGTAGCGAAAGACATCTTTTAGAATTAAAAAAAATACCGATGTGTCTTTCATGGTGCTTACGCATGCTTGAATTTCGCGTACGTTGCAAGCCAGAGCATGTTACCGTAACTTGTGCTATCTTTGATTGTAGCGACTCTGCTACCTTTGTCCACTCATTAAACTTTTTATTGCGATCTTTATAGCCTTCTGAAAAACATTCCGGAGAGAATGTAGAATTTTTACTTAGCAAATTGATGGTTTTGTTTTCTCCGCAGTCTACAGTCCAAAGCACTTTGACTAGAATTAGAAAATTTAAGGTCAACTGTGAATCTAGGCTTGTCAAGATGATTTGGTAAATAATTTTCCGGAAAAATGGAGACATGATCTATTCTTGGTAATATTTCTGAAACTTTTCCAGAAAGCACAGAACTCGCTTTCACTCGCGTCGAGCTACTTGTTTTAGTGCAATATTGCTGTAACATATTGTTATTTGAGTACTGCTTATTGTTGTTTCGATTTGGAATTAAACCCGAGCTGACAACGCTTGATTAGGACTCTGTTGGTTCAACACTTGATTTCTACACGCTTGTATTGTATTGCACTAAATAACCTAAAGCGTATTTCACTTGTTGATCATTGCTACTTGAATCTCTAGTTTACTCCTCATTGTAATTAAGGATTGACACCTTAGCGTTAGGAGTATTTTTCGCACCAGAATCCTGTCAGTAATTTGCTGTTTAGTCGGAGTTGGTATGATAACGATTCAATTGAAACGTTTTTTTTTTGCCGAGTTTAATTTGTTACGTTTACTTGGTTATTTTGTAAAGTTAAAGTCAACGAATGTGGCAAATGAAGTTGTAATAGATCCGAGAAACAAAATATAGCCCACATATTTAGTAAACGCTCGTATTGCTGGTCGACATTGTATGTGGTTCGTTAGTTGTTTAAATCGTTAACGGTTCCGCAACATCGCAAGTTATCTTCAATACACATCGACCTCCCCCTGATTGCTCGTTTATCAGCGTCGGCCGTGGTAGAGAAGCTAGAAGAACTTCCGAATCGATCGATTTGCGAGCATGTTATTAAAGGAGCTAAAGTCTTGCAAGAGCTGGATCGTAACTTGAACTGGGCCGTCTCTAACCCAGCTTGTATATCTTACAATTGCTATTAATGTTGTACCACACTCTTGCGTACCTCGACACCGATAGGTTGTGTTGTCGCAAGATTTTTGCGCAAAAGATCTTGCTCGTGTGATTTCTGCTTCATATCAAGAAAACTATAGAAAATTTAAAGTTCATGTCTTAATTTCAGACATGAAGCCCAACGCTACCAGCAAATTATCAGGCAATTGTTTGTATCTGGGACCAAAGGGAGGCCATAGGACAGTGGCCCTCCTGGGTGCTCCCCTGGTTGTTTTACTGATGTTATGGAAAATCTTTGTCTTAAGATTTTCTAATCTTTTTAAAATCTTTGTCTTAAGTAAGGCAAGAGGTGCTAAGGTCTGCTTGTTATTGCAACTAGTTAGGCTAATTTTATGGTCTAAACATGCACGCTTATTTGTAGCCAGCTTCTATTAGGATTTCATATACTATTAATCAGCATACTTAGAAACTAGCTAGCTTTGTCGGCGTCGCCCGGCAGAAGCGCTCCATCAGTTATGTCTGGGTTTAGTATCTCGGTTCAACCACCCAAGCCGGCTTCACCCATCCGGCTCTTGTGTGAGCAGTAGCGAAAAGTTAATGAATCTATTCTTGTACACAAAATTGTGATCTCCATATTCTCTCAATCAATGCCCTGGCAATGCTCACAAAGAATCTTCCCACAAATTATTATTGACAATACTTGTGAGGGAGCAGTGTTCTAAAGAAAAAAGGCAAAAATTTCTTTTGTGTTGTGCGATTTTTCATAGTGGCGCTGTTTTCTTTTGGTTTCCCCTTAAACTTTCTCAAGTCCTCTCTGGCTACGCATTATGTAGCATGTTCTTTTCTCCTTGCTTGACATGCCCTGTGGAGTTTAAAGTGTCCTTGCTTTTCCCCAAATGTTTCGTTTGATCCCGGTAGCTCTACATGCTATTACAAAGCAAAATACCAATAATATCTTCCATGTGGTGCGATTTAACACAGTGACGTTGTTAATTTTGATCTCGTTTCAAACTTTCTGAAATCCCTGCTGGCTACGCATTATGATTCATATTTGTTCTTTCTTGCTTAGGTATGCTCATAGAAGTTAAATAAGTTCTTGCTTTTCCCAAATTTTCAGGTTTGATTCCGGTAGCTCTATAAAGCTATTATCAAGCAAAATAGAAAACATGTTTCTCCTAAGTATGGTGTGATTTTACCCCTGCAGGCAATACTATCACCCGTGCCTCTTTAAAACGTATCAATTAATGCAGCTGCGCCAGCTTTACCGTACAAACATTTGTTAGAGCCACAACGAAATGTTTTACTAAATATAAGCCCTAGCTCCTGTAGAAGTAATGGTAATCATGTTGGTTTATAAATGAAGACTGGAAGTATTCAAAAAGAAAGAACGATGACACAAACTACCATTCGTAATTATTAAAAGAGTATGGGGGGAATGAAACATAGTCAAAATTGATGGGTGGTTGTTATGACAATTAAAGAAATGATCTGTTTGGTGGCAGGCATGTTCGACGATTTGGTGAGCCCGCTTTCGTATTAATATTGGTGACATTAAGATTTTTGCCTGCGCTGTTTGCTTTAATTCGGCCTTGGCATGAAAAGGGGTCCTGCCTTTCCCCTAAATCATACAACCTATTCCAATAAGCGCCTATTTAGCTCTTTTCAAACAAAAACATTCCCTCGTAATCCAGTGTTACAGATTGATGCTATTGTTGTTTAATTTTGATCTTTTTTTTAAATTTGGGATTTTATTACATTTAACTTTGCCCCTAATCCAGACCTCTCTACTTTTAAATGAAGATTAGTGTTTTGTATCGATAGGCCTCTTCTTGCAATTACAGATATCAGTAATGGGCTTTACCATTTGTTTGCTATCAAAATGATAGTGGATAATTTCGCTGTCGGCTGCTGTTACCACTAAATAGTAGCAAGTATTGCAATGCCATTTAACATTATCACCTCACAATGCGTTTTGAGCCATTTTTTTTAGAATTCCTGCTTACCACTTCTTCGTTACTGTGGACGAATTAATATGACCTAACGTCTCTGAGTGCGTGCAAGGCCTTTTGCCCTGGCATAAACGCCGCCATGCAAAGAGCAAACTAACCCAAAATGAAGCACTCACAGTTCAATTATAGTAGTGGCGGGAGCCCCAACAATAATGTCGAGGTTAAGAATATCAAATCAGCTAGCTGCTGCAACAGCCTTGCCCAATTGCAAAGGAAACTGCTTCAACATTTAGATCATATGTAATTCGACCCCTACATTTTGTTGAAAACGATAAGAAAGGACCATTTTTGTCCCATCGTCTTTTTATTGAGTAATCACGAAGTGTTTTGCTTGGAGTAGACTACATATTAAAATTTGTAGACTTTATTTTTTGATGAGTTTTTTGAATAATTTGATTGATAATGCCAAACAACCATGCTATCGAGAGAGAGTAGACAAGATGTACCAAAGAACTTAGTTTTTCCAGAAATTGCAATTTTGCAAACTGCAGGCACTAAACTTTTGTGTGTTTTAACCGGTAGACTACATTTCATAAACATTTGGAGACTTCAGTTTTTAATGGATCTGTTTGAAAACGTCGACAGACAATGTAAAAGAACCACGTTTGTGAAAAAAAGTAGTCAAAATGTATCAAAGAACTAACTTTGTCCAACAATTGCAAGTTTATTAGCTCTTGTAGGGTAATTGTTCAACTAAAAATGAAGCATCATGTATGACAACCAAGATTTGATCAGCCATTATAAACTAATCGTTAGCCTCAAGTAATTGGAGTCACATATTGTCGGAAAGCAAATTTCCTAAGCTATCAAATGCTTTAGTTGTTAGTACCGTAGTCTACTTTATTATAACGTTATTGTATTAAAGTCACCTGTTTTTACTGAGCTCACCAGTTTTGGGAGAGGTAGAAAGTTACACCACAGGTCTTAAAGTTCAGTTTTTCCAGTGTAAAAACTGATATTAGTTGTACATATTATACAATCGGAATCACTTTGAAATAACCTTTGATTTGTTGAAGAAAGTTTGAAAATTAGTTGAGAAACGAGGTCGCAAATCAGTTTTTTAATAAATTGATTTTGCAAAAAGGTTGCAATTTTTGAAAACATCTTGATATTATGATCTGCGGTAGCAAGCATTTGTGTTAATCGTACGAGACATATTATGACGTCATAGAGCCAGTCGAAGCGTGCAAGCGAAATAGAGAAGAAAAAATGCTTACAGGGCTTAAAGTGCTTAAATAAAGAAGTGCTCGTAGCATTGCCAAATAAGCATTAATTGTTGTAAAGTTGTTTTTATCAAAAAAAGCTTATCAATACTTCCTAAAATATTCGCATTTGTGCGATGAGTACTTTTTGAGAAAGAACAAAAAACAGATTGTTCAATAAATCGCTGATTGTGACGCCATTTTTGACTCCAAGCAAATGAAAGTTATTGTAATGTGGTAAGTCGGAAGCTGGTTTTCGTTTGAGGAAAAAGTAGGTGTTCTCTGTCAAGTAATGAAAAATTTTTTAATAATATTTTTGATGATGACATCATGAACCCCCTTTTTGACACTTACCACGAGGTGATGATCAATCGTGGCAAGTTTGATGCTTGTACGAAAGGTGATCAACAACTGGAGCAGAAGCGGAGTCGGACCTGGAGTTTGGCATTTTCAGTGGCAGCCAGGGCAGGAGCTGAAGTTGTAGTAACATCACAAAAACCGGACTAGTAGCCGGAGCCGGAGTTGGGTTAAGTGTCAGCCTCTTTTTTGCATCGAAATCACTGTTGCCAGCTCCGCGGTTTGCCCGCGGAATCGGGCTAGTTTTGATTGAGCGTTGCGAAAAAAATTTAGCAGTCGGTGGTTGCAGTGTTTTATGCTATATTTTGCCATCCCGTTCCGCTTTTTTGGGCTAGTTTTGAAATACCATTTGGGCTGGAAACTTGAAGAAAATCTGGCAACACAGGCTGAGATTCAGGCAGACCAGAGATGAGCACGAATTAGGATTAGGATCTAGATCCGGCCGGATTTGAAGATTTGAGCCCGATTAGGATTTAACTTTTTTGTGATCAAATGGAGAAAAGCTTGAAATCAATTTCAAAATTTGCATATTCAGGATTAGGATTAGGGTTTGGATTTAACATTTTCCAAATTTAGGATTAGGAATAGGATTTGATGTTTTAGATTAGGATCGGACCAGGATCTGAAAAAACTAGATCCGCTTATCTGTGAGGCAGACTCCAACTAATTTTGAACGTTTGAGGCTAGTTGCCAACAGCTTGTTGTTAAATCAAATCAAATATAACCGTAAATTAAACTTCATGACTGAGATTGTGAGCTATAAAAACTTCAGCTTCGACTCTCCTGGATGCAAATCTCCAACCCTAACTGATAAAATCAATTCATCAAATGACCTTACAAACCAAAGTGATTCCATTAGAACAGGTCCTGATGCAAATTTGAACTTTATTCATCTGGCCTCTCAGTAATTAATGGCCCAACAATAGGCTTAGACAATCAACTAGTTTATTTATCACGGAATCAGAATATATTGTCGTACTCTTTCAATGGGCCTTAAGAGCAGATAAAGGGGAGGCCAAGTGCTGGATAATAATTATGTTAAATTTGGAATGTCTTCTACAAACACAAAGCAGCGTTCATAAAGCTTAATTAGCTTTTTAGTAATCCTGTACTTTAGCGCAGTAAATTATTTAAGCTGAAAGGGCAGTGTACACTGTAGGGCCAGGCCCGGTATGTAAATGTACGGGGCAGTGTACACTGGAACCCACCCTGTACACTCCCAGTGTACACTGCCCCGTACATTTACATACCGGACCTGGCCCTACAGTGTACACTGCCCTTTCAGCTTAAATAATTTACCACGCTAAAGTACAGGATTACCAGCTTTTTGTCAAACCAACATAGATTGCATCATGGCTTTATAACTGTTATAACCAGGGCTTTCTTTTGCATTTACCACTGGAGGGTTACTTTGACTGCTTTTATAAAGATTTTGAGTAGTTTTTATGAACTGGTGAAAGTAGCAGAAGTATGAGTCTATCATGATAACAAGAGAAAGTAGCATCCATAATTTGTTTTCTGAGTACAAGTCAATCTTGGTTAAAACAAATAGGCAAAACAAGCCTTTCATTGTATTAATTGTTTTTCAACAGAACTGTGAACAAAGAAAAATGAATCATAATGAGGCATAGAACTCCATCAGTAAAGGGTTTTCTCTACTATTTTGTATTTGTTAGTTGACATTACTTTGGCCCAAATAAATCACAACTTCAACAATAATGCTAAAACGAAATTTCTTTGAGTATTTGCATTTTGGTGCTCACTAATTCTCTGTAACACTTTTTATCACCTTTTTACTTAAAAATATTTATGCTTTAGTTTTCACAGGCTTCAAGCAGCCTAAAAAAGGCCGGTCAAAGCTGATGAGTTCTGCACATTGGTAAATATGAAAGTATGACTTTGCCTAAATTTGATTTAATTGAGTGCAGTTTGAGCTTGACCGGCTGGTGAGCCTGAAAGCTTTATCCTCTTGTTTTCATTGTCTTACGCCTAAACATCAACCAGCTAAAATGGTTATAAAGTTTTCCATCCATCTAACATCCAGTTTTAATGTGGTTTTTTTATTTTTAAATATAAGCATTGCATGCCAAAATCTGTTAGTTTACACTATGTTGTTACAAAATGTAATAGGCAAATATCTACATAGCACTGTCACTCCCTGGTTAACCTACATTATCTATGAATTGCTCACTAAAATTTGTCATTAAGTCCCCTCATAATTTTTTTTGTTGCAACTATTGGTACATAATTTTATGTTTTGATTTACCATGAAGTGCTGTTCCAAATATTGCTCAGATTGCAAGCTTTTGTATTGGCCGTGTATTCCACAGTTATGCTGATATATCTACATAGAGCTATCTTTGGCTCATTGAGTTTATATGGTTATTTTGCTCTAGATTTCTGGTTTGTAATTGTAGAGCCAACTTGTCTCTGATATTCAAAATGTCTTACATAATAATTTCTTGACTCAACAGCAGCAGTTTCATTTTCCAAAACTATATCACGTTTCATGTAGCATCTTCATTGCCTCCAAAATGCACTGCTTCACAATTTCATTGACCGAAAAAGGCATGCCATTCTTAACCAAAATTCAAGGTATTTTGTAAAAAGCCTTAATCACTAAGGCTATGGTTGAGAAAGTTTTTTCCATTATTTTTTGACAATTAATTCTTTCCTTTTGTTTAATCTCTTTACCATTTCCTTCTCATTAGCCTCCTTAAAGTAATGTTGCCTATGATTGCTAAAATAAAACTATTTTGCACTGGACAATATTGTATTGCAAAATAAACAGAATGAAACTTATTGTTTTTTATCAAGAAGTATTGTAGTTTTCATTTCTTGTTGAATAGGTGATCAATTATTTGTCTTTTCCTTGATGATGATTTGGTGTTTGCCTTTTTAGACTCTGAATAACCTCTAATTGAAAGGCATTTTTGGTTGCCATAGATTTTGTCATTGCAGTTTTTTTCCTTAGCCATTGGTATGTTTTATATGTAAATTGAAGAAAAACAAGTTGTCTAATGGAGCAACATATTCATGAGCATTTTTAAGAGATTTAATTGTAGAAAACATAGGTGTTTTCAATAAGTAGCGTTGTACTTTTGTAAAGCAGATACAAGTTTATCAAAAACCATTAATAAAAGTTGTTAAACAGGTCAGTTGCATTTGATGTGTCAGATGTAAGACCACTAAGTGCAATTGAAGGTGATGGTTTATTGAAAGCAGTTTTGAAGCTAAGCTTGATGAAAATATATTTTATGAAAAAGGAAGTTTAAATTTTGGCTTTACCCAAGACTTCTTTATGATTTCCTCTATTAAGTTGTGTTTACTTGGTGTTGGTCACTTATAACTGCCTCCAGTTTCAGCAAGTGAAAAGGCATTCGGTGTTTGTTAAAATACCTCAACCAAAAAACGACCTCAATTGACCCTAGCAATATTACACAATTGGCAGTGGCTATTTCGCTGTCGACGGCAATTTGCCCTTGGAATCTATTTTGCTGTGATCATTGACGTGTGTTTATATAGCCAAATTTGCTATTATCGCACCAGTGACTCTGTGGTGTAGTGGATAGAGCGCTGGTCTTGAGATACCAAGGTATCGGGTTCAAATCTCAGCTGGCCAGGGCTTGAAAAGAAAGGCAGTGTACACTGAAGGGGTAGGCCCAGTATGTAAATGTACAGGGCAGTGTACACTGTAAGGGAGTGTGCAGGGTGGGGGATAGAGACCTGGGGGTGCAAAATTTTTTTTTTGGTTTTTAAAATTGACCAATCAGAGACGACCAAAAGTCACATGTTTAGTACGTCATTAAGATTGACCAATCGCAAACAACTCACGGCAAAATAGTCTTTGAGGGTAAATTGCCGTCGACAGCAAAATAGCCACTGCCTAAACAATTTGACAGTTTTATTTAACTAAAAAAGTGTTAAGTAAATCTGGAATTGAAAAGCTTACCCTTTCATGAAAAGTCTAGGTTGGGTGCAAATAATGTAGCCTATTAGTTAAAAACGTTTGTTTGAATTTTGGTTTCTTTGGTTAAATTTCATTTTTGATTTATGTAGTATAATATTACGTTTGATAGTTTTGTTTTGATTAATCGCCTGTAATGTGTGTATTTTTGGTATTATCAAAGCTTGGGCAAATTACTTTCATGACTTTAGTGCTAGGTTATTCTGTAGGTAATTGAATTTTGAATTAGCTTAGATTTTTTAGCCATACATTGTTATTTTGAAGTTATGAAAAAACCTTTGCAGTGATGCATAGAACATCTTGTGTTCGAACTCACTTCAGAGTTGCCATGATAGTAGCACAGTGCATTTCTGCCACAGCTCTGCATCCATGAAGAGAAATTGCCATAAAGTGCTTATGCCAAGGACACAACAACATTGTCGCTCACAGTCATTGTTGCCATGAACGGCTCTCCAGACTCACTCAGCCACATTGTTGACAAAGGTGTATAATTACCAGTAATGACATGATAGATATAAACAGTCACAAAAGCTAAATCTTATTTCCTTTATATTATTGGTGAAAGCTTTTCTATATTTTAATAAATATTACTATTTGCTGTGAAATTAAAGCAGCCTGTTGTAAAGTTATTTTGGTTCTTGTCAATGATTTGGTGCTATTCTTTTCTTTGTTTTACTGTTTGCCTTTAGTAGTTTGGCAAATAGTGTAATGTGTATGTGTTTAGTGCATCCTCATATTGTTTAGCTGTCTTCTCTGTTCTATTTATATAATTGTATATCCATTTTTAACTTTTTTATGTTTAAGTTTAATCTAGGTAATAAATGTAACTCAGCAAATAAATTGTACATAGCAAATAAAATATTGTGAATACAATTTGCTAACCTTTTAATTGTCATTCAAAATTGCTTGTTTTAATGAAAAAATCTGTACAATTTATTTATTCATTTTTTATCTATTACTTTGATGTATAATATGTATGTTTTATACTTAATACTAGCCGGCTCTACCGTGAGTCAAATTGGAGGCAAACAAGAACTTTCTGAAAAATATAGTTTAGCTGAAGTCTGAGTTTGAATGGACTCAAATTTCAGAAAAGCAAGTCTGCTCACCTTTGAGGACTTCTTTCACGGAGAAAACTACTTGAAATGAAAAATATTCAGGAAATTCACACTGTAAAATATATGAAAGAGGAAGTTTGGGAGGAGATGAGAAGGAAATAAAGTTTTTAAGAGGTATAAATAGAAAAAATTTTCTGCATGTCCTGTAAAAATAAAAGAATTTTGAAAAGAAAAAAAATCTTTGTACTCCGCCATTATCGTAGCCCTCGCAATTTTAAAGGAGTTTTACGGCCTTAAAAGTAATTTAAGATCGTTTTTCATCTGTACCTGGCAGCTGTAAAACTAAAGATTTGTTTTTGATAGCCTGGGTTTGTTGTAAAATAATATTGGAGTCAAGTGGAAGCCACCCAAAAAGTGAGTAAGTTATGCAACTCACCTTAACGTTTTGATATATTATGATTATGTAGTCCAAAACCTTTGGCCGAAGTAGCTGTATTTTTTCAAATGTAAATATCAAGCAGCATATGGAAGGTCCTTACTTTCCTTTATGCTGTTACCTTATCATGGTGAGAAGTTTCTGTACCTCAGTGACTTTTGGACCTGTCCCAGCTCTGGCTTTGACTTGTGGTAGATTTCCTGAGTCAGATTGGACAAAAGATAGAGATTACAATAAAGTTAGTTGACCACATGTCAGTTTGGCAACAGAAACTAGATGCGAAAATAAAGCAAACCATTGTGCATACACCTTGTTTATGGTTTACCATGGCAGATGTGCAAGAACTGAAGGTCACTAAGCCTTGTCTGGTGAGCTATTGCGGGCCAGCCTTCCTTCATCCCAGCTGATTTGCTTCTGCATTCTGCTGGACTACATGGTTGTTCAGGCTTAGAGGTGACCATCTGTCCCTAGTAAGCAATTACTCTCTTACCCGTGCTCTGTTATTTCAGAGTTTAATGGCTTAAATACTGTTTATTTCACTTTTGATTTAGATGTTTATACCATACTGTTCAACTACGTTAATTTACTTTTTATTTTTGATGGCAGTTTGCGTCTACTTTTTCATTGTGGAAGCTACATATTTTTGTTATCTTTTATACTTTAGGTGCTAAGCAAGTTCTATTGAAAAATGCAAAAAATGGCACATTTTCTAGTTTTTTTAAGAAATAAGTGTGTGAGGAAGTTAAGGAAGAAATTTGCTTTTGAAATGAGGAAACATTTGTTGTGGTAGAAGAAATAGAAAAAATTTTTGTCAAAGCCCTGGCTGTAAGAAAAAAATGAAGGTCATGTAAACAGTGAAAGTTGTAATTTGATTAAGAAATCAGCAAACAAGTTCCGTATCTAACTGTACAAGATTTAAATGAAGTGAAATAAAGTTTTTACTTGAGCTGATGTTAGAAAAGAATAAACTGGATTTTCAAGATTAAACCCATTGATTTTTTATTGAAAAAAGTTATTGTTGAGAGGAACTGTTGAATAAATGATTGCAGTTTTAAAGTTTTGTACTTTTGATTTGATAAAAGAGAAATCAGATCAAACAAGTTCAATTTTTATCATGGGAGTTCCTGAAGCGAACTACAGTGCGTTTATAAAGTATCACTACGATTTTAAAAGATCAACTATTATTTTTTGAGGTATATTCGTTCAGTTGGTTTTATAGTATTGGGAAATACTTCCTAGTTTTTTAGATGTATTAATACATCAATACGTGTGCGCCATATGCTGAGGCAAACACGTCTTAAAAACCCTGAACCTGAATCTTGCCTGTTCAGCACGCTTAGTGCAAACTCTTTGTTGTGGCTTATCTTCTGGCGTATGGGCCTGGAGTAACTGCACTTTATATGCATAAAATCACAAACTTTTTGCAACACTTTATGAGTATTGAAGCGTGATATCTATAACTGTGCGTATGTCCAACTAATGGACTTTCTAGAGCTTCTGGTGTATGCCGCATGCACAGATTCAATTTTTTCTTCTGATGTTTGAGATTGGCTAGCTTTCTTTATAGCACACTGCCAGTCTTTATAAACTTTTAATGCTATGATCAAATGGTATACCTTGCAGATGGCTCTCTTCCCCATTTTCGTCTAAAGTTTTGCTGGGCATGGATGTCTGACTTCGTCTCTATAAATCAGGAAACGCATTGGACTTTTTTCCTGCCGAGTGCTCATTTTCATAAACTTCATTGTTGCTACTAACTTCAAAGGATTTTGCTTTAAAGTGATTATTTCAAAAAGGATCTCTCAAGGGGGAAAAATTTAACTACGAGTATTTTTCTTTACTGTAAAACAAACCAATTGAAAATATCATTAAAAATAACATTGTGTTGATTTATTGAAATTGTAGTGACAATTTATGGACACCCTGTGTTGCTGACTTGTAAGAGTTTTGACCAGTCAAAACTCGTGGAAAGATTAGAAGTGCTGTCTCACTTTTGTAAGGATTTATTTTCTTGGAATTTTCACCCCCATTTTTGCCGTTTATTAGGTTTATTTTTAACATGTATGTCACTTTGTTTTGTATTCCAATCAAAACTGTGCTGTTGCTTGTTTGCTAGGGAGCACTGTTTTACATTTTGGTAAGCTTTCATATTCTTTTACAAATTGGATTTATTACTAATCTCTTCAATTTTCAATACGACAATTGTTAAAATGTCTTTCGCTGAATCTGATGGTATGACTGGAGTTTTTGTGACAAAGTTAATTTTAGAAGAGCTTCGTTTAATTCGATCTG
Source organism: Trididemnum clinides (assembly GCA_963675345.1). Taxonomy (NCBI): domain Eukaryota; kingdom Metazoa; phylum Chordata; class Ascidiacea; order Aplousobranchia; family Didemnidae; genus Trididemnum; species Trididemnum clinides. The sequence goes on from OY776305.1 coordinate 16,945,031, forward strand.
AAATGAAGGAAGAAATACAAAAGCTTGCTTTTAATATGAAGATTTGTTTAATGCGTCAGAACAACACTGAAGAATCAGAAATCATACAAAGAAATTGCGAAGGTGTGGTCCAAGCAATGTCAAATTTAGACGAACCTGTAAATGATTTTTGTGATGGTTTTGCATTAGAAGGTAAAGAAAAAAATGATTACGATTTGAATAGAATTGAAAAAATTTCCACTTGCACTGCAGTGAAGTTGGATGCAGTAGATTTTGCTCTAAATACTGGTGATATTACATTGGATAATTGTAATTCTACGTCGGTCTGCAAGAGAAAAAATGCTGATGGCGTTAGTGAGGAAATTTGTAATTGGATTAAGGGGGAATCAGAGCAAACGAGTTCCTTTTTTAATTGTACAACACTTGATCCGAATTCTTCGTTTCCATCAGATTTTAGTTCAGATTTGGCTGGGGTAATCAAGGATAATCCATGCGATAGTGCTAATTCTTATATGCAAAGTAATGATGAAATGTCAGCAAAAGCTCGTTTAATTCAGTTGGAAGAAGGTAAAGTTCCTAAAGATGACGATAAAGAAGATAAAACAATTAAAGATTGTTCAACAAGAAAGTTTGGCACAAATATTAGGTTTGACACAAATAAAGAAAAAAGAGAAAGAAGTTTAGATAACGTTAGTATTTCAATAAATTCAAAAAAACCTAGAAAGAATTTGCAAGTGTACACATGCCCGATTTGTAGTAAAAATTTTAAATTTTATTCTCAAATTGCGTGCCATCTACGAAGCCATACTGGTGAAAGACCTTACAAATGTGATGTATGTTCAAAACGTTTCAAGACTAATTCATCGTTGAAAGTGCATTACAGAATCCATACAGGAGAAAAACCATTCGAATGTAAGATATGTTCAAAACGGTTTAATCAAATTTCGATATTGACTGAACACATTAAAATTCATACAGGTGAAAAACCATTTAAATGTGAAATATGTTCGAAAGGCTTTGCGCGAGCTTCGCAATTGAACGCCCATCGCAGAATGCATACAGGAGAAAAACCTTACAAATGTGACGTATGTTCGAAACGATTCGTACACTCATCAACATTAAAAGCTCATTGCAGAATTCATACAGGTTAAAGACCATTCAAATTTGATATACGTTCAATTGATTTACAGAAAATTTTTCATTGAAAGAATTACAGAAGTGGTGCAGGAGAAAAACCATTCTGGTGTGAAATGTGTTCAAAAGGTTTTGTGCTAGTCTTTAGGCTTTCAGTGTGCATTACCGAATGGTTTTTAGGCCGTTAAATTGTGAAATATGTTTAAAAGAGTTTAGTTACAGTTTGAATTTGAATGCCCATTACACAACCCAAACAGGAGAAAAGCCTTACGAATCTGATTTATGTTCAATTCAAGGTGGAAAAAATTTTGCAAAACTTATACATTAAGAGTTGTTGAATTAATGGATATGTGTGCTGAGTTTACGTGGAGAAGAAGTTTGAAGAATTTTGGAGGGAAATATAATAGTTACTCTATGTTACTAAAGATTATGTAAAGCGCTATGTCTAATTGAAAGCTAACGAATTTTTTGTGAACAAATGTTAGAATAGAATAAAGAACGCTGTCAAGTTTAAAATCAGTACTTTTCTGCTGCATAATGATGATGTTGGGAAGTGCTATTTGTTATAGCCGAATTCTATCTGTGACTTCTTGGACAAAGGTTACCGTTTAAATTATTTTTTAATATAGTTTTGCGCAACATACAGCTTATAGAAAAGAAGAAAGTCGATTTTTTGTCATTTTCCCGCGTTTTGCAGGCTCAGACGTGCTGATTTAGTGTACGTCTACCACTGCGCACTCGCTTTCGAACTAGACTTTTTGTTCGAGTAACGTAGCTAACCTGCGCGATGAGCATGTCAGACGACTCTTGGGTACCCACCAGTGGCAGTCCGCCTTGGTGGTGGTGTGGTGGGGCTACCAGCCACTCAAGACTGGTTTGAAATGGGCTGCCATCTTTCCCCTAGCCTAATTTCAATTAGGTTGACGGCATGAACCTGAATTGCCGTTCATACCGTACCTCCATCCCGAGGAAGAGGACGGGTAACCACAAACAAACAGCAACGTAGCACTTTAAATTCTGGACGTCCTTCCTGACGAATACCAGTGGTGTTTTTAAAGAGTTTTGAACTCCAAACCTTTCGTTCCGAAGCCGGCAACAATACCACTACACCACGGCGTTGTTTTACGGTGTTTTGTAAGTTTTAACTGCAATTACAAATCTGAACCAATATTTAACTACTGCATTATTTTGAACTGGTTTATTTAGTAAGTCTTTAAATCAAATGTTCGTTAATTTTTCAGATTTTTTATTTCTGTTTGCCTGTTCATTTGTTGTTTACAGTTGCAGAATCAAAGATATATCAAAAGTATTTAGAGTACGTTGTATAGTATTGTCATTGATTTAGCGACATTTTTTGTCCATGGCTGCACGATTTGCCATGTAATTTTCCATTATGATTTTATGTAATAAGTTATTAAATTTTGTTTTGTTTTTTTGTTTGTCCCAACAATTTAGTTAAGCTGTTCCAGTTTTCTTTATCTCGCACAATGTTTCAATTTAGAAAACGTTTCACCACTCAAACACATCGAAAACAATTAAAGATTGTTCGCCGACACAGCCCATATAGTGGCATCAATTAATTAGCAACTGCACTAATTGAAAATGATTGCAATTTTTAATTAGCAGGCTATAATTTCTGTCTTTGTTAAACAGAAATCAAATCAAACTCGTTTAATTTATGTCATTGCAGTTTCTAAACAAAACAATTTAATTACCGTATGGTTAAATTTAGTTCAAATTTTAGCCTTTGAGCGTGAAATCGTTGTAGTCGAAATGCCCTATCATTTCACAAAAGTTTATTCGTTTCTTATTATAAGAGCAAGGGTTAAAAGTTATAGGTTCGCGCAAAAGCAGTGATTGTTTATGCCATTGCTTTTCATCATGGGTACCGTAACCTTTGAGGGTTGTGCAAGGATACGTGCTGTAGTTTTATTTGGAAAAACATAATAATTTTTTATTGAACAAAAACCATTTTCCAAAACTTCACAGTTCTTTCGTAAACGCATGCTCTAACAATCACATTAATTATACGCATTTTGTGTGTAATTTTATTGGCAGCGCTTAATTTGCGATTACTATTGCATCGTTGTTTGCTTTTTTAATAACTCCAACAAAAACGCATGAAGTAACAGTTACGTTCATTTTGAATTTTTTTGCTCCGATTTTATTTCAGTTATTATTGCGTCACAAATGCATGACAAAACAAGTTGATTTGCTCGAAAAATCGAAAGTAGCAGTTGCTAGACTATCCAACGACAACGCAATACCATTCGATTTCATGATTCATTTTCTGAAGGTGGTGTTAGCCTACTTTTATAAATTACATTGATAGACCTAGGTAGGCACGTTAAGAGGCTATGTATTGAAAAATACGACTTGCTCGTCTGGTTTCGTTGTTAGAATTCATCAGATGGAGTCAGGTATTGAACCTACGACCTTATATACAAGTTATTCTTATAACAAACGCCTTAATCTACTAGGCCCTCGGTTCACACAAAAGATTAGAACAACGCTAGTATCTCAGCTGTAACCAAAAAATGATAAATTGAAAACGTTAGAAATTGATAAACATGGGGAAACCATTACCATCCGACTGTCATAAATAACAATATGAAGCAGCTTTCTCTTGAGAGAGAAATCCAATTTATCAAATCCGGTTTAGTATCCGTTGATGGAGATGGCTGGATTCACCTTATGTTTTTAGAAAGCTCCTTAACACCGTTGCGCGACTTCATTCTGTCGCTGGCGTCTTTTTTATTCCAATCTGTACAATGCATTCTTCCACATGCCTTCTCCGCATCATCTTTGGTCGGTTGCACCCTCTTCTTTTCACCACTTCAAAATCCAACACATCATTATCTCTTCTCAAAACATGCCCCCGCCATCACGTGCCACTCGCCCTGACCAGTCCATTTTAAGTCTCAACCAAACCAGCAAATTCATAAGTTCTTGGTTACTCCTTTTCTCAGTTGAGTAATCAGATGTGTACCACATTTAGGTTTGGCCAAACATGTTTACCGCATTTTGATTGTAAGAATATGATTGGGACGTAATGTTGACCAGTTTGTGAAACCGGGAGTGGGTGCGATCAGAACGCAGAACAGAGAATCCGGAAAGAGGAAGATGAGTTAAGATTGGATTTCTGAATGCAGATAAGGTCGACAGGATGGGATGAAAGAAAGTGAAGTAGTTCAGTGCTCCTGGCTCGAAGACCCCCAGCATTCCATTGAAGAACCCTGAGAGAGTCAGGGGGAGGAGAGGAGGCAGAAGTATAGCCAGGAGCAAGGGACGGTGGTGGGAGGGCAGGGGAAGGAGATATAAGGTGGGGGATAAGAAGTTTGGAGACGAGAGTGGGGCAAGAGTGCAGCATTAGCAGAGGGGGGGCCGGATTCCACAGTGGAGGTATACGTGCCGGAGGAGGGGGAATCACAGTGTTACGGCAGGGGGGGAAGCTCCAAGAGCTCAGAAGTTAGATAAAGAAAGTTGTCAGCACCTTAGATGGACCCATTTGGAGCAAGCGCAGCATTGCACTGACTTGCCCCGCCAGGTCACAGAGCAAGGAAAAATGGGGTTAGGATGAACGTTACCGCTCATCAGGAGAAGAAGAAGAATGAGACGAAGGAGGGCAAGAGTAAGGCAGGAGAGAAGAAAAAGTGAGAACAGGCGACCGATTTTAAAGATGCTGTGTGCTGCCCTTCTGCGGTCGTTCAGGGGGCAGCATAGCGAAAAAATGAATGGGGAGTGCCCGGGGTAACTGGGACCCTCGGGAAGGCCAACAGCCATTTCGACCCAACCCAAACGGGGCTGGGGACCGCACCACCACGTTGAGGCGGCTGTTAATTGGTGCAGTTGGTTGAAGCTATTCATCAATTTGATGAAGTTGAATTTAACTTTGTTACAGCACCGCCTCTAATTTGATGGTTTCGAACCTGTTGTTGTTGATCAGTTGTTTATTTTACGAGCACGTTCCTACTTTTAATCATGCTCTCTCAGCTCAGTTGCATTGCAAACAATCAGCGTCTGCGCCTTTGGTGATTGTTTGCCGTACACTGAGCACTTCAGGATTTGATGTGGGACAATTGAAAAGGTTCATTCGGATGTATGTTGGTGAAGTATCGACGTCAATTTTTTGTTATCAAGTTTGAAGTTAAATTTTTAGTTAGTTTTTTCTGTCTCGTGATTTGTTGTATTCTTAAATACAATGGGATTTTAAAATACTTACTCTGCCAGCGGCAAAAGTTTAAGCGTTCCTCTTGGACAAAATTAGTAAATTTAGAAAGTCCAAACAAACTTGAGTAAGGTACATAAAATGTAAAACAATTCCTTGTAAAGCCTCATGCGAATTCTTGAAGTCTGAAGTCTCATGCGAGCTTTTTGAGAGTGTAGCTGATTTATACAATCAGTGTTTTTACCGTTATGAAAATGCAAAACTGGGGTGTGCGCGCTTCTTTACCCTGAAAATTTTATGACCATGAGGACAAAATCTTCCGATACACAATCAAATCTTAGGATTGTGTATCGGAGGTAACGTAAGGTGTTGGCGTAACGTCTAGTTGCACCTTTATAGCTTGAAAATCTGAATTAGCTTGGTAAAAAACGGTATCAACTAGAAGGCAGACATGCTTTCACAAAAGCGGAAGCCAAAAAAAGCTTATTGCAGAAGTGAAAGACATACTTGAGATTGTCGCGACAAAGTTAAATAAAGAAGAATTGATTGCGTTTTCCGGATGAGGTTTTACCGGTAGCTGTCTTGGGCAAGGCAGGCCCCTTTAAACCTTTTTAATTAACTCGCTAGGAGGGCGCCCATCTTTAAGTGTTTCGCGACAACTCATAAGCGCGATTACAGAAGAATCCGACTTCCCAATTACAAAATGGTGTCGAAAAAAGGAGTTCTTTCTTGGTCGAAAGATTGTAAAACAGAAACGCAATTAGTTTTAAACACAGTAAAGCCTTCTTGCAGGAAAAGTTCAAATTCCTCCCAAGTTATCTGGAAACGAGAATGAAATGTTTATAAACCGGCTGTTATCGATTTTGAATCTGCCTGTGATCGCTTTGAGACTGATGCATATGACTTCGAAATTGATGATGAGAATTCGCAAAGTAGAGAGAAGTCGACCGTGATGGCGATGACGGGTATTAAAGGCTGCCCTCTGACATTAATGGTGAACTTGCATTGCTCGCCCTTATCGAACACCTAGACAGAAATGAATTTATAAATCTGCCCTCACAAATCGGTTATAAAGGTAGCAACATTAACTTTGTTTTATATAAAAATCAAATCCGGAGGCTAATGCACGAGCGTTCATTTGATAAACGAAGACAGAAAGTTTTGATTGCCTCGTGCATCGGTCAGTCCCGGGAAATAGTCGATTTGTCATTTGCACGAGTGAAAAATATAACTTCTAAGCGCATGAAAGAGCCTTTAACCGTTTGCGTCCGCGATGTGACGTTTTTAGTGGGCTTACTTTGGAACCTAAAATTGCAAAAATCCGCGTCGGACCTGGGGAAACAATGAGCCTCGCTTTATTAAGAACGTTTAGATATTTAAGCGCCCTTGAGCTTTGTGCACATGCCCATGACGAGCTGGGCAATTAATGTTGGATACTGCAAATCTAATGCTAGGAGTACTTCAGCGCAGTAGTAGCACTAGCAGCCCTAAAAATAGTGGCCGCTCTTGGCGCTTCACGCTTGTTTTAGCGCCGCTACTGTCTCCATGAGCCAGCAAAAACAGTAGCGGGCGTTATTTTTTTGTAAATAGCGCTAGCTTTTTGAAGAGTACTTGCCGCTAGCTTTTAGTCTACCTACCCCAAGTTAAAAATAAAATATGTGTTACAGAATCGGCTAAATCAAAAATATAAAAAATGTGATGTATCGTTGCTGAACCGAATCCACACCTTTTAGTTCATGACACTCCTTCTATTCATTTCCATAATTGATATTTGGCAGCTCAAAGGTGGGAATGCAGATCTCGTGCATTTGCCTAGAGCCGGTCGAGGTTTGTATTTACCAGCCAGCGTCTCGCTTCAAATGCTGAACAAAAAACGTTTTTTAAGTTAAAATTGTTTCATTATTGTTTTTTTTGCTACACGAAAGTTACTGTTCTGTTGCTGCACTAAGTTGGATCAATTTGTTTTAAAGTAGGAAAACCCTCGGTGAATTTTTGCCCTTCCTGTTTTGTTTACTGAAATTTATTTTTACTTAGTTTTGGGATTTCATTTGTTTTAACTAAGTTTTCTACAATAAAAGAAGTTTACTTTGGTTGCTGTGGTTTAGGGAAGAGCGAAGGCCTTGGAGTTCGTTCTTTGAAGACTGTAACAATATCATTGTTTCAAATATGCGTAACGTTGAAAACATTACAAGCCATCAGAGTGCATCTTTTGAGAACAATTTTTTTGTAAAAGCGTTTCAGGAGAGGTCACAAAAAAGACTGATGCAGTGAGAAGCTGATAGATAACTTTCTCAAAGAGGGACACAAGTCCTATAGCAAAGCAATTGCCACGTTGCTCTCGAATACAACATTAAGGGAGTTGTTTGTAAAATACAACATCACCATACCTTCCGGTGAAACGCCTGTTTTTATTGGGACAGGATGTGCTGAAGCCAAAATGATCTGGGCTCAGCGATAAATATTTGGAGATGCAACAAACAAATATTCGTTTTTGTGCTTTTTTTGCGACAGCTAATGATTTTGCTGGCCTCATCTCCTGGCATGCTTGAATCTTTCCGCTGTTAAGGATTTTGCATGGAAACAGTTTGAATGATATTCGAACTTGTGAGCACTGCTTTTAGCACAATAGCGGTTTGTGATCGCTAATTTTTGGAAAAGACCAGCATTGGTGTTTGTCGCGCTTAAGTTAAGAATGCGTAGAGCAAGGGTTTCCAACCAGGGATGCTCGCACCACTTGGGGGTGCGAGGCAGCATCTTAGGGGGTGCGAGATGGTCATTCAGATTTTTGTGTTCCAGTACTGTACTATCGTGCTTAGTTCATCCGGTGCTAATTGTTCTGCACAATTATGTGTAGCTACAGCATGCCAAGTGCATGGCCTTCAATTGAGCCCGAGATGATGCTGTTCTCCAAAAAAATGTCAACGCATGCAGTTTCAGCTATGACTTCAAAATTGGCCCACGTCTTAACAAAGACATGTTATGAATTCGTCACAAGTTAAAATATTTTAGGGGTGCGAGGAAATATTACGATATCTTAGGGGTGCGAGAACATATTAAAATACTTTAGGGGTGCCGACCATTGCAAAGGTTGCGAACCACTGGCGTAGAGGATGGCAGTAGCGCTGATATATTTTTTGCCGAGTAATGGTAGCGCCATCAGTCTGTTTCTAACTGGTACCACGACTGCGTAAACAGAGATATTTTGATTACCTTAACAAAGAGTCATTAGTTTGAATCAACCTGGCTTTAAATCTTACCCTGAATTTGTTATTCATGAGCTAAACAAAACGATGTCAGTAAATGCTCAGTTGTTTTTTTTTATATATTTGATGATAAGTATCGAGCCAGCAACAAACATAGGGCTCTTCGCGTCAAACAAGTTATTGTAAAAGGAGAATATTCGAGCAGTAAGTCAGTCAATCAAATCTATATACCATTTGCTTGCAGTCAGCGGTTGCAATGCAAATACCGTTGATTGCAAGGATAAAAAAAATGAAATGTTAAAGCCAACAAATAATGGGAAAAGCAAAAGACCGATCATAAGGTCAACTATTCAGCTTGCCGTTCCCATGGCTCTGTTTCGTGAAGTTACACAGGCCAATAGTTATCAAGCGAGATGAAGACAAACAACAGAAACGCAAGCTGATGAATAAGGAAAAAACACAACTAAAGTCACAGAGGGAAAAGCACAAAACGCAGCAAAAACAAAGAGAAAGCAAGCAAACAGCAAGAGGAAATGGTTTGAACTATCAAGCTATAGCAAAAAAATAGACTTGTTTGCATACAGCATAATACTCTCATTGACTTAACTGTACTATTTTAACCAGGGATGTGGAAGCGGTTATTTTTCAACCGCTTCCGATTCCGCTTCCGCTTCCACACCTATCGCTTCCGCTTCCACCAACAAAAAACGAGAAAACGATCGTTCACAATTTTTTTAACTTTTGTGGGTCTGCACAAGTGTTTTAAAGTGGAAAAGGGATTACTTTAAATGAATTTGAGTTTGATATTTTTCAATAAAGTTTTTATAACACCAGTCTCGTTACTTTTCGGACACACCCCGCATAATAAACTTCTTTGCAAAGAAACTTATAAACTTTTCATAACTTTCAGTGTAGGTTCATTTGTTATTGCTTAAATCTGAGCAGTGAAAAATCCTAATGGCAGAAATATAGAACAATAAATATACAACACACAACTATTATATACTCTAACTAGATTACTAGTGCATGTCCTAAACAAGAGAAATCCTGGACAGCATAAGCAAAATTAGTCATGAAGTTAAAAGAGTAATCCAAAAAGTGGCAGCAAATAATAGAAATTGGATGAGGGGCGAGTGTTTGGAAAGACAGTGAATTTACGGAATGGTCGCAATAGAAACTAAGATGTAAACACGACAAAAACAAGAATTTAACAAATCACAAACGAATAATTACAACAATTGGAGCAAATATATAACCAATAAATGCAAAATAACAATAAACTGTGGCAAAGCAGTCAGCAAAAGCAGCAATTTGTGAAACTAAAACCAATCCAACTTAAATTGTACGAATGGTAACGAGGAACAAGCGATTGATGAACGCACCGCTTCCACAGCGGAAAAAAATTTCTTTTTTCTGTGTGTATGAGTTTTTGCAGCGCGTGCCATGAGGTGAAGCAATGGAGCAATCGCGTTGAAAAATACAGTATATTGATTATCGTCTTCACACAAAAATGATATAGCCGGAAATCGCACGATTTCGCCTCTGAAACAGTAAAACATTGTTGAACATCAGTGTGGAACGAAGAACGACGTACCATGCTTCAAGAAAGGGGTAGCTACCGACCGTCCAGTATCATGGTCTGGTGGTAAGGGGAAAATTGAAAAGATAACGTAAATTATCGAAAACTGCTCCTTGATTGCCATGCATCTAATTCTAAATAAACAACATGGTAAATAATTCCTTAAATTAGTAAGGAAAAAAGCGAGCACAAATACAACAACGGCAAAGGCAGGCGGTGGAATAGAAACCAAAAAACTAGGCGATATCGTCACCAGGCAATATTTGGCCATAAGGGGCGTAAAAAAATGCAGAGAAACGATAGATCAGACAGTATTGGATAACACCAGCACAGGTTCTGGCAATCGCCAGCTATAAAGAGAACATCAAAAATCATCGTAGTAAAAGTAAAAGCAGGCCAACTTACAAAATTACACGAATCTACAGTATCAGTCCCGTAGCACTCCAACTTCGGGCCCCCCCCCCCAAAGTAAGCGCAAGAGCCCCTGCGCACAGGTCATATCACTTTAGAGGTGTAAAATTGAAAAGCTGCATTAAGAAAATACACCACAATTTGTACATAAGTAAACAGGCTAATGTCAGAATAAAGCATGCCGATACCAAAGGTGCAAGTCATAAAAAATTCGGCACCGATGCCAGGGTTCAGTAGGACATTTATGCAGACACTGCGAAACGAAAGCAATGACACTGAAAAACATGAAAAAGTTATAAAAACACAGTATCATTTAAATAGTCTGGAGCGAACCTTTTTGTTCGCAAATGCTGTTATGACATTGTCATAATCAAGAGATCGGGCGCACTCATTTTCGATTGACAACATGGCTAATGAAGATAGTCTACTGTCTGTCATAGACGTTCTATTAAAACTTTTGATCAGTTTCAATTTGCTGAAGCTTCTTTCAGCGCTGGCAACAGTCACGGGGCAAGTTAGTAAGATTCGAAGTGCGATGTACACATTCGGATACAATTCAAATAAATGAGTCTTTAGAAGATAGTTCAGAAAGTCTTGAGCCGTATTGAGATTGCGTTTTTTTGTAAAATTAAAACAAACCGCTGTAGCTCAGCGCTCATTTCATCAGAATCAATGTCACCGAACTTTTTTTGGAACTCTTTACAGCAAGTAAGAAGAGCATTTTCTTGTTGCACAAGCAAAAATTTGTCTCGTGTGTACAAAAACGAAAAGGCGGAAGAAACCTCACGTAACAAATTAAAGCGCTCCTTTATTGACATAATAGCCTGGTCTACTAATGGATAGAAAAAGTTGCTTTTAAATTTCAGTTCAGGAGTAGCTCGTTGTTCCTCTTCACCTTGGTAATCAAACAATCTTCTTTTCTTTCCACTTCTTGACGGAGGAAAAGAAGGATCAATATCCAATTCCTGTGCTATTTCAACAGCAGATGTTGCGGCACTGTCATAACCCGTTGTACGATAGTTTTGCAAAAACTTTTCAGTTGCCTGGATTTCCGTTTCCATTGTATGAAGGGAGACTCCATACGATTGAAGAATCTTGCTTGCTTTATTGACTTGGAATAGGATATCATACCAAATAAACACCGACAAAAGAAAACTCCATTTTGATAAATGAGCTATCAACGATTTTGTTTCTGAGGCAGCTCTTCCATCTTTTCTTTCTATGGAAATGGCTTCCAAGTCTTTTAGTGCCAGCAACACCTCTTTTAAATTGTATCGAAGAGGTTTGATGCATTTAATTCTGCTTTCCCAACGAGTATCAGATTGTGACTTTATGGACAGCTCCACATGTTTCTTCAAAATTTCCCAACGCTGAGCAGAGGAAGAAAACAGCACATACAACCTTGTAAGTACTCCAAAAAATGTCAATGCTTCCGTCGATGAATTAGCACTGTCAACAACAACTAAGTTAAGGGTATGGTTTGCACAGGGCACGTAAACAGCTTTGGGATTGATGTCTAGCATTCTTGCTTGGACCCCAGAATGTTTTCCTTTCATGTTAGCACCATTATCATATGACTGACCTCGACCATCAGACAATTCGAGTTGCAGTTCGGTCGCTTTTTCTAAGAAAGCGTCCAACAAGCTTTTCCCAGTACTGTCACTTATTCTCAAGTAGCCAAAAAATGTTTCTTTAACAACAGCAGCTTCTTGATTACATAGTACATAACGGAGAATGACAGACATTTGTTCATGATGTGACATATCTGGAGTGCAGTCCAAAATTATAGAAAAATATTTTGCCAATTTCAATTGCTGTAAATTTTCTTTTTCAACTTCTGTCGCTAGCAATTCAATTAGTTCATTTTGTATGGTAGGACTCAAATAGTGATCTTTAGTGTTTTTATTCTTGATTCTGTCTTGAAGCTCTTTTAGGATCGGATCTCTTCTTGCCAAAAGCTCAAATATACCCAGAAAATTTCCATTGTGAGGAGATCCTAAGACTTCTTCAGATCCTCTAAAAGCAAGATTCCTTTCCGATAGAAACAAGACAATGTCGATAAGTCTCTCTAAAACATTTCTCCAAAAACGTTTTTCATTGAAAAAAATATTCATCTCGCGTTTGTCGATAGTGGATGAATTTCTTATCCCTTCAGCTAGCAACATCCATTGACTGCAGCATTCTTGGTGGGAAATGCCGTTTTCATGGTCTTTCAGTTTTTTCGAAAAACCCTCCCATGTATTTATACCACTACAAAAGGGGCTTAGTGTTTTTCCAAATAGCTTACAACAAAAGCAAAAAACTTGATCTGATTCCCCAGAATAAACTAGCCACGACCGTGAAACACTTTCACCATTAGGTAACACACGTTTATAATGGTTGGAGGAAAAACGTCGCCTTGGAGTTGTGTTATTATATGGAAAATTCATTATTAGTTGATGTGGTCCACGCTTTACTATATCACATCGTTGAGCATCAGAAATACTTTCAGGCCATTTACATGGGTCATCAGGGATAGGGGTAAATTGAGATTCAGTTATTTTTGATATTGAAGGTTGCGTATTGGCAGGTAAATCACAACTTACATTTTCTGGAAATTCACAATCACTTTGATGCTGATCGTCATAGTCTTCTTTTTCTTGTACACTATAGTTTTCTTCATCCCTCTCGGTACTAGTGCCAGGTCTACTCTGCTCAGTAATCTTGAAAAAATCTGTCATCTTGGGCAATTTCGCTACAGCACCTCGAGCAGTGGCTGCTTCTTTTCTCTTTTGAGCACCACTTTTTGAACGTTTCATTCTATACAATGTTAATAAAATACTTTATCTGCACTCTGCAGTGTATATATATTGTCCCAGTATTTATAGCCAAACAGAATTCCAGACCATTCTATGATTGTTGCGTAACAACGGCATTGTTACGTCAATCGAACATTCAAGATTCTACCAGAAAATCAATCGAAATATTCTAGATTCTGCGAGATAAAATGACGTTGCATTCACTTATGATGTCACAAGCCAATTTCTTCCTACAGTTTAAATCGGTTGTAAACAAGTCTGCTGAACTGAAAATAGTCACGTAGCCAAAAAGCAATTTCAGACTAACTTGGGCCCCCAAAGTTGGCCTGGGCCCCCCCCCCAATTGGGGGGGTTGGGGGGCGGCTGCTACGTCTCTGTACAGTATACTACAAGGATACACCCTTTGAATCGATATAACTAAATCAAATTATTGATTTGATTGTAAATAAAATTTATACAAAAGAAAGAATACACATTTAAAGAATTTGAGAGTGAAATGTACAAAAACATATCAAATGAATTTTTAATAAGACAAAAGACACTGGGGTCAATTTCAAAATGTTTACATAATAATGAGTTTACATAAATGCTCAAACTGATGCCGTTCTGTTCAATTCGCTTTTTGTATCCTGAAGAAATGCACCAAGAAATGCCCAGCAGTATTTCTTCTGATGTTTGAGCTCATCCATTGCAATTGCTCTTCTTATTTAGCAATTGCTTCAGGTTTCCTGCAGTAAACCTTGTTTGTAAGAAACCCCCACACATAGAAATTCATGGGTGTCAAATCTGATAAGCTAGGTGCATATTCAACTGTACCTCTTCTTCCAACCCATCTGTTTTGCATATTTTTATCCAGATAAATTCTCAGATCACAATAAAAGGAGTAGGTGTACCATCTTTATGAAAATAAAACTCAGCATCTTGAAATTGTTCTTGCAAGTGCGGTGTAACTAATTCTTACAACAGGTAAATATAGTGTGTATACATTTTCTTGGGATACCTTGTATAAAGCGCAATTCTGTGTGTGTGTGTGTGTGTGTGTGTGTGTGTGTGTGTGTGTGTGTGTGTGTGTGTGTGTGTGTGTTTTAACTCCTCGGAAACTACTGGACTTACGAGCATCCAACATGTTGTGATTGATGACCATCATGGGGTGAGTGTCACCAGAGGTTTGGTGACGTTATGATGACGTCGCAATCAAATATAAGTTTTTTAAATTCGCATTTCTTGACTGAGGAATGCGGTTTTCAGCTTAGGGGAAGCTAGTACCCGACCTCTAACTTCATCAAATTTGATCTCTTTGGGATGTCGCAGCACGTTATGATTAATGATTAATTTTAAAACATGTTTTTCCAATTTACTCAAAAAGTACTGATCGTAAAAACGCAATTAAACGCTTTTTGGAAGAGACGAAGAAGATGCTCTCAATTAAAACAAATCTAAAACCATTTGGGCTGATTTGACAATGCAACAACAGATTCTTTATTAAAGCAATTTAAGCCTTCCAAGCATGCTTTTTCACTTTTTTCTGCTCGCTTCAAACTCGCTCTATGACGTCATAAGATGTCTGTTACGATCAACAAACTCTTTCGCAAACATAGATCATAATATAATGTTTTGCGAAAATTGCGACATTTCTTTAAAATCAGTTTACTCTAAATTTGATTTGTGACCTCATTTCTCAACAGATTTTCAAAATTCATTCAGCAAATTAATTTCAGGGCAATTCACGGAAAACTTAATTTCAGCGCAATGCCGAATATGACATGCATAGTTACTATTAGTTTTTGTACTAAAAAATCTGAATTTTAATACCTGTTGAGTAACTATTTACTTCCTCTAAAAAAGTGGTAAGCTAAGTAAAGACAGGTAACTTTTATCTATAAAGATTATAATAAG
This sequence comes from Trididemnum clinides, assembly GCA_963675345.1. Taxonomy (NCBI): domain Eukaryota; kingdom Metazoa; phylum Chordata; class Ascidiacea; order Aplousobranchia; family Didemnidae; genus Trididemnum; species Trididemnum clinides. The sequence goes on from OY776305.1 coordinate 16,960,199, forward strand.
GTATTAACAATATCTATAATAAGGAGCTGTTTGAAAGCTTAGGAAATTTGCTTTCCAGCGATATATAACTCCAATTGATTAAGGTAAAGAATTAGTTTATAATGGCTGATCAGAAATTAATTGCCAAACATTATTTTCCATTTTTAGTTGAAAATTTTTCCTACTAAGTTAGTTCTTTGATACATTTCCACTATTTTCCTCGTAACCATGCTTTTTTGTCATCATTTATCTAAATTTCCGAAAACATTCATCTCAAAATGAAGTCTTCAAATTATTTAAAGATCACCCTATCAGTTGAAAACACTTTAAACTTTGGTGGCTGGGCTTCACAAGTTTGCGATTTGTGCAAAAACTAAGTCTTGGGTTACATTTTGTGTATTCTTTTTCCAAAACATGGTTCTTCGGCATTAACTATCAAAATTTTAAAAAGATTTATTGAAAAATTAAGTCTTCAAAATTTAAAAAAAAGCCAACTCCAAGCAAAACATTGGTAATCCCCCCTCCCCCCCAAAAAAGAGGATGAAAAATAAAGATGGTCTTCTTCAGTCTTTTGCGTCAAAACATTAGTGTCAGGCTACATATCATCCAAATGTTGAAGCCATTTTCTTTGCATTTGGGTGAGGCTGGCGCAGCCAGCTGATTTCATATTCTTGACCTCGACATTAATGATGGGTGCCCCCGCTATAGCAATAACTTAACAAAGGATGCTTCATTTCGTGTTAGTTTGCTTTTTTCATGGCTGCATTCATGCCAGGACCAAGCAACATTCGTGCTATAAGAGGCTTTAGATCGTACAAATAGGCATACAATTACGAAAAAGTAGTAAGTGTTTGTCTTAATATCTACCAGAATTTGGATGGAGCCGGCTGAACCGGTGGTAGAACCAAACATAACTAACTGGTAGCCCTGCCGGGCAAAGCCGGCAAGTTAGAAAATAAAGCATATCCGTTCTTGGAGTCCACCATGCTTATAGTTATGTGCTTTGTAAAGGATGTTTAAAAATAGCATACTTGAGCTCAATAGGTTGCCCTATATTGGACAATAACCGATTACCCTGGATTACGAAAATACACCAACTGGCCCTAGTACACATATTACAGTAGGGGAAGTAAGGGACCATTCGGACAAAATTTACATAACTCCACTTTCCGCCAAACTAGTTGAACGATATTGAATGCTTTCAAGTTTTATTTATATTTTTGTTTATGGGGAACTTATATTGCCACTTAAAATAAGATTCGGGTTATTAAAAGTATTTTTATTTACATTAGAAAAATGTCACCAGAACGTCCGAATGGTCCCCACCCATAGGGACCTTTCGTCCACAAGGTGGGGGCCTTCCGGACGTTTGAAATGTGACTGCCAGATATAAAAAATTAAGAAATTGAAGAGCAAGAAACATTTTTATTGTGATGCAACAATTACAGAAATTGCAAAGGTTGTTAATACTGTAAGTATCAACAAACGTCTCCGGATCCCAGACAAAATTACAGTCCATAAGAAGCAAGATCAGCCCCAAACTTTAAGACTCCACATAATCGCTTCGTTGCTGCTACTGAGGATGGTTTCGGCAGCATTTTAACTATATCATCCAGCCTAATGGATGCTGCATCGACTTCTTCAGGGAACTGAAAACCGTCTCTAATCTTCTCTGACCGCCTCATAAAGTTAACCTCGTAGTCACCATCTTCGTCAGGCCCCACACATATTTTTCCAATAAAATTTTTATGTCTTCCTTCAGCTGAAAAAACTTTAATGACTGCAAAGTCTCCAATGTTCAGTTAGTTTCCTGTCTGAGCTGGGATACCAGGAATTTCGCTGATTCCGTCCACAATTGACTCATGGTCACTTACACTGTCATTGGATCTGTATCTGTATCTGTACCTTTTTTTTTCATGACCACCACCATTACACACGACACTGAACAACAATAATAATGAGAGAAATGGAGTCAAGAAAAGGAAGAAGCGACACAACGTCAGACGTTAAAACATGCAAATGAAAACAGTGGATCCATAAAACTAGAGCAATAGTTGCATGGCCGCTAAACCCTAAATTCAAGCAATTAAAGAACAGTTTAATTGAATTGAAAAAAAAACAAAAAACAAATAGAACAAAACAAAAACGCAGGAGTTTTTACAGCTGTAGATCATATTATGGATGCTAAATGTACGGATATATCACTATCGCTGCTGGAGGAAACAGTTCTTTTTGGACATTTTTTTGGTAGCTTTTTGCGGCGGGAGAGAATCTTTTCTTTTTCAGGAGTATCTGTGATTATTGTACTCTTAAATCTGTTTTTATTAGGGCGTTTTTTTGTGAAATTAACTTTGGGATAAGGAGTAATTGTTGCAAGAAGTGCTTCATCGGTCAATTGTTGAGGACTAGCTGTGCTTGTAGCACTTTCAGGCAAAAGACTTGTCGATGGAACGCCGGAAGGATGCTCATCACGTTGAAGGGGAATATCTGTAACAAGAGCTGGAAGAAATACATCATCTGTGAAAATATCTGGATTATAAGGATGGATTCCGCTGGATTTGAAAGCAGAAGTTATATTTTCGATAGTAAATGACCTTTGAAATGCCTGGCCAGACAACTCCGCAACATCATAAATTGAAAGAGGTTTTCCCGGATTTGATGACATCCACGAATCGCAAAGGCAAGAGTAATAGCGTTTGAATGGGCCATACACTCCTACGTCAAGTGGTTGCAATGTGGGGCAAAGTAAGCAAACGTAAGCCATTTTCTTTGGCCATATCAATAGCATCAATGGACAGGTGACTGATATGATTATCCATTATTAGCACACCAGGATTGCTCTTGCTCACCTTCATAAATTTAATAAAATGGTTTATTGCTTCGGCAAAAAGATCACTAGTCATCCAACCGGATGGATATGCCAGACCTAAGCTTTCTGAAGGAGCACCTTTTAGCATGTAGCTTTTGAAGTGTACTCGAGGAAAAATGTACACGGGCGGAAGTGAATTGCCAATGGCGTTAATACAACAGCACTTTGTTACCGTTACTCCTCGTTCAGCTGAAGAAATTCGCCCTATTTGTTTTACCCCCTTCTCTGCCAAGACTTTTCCTGGTTTAACAACAGTAGATACCCCCGTCTCGTCCAAGTTCCAGATGTTTTGGGGAGATATAGTGCCATCTCTAATAAGAACGTTTTTTAAGTTGCAAAAGAACGCATTAACAGCAGGGCGATTAAATCCGATTGATCGAGCCAGGCTCGTCGACTTTGGATTACGAAGAGATAAATTTCCTGATCTTTTGCGAAATCCACGAAGCCAGTCTTCCCCTGCAGCTTCGTTCTCTCGCCAATTGTTAGGCATGGAGATATTTTTGGTCTTGGCAAATCTAAAGGCCAATTGCCGTGTTTGCAGCTTTGTCAGACCATAAAACATTTTTGACACTTGAAGAATGTAGTGTTCTAAAGCCTTTTCCTCATTCGCATTGAAAACCTGTAAACAAAGCAATGAACTGAGTCTAAGAGTGATGTAGTCATATCATCTTGAATGTTAAAGTATGAATCTTGAACTGGACTGGGTGATACATTTATTAAACGCATTACAGTATGCGAAGGAATTTGTCAAATACCGTTTGGACTAGTTTAGCATTGACACACAATAAATGAATTACACACATGTAGGCCATGTAGTAGACATTGTGCTACCTGCTTTGTTGTCATAGAGAGCTTTGACACGGACTTTGAGCTACTCATCTTCAAACGTTTGACATAATCTGAAAGGGTTGACTTAGGAACACCAAATTCTATGGCCGCTGCTCTAATGCTTGCTTTGTCTTCGAGCGTGCCTTTTAAGGCTAGCTGAAGTTGAGCTTCGGTAAACAAGCCTTTTTTTCCTTTTGATTTTTTAAACGTTGGCATCTCTACAAACTAAATACTGTATAGCTCTAATCTATGCCTACATAAAATATCTCACAAAAGTGGGGACCTTTCGGACACTGTCTTAATAGCATGTCCGAATGGTCCCCTGACCGCCATTTTAAATATAATTGCAAAATTTTCGTATGTTAAAGCATTGTTTAGATCTAAACTTTATGCCTTTATTGAGCATGACACATAACAAACACATTGCTATAAAAGCATTCATGAAGGTAATTGTAGGCTATCTAAAAACTCATAAAGTTTCTATCTGACTTTTATTACTTTGGACCAAGAAAAACACTTTTTTTATCACAACAATTACACTTCATGCTCAATCCTGATTAAAACATGGCATCTGGTAAAGAATGAAATTTTAGTCTCGAAACAGAAATACGAGAGAACAACAACCACGTGTTGGCAGAAATATGCAGCCGTCCGATTGGTCCCCATGTCCGATAGGTCCCACATCTCCCCTACGTGAAAGGTGATGTCCACAAACTACCAGAAGCAGCAAAAGCAGGCAAAAATCAAATCAGATACTAAGGTTGGCTAGGCTGTCCTACCTTCCCGAGTTTCAGAAGAATCCAATTGGCGCTGATATTTTTGAGCGCATCTAATATTTTTCAACTAGTAAGCATTTTTTACATTATTTTAAGTTACAAATCTACTGTTTTTGTTGCAGTCAACTGTCACAAAAGATCACTAGTTTTTGATGTTACATAAATGTCTGTTTTTGAAAACATTTAGTGGTCTTAGTTTTTGTGTCTACACTACACTTTTTTGAGATGACGTAACAAAATTTGATTGAAACATCAAATAAAGACTGCATATGTAACGGTAATCTCAGATTCTCAGCGCGAGTATCACGTGACAACGTCACAGCAAAGCGTCAAATGTGTAAAAACCAACTGGAATAAAGCGAATTATTAATATTTTACACATGTAAATGTAAAAATATTCTAAATTTTAATAAATTTGTGTAATTAAATACGACATTGATCGTTTTTTGTAGGTTTTATTAATATCTATAGCTGCTAGGTAGTGATTAAAAAGAAAATTGGTTTTGCTAAACCACCAGATTATATTAAAAATTCTTGGTAGCAGCTTTAGTAGGGAGTGTGTGGTTGGGGAAGCACTGCTAATGACGTAGACGATGGTACTGCTTCTCCTTTTCCTACACCCGTCCTACTTTTTGCACCATCGCCATTGCTTTCATTAAAAGTAGTATTACCACATCCTCAACGAGTCATTTTTGTTACATCTTTGTGAGTGACGAAGCAGATAAGTCTGATAACAATAATTAGCTTGAGTTTTTAAACGTTTCTTAAGTGTAAAGTGTACATATGTAAAAGTTTTGTTGCATCAAAATGATAAAAGTTGTGAGTTCAATCTTTGGTGAGAGTGAACAGGTAAAAGTTTTTAAAGTGTTTAATAAAATTTGCAATAATTTTGTTACTGTAAAGGCTTATCAAAATGAACAAATTGTAAGTTTGTTACCTAGTGAAATATCATATACCTAAAATTTGACACAATTGACTTTATTGGTTGGAAAAATCAGAACTGTTTGTGTTTGAAGTTAAACATAGCTGTGTGTTAGAAATCACGAATTTAGTGCTTTTGAGAATGCTTAGACAAAATTTTAAATGTTTGACGTATATGAAAAGTAAGTTTTGTTCTATAAATATGTAAATAATAGTAGCCATATAAACACAAGTATGATGTTTACTTAGCAAATTTTTGAAAATAAGAAGTGGCGAGTTCAGCTTTTGTTTATGAGTACCCTTTGCGAGTCAATACTTGGTAAAGAAATTAAGGTAAAGTTTGGGAGATACCTTGTACGTTTATATTATTAGGTATTGAACTAGGTCTAGAAGCAATAGGAAATTTGATTGCACAGCGATAAATTGATATTTTCCACTCAATTGACGTTTTTTGTTTTAAAATCAACTGGGATAAAACGCTAAAAGCGCAACGTTAGGTAGGTAGAGTTTGACAAAACTACCTAAGTACGTACAAAATTTTGTATTTATGCGGATCATATCGGTAATTAATGTTCTAGTTTGCTGAAAGCATTGCCAGATGTTAAGTTTCATCAGACTTGGTTTGCTTCAGAGACAAAAGTTGTGGCTGCAGCGCTTAGAAACAGTTAAGAGAATGTATAGAAACAAGTTCATAGACAGTGACACTGTTTCGACCTATCAGGTCTCTTCAGTGCAGTTGGTGACCGACAAGAAGCTAGAGGCTTTTAATAAAGCATAGCTTAGACCGCCACACTTGCGGGATCTATACTAGATCCACTTGGTGGATGGTCTGTCTTTTCGATTGATTAATTTTTGTTGTTCATAGTTGCCAATACACAAATATTGAAGTTGTCTTAATGAATGATGAAAACATTGCAAATTAAAACTTTTATTGATCAATTACATTGCAAATTGTTTTAATAATGTGTATACGAGGTTTTGTGAGCTTTCGGTTGTAGGGTTATGCGATAAAATTAAAGGTAAATCTGTGTAAATTAGGTTAAAGTTCTTTTTTGTTTTGTGAATGTGTACAAGCGATAGTGAGACTTATTGTGAGGGTTTAAATTGGTGTACAGACAAGCATTTTGGCTTTTCAATCACATATAAGTTTTATAAAGTTTTGCGAGTGTTAATAAGCACGCCTCTTTTATCATTTGTGAGTCACCATTAAACAAGATTTAAGAATTGGATGTTTACTTGAAATTGATACTTTGCAAGAGTTGATGGCTGTGACACATTCTATTTGATAGCAAACGCTCTGAAAAAAGCTGTAAGTGTTGTTGTTAGTTCTTGAAAAGTTGATAAAATATTTGATACACCCTTGTTTTTTTCACAAATAAAATTGATATAAATTTTGTAAAAACGTGAGAGTTGAAACTGTAAGGTCACCTTAATTTACATGGACAAACAGACTAAAACTGTTAAAAGTGGTGACTTGATAATTTTGCATAGAAAAAGTTGTCGTGTTTTCAAAATTCTAACCTAAATAATTTCAAACAACCTGGATCTAATGAGTTTTTGCAAAATGTTATATCTGTGTGTTAATGCAAAAGAACGACAATAAAATTCATGACATCAAATTTATAAAAATGGATAGAATTTGGAATCAATTATTCCAGAAAATGATAATTGTGGAAATAAGATTAAGAAGATTTATGCAGAAGGGAGAAAAAAATTACTGCAAAAATACGAAGATATCGGCTAAAACAAACAATCAAGTTTTCAAATCCGTGGTTAGGTTATAATGTTTGGAGCAGCGCTGAACTCAAAAAGTGTGTGATGGAAGTCGAATGAGCTCAATATGTTAAGATTTTTAGCTACAAGGATAAGTTGCATACGAAGAAAAACTGGTGTTAAAGGGGGATTCTTTTTCAGTTATATCGGCTCTGAAGTGTAATATTAAGTTTTATGAGCTTAAAAATAATGTTTGATTTATCAGCATTTAAACGTTTATGGATTAACCCGTTATGTTGTGTTAAAGTTAAATTATAGCAATCTAATTGTTGTAACAATATTTAAAAATGAGATTACAAATCTTTAAAGTTATTTCAACTGAAAAAGAGGTCAAAAATACTTCTTCAAAATATCTTTTTGGGTCGCCCTTGAAAATTAACGGTAATTGTTTGGTGTATATACGACCATGAGAGCACCAGTATGTGTTGTGTTTCCCTCACTGTGTGCATCATTCAAATTGGTGATAAAATGATTTACTGTGTGCTTATCGGTCACGTGTGTCTCACGCACTTTAATCCATGACGTCTCGGCTTCAGACGGGTTATCTTTTAAAGAACTTCTCCCTTATAGCCTCAGTCGATGTAACTATTTTCCACAATTGTAATTCAATCAAACGATCCATTCCCGTTTTCTTATCTATCACGTGGTTGGTGATTGGGTGATGCGGTTTTAAGCATAATTCGTGACGTTTCATCTGTGCTACAACAAAAATAAAGTTTTGTATCTGACGATGACCAAAGACTATAAGAATTTCTCTAAAGTCGCAGATTTAGCAGTTGAGCGAGTAAAGTTGAAAAATGTAGAAAGTCCTAAATTTTGTGAAACCGATATCGCAAAAAAAAGATGGCTTATTTACAATTTAAGATGTGGCTACGTGTTACGAACAGTGTTTGAGAGAAGAATACGTTTAACAGGTGGAACGACGCTGGTGAACAAAATTAAACGTAAAACAGCACAAAAAATGAAGACAAGTATCAGAATTATGTGATAAGGAACCTGTGTCTTAAATGTTTATTGGAGATTATTTGTAATGTGTCACACAGAATGAGTAAAGGTTAAACATTCAATAATGATAGTTTTGTAATGCCGTATAAAACTTGCAAATTCAATGCTCTGTAAATTATTTCAAGCAAAGTTCCCCTGACAAAAAGTAAACTTAAATCTCCACCCGTTTTGCTTAAAATAGAACAAATTTTATTGGTCGGTTGAGTTTCTGTTACCCTATAAAAGTTTTAATATAAAACAGTTAAATTATATTAGTCTAGAGGAATGATTTTGTTTTAATTGGTAAAAGATATGTCTTTCTTAGTACATTGAATCTGACTCTTAACCCTATTCGGCCCAAGAGATTTGCGTCGTGCTAAGTCCAACGTGGGGTAGTTTTTGCCCCGAAAGTTTAGAGCATTATATCTTTTGAACTACACGACGTAGAAAAACGATTGAACCTGCAAACGGAAGAAGATTTTATCTTATTTTGTATTTATGTTTAACATATTTCTAAAATTATTGCTTGTAGAAGAGAAAACAATTATTCTGAAGGCAAGTCAAATTTTGATAGTTGCCGTTAGTTCTCATTCGAAAGAAACAAATATTTCTCATTTACTTCTCCATTCCTGACAGCAAGACAAATTAACTACTATAGGCCAGTTGCACTTGGCTGATCACGTAATGTCAGCGAACTCTTGTAACCTTTGAAGTCCAAGAATAGATCGCCGCTAAACAATTTACAGTGATCCCTCGCTATATCGTATGAGGCGCCATTTGTTCACCGCTGATTACACATGTTTTTGGACAACATTTATGACTAAATCAAATGCATTTGTTTAAATGCACAAATACATTTAACATTTGTTTAAATGCACAAATACATATGTCACTCAACCGTATTATTCACATATGTCACTCAACCGTATCGTATCGTTCTTTAAAGGGAATGTACTGCGAATAACGCTTTTCCGATAGATTTGGTCATTGGACCATCACGTGATAGGTTTGCGACAGACTCGTTTGAAATGGGCGACAGGCGCGACATAGTTAAAATTCTTGAAACATGTGGTCTGCAGCAAATTAAACCACCAACCGCAAAAGTCCGAGTCTCTTACTACAAGATGTCTGCTGGATAGGATATAGGGTGACTGCTGGAAGCAAAAGTGCAACATAGGCTGTATAGATTTATGCTGTTAGTCAATGAACTCAGTCTGCCAGTTTCTTGCAGAAAATAATGATACTTATGAAAGACTATATATGTATATATACATACATCATAGGTAGGCTGGCCATTTTTCGAAATGCAAAACCGGGACGCTAATTGCAGACTGCTATTATGACTAGGTAGGGTGGCCATACGTTCCGATTTAGGCGGGACAGACCACCAATTGAGCGTCCCGTTTTTGCATGAGCAAATAACGGCACAGTGGATGGCCGCCTTTCACGAAGCCAAATAGTTGGGCTTACCATAGACTCTAGATCAAAATCGGGACGCTCAAGACCGCGGTCGCGCCTACGGTGGGGTGGATCTCCAAAAAAAAAGGTCACCACCTATTTCGCTGCCCGTTTGTTGTCATTTTCGGCCGGAATCATCACTCAGGTAGGGTTCGCTGCCAACATGCCCTAGTTTATCACGGCTAACTTTGGCATACCCTAGATCAAGCTGTGCTGCATGACTGAGCGAAAACACCAGACATTCGATAATTTAACTGGGACAGGCCTGAAAAAGCGGGACTGTCCCGCCTAAAACGGGACGTATGGCCACCCTAATCATAGGATAAAACATTAAAAAACCTTTTTAATTTTATATCCTATGATGTATATTTTCTTTATTATCTTGTTTAATCAATTTACTGTAAATGCCGACTCGTTTCGGCCATGCTACATGCAATGTAACTATAAGTGCTAAACTCGCAGTCTTTTTATGAATATAAGTTACAACATCTTTGAGCGACTTATCATTCGCCAAACTTTTCCTCTGCTGATGATATATTATTATGTAAACTCTTGGCTAAATTCGACAACATAAATATTCTTCTAAGTAAATAATTAGGGATTTTAAATTTCTCTGGATTTGGTTGGGTCAATATTTCTTATTAACTATGTCGCGCCTGTCGCCCATTTCAAACGAGTCTGTCGCAAACCTATCACGTGATGGTCCAATGACCAAATCTATCGGAAAAGCGTTATTCGCAGTACATTCCCTTTAAAGAACGATACGATACGGTTGAGTGACATACCGGTATGTAAATGATAGGGTTGAGTGACATATGTATTTGTGCATTTAAACAAATGTTAAAAACATTTAAACAAATGTTAAATGTATTTGTGCATTTAAACAAATGCATTTGATTTAGTCATAAATGTTGTCCTAAAACACGTGTAATCAGCGGTGAACAAATGGCGCCCCATAATATCGCGCTTCACCTATCGCGGCTTCGCAGCTTCGCGGAATTTTTTACAGTGCTTTTTTTACAGTGGATCCTGATTGGCTCAGGGGCTTTACTGTTGTCTAGAAGTGAAAAAAGTTGAAAAAAGTGAAAGAAGTTGATATATACGTTAATATTTCTATTTCTTAAACACATTTTGGGCCTGAAAAGAGGTTTTGTTTTTTGTTTCATTCTGCAGTACAGTATTGCATTGCAAAATAACAGTAAAAAATAAAGCTGACTACTTCGCAGATTTCACCTATCGCGGGTTATTTTTGGAACGTATCCCCCGCGATAAACGAGGGTTCACTGTAAAACATTTTAGTAGGCATCTGTAACATTTTTTACTGGTATAACAACTACAAAATTTTGAATTTTGACCCGGACAGTATCAATTTTTTAGAATTAAGTTTAATGTCTTTTTCACACGAAAGGGTTTGGTTGTCAAGAAACGGATTTGACGCAATTTATATAACACATTTACATAACACCACAAAAGGCGCAAAAATTCCCTCGCTTATTTCAAGTCAACAGTTCATGAAACTGCTGTGCTCAGCTATTTCAAAACTCCTTGCGAGTTATTGTTCGCTTGCCTACATTTCCCTCTCCCTCCTTGCTGATATCATTGAGATATAGTTTATGAAAGCGTTTCTATATTACGATGTGCATGACGTAGATTTCACAGCTTCTATTACGATGTGTGTCACACAAGCTTTGCGTAATAATATGGTCGGCTGCACTAAGTTGATGCGAGGATAATCCTTCGGTATAGCGTTTGTTTTTATTTAACAAATACAACAAAGTAAAACAAGATTGAGGTTGGAGACAAAATAATTTACTTTGTTTGAGATTAGACGAATACTAACTTTTTTTACTGCGGAAATTATGAGTAAACTATAGTAACTGCTTTATATATGACTTTGTTGCAGGAATTAAACTCTTGTGTCCACTTTTACAATTGCAATCCTCTCAACCAAATAACCATTCAATTGCAGAGATATTGATAGGAACTACTGTTGCTTTTTTGTCAATGCGAATAGCAAATCATGCTAAAAAAGTTACAGGTGCTGTGAACACTTCTAATGAACATACAAAAGTTGTAGCTGACTTATATATTAGTCGAATGCCACGGCTAAAGGCCGCGAAGTGCCAGTGCAATAATCCAGAACAAGCAGCGATATAACTACAAATTTGAGACAAAAGGCTTTACTTCCAGTTATCAGCCCGAATTTGTCCCCACTGGTTTGTCGACAGTGAGCAAATATTTGTCGGCAAGACCACTGCGCGAGTGGGTTTCAAGCCAAAGACGTTGTTATACTTTATAATGAAGTTTAGAACAAGAAATGACTTGCATGTAGTCATATGTACACGAAAACCTTGTATTTCTACATGTTTGACGGAGGAAACTTTAACTTTTACAAATTAGCTATGCACTTTATGCTGCGTAAGTTTAAAAAACACATAGAGCTCTTTACTGGGACACATAATAGAAAAACATCTCAAAAAACACTGCAGTATGAGCACACCATAGAACATAAAGCGTAACACCACAAGTTACTGACAGGCGCCGCAAAATCTGAAGTAATGACGTTTGCATACAGCTTTACCACATCTTTGGCATTGGCTAAAAACACGTCCCATGTTATCCCTCTCACGGCCAGTGGCTTCAGCTGCGCAAACTTCACACCTGCGTTGCTTGGTAGACTGCACTGGAAATGCACATAACTGCGATGAATCGTAAGATTCTTCTCTGGGTTCACTAAGGGTGATTTGAATTTTATCTTGAATGCCTTTCGACAAGCTCCATTTTGAACGTAGCGCAACAAATGGGCGTACTAATTCTAAAACCAAAGTTATCCCAAAATCGAATGAATTTGTATTGCGTGGTTCAATAGACTGATTTAGTGCGATGACTGTGGAAGCATTCACTCGGCAAGTGTCCAGTACATAGGCAAAAGCAGTCATAGTCCAACAACGAGATTTAGCCTTGCTGGAATAAAAATTCATTCGTTGATCAATAATATCTGTGCCTCCTTTAGTGTAGTCATAAAGCTTATAGATTGCTGGTTTCAATCGTAAATTGTCCTTGACTGTTCCTAAAATTGGATGCATTGTGGATAGCAGCAATACGTTTCTTTTTCCGGAACTTTTGGTGTTCACGATATAAGAATTTAAAATCAATCTGCATATTTTAGCAGTCATGTGTATAAATTTGCTAATAACTTTCGATCTACGACCAACAGTCAACTCAAATTTTGTCAAATATAAATTGAATAATTTTTAGGAAAAGCCATGATATCTTGATATTGTAGGGTCATTGTGGACAAAACTGTACTTAAGAGGAAATTGCTCGGGCAATTATTGCCCCGCTTGGGCCGAATAGGGTTAAGTACAGTTTTGTCCACAATGACCCTACAATATCAAGGTTTTATGACTTTTCCTAAAAATTATTCAATTTATATTTGACAAAATTTGAGTTGACTGTTGGTTGTAGATCGAAAGTTATTAGCAAATTTATACACATGGCTGCTAAAATATGCAGACATATAGCTGAAAGATAAAAAAGATAGTAACCTCACTCTGCGCTCGTCGTAGCAGCCTGAGAGCGAAGCAGGCAAGTCGTAAACAAGAGCTAACCAAAGTTCACGAAAAACTACTTAGAATCAATTGCCATATATAGCATGTACATTCCCTAGAGAAAGTAACTTATTGTCTGGCTGTGACTTGAGAAAATAGAGTAAACGCATTTATTCTTGAATCGTATCATCACAAGCAAAGTGACCGTTGATGAATGATGAGCAATATCACTTTGCCATCGCATTGCTAACTTTAGAGTAAATCTTTGTCATACATAATTGTAATTTCATAACACTTGTTGTTACGAGACTGTTCCTACGGTAAAGCTAGACAGATATAAAAGTATGGTTATTTTTTGTAGTTTTCAGGAGAAACGTCACCCAGTAACGAATTGTCAAATATTCGGAAAATCTTTCTGTGCGATGCTTCAATAAATAAATGCCCGCGTGTAAATATACATAGTAACAAACACAATAATGAGAAAAAAGCCTGTTCGGTCATTTGAAAGCATAACAAAAGTTTTCAAATTGTGACCTACATTGGTGGCTCCATATAATTTTCCCGGACTTAATTAAGCAATAATATTCAAAGTGTCAAAAACAGCGGAGAATATTTTTCACAAAGCTTTCTCTAGATCACAGAAATGCTAGTACGCAATTTTGGCTTAATTATCACAAAAGCTTCTTCACAATTATCCTAATTCTGGTTTCACGAAACCATAAACTACCCAAAAAAACTAAAACAAAGTCAGTGGTATGTTTAGTGTAAACTGTGTAATAAATAATGATCAAACGATTCAGCCACTACGCTATATTTCGAAGTGTAATGTTGCTTAAATTTTTTGCTGCAACGAGTTTGCCATGCTGTACGATAGGTTTGCAGTTACGCTTTTTGTCAAAGCAGAGATTTTGCAAGTAAAATTATTGCTAAAATGTTTCATGGAAAAAGAATAAAAAAATTTAGAAAGAAGCTTGGATCGCAAGTTCACGAGCAATTTTCAATGTTTCATAGATATTTAGAATTGACGTTTTGTCAAATGAAATAAAATTTCGCGATAAATAGCCAACGCAGCCCAAGTTCATCAAACCCCTGACATCTTTCGCCCAAATTAAACTTCAACGTGTAACCAGAATTAAAAATAATAGATGATTTATCGGCACAATGAAAAACAAATATTATTGCGTTTGTATTTTGAAACTAGATTACAAATTATACTGATTGTTAAGAAATTCATGTTTCTAATATTCATACGAAAATAGCCTGAAATCTTTGGCAACGCCTAAGAGCCAATTGTAATGAAGGCAGACAGCTGCAAACATTGTTTGCTTGTTCATGAAAAGTATTGATTTGGATAATTTTATGCAGATGTCAAGTCATTTTTTCAAACATTTTGCTGGGTAGACAAGGTTCATTGTTTTAGTAACAAAACTCTCGATCGTCATTCTCGCAAATTTATTTGTTCAAAATACGTTTACTGTTCATTCAAAATATGTTTACAGACGCATTTTCTGTTGTTTCTAAAGTTACAAATCGGTAATTCCGGCAGCGACATGCAACTGAAATTTTATCTATTTATTTGTACACTATTCTCTGGAATGTCTTGTCAGCATTTGCCCTTGAACAACAACACTATTTTGCTTTGATTTGTTACTCTCATGTTTTTGTGCTCATTTGTCAAATAGACATAGCACTACGCAACTTATTATCTGAAATGTCTTGTCAGCATTTGCCCTTGAACAACAGCACTGCATTCCTTTGATTTGTTACTGTCATGTTTTTATGCTCATTTGTCCAGTAGACATTTCACTACGCAACAGGGTTATTCATTGCGTAAATTTCCTACAAATTTCTTTTTAGTTTATCACTCTTGTTTTTGCATCATCCTTTGTTCTGTAATTAGTATGTTTTTATGCATCTACGCATTTATGACGTAGAAAACTGCCCCACCATTACATCATCACTTGTGTTCTTTGCTTTTGACGTTTGATAGCGAATGGTATATAAATATCTCACTTCGCTCTTCATAGACGCATTGTTGAACAATTGAGTTAAGAAAGCCAAGATCTATGTCAAACGTCAACTATTATCAATTGTAAACTAAATGACTGTAAAGCTATTTGACTTTACAAACGCGAGTTATGAGTGAGTGCCTCAATAAGCTGTTTATTTGAAAACCTAATTGGGTTGGCTAATAGCATATGCTTGCTTTGAAGATCTATCTTGCGTTGTCAAAATAGCTGAGTGCATAGCTTGTTTACGTACTAAAGAGTGTGCTTTGCGAGTCCAAAAGCAAGCCAAAGATTTGCGATTTGCCAACTATACTGTGCCTATGGTAGAATGATTTATAAAAGATAAGAATGGCGTAGGATCACTACTTTCAAAACAAAGTGTTTTTTGCGTTTTTATCTTGGTAAACATTAAACTGGTGCCAGGCGTAACTTATACAGAAAAGAAATTGTACAGCTAACGCTGGTCTCAACTCTAATGCTAACAACGTTTTGACAGAGTCCTTCAGTTTTCGTCAAGTAAACGCTTAAAAAAGGGTTTGCCTAATGAAGACCAAAAGGACTCTGACAAAACGTTGTTAGTATTTTAGAGCCACATTATAATAGAGCAGTGGTTCTCAGCCTTTTTTGTTCCGTGGCCCATTTTGAGGAGCCGCGAATCCTTGTGACCCGGTTTCTTGCGTGGCCCACTTTGATTACGTCTGTGATGTGATGGTGACAACGTTGCAGGGATTAGCGTCAGAACTCATCGCAGCAGAGGTGATCTCCAAAAAAAAATGATTCATCGCCTCCCAATGCTGAGGATGGCCAGTCTGCGGTCGGAGTTGATTTACAAAGGAAAATATGGTCATTGCGCCTCCCATTCATGGGTGCTGGTCCATATGGCGGTTCATATGCACCACTATTACTCAACCTCATTCCACTTGCAAACCCATCTTTAAAGTAACGCAAAAGTCTGTGGCCCACCTGACTTACGTGCTGTGGCCCAGCGGTTGAGAACCAATGTTTTAGATCTACATTATACTTTTGTCGTGTTACACAGTAAACTTCTGGCCATTATCAAGAATTACTTTTTGATAAATGCCGCTTTACTAAGTGCTAGTCTACAAATTCAAAGACAAAATTTTATGTAGCTGAAGCAATTGAACATTTAGCTTAATAATTATTAGGGAGACAAAAATGATCAAATTCTTCAGTTATCACCATTTTCTTATCTACAAGGGAGAGTCATAAAGTTCTTAGACAAGTGCCGTAATTTCAAAATGCGCAAAGTTTTACTTGTTCAAACATGTCTTTATGGTTTCCCCAATTACCTGCAAACGTTTCATCATTCTATCTAACGGCAATATCAAGATAAATGGTATCTCAAAAGAGCTAATAATTTTCGCTAGTAATGGCCGAAAAACGTCAAGGAGAAAGCTGCACAGTCAAATTTTGTTTCATCACGACAAGGCTCTTGCACATTCTTCTGGGGCTGTCAGGGCCCTGTTACGATAATTTCAAAAGGAAAACACTTCCACACCCCCATATAGTCCAGATTTATCTCCCCCTGACTTTTTTGGTTTCCAAACTAAAGGAACACCCTAAAGGCACCGGTTTAATTCTTTAGATGAAGCAAAAAAGCCAGTAATTTCATTGTGTCAGAGACATTCCCCAGAATTCTACAAGGAAGGAATTTATAGGTGGAAGCATAGATTGCAAAAGTGTATGGACAATAATGGAGCTTGTATAAAAAAATAAGTGTAATCAGTTGCGAAATAAAAATTTTATAGGATATGTCTGAGAAATTTTTGACTCGCCCTTGCACTTGTATTGATGACTGCCTATAACTCATAAACATATTTCCTTAATTTAGACTATCACACGTGACTACAAAATATTAAAAAACTCATTTCTTTGGCAAATAAAAAAACTGTTGCTTTTATAAAGTTGTGCGTAACACACTAACAAACTCTGTTTTTT
Source organism: Trididemnum clinides (assembly GCA_963675345.1). Classification (NCBI taxonomy): domain Eukaryota; kingdom Metazoa; phylum Chordata; class Ascidiacea; order Aplousobranchia; family Didemnidae; genus Trididemnum; species Trididemnum clinides. The sequence goes on from OY776305.1 coordinate 16,977,306, forward strand.
AAATTTTGAGACAGATAAAAATTACAAGTTTGATGCCAAGATAAAGTAACTGCATCACCATGAACAATTCTACTTGTTTTAATCCTGCAGAAGCTGAAAATTAAATATTTGAACTATCTGAATCAGAAGATTTTGATGAAGTGCTATGTTCTGAATCGGAAAGTGATGACGACTATTTCGCCACTCCTTCCATTCCAGCAGTTGCTGAAGTTGATGCCCAGTTTGAAAATGAAGCACAAAGCTGTGAAAATGACTCCAATCAATCCTCATGCAAAAAAGACGTAGGTGATGCCGTCAACGATCGCAAAAATGCTTTGGATGCAAATTTCTTTGGATGCAAATTTCTTGCAAAGCTTATCGCCATCTCAACCTCCATCATCTTCTACTAATATCATTACCAGCCTTGAAGCCGCACTAAATGAAAATAATTACAATTTGTTGGACTTAAATCCAAAAGAAAAAAAAGTGTACGAAGCGAGTACTGCAGGTAAAGGAAAAACTGAAGGCAAAAACATCAAATGGTCCAATACACCTCCCACTTCATCTGGCTGGCAAAGTGCGGCTAATGTTGTAAGTGGAGATATTGGGGTTGTAAATGCCCATAGAGGCATTTCTGAGCCAAGAGATACGTGGGAAATTTTTTTTACGCCTGACATGCTTTCATACATTATTCCCAACACGAACAAAAAAATCGAAAATCTGCCTGCAAATTTATTGCTGAGAAGCCGTGATATTACGTCTGTTCCATACACCAAAAACACTTGCTCTTCAGAAATTTTAGCATTTATTGGTCTTTTGTATCTTCGAGGTCTGCTTGATTTAAACAATCATGATGTAGCTATTCTTTTTAACGATCTTACTGGAAATCTCAAATTTGTAGTTATATCGCTGCTTGTTTTGGATTATTGCACTGGCACTTCGCGGCCTTTAGCCGTGGCATTCGACTAATATATAAGTCAGCTACAACTTTTGTATGTTCATTAGAAGTGTTCACAGCACCTGTAACTTTTTTAGCATGATTTGCTATTCGCATTGACAAAAAAGCAACAGTAGTTCCTATCAATATCTCTGCAATTGAATGGTTATTTGGTTGAGAGGATTGCAATTGTAAAAGTGGACACAAGAGTTTAATTCCTGCAACAAAGTCATATATAAAGCAGTTACTATAGTTTACTCATAATTTCCACAGTGAAAAAAGTTAGTATTCGTCTAATCTCAAACAAAGTAAATTATTTTGTCTCCAACCTCAATCTTGTTTTACTTTGTTGTATTTGTTAAATAAAAACAAACGCTATACCGAAGGATTATCCTCGCATCAACTTAGTGCAGCCGACCATATTATTACGCAAAGCTTGTGTGACACACATCGTAATAGAAGCTGTGAAATCTACGTCATGCACATCGTAATATAGAAACGCTTTCATAAACTATATCTCAATGATATCAGCAAGGAGGGAAAGGGAAATGTAGGCAGGCGAACAATAACTCGCAAGGAATTTTGAAATAGCTGAGCACAGCAGTTTCATGAACTGTTGACTTGAAATAAGCGAGGGAATTTTTGCGCCTTTTGTGGTGTTATGTAAATGTGTTATATAAATTGCGTCAAATCCGTTTCTTGACAACCAAACCCTTTCGTGTGAAAAAGACATTAAACTTAATTCTAAAAAATTGATACTGTCCGGGTCGAAATTCAAAATTTTGTAGTTGTTATACCAGTAAAAAATGTTACAGATGCCTACTAAAATGTTTTAATTGTTTAGCGGCGATCTATTCTTGGACTTCAAAGGTTACAAGAGTTCGCTGACATTACGTGATCAGCCAAGCGCAACTGGCCTATAGTAGTTAATTTGTCTTGCTGTCAGGAATGGAGAAGTAAATGAGAAATATTTGTTTCTTTCAAATGAGAACTAACGGCAACTATCAAAATTTGACTTGCCTTCAGAATAATTGTTTTCTCTTCTACAAGCAATAATTTTAGAAATATGTTAAACATAAATACAAAATAAGATAAAATCTTCTTCCGTTTGCAGGTTCAATCGTTTTTCTACGTCGTGTAGTTCAAAAGATATAATGCTCTAAACTTTCGGGGCAAAAACTACCCCACGTTGGACTTAGCACGACGCAAATCTCTCGGGCCGAATAGGGTTAAGAGGAAATTGCTCGGGCAATTATTGCCCTGCTTGGGCCGAGTAGGGTTAACCCATACCTAAGATCTGTAGCATTCAATAACAAGTCTACGGCTTGATCACATGAGCCCTTGCATAATAAGTCTATACGACATTATTGATTACAAGAGTCTTTGAGTAAAAATGCTGTCATATAGAATCGAGACTGTTTATATAAAACTTTTGACTTCGAAGTTGCTTCTTGGTCTGAAATCGTGTTTAAGCATGGTGCAGATCAACTCATAATAAGGCGATGTTTCAATGTGAATGAAGAAAAATGTGTTTCTATTTAAAAATTGTATCTTTTACCGTGTTTTCTGTTTGTTATTGCTAAAATTTGTATATTTTGTTGATAGGCACGGTAGATTCTGATGACCTCATGGTTTTTTCGCTGTCTCATTGTCAGGTGCCGAAATCACATTTTTTGCATTTATACAAATTTTTAGTTTCGATTGATAAATAAACTTTCTGAATTGAACAATAGTACACTGCTTCTGCCTGAAACGCTGGCATTGTAATTACGTAATGCAGAAACCACATGAATAGCTATCTAAACTGATAAATACGTAGTCGGTCGATTTGGCAGTAGAGAGCTCAATGATAGAATCAGAGCAATAAAATATGGTCTTTAATAAATAAATAAATACAATAAAATAACAAAAGCCTACATTCAGGCTCTATTACAAAAGCTTGAAAGCTTTATCAAGCGCCTCAGGTGGAAAGCCTTCTTTCTCGACACAAATGACGAACCTGCCGAATACAACAACAAAACATTTGGTTTTAAATCCGAAGCAACACCCCCACAACATGACGGACTAAAATATTTCGAGCAAGATCTTTACGAAATGGTTCGCCGAATTCAGTTCAGACCTGTCAAAAGCAATTTCCAATCCCAGCTTTTGGCAGACGTGAAAACCATTAGGAATTCTACGAGCGTAATTGTCCCAGCTGACAAAACAACCAATCTATATAGAATGAGCGTTGCAGATTACAGCAAATTATTGAATGATAACATCACTGCTAAATACAAGAAAACCAGTGCGGATACTGTAAGCGACATCAACAACGAGGCAAAAACCATCGCCAGGGAGCTCCAACTAGACAGCAGGATTGAACGGTTCTCAGATAAGAACGCTTTTGTTACCATTAAAGACCATTAAGAAAATTTTCCAAACAACCTTAAGTGCCGCTTAATAAATCCTGCCAAATCGCAGATTGGAATTGTTAGCAAACAGATCCTGGAAAAAATTAACAATACCATCCGATTACAAAGCAACTTCAACCAGTGGCGCAACACTTCCTGGGTAGGCTAATTTCGTGGTTCAACAGTATTCCAAACAAAAGCGAATGCAAATTTCTCAAATTCGATGTAGTTGACTTTTACCCCACCATCTCAGAAGACATATTGAGAGCCGCCATAACATTTGCAAAATCCTATGTCGACATTGAAGACAGCGACATTTACACTATCCTGCACTCAAGAAAATCACTTCTGTTCAGCGCAGATGCCGTTTGGATAAAGCACAGCGGTTCCCTGTTCGACGTAACAATGGATTCTTATGACGGTGGGGAAATCTGGGAGCTTGTTGGGCTGTTCCTTTTAAGAAAACTGTCCAACGCCATCCACATAGACAATATTGGATTATATCGCAACGACGGCCTCGCCATAATTAGGAACGCGTCCGGACCAGAAATGAAACGCACCAGGAAAAAGGTAATCGCCATTTTTAAAACGCACGGTCTAAAAGTCACAGCCGATACCAACTTATTTCAAACAGATTTTTTGGATGCAACCTTTGACCTCAACTCCGGAAAGTTTTGGCCATACCGCAAACCCAACGACTCGCCCCTTTACATCAACACCCGATCCAACCATCCACCCTCCATTACTAAACAGCTGCCTCACATGATCAACAACAGAATTGCACAGCTATCATGTGACCGTGAGTCTTTTAACAATGCCATTCCACCTTGCGCCGAGGCTTTGAGAAAAGCCGGGCATTCGCCTTGCACGGCATACCCCATGCACCCAACGACTCCACCAAACTGCAAGAAGCAAAGAACAAGAAAGAGAAACATCACCTGGTTCAATCCACCATACAACATTGAAGTGAAGACAAATATTGGCAAAAAGTTCTTCTACCTAATCAACAAGCACTTCCCCCCAAACAACCCCCTCCACAAAATTTGCAACAAATTCAACGTGAAACTCAGCTACAGCTGCATGCCGAACATGGCATGCATCATCAAAGGCCACAACAATAAGTTAATATACCCAACCGCCAACACCGACGAGATGCCGTGCAACTGCAGAACCAAATCCGAATGCCTGCTTAACGGCAAATGCCGAATCAAATCAATCGTGTACAAAGCCTCCATCACAGCTCCAAACACCCCAACAGGGCACTATTTTGGACTTTGTGAGACCGAGTTTAAAGCCCGGTTTTACAACCACCGCTCATCATTCAAAAATGCTACAGAACTCTCCAAAGCTGTGTGGGACTACAAGAACAGAGGAATCGAGCCGTTCATATCTTGGTCCATCATATGCAAAGCGGCTGCGTTCAAAAGTGGCGCCAAGCGCTGTAACCTCTGCCTAGCCGAAAAACTGGCGATCTTACAAGCTGACCAACGTACACTCCTAAACAAACAATTTGAGTTCAACTCCAAATGCAGACACCAGACCAAATTCAAGTTGAAAAACATTAATTAATATTTACGTTTTATTCGTGGTTTTTCATTTGTGCACTGTTTTTACCTTTATTCTGTTTTTTATTCTATTTTATTCTACTTTAATTCTTGCCATCGTTTGGTTTTCCTTTAACTTTTTTCACGCTCCAATAACTTCCCGCCTTACTAATGCCAACGCGCAAAACAACAACATCATCTACCTCCCGGTCGTAGTGAGCAGCGCTTGAGTAAGGCAGATCTGTAGAGCTTACCTTCCCCTGAGTTTCGAGCCTTCTATATAATACAATTTAATTTTAATTTCTATTTATTTATTTATTAATGTTGGATTTCATCTTATGCCAGTGTTGTGTTTTAGAACTACCTCTTGACGAGCCGCCTTAGGTGAAACAGACTGTTGAGGTGTTTTTAACTGCAATAAATTTCATTTTAAACTGATAAATATGTTTGTCATAAATGCGTGTGAACATTTTTTTGATACAAATATGCAACAAACGATCTTAATCGTGAAATGTTAAAAAACAGCTAGTCTCAAAACTGTGTGCTTTGCATAGTTCTAAGAGCAACTTGATCACATTCTTTGTTAAATAAATGATAGATAATACATGGATTTTTGAACGGTAGTGACTTTTTGGACACACTGTATATGAACTCTATATTCAACTGTTGTATCAACCATCTTTGCTGCATAAATAATGAAGTATGAATTATGTACATGAGGAATAAATTTCATTTTAAACTGATAAATATGTTTGTCGTAAATGCGTGTGAACATTTTTTTGAAACAAATATGCAACAAACGATCTTAATCGTAAAATGTTAAAAAACAGCTAGTCTCAAAACTGTGTGCTTTGCATAGTTCTAAGAGCAACTTGATCATATCCTTTGTTAAATAAATGATAGATAATACATGGATTTTTGAACGGTAGTGACTTTTTGGACACACTGTATATGAACTCTATATTCAACTGTTGTATCAACCATCTTTGCTGCATAAATAATGAAGTATGAATTATGTACATGAGGAATGAGAAGTTCCTGTAAATTTAAAATGTTAGATATCTAGATAATGAATTTAGAAAATCAATGCATACATTCATATCACTGTCTCAATAGATAGTAATGCAAATAACCTTGAAACTTATTTCTACGTTAAATTGAGAAAATTTGAATGGTAGCAACTTTATCACATTCTTTGTTAAATAAATGATAGATAATACATGGATTTTTGAACGATAGCGACTTTTTGGACACAAAGAATCTGTTAGCCTCTAATCTGCTGATGGAATTAAGTCGACCATAGTCAAAACAAAATCTGTGTTTTCCCGAATTTCTGGGGATGACATGCAAACATTGAAAATGGTAAATCAGTGGGAGAAATAATGCCTTCTTTCAACCATTTTCTTATTTGATCTTCTTTTTCGTAAGGGCAAGATCTTTTTCTTTTGAAAAAGCAACTCAGATTATAAGCTTCTCATCAGCTCTTTTTGCTAGTCTTCATTTGAACTGGGCCACCACGGTGGATAGGCTGCTTGGCGAAGTTATCAGTAGGGATTGCATGTTCGATTCCATGCATCTGTCGAATAAATCTATGTGATGGCTTCATGACATAAAGATATTTAGTCAAAATTGTGTGAAGATCGCTTTTTATAGGAAGGACACAAGAAATTCGGAGTGGCAATAAAGTTATGGTTTGTAGCGGAACCGCAAGATTATGTTTGAAATCAATTGAGCAACTTTGAAACGGGTCAACAATAACTTGTCCTCCTTAAGAAAATCTAGACCAATAATACAAAACCCTAAACCAGTTTTGATCAATTAACACGAATAATAATTACGAGATGTATTGAAATTGACAGGGAGAAGTTGAACATAATTAGTACGAACGTCATCTTCAGCTGGGGAATATAAAGCATCGGAGAAAAGAGCGCCATTTTGTTTACTTGGACTAGCTCGTGTAGTTGAAAACGCCGAGCCAGCGTCAAACAAAAACGAAATTTTATGGTTGATGTCAAAAATTACCGATAATTCATTGGAAGTACAACCGCAAAAAATTACGCTGGTCAGCTAGTTGGCTGAAAGCAGCCAGCTTTCTAAGTTTAAAGGACCGCTTTGCATGCGTCAGGGCCTCATACCTGGATAACATCAAGCAAAATAATACCTATAGCCAGACATTTGCTTCGAAATCATAAGATCGTGGCAAAAAACTTTTAGGTAGAAAAATTTTGGAGGCCAATTAAAGGGATTGGGACTAAGCGCAGCAAATGGACTAGTAAGCGAGACAATATGAACTAAAAAATTATGCGTTGAACTGGATGCATGCAGATACAGCGGTGTATGAAACAGTTTACTATAGCACTACGTGGCATCCTTGGCTGCGTTGCACTTTGAGCTAAGCTCCTCAAATCCTGGTAAATCCAATTTTCACTGTTGGCGGCTATTTTTTGGGGAAGCACCCTAAAAATATGTGTTTCAAAATTTTACCAACTGTGGAGTGGAAGCATTATTAGAACCTGAAGCGGCAATAAGATGGCGCACAAGCTCATTAGGTGTACTGGGAGGCTTACGACCACTGAAAGTCAAATCACCAAAGAGTTGTATAAGTCGTGGAGTGTCGTACTTATAAAAGACATCTTTATTTAAAGTACCGGTAGTTGATTTTCTGAAACATTCTGAATCGTCAGATGCGACACATTATACAAATATTCTAGATCTTTAGAATACATTGATTTAAAGATAAGCAAATATTTCGAGACTTGCAATGTGATGCTGAACAAACAAAACTTAATCTCGGCGAGTGTGATCTAGCCATCCGCATTTTGTGTCCAAAATTGTGATAACTTAAAGTTAAGTGGAGGGCTAACGGGCACACCTACAGAATTTTGAGAAAGATTGGGAAGCGGGTTTGGAAGTGGTACTGCATCATTATTACCTTCCCCCTCAAGCAAATCAGTAGTAGAATCAATGGTAAGACTACAATGTATAACCACTGGGTTCTGCAATTATTTCTTTTTCAGATATATCACTCTCAATTTAAAACTGTTGACCCCGATTGGTTGCAGCCTATGCGTAGCAATGACGTAAGGTCGTTTCTCAGGTATGTCTGAAAAAGGAAATTTAAGGAAGGAAGAAAGAACTTTTGTTTACGAGTCGTCACATACGTAAAAATATCATAAAACGAGGGAAAGGGTCTAAATTTAAAAAAATTTGAAAACTTTAAAAATATATTTCGCGTAGCTTGTTAATGTAAATCACATTGGGATCACCAAAGGTAGCGTCGGCGATACGAGACCTAACTACCAACGTTGTTTCATTACTTATTGATCAGCAATCACCTAAATGCACGAGTCAATGAGTGGCAAAGAGTCACAGCATCATACAAATATACGAGATTGAAATCATCATTAAAAATTGGAGTGTGTGAGAACATAGGAAAACCCGTAACTAAAGCAGGAAAAGGATTTGATAGAAGGTGTAGAGGCGAGTTGAATCTGTGAGAAAAATAACCAGGTTATTAGATGTGTTTTAATGCTTGCAAGTTGCTAAGTGCAATATATGTAATGGAAAACTGCAATATGTTATCCTGAAAGCAGCAGGTTATTAGCATTAACACAAAACTACATATCACTAAAATTTTTCTGTGGCAACTCTGCTGGCAGGAGTAGCAGAGTCACAAAGCGTGGCATAGCGGTGGGTAAATACGAAATTGAATTTCTTCGTTGTGTTGATGGGTAGGGTCTTTGGTCAAGGTGAATTGGTAAAATTTGATTTTAAGCTGTAGTCTCGCAGATAGTTTTATAGCTTGTAGATTTTCTTGTATGGATATAGGCTATCAAATATCAAAATTATATTTACAATTTTGTGAGCATGGGCTGCTGGGCTCCAGACAGTGGTTGAATGGGGATTTTAAGGCCTTAGGCAAGATTTCATAAGGGGTCCCACATTGACCAAGTATTTATTGGAGACCTCTGTTTTTTCATTCATTTGGAGATTGTTTGGAAGGTCTTAAGGATACCTTTTGCGAATTAAGGTTTTGGCCCTAAAATTAAAGGAAATGACCTTATTTCTTTTTTGAAAATCATCTCTATTTTGTTGGCTTAAATTACATGGTCTAGTTCCAAATTAGGGTTTTGATCCAGACAATACCGGCGCAGATCTTATTTTTTGAAGATTAACACTATTTTGCAAGGCCAAAAAGCAATATTAGAACTTGTCCAAAAGGAATGCCCTATTCTTCATGAGGAGGAGGAGGCAGCTGCTTCACCCTATACCCACCACTGATGCCAGATGCCAAATAATTGGTTCTCCTTTGAAATTGGCGATATTTTTTAAAAATAGCATACCCTAATTTTATTTCTAACTGTCCATTACTGATCCGCAATTCTGCAGAACTTGAGCATTTTAACATCCAATTCTAGATGTCAAGCTCTGTGACAGATTCTGTAGTAGACCCTAATAATTTTGGTCAACTAGTCAAGAGTTTAGATTTATGGTAGTTTTTGTAGTTTGTAAACAGTTAAATTAATACCTTTTTAACCAGATCAGCTCATTTTCATATCTTCACCAATTATCTTATTGCAGTGAAGAAAAAATGGTCTAAAAACAAAAAATACTGCAAGTGCAGAAACAGCAGTCATGTAGTTGTGAGAGTTTTTAGCAATTGATATTTATTTTTTTGATAAACAGATTCATCAAGATTGGCATTGATAAAGTAAAGTAGGTTATTCATAGGATAGTGCACTTGTAAGCATAAATCATTTACTGGTGTACTGCAAAAGTAAGGGGTTAACACTAATCAAAGCATCATGATTGATTGACAGATTGCGACTACAAGGCAAAGTAGTTGTTGAAAATCCTTGAGTTTAACAGTTCTTTCCTCAAAAACTTAAGCTATGCTGCATGAGGCAGGGCTGAGCAGAAATACTTGCTCTTAAATAAATGGTTTATCTTAAAACCATGACTTCAACCAATATCAAGGATACTTAACATATGTATAAATGCTGTATTGGAATCGTTAGGCTTTATTAAGTAAAAGATGTCTTGAATTTTATGTCCTCAGGTCCTAAAAGCTTGAAATGTGATTTTACAATCTTTCAAACTGTTTCTTCAGTAGTATTGGCTTGTACTGTTGTAAAGTCCACAGTTTCCTTTAGGCTGTGGCTGTTTTGCCTTCAACATTTGCCCTCATTTTTCTCTTGGAAGCTATTTTGCTGTGAAACATTTGTGATTGGTCAATTTTAACTATACATTAAGCATGTAACTTGTGATCATTTCTGATTCGTCAATTTTAATGGCAAATTAAAATTGATTTTTTTCCCAGTGTACACTTCTCCACACTGTACACTCCTCATACATTCACATCTGTGCTCCCTCCAATGTACACTGCATTTGTCTCAGCACCCGCCAGTGAAGATTTAAACTTGTAATTGTTCCGGTTAAAAGCAGCTTCACTAACCACCACACCACAGTATCACTGCCAGAATGGTAGCGAATATAGCTGTTTAAATATACATGGATGGTGATGGCAAAGTGGCCTCCACGGGTAAAATGCTGTTGATGGCAAAAGAGCCACTTTCCTTTAAGCTGTGGTAATTTTGTTTACACTTGCACATGCTACAGTGCTAAGTTGATGCGAATCCACATATTTTTGGTAATGAAAGCAGTTGTTACTTAAAGTTGCGCTATTTATCTGGAATCAACACTAGGCATCACTGAATTATGAAAAGAAGAATTAACAGCAATTCACACTGAAGCAAGCATTTACATATGAACAGAATTTATGGAAATCAATAAGAAAAACGTATAAACCAATGATATAACAACCATCAGTGGATAAAATTTTAATAGTTGAGTAAAATTATGCATCTCTGTAGGTTATTTAATAACTACGTCTTGAGATTAGTTATTATATTTCTGCAATTTTGGTAATTAAGTAGGTTTTTCCATATTTCTGGTGATCTGCATTTCCATCTTTTAGTGCTACTGATCAAAACAAATTAAATTAATGCTCCTGCATAAGTGTTGAACTTTTTCTAGCTAAGTGAAAGTAAAACGCGGAGTTTAAAAATTTTTTATGAAACTACAAAAATTTTTACAGAAATAGGGAAAAACATCAGCCAAACTGCAGAAATCACAAAAAGAAATTTACAAAAATCAAACTACTAGTCTTGAGACTTGGTTATTAAATGTTGAGATGAATTGCTTACCTGAACTTGATAATCTCGTTTTACTCAATTGTGTGGCTATGTTTTTGGTTTTGTAATTTTGTTTTTATCAACTTTTGTAAGTTTCTGTAATTTTGATATTTCAATGAGCAGTTTTGCTGTAATTCGGCATTTTCATAATTTAATGTGAATTTCTGCATTGTAGCGTTCATTAAATCTATCTTTAGTCTTGAAGTTGGACCCAGCAAATCTGCTTTATAGCAGTTGGAGGTCGTGGGGCATACACCAAGGTATTAAAAACTTAAGAAAAATCTCGACTGTTGACTTCCACGAAATAATCATTTTAATGGTTTTAGGTGTCGCTTTGTTTTAAATAGGTAGAATGTACTTTTGACTCAAATAGTTGTAGCTGCTGTCAATAGTTTTTTTGCATGCCATTAAATGGCATCCGAAGTAAGAACTGAGGAAAATGGTTCTACAGAAGATGGAGCAACTGATTTTCCCAAGGAGTACTTGTCAACAGGTTTGTTGCATGGGTGACTGTGCCTTAGGCATGTTTTTAATTAGAGCACATACTATATAAAATTTTTTACTGATATTTATTGTTTTTTAGTTTTTTGCATTTGCGCCTTAGACTAGTAAGTCAGGGGTACAAAAATTTCTTTTGAATTTAGTCGCGTGGAGAAATTGTTGGTCGCACTCGCATGCATAAACTAGTGTTGCCAGATGGTTGTTACTAGTGCTTTTCCCCAACAAAGTCTAAAAATTTCTTTGAGGCAAAAGTTTCATTGACTATGTGATGAAACAGAGATGACTTTTTTTATGGAAATCAACCTCAGGACGCACCCGATTTTACCCAAGCCGAGAGGCAGGATAAGCGTAGTAGCAGTGATTACCCTGCCATGACCTTTTTTGGGGGGTCTTCATCTCGTTGGGAAATTTCCTCATCAGGTGCACGTAAACTTTTTTGGTTGCACACGAAAACCTTTTGCTTGCGCACGTAAATTTATTGGTCGCGCGCGTAAACTTTTTGGTCTCGCACGTAAACCTTTTGGTCGCGCACGTAAACCTTTTGGTCCCGCGTGTAAACTTTTTGGTCGCGCGGCGCGACCGTGTGCACCCCTGTAATAACTGCAAGAATTGCAGTGTGAAGGAAAAAAACAGAAGTTTCAAGAGAAAGAACTAATCGCCGAAATCCTTAAAATACAACTTGCTAATGCTTAAGGAGAGAGAGAGAAAATTATTATTTGTAGTGTGTGCTTACTGGTATAACTAGGTCAGCGATTGGCTAGACTGGAGGCTTCAATGAGCAGCACTTCTTAGAACTTTACACTTTGGACCAAAACTAGGTAAACTGATGGATGCTTTGTCAGCACTTTGCAAACTGGTGTCACTTGTTAAGGACTGGCAGCTGTGGAACGCTTACTACGTCTGGCATAGTGCAAGCATACTGCCACCCTCCGGTGGTCACAGATTTGTTTGTGTTAACCAACCTTGTTATTGTTATTACGAGCTAATCCACTTTTGCACTTCTAATTGCAGTATATTTGTTGTGCAAGTTGTTTTTTGCATTGCTAAACAGCAGAAGTGGACGAAAGCTACAGAAATTAGCAAAATGATCTGATGAACTGTGCATTACTCTTGAACCAGTTCAAGGTTAATGTACAGTTCATCAGATCATTTTGCTGATTTCAACATAAACTTTTAGTCGACCTAAAAGTTTGTGTTGCATGCGACATGATTTCGTTCGAGCTCATGCTTAAAAGTTTTATGCAATGGACTTGATGAGGAAACGATCTTGGCCTGGTGGTGTAGTGATTACAGCATTTGCCTTGCGGTCTGTAGACGTGGGCGCACTTCCTTGTGGAGCCATACTGGAGACTTTTAAAATGGTCTCCACACCTTGCCTGCTTGGCGCTTAACATAAAAGAAATAAGCGCCAGCAAGTTTGCTTTTGGTGTCCTTGAATAAGACTCTTAACGGGATACCTTCATCTTTGTGTGGCAGACCGGTGATGAACTTCAGCAGCCTACACGTCAAGGTGGCCCAGTTCAACTGAAGACTAACAGAGCATGTACCCATATTTAGGAGCCAAAAAAGAAATATCTAGATCAAACGAAGAAGAAATAATATATGTGATTGGCCACTGACTTATTAGACAGTAAGCTCATTTTCAACCAAGCTTTTTGTTTTAGTTTCGATATGAAAGGATAAATCAGTTTCCGCATTTTTTCATATTACATTTGTTTTGTATTCTTTCATTCAATGGTTCTTTTTTTGATACATCATGGGAGTTCAAACTTACCAACGTAAGATACCTTAGCACGATATCTTAGGTTAAGTGATACCAGTCAGTGTGGTTATTCTAACTCATTGAGTTGAAAGTTTTCTTTAGATTTCTTTTGTTTTCCCGTATCATTTTTTATCTAACACTGCTTAAACTTGAAAAGTACATCAATACAGCCATGTCGTTGCGAAGTAAATTTTCGATTACAGTTTGTTTTGCAGCATTGAATCAGCTGTTTGTAGTACTGGTACTTGAAATTAGTCCATGAAATAAACGGAAAAAATTGCCGGTCAGTTTACTGAGTAAAACGTAAAATCGATTTCATCTATGACATCATCAGGATAATGGTTGAACATTTATCCAAAAAGGATTTATTTCAATATGCGTCTTGGCGTTTATTATAATGGTCACTTCATCGACAAAGTCAGTTTTGCATTTTATTAATTACGTGATGACGATTTACATTATATTCGTTTCATAATTTTGTTGAAGATATTTCGATTTCATTATCGTTGTTTCTTTTGGTCGTAAGTTCGATTTTTGATTTTACTCTTTAATTTAGTAATAGATATTAAAAAACTGCTAACCAGTTTTTTTTTGAGGGGGTAGCATGGGATAGGGACAAACTGTTAAAAGGTTTCTGTGTGGTGATTGTGCTTTTATGCGGCAGTTTTTCAAATTGATAGCAGCGGTATTTATTTGGTTGTCAGCTTGAGTCCCGTTTCTGTAAATGCTTTGAGCGATTGTGGAGGCATTAGAATCTTATGAAGACTAAGCAGTTCTCTTTCGACTGGGGATCAAATAAACTATATTCACAGTCAATGTAGAACTGCGAAGTTTTACGAAAAGTTATATTTCATGCTGTTTTTCAATCTTTTTACGCATGGATTGGCTTTCCTTTTTCATGGTATAGAAGCAATGTGAAGTTTATATAGCAAAGCTTTAGCGTTGATTACGAAAACCGAACGTAGAAACTTGAATGTAATGACCTTTCCCGTTGCTGATTGATTAGAGTGGCTTAAACATTGAGTCCGACGAGTGTAAGCCTGTCATCAAGTATTACAAAGCCGTGGAAATAGATATCAAGGCCAAGCATCATTTAGGAAACCCTTTCCAGTTCCTGAATTATGTCATGCTCATGCGGCTTTTCCTTGACAAGTGGTTTCATTACGAGCTAATGAATTGTTTTGTCTTAATCAGTACAATGTCTACTTAAGCTTAATAGTTGGCTGAATCAAATGCAACCTCATAGATGTATGTACGCTTAAATACCCATGGTTATTTCAGTAAAAATTTTTTTAAATATTGGTTTTCGAATGAAAAATCGTAGTCAATGGGAAAGAAGTGTGGGGTTACACCTCTAAGAGTTGTCAGAACGCTTTCAGTTTCCAATAATATCTTTTTCGAATGCCCACTCAACTAATCCAAAGCAAATATTTGGTTTTATTGCATGGTGTTACTGAGTATTTTGTTTTCCCATGTTAACGTATTTGCGTTTAGTTGAGGCGATATTATTTTTTTTACAATACATGTCACACAAATCCGTTTTCAAAATCATCACCCATTAGTCAGAAAGTTAGACTTCGCTCCACTATTGTTTAATTATGTAATTTTATCTTTGTCAGACGCGTGTACATACACGAAGGGTAAATGTGACTTATAATTCTCTATTGTCTTTTAGCATACTTCTATTTGATTGTATAAGCTTACTAATTACCCTGATTGATGACAACTTTTGGAAAGCGGTGATTGTTTTTTTAATGATTTTTTCTGTGATCTAAAAGTAGCGGAGCTGAGAATAAGGTTTGTCAGGTTGTCACCGGACTGAGAATTTAACCTGTTCTAGATAATTTTGGAAGCGTCGTACAATTTTTCATCTTTCTCTGGCTGAGTGGAAGCAGTTTCAGAGAGGTTAACAAGAGTAGCATGATCTGCATTTGTAGCATAAGGCTATCGACAGTGTGGTTCATTGCTCTAAACGTCTTACGAGATGAAAGTCTGCTTGTACTCCCCTCAAAACGCTACGCTGCGCGCTACATGACGGAGTGAACCAGGCTGACGTTGCGGGTTCACACTGGCGGTTGTGTGTGAAAAACTAGTTAGTTTTTACGTCCAATTTTCCTGCTTTTGTAGGCTTTGATGTGCTAGTTCAGTGCATGTCTGCCACTAGTTACTCGCTTTCTAATCAGGCTTGTTACTGGAGCAACATAGCGCTTCCATTTTTTGGTATCCATCTTGATGCAAGCCAGAGGAGTTTTGAGTTACGGCCTGTTGTTTGGGAGTCCGTAGCAGTTACCACTACACCTTGGTGACCAGTGACTGTTAGTTAAAAGATCACTTTTCCGTTTCTCAAACTGCATTGTTTTATGCTTGATGCGGTGGGTAAATTCTCATCTCGAATTTGGTAGACGCTTGCTCTGAAAAGATTATGTTACAAATTTTAACAAAGATGCTGATATTGTAAAAATTCACCTAGAATGATGATTTGCGTCACAAGTATGTGCTTTGTGCTTACTCTAAAGTCTTGTTTATTCTTGCGGCTTTGTGCTAACGTGGTGTTAAAACAGTTATCAGTTGAGTTTGAATAACTACACAGTAGTTGATTATAGACTAGAGTACAGTCTAAACACAAACACTGAAATCGGAGCCTGCTAAAGCTTTTGTGCTGCGGATGACTCGCTAGTCAAACTGTTTGAGAATGCGCTTCCTTAGATAGACAACAGAGATCATTTTTAGGGCGATATTTTTCGCAACATCGGCGAATTGTTTGGGTGCACGCCCATTTAGTGTTTGGGCAATTGTTTTATAACACCACCAGGAAAATTTGTCTTCGGTAAATTCTGGCGCAGAGCTGCAGTCAATAGCACTTCAATTTGCTGCTCTTTGTCAGTAGTTACGATTTTACATCTTGGGAAACTACCATGTTGAGAAGTCGAACGCACTCAATCGTAGTCTTCGTTCAAAGTTTTGGGATGCGCGGTAAATCGCCGAAAGCTTCTGGAAACTTCGAAATTAAAATTGTTTATTTTGTTTGCGCCTATTTTGTACAAAGTGTTATTGATTTTCAATTTTCATGTGTTGGGTGTGAAGATTTTGAAGTTTGTTAGAAGAGAGGTGTGAAACCAAAAAGTGTTTAAAGCATTGCGATATTGTCCGAATGTCACGCTTTAATTTATAGGACAGTATTGTAAGGTACCAATTGTTGCTTTGTGCTGCAAATCAGCACCTTTGCAGCTTTACAAGCTGCTGATGTTGCTGCACGGCTTATGAAGTGCAAAACTATTACTGTTTTGACAGTAACACCCAATAAAACTTTATTGCCGCAATTTCTTTTCAGCCCTGTTGAGATAACACTTTTTATTTTGATAAATACCCTTAATCGCGTTATCCATAGACTGTAAACAGCTTTGCCAAGTCGCTGTAACGATTATTTTCGTATTGTTTTATTAAAATGATTTTATTGATTGGAGCCAGTTCAGTTTTGTAAATAGCTATTATTCCTTCTCTTTGAATAATATGAACAGTTTTGAGGGCTCTTAAGGTCGCGAAACATTAACATTTTGAAAGTATAGCCAAAGAAAGAATATGGTGCCAATAATGCCATGATATGAAAGATTTTATGTTTATTCTGATGCTTACTTATAAAGTTGTGACGAAAATATTGTGTGTGATGTGTGAAGTTTATAAAGTTCAAGCTTTCTTGCCAGGTAAAAGTGAGTTCATGATCAATTATAATAAGTTGTATTTTTTCCAACAGTCGGACTTGTTCTCTCTATTGCCTTTACCTAGTCGCTTATTGTACTGATTTTGTAGTCTTATCATTGAGAGCTTTGATTTTCACGTTCTGATGTAGACCATTCAATCATCCATCAATTTAGTTTTGCTTTAGATTTTCAACTCAAGAAATTTGTGGATGATGTGCGGTAAAATTTAAATTCTCCTGATTAGAAGCGTATTTGGAAGCGTATCTATTTGGTGAGCAAACCCTGCTTTGATGCTGCTTTCGCACACTTGGTTGTCACGTAGCTTTTAGTCCAAAGTACAGCTCGACACCAAATAAGCATATTTTTTTGGAACCATGGCTTTCCCGTCGTCATTTCTTCAACTTTAGTGGCACATATCATTCACTAGAGGGCAGTCAAGAGTAAATAAGTTTTAACCTCGACTTGTTTCAAACGACTCTTTTATTTGATTTTCAGGTTGCGCGATTTTTCACACCATTATGATGACTCAATATGTCAGGAAATTACATTCATCATCTTTTATTGATCTTTTTAAGTAAACAATGTTTTACTGGTGCCTGTGCGTGTAATCGCGTGCTAAATTAGTGGTTCAAAGCGACAAGCTCTCACGATTTTACATTCAAGCTGGCTGTATTGTTTCGTCCATTCGAGTACTCGTTAGAATATCTAAAATAAACTGTGAAATAAAAAATAAAATAAAATAAAATAAAAATAAATAAAATAAAATAAAAATAAAAAAAATAAAATAAAATAAAAAAGTAGATTATTATCTTACACAGGCTAACACCAGCTCCTATAATTCGTAAAATAAACCGGCGTCAGTGTTTTTCTTTTGTAATTGCAATCATTTTAGTGCATTGGTTGGCCATTGAAAGATGTCGAGTTCGAGATGCTGTTGGCGTTGTAATTTAGCATTGAGGAACACAAAAGCTTGGGCGGTTTTAATGAGCATTTGACGGGTTTTGAGCATTGTAGGCACCGGATTTGATGGAGTTTCGAGTTAACTGTTCTTCGTAAAATCGCTCCCTTTTTAAAATTTTCAAATATTTAAGACAGAGTTCGTTTTTTGAAATCCGGTTGTATTAATGTGGAATGTTGTACATAGTTTCTGGGCCTATTTAGTGGTAATGGTTGGATCTTACGCCCGAAAACTGAGTAAAAACTATCGTTCCTACTCTTTTGTTTTTGTTATCATCTTTTCCCCAGTGTGCAACTTTTAATTCCTGAATGCATTCAAAAATCTTAATATTTTTAGTATTCTGGCCCAAGATGACCTCTTACTTCGGGCCAGCTGCTGAAATTCGTAAGTGCACCTTGCAAATGGATGTTTGCGACAGTTTAGTCTTGAGCACCTACTTTCAATAACTTAATGACTGGAAAGACTAATAAAAGGGGCCATTAGCTCTGTCAGGTAGTTATTGAGTCTAAGTGTGTTGCGTTAAGACTCGCGACTCGTGTTGTTTACAAATAACGCTGGAGGCAAGGCCTTTTTGCCAACGCCATTGTGTATTTTACTCAAGAAGGTAAACAGTACAATCTCAAGACTCATTTGTTGTGGCAGCCAAGAGGTTCAAGAACGGTTGCTAATTGTTCGCTTGTTCAAGTGACGACGTAACCTTGTGTGTCAAATGTCCAATAGTTGCGGTTTTGTGTAGCATGAACTAGAACGTACGGTATTGAGATATATTTAGAGCGTTGAGCCAGTTTTAAACCTGTCATCACTTACAAGCTCTACGAACCTACGCCGGAGTATGCAAGCGTACACTAGATTATTTTTATTTTTAGGGTACGCTTATTTAGCTTCGCACTTTTTGGTAGAAGAACAGAATAAATTCTCCAGCGTACGCTTGCAGAGTATGCAAGTCGAAATGAAGCTTGTTTTTTGGTGAGGGCAAGTTCGATTCTTGGTCAGGTCTTTTGCTGCTGCTCTTATTAATTTAAAAGCTCAGCGGTTACCTAAGCTTGACAGATAGTAATTCATTTGAGAATTTAGAATTAACTGTTATCTCATTACTTGCGACGTCATTTTCATTGCATTTGCTTCATTGCAATTGAATAAATTTTTGTAGTGCACTGTCGGGAAGGCGACTGCCTCGTAACAAAACAAAAGCCTTTTGTCTGAAAGCGCAAAGTTTTCTTCAAATCAAAAGCGTGTTTTGCTGCAATGAATTATAAAAACAAAGATGAGTCGAGTTTTTTGCCTGTCGTTGAAGTTGTAGAAGAAGCGCAAAAAGGCGAAATTTCGAAATCGATAGGACTTGAGTAGTGTTTTCCAATTCGATACAAAAATTGGGTTTCGGGTACCTGATAAAAAATTCGGGTTTTTTCGGGTTTTGAAATAAATGTAATTTTGTTGGTTAATTACTCAGATTCATAACTTATTAACGGTTTTTTGAATGTCCAACTTTATATGCAGTTTTTATTTATTTTTGTAATACTGACGCATAAAAATCAAACCGTTGATACTATCATCGTTCAATATGTTTCCCAATTTTGCGATGAATAGTCCCACGGCTGAAAAAACTTGTGGATACCAAAAATGTCTTTGTCTTCAGAACATAAAGCACAAGCAATACATTGGGCCAAACATGACTTGCCAGCAACGTTTTCAAATAAACTTGCAAGATTTTAGCTTTCGTCAGTATCTTGTCGCTCTCGCGACTACAACCTGTTTCAAGTTTGTAGGTGCTAATTGATGAAGTCTGTCACAGATAAGATTGTTGGTTGTTGTTAAATCGGTCGCTACTCGCTACCCGTGACCACGTGCAATTCTGCAAAATCACCAGAATAATATTGAATCCTAATCGAAGCTTTTTAAAAAAAAACGGGTTTAGTACTTTGCAAAACCCTGGTTTTGGGTAGTGAAAAATAGCAGAAAAAACCGGGGTTCGGGTAAAACAGGGTTTAAAACACTAGACTTAGTTCAGTATTCTCATCGCTTGCGTGTTCGTGGAAGACAACTTTTGGCGATTCCTTGCTTGGTTCCAGTACTTATTGTAGGAAAGCATTGGGACAATAGCTCTAGTACCTTAAAGGCGGTTTTAACACAAATCGTATGTATTACGTAAAGGCCTTCTTGCAACCAGATAGTATGCTAACCCACTCTGCTTCACACATTTTTCCAAATAAAGAAAAGTGCTGTTTAGATCTTTTCAGAATGATTGACATCAAACATCATTTTTCGGTTTTACAAAGGAGAATCGCCGGTACGTTTATCCCCTAGTGTATTGTGTTTCTTGATGATGTAATGGATTTAAACGGTCAAGTTTAAATGTGAATAGTACCACGTCATCCACTTAGCTACAAAGAACTTTTTGTAATTAAAAGCAAACCAACGAGAACTTAGTCGAGCAAGATTGATTTCTAAAGATCCCAGTTCCTATTGGGTTGATTTTTGAGGGAAAATTTCTGATTTCTTTTGTGGTGGTTTTTCACTGGTGATTTCAAATACTGTATTGATTTTGCCCATTTTTCAGGTTACTTAATAGACGGCTGTACACAGTATATACGGTGTTGTGCGGTTTTTGTCCGGTTCTGTACGTTTTCAGCTCTTAAGCATTTTTGTGTGAAAATTTTGATCTGCTTGAATATGTACATGATGCTACATTGTACATCTTGTAGCAGCTTCCGGTTCTGCCAAAAAAACCTTTTAGAACATTTTACCACAAAAACGAATACGCTTTTGCAGACTAAATCGTTATATATCGAACCACCATGCATACTCCAAAGTATCGTATAAATAAATATTTAGGCGGATAAAAATTTTTGTACAGAAATGCACGAGAATGAAAACATTCGAAGCCGAACGAAAACATGCGCCGTGTGCAACGACCTTAAAACAAGTTCCCGCCCCTGATGCTTTTGATCTTTTTTTTAGCCCCCTCTTCTACGGCTGGGCTGGAAAAGTATTAAACAAGCTTTTGCAATTATTTTGTAGGTGTATATGCTTACTCGATTGGTTTCATATACAGCATTTTATAATTGAAACCTGAAAAAAGTATTTTTGCAACGAATTAAGATGAGTGGTGGTTGTTAAGTACTTTTGACATCCTGTTCGTGTGCGTGTACGAAGAAGCCTTTATACCTTTTTTAAAAAATATTTGAAATCATTTGTAACATAATAGCATGAAGCAATTGGTGATGCATGTCAGAAAAGGAACAGTTTGTCCTTAACACGCACATATCTCATTACTTAGCAGTAAATAGTGTCGCAATTTTGTTTGTCTCTGTATATAAGTGAACACTAGACGATTTTAAAAGCAGTTGGTGTTGTAATGGTGCTAATTGAATGTCTAGCCTGAGTGCCGCAGTACTAGATAACAAGTAAACTGTCTTTAACTGCCATTCGCGGAAAATCTTTCCGGTTATGTTTGAAACAAGTAGTGTTCAGTGCCGTTCCTCAGCAGCCAGGGCTGCTAGCACATTGTGTAAGCAGTTTAGCATAGCCTGAGGAATAGAGCTCTTCGCGCTCTATTCCTCAGGAATAGAGGAATAGCGCGACAATGCAGAATCGATGCTTGTGTTAAACTGTCGATTGCCGCATGTCGCGCAGCGCCATCGTGTCAGGGAAGAGGAAAGGAAATATTAATAGGGGCGAGGGACATGTCCTCCTCCCCGGAAATTATGATGTTTAAATCAATTTATATTTAAAAACTTTGTGATGATGTTTTTAGAAAAACGCGCGCGTCTTGTTGGACAAATTTAGCGCTTGAAAACATGTTTATTATTTCACAAAGAACACCTTGAAAATTATGTATCTTTTTCAAAATTTTCAATGACGTTATGTATCTCATCCTCCCCGAATCTAAGTGCTTACTCGGCTCTATTTCTTAGCCTGTTTCACGGCACTTTGTGCCTCTTATGTGGTTTGATGTTTACAATCAAAGCGAAACAGGTAGCATAGAGCATTCAACTGTCGCTCAGGAAATTATTGAGCAATGAAGGAAGTCGCGCATGGTAATTGTTTACTGATAATTGCATGTTTTAGAACTGTTCTCTGTTTCTATTTTCCTTCTCTTCCAGCTTACGCTGGAGTATGTGTTAAAAGTGCCCTTACTTCAGCTCAAACGTTTTTATAATAAGAAAACAATGTATTTATAAAAACTTCAACTCACAGTAGTGGATAGCGTAAGTGCACAGCAAACTTGGAGAAAAAGTAGACACTTTCCCCCTTTTTTCTCAAAAGTAAATTTAAAAACGTACCGTAAATGAGGAAAGAAAAGGGCGCGATTTTCAAGCCACTGTACACGGAAAACCTGCTTTCTCTGGTTGTTAGTTGCGGTAGGAGTCCTTCAGTTTAGTCAACTTAAAGAAGGCTTGATAGCAACGTTGATTAATCGAGCTTAATTGGTTCAACAATTTTGATCGGTTTACCAAGCAGAATTTGGATGATTTCGAATGTTTTTACGTTCACTACAACTCGTGCATTAAAGTAAAATTTACGATGCGTAGCTCTTTGGCTTTTGTAGTGGTCTCAACTTCCGCAGTGATATAAGTTTTGCAATGGGCCTGGATTAAGGCTCCACAATAAATGATTTCTCCACGCTCATTAGATCTTTATGCCTTATTGTTACGGACAAACGGAAATTCGGCCCAACAGAAAGATAAGCGGTGAACTGAAAAAAGCATGGTTTCGGCAAGCGATCAACAGACCCGTCGCTTGACGGTTTGTTGATCTGTTATTGAATTGATTTGTGTTTAATATGACTAATGTGCTTATTTATTGGAGACGTGTGTATTTACGAGGGGTGTTGTCGAACTTAGAAAAAGTCTTTGTCTTCGCTGCAATATGAATTTCCACTTTGAAAAGTCTGATTTTCAAAATAAGGTTTGCGCCGTGGATTCGGCCTGTATTTAAACTTTGAATCTACAAACCTAGAAAAAGAGGTCTTCGCCTTGCGTTGTGGGAAGTGTCACCTATTAATAGACAAGGAAAAGATAACACGTACAACGTTTGTATCATCTTGTGGTGGTAATCCGGCCCGTCGAGAACTTGGCAGAGTTGAATTTGTTTCGCGGCCGCTAAAAGGCGGCCGTCCTGTGATATATAAAAGAATGGATTCTCCGACATTTGCCAGGAGCAGATGCAAGTAGAATTGAGGTTTAAAGCTGGTTTCCATTAGGCGTAGATTGCAGGCGTAGCGTGAAAAATTCTTTCTCTATTTAGTTTTATGCGCGCATAAAACTAAATAGAAAAACAAAGAATTTTTCACGCTACGCCTGCAATCTACGCCTGATGGAAACCGCCTTTAGGCTTGAAAGGCGTTCAATTTTGAAGGCTACTTGCCATTAGATTTATGATCATGCTTAAATGCAATATCTGTACTGGTCATGTTGTCTGGTTCAATAAATTACATAGATTTCCCAAATACCGCTGTTGCTAAGTGTGGAGCAAAGCGCACGTGTTATCGCAAACGTATTGACCTTGACATAGTTTCGTGTCAAGGTAGCCCTAAATCAGTTTCTGAGAATTTATTAATTCGTTTGTGTGCTGCAAATTCGGAAAACAAGTTTGCTTGTAAAAGGGCTTAGTGAATTTACAAAAAGCAAGGCTCTCTTACTAACGAAAGGTTGCATAATTTTTGAGTCAAGTCAACAGCTCTTCTGGTAGTTTAATAGTCAAGCCTAGCCTATGTTTAGCACAAAAGTTTTGCAGTTCACTCTCTCATTGTTGTTTATTTTCCATGACAAATTATATCAATTAGTGCACTGAAATGGAAATTTAGTTTTGTATTTTTTCTTTCAATGGTCAAGTAAGTGAA
Source organism: Trididemnum clinides (assembly GCA_963675345.1). Classification (NCBI taxonomy): domain Eukaryota; kingdom Metazoa; phylum Chordata; class Ascidiacea; order Aplousobranchia; family Didemnidae; genus Trididemnum; species Trididemnum clinides. Next base: position 17,001,114 of record OY776305.1, read on the forward strand.
AGGCTCTATAATCTATACTAAGCCAACAGAATACAGTGCTTAAGTTTATTTAAAAAAATCAAAATGTCTTATTGATAAGATGTCATCCATTAGTTGCATCGATCTTCAAAAACAGATGGCCAAGATGACTTTCTGCTTTTGAACAGGTCTTGCAATGAAAAGATATCGTGAATTCAGTGCCCTCGTGAGTTAGGTTTTTTTGAAAGTCTTTGATTGGTGGCAGGTTTTTGGTGGAAGTACACTGTGCCAGCAGTACCGATAACTTCTAAGCGATTCCGGACATAGGTTGCTCTACTCGTAATCGCCATGATTTTTCCCTTGCTGAGTCTACACCGAAGCCGTAAAAAAGTTCCATGTCGCCCTTAAAAACTCAAATTGAATTTATTTTTTTGTTACTGGCACTAGAAACGTCACACGTTGACGTTAAAGGGTATATTTATTTTCTATCAATTTTATGTTTGCGAAGGGTGTGCGAACTGGTTTCACACGTTTAGATGGCAAAAAAAACATTGGATCAAAAGAAGACTTTCTGCACAATGTTTTACGAGCTAAAATTAGTTCACGTCGTATTTGTGCTTTGAGCAGTCGTCAAAAAGTAAAAACGAGTTCTATGCAGTTAAAAATTATTTTTTGTACTAGAAGTGGAAGCCGAGTCAGACTGAAAAGTTACCTTTTTTTGGATAAGTGCTAGCGCTTTTCTAACCGCTTTAATGTTGTCATATTTTAGCCTTGTAGAAGGTTGTTTGCCGTTTGAAAGTATATTTTTGGGTGTGGTTTGAGAACGAGACGAACTGGGTACGCGAAAGCATTCTGTGCGGCCCGCGAACACTTTTTGAAACTTTGCCGTTTTGAAATAAATACGACAAAGCGCAAAAGCGACGGTGTCCTTAAAAAAAAGGTAATCGCCTCCCCCTTAGACGGAAAATGCGTCAGAGCCTACAATTGCCCCCAATCACGCATTTACCGTCTACCAAAAGGTAATGACCTTTTTTTTTTTTAGAGACACAGCCGATTTTGCGCGCTGAGATACCACATTGCCAGAACATTTAGCAAAATTGTGAGCTAATGCAATTTCTTCTATAGCATGCAGCTGTACGAGACAACAAGCCCTGACCCTCGAAATGGTCAATGCGGCCCTCTGGCTAAAAAGTTTGCCCACCCCTGGGGTAGACGATCTTCAGTTTTGTATTTTTGAGAAATGCTAGATTTAAAATCGTCACATGACCCTTAAAATGTGTTTTTGTTTAAATAATGTATGCCTGTGTATTTGTATTAGGTTTATAAAATATGTTGCTCATGTGCAGTTCGCGACGGCATTTTCGATCTTACGGTTTAGCGATGTCAATTTCGCGTTGCTTAATTTACAGCTGATGTGCTTTTTCGGAAAAGAAAAAAAGCATGTGTATACAGATCGCGCTCTTATCTCGGCCTTCCGTCTAAAAAGCCTACTTCGTGTGCTCAAGTGCTCTCTCTAGGGCGAGTGATTAACGTCAAGAGCCTGGTTAAGCTGTGGTAGCAAAGAAACAGATTTTAATTAGAAAGAAAGCGCGGGTGTTTTAGAATTTTGTCTTTGCGATCATAATTTTCTACTTAGTGCAGCCATCATTCGCGTTAAGCATTTTTTCAGCAGCTTCAAGTTGAAGACATATTGGTATTACTAGCAGATAAGTTTTACGCAAATATACGAATTAAAGCTTGGATTGTACCCTGTTTCAGTGTAGCAATTGAATTTATGAAACTCAAATTTTCTTTTAAGATTTTTACGTATTAAACCACCGCAATGTTTTAGCACGGTAGTTTTGTTGTGATTATGTCCGCTTTACCTTCTAAATTTTGACAGTGTTTTAATTAAGAGCAAATGTCTAAATGTATTTGCTAATTGGATTTGGATAACATTTTTTCTACTCTGCTGAAAGACAAAAAGCTGCCCGAAAATGTTTAGTTTTAGAGAAATGTTTGATGATGCAGTTTTAAATCTCATAAGCTAAGTCTTGCAAAAGTTCGGCCTAACCGATCAAAGTTATTAGTAGCTCCAGTAAGCATCAACGGTTCAACGTAGTCGCAAGTAAGCTCAGTTTTACAATGTTCCAACAGAATGAAGCGAACAAACAACCAAAGCTTACTTCTGATTAAGCCTGAACAACATGCCGACAGCAACGGGCCATTGTTCTATTTGTTTTTAGCCAGGTAAGCAATTGGACACTGGTTGCAGTGTGCAATGGCATTTCCTCCAGTTTGTCCGCAGTTGAAAACTATTTTGATTGCTGACGTCATCATGACGTTGAGTGACATCAGATATTTCGTGAGAAAAGTTCTGTTGATTGAAAGACAAAGATTTTCTTTTAACGTGTACGTAGAGAGCAGAAACAACGAAAATCAAGTCATAGCTCAAAGAAAAACAATTTTTTAAAATAGAATTTATTAGTCAAACCGTTAAAATTTAAAGATCGGTAAAATCATGAACAATATCTAAACGTAGAGTAGCTTATCTTTGCTGAAAATGCTCTTATATTAAAAAGTAACTAATGCCTAATTCTTGCGCTCACTTGCTACTATTGAAAATTGCCAGCACATATTTACTTGAAAACTAATCTCTTTCGATTATTGTTTTAAGGTTTTGCCCTCATCAGATTTAATAAGTAATCTTTTTTCGCAAGTTTGATTGAAGACCCATTGCACAGAAATACCTCGTAGTTTCCTGTACAACATCAGCAAGGCCTTGATTATTTGATTTCCGGACTCCGTGTTCCCAGGCTCTAGCCATTGTTGTCATATTGTTAGTGTTGTAGATAAAACATACTTTGGCCGATTAGCGCCGTTATGTGACTCGTTTATCGCTTGGTCTACAGTTTGTTTGCTCGGTAAGCCTCAATCTTGTAAAAATCGACGTGTGAATAATGAAGTCTTTGTACTTGGAACAATAATTAGTTACAGGGAATCAGTTTGCTGTCTAATGCTTATTAAACAACAGTCCAAGGTCTATACAAACAGTTCGCACGGCGAAAACGGGTAATTATGAGCTTTCGCAACGGTGCGGGCATAATTCACGTGGTCTCGATCGCATCTGGATGCTGTTGTTGACTTTTCAACAGCTTTTAAATATTTTCTCAGTCGATTTTGCGCCACGCGTGCAAAAACAAATTAAAAATACAGCGCTAGCTCTAAAATTGAAATTTTTTTCACAGGTGTTAAGTGCTGCTTTTTCACATATAGTGTAACTGCTGTGTAATTAATTTAAAATTAAAAAGTTAGAACAATGGGGTCCATGAATGGGTCCAAGATAGAAGATTCCGATTGTAACGATGGCCCCAAGACCGCTGTTTCCTTATTTCCTGCCAAAATGCCCTACATGGATACAGGTTTGTTGGTATTTTAAGCAGTACTATTTTTCTACTGTTCTATGGAGTTGATGTTGCTCGTACCACGTTTATTTACTCAACAGTAAAATGCACAAATTTACAATGAAGTGTGGAATTGCTGAACCGCAGAAATCGGAAATTCATGATGAACTATGAAATTATGGAAACAGGAAAAACTATGTCATCTAAATCAAGCAAAATACGGAAATCCTAGATATACGAAATTTGTAGAAATCAATCTAAAAACTAATTCCCATCCTTCAGTATTATCACAATTTGGTATGGATTTCCGTAATTCATTAATTCCATAATTTAGTATGAATTTCCGTATTTTAGTATTGTCTGTTTATTTACCACAATTTGCCTGCTTTGCATTAGTTTTTGATTAGCACGTGAACGGTTAAGGTTAGTTTGAAAACTGCGAATAACTAATAGGTGATATAGTGCTTTTTAGCTTTGTTTTGACTCAAGCTTTTTGTGGCGTTTTCATCAGTGATATCGCCGCGTCAAATTGGAATAGCTAGAGTGAGTAGGTTCTGACATACTGAGAATTCAAACGACATGGCCCCTATTAATTCTTTAAGAACCTGTTTTCCAGCTCTTCCAGTATGACGTAATACCGCCCCTGTTGAGGGTGTCACAAAAAAGGTTTCGACAAAATGTCTTTTTCAAAGCTCTATTGAAATGCAGTCATGTCTACTGAAGTCCAAACACATACTGCACCGCAACGGTCTTCTACAGGAGTTAGTAGTGAGAACTACATGAGGTTATTTGCAACTGATGTACATAAAACAACGTTGTGTTCTGGCTCGCTTGGCAGCCTGCTACGACAATGTATTTCTACGGCAAGCAGGGTAATCATGCTGAGAGAAATCGGCGTTAAGTGCTTTTTCAAATAGCAACTCGAAGCAGCATCCGTCCTGTTATTGAACCGGACACATCGCGATTGTGTCGTCAGCAGCTCGTTGGGTTGGGCTATTGCTTTTGACCAGTTTTGAAAAAGGGCGGAGTTGTTGTTTTCTCACAGTTTGAAAGCAGATAGAATGAACTACACATTGGCAGTTGGCTGATCTTGTTCAAATATCGTATACAATGGATGTGACATTTGATTACGACTGATGGTTTAGCTGTAAATGCTCTGTTTGCACAGTGTCTACCACTATTGCCAACTGTTTAGCCTCGGCTTGGTAACCCGATTCTATGTAATCAACTGAAGTGCTTAATGATTTGTTAACTACCATTTGAAGATTTGCTGCCCAGAATATCGCGAGTTGCCATGTGTACGTGGGTGGGGCTGATGTAAGTAGAGCTAGAAATGAGCCGGCTTTAATGCTGCTCGTTTGCCTTTATTCAAAATGATTGTCACAGAGCAAAACCGACAGCCAGGTTTGATGCAAGTGGCTCGTGTAATTTAGCTTCGCGTAGAGTACTTGTATAATCAAGTACGTTGCACCAGTGCACATGATATTGAATTTGAATGACTCCAGCTAATAAAAAAAATGTGGCCTAGTCTAGTAGCTGATAATTGTTCACTTTCACAAGGTGGCGCTGTAGTTCAATGCGTATCGTAGCCCGTCATACAAAGAAATAACTGACATAATAAATCTTGTTTTTTTTCTTGAACTTTTGCCGCGTAATTACTCTATGCTGAAGTATAGCGAACACCTCGTATGAGGCGAAAAAGGCATTACAATCATACTTGTATCGCTGTTATTGTTCAATTGTTGTAGCAATCGCTTTAACGGTGAGTGTTTAAGTTTTAAGAGTAATAAAGCCGCCTATCAGCGATGAGCATACGCCAAAGCTTTTAGTTTTAGTAAAGAAAGATTTTTTACGATGAAAAAGAGAGTAAAGCACCCTCAAATTGCCTTTTTTGTTTAGGAAACAAATTTAATTGGGTTTGTAAGGCGAAAAAAGCGACATCTTTTGATTTTGATAATTTTGCATTATTTTGAATAAGCCTGCTGTGCATGGGTTAATTATTTGCGTTGTTGAGACTAGACACGTAATACAGCAGTTATTTTTTTTATGAGGTGGCATTGGTTATTGAAATGATGGTTGTATTGCGCCCGAGTCACTTTGAACTTACGCTGCCGTATATCGCTATGCTGTTACTAATAGCATTTCCCAGGAGTTATTAGTTGTGTATGAGCCTCCATGCTTCCCTGGCTTTAAGATATACGTTAGCGTATGTCTATTAGTTTTCCATTAGTTTGTTGAATTTAATTTGATTAGTTTAACCAACTTGTTTTGACGATTGTGGTATAATCTGTCCTTTAATTTGACCAATCGTCAACTAATGAAATTAGCTTATGTGCTTAAATAACGTCAGTCAACCATTTAATGAAATTATCCCGAAATAAGACGCAATTCAACTGCGCAACTGTTCGGTAGCAGTTAGAATCCAGTGATGTGGCAGGCCGTTTGCGAGATCACTTCGATGTGGAAACACAGCGTACGACTGTCACTTCGTTTGCTTGTTTTATTCCTTTTTTCAGTAAAAGCTATAGTCCTGGGCTTCTAACTTCTGCTTTATGATTTTTCTTGCCTCGTCACGATGGCTTTTACGCTTGTGGGATCAATATGGAATAGGCGAGTGGATGCCATATGAACTTTTTTTAGATTTCATTACCACTTGTACTATTTTTTTTCTGAACCATAGAGTGGCTTAGAATCGACCAATTTTGTTATTCAGAGCATAACCCATGGTTAGCGCACAATTTAGATCCATAATGGTGGTTTTATGATATGAGCTACTGCTCTTTATTAGTGGGTCGTTACGATTGATTTTGTTTATTCGTTCATTGGTTTAATAAGCATTTACCAGGATTGCGAAGAGGTTTTTAAATTGTGAAACTATAGCTTGGTTGTAGGGCTAGGTCGCGGAAGCAGGATTACGGAATTGTTCTTGTTACGCAAGACTTGCAATAAAGTCAAAAAAGGTCAAAGATGTCGTTGAATTTGGTGCACAATAGATAAATGTACCAATGCACATATATCTACCTCGCATAATCTTGTGATAAATATTTTTGTAGAAATTTTACAGCAGCTGCATGATATTAGCGATTTTACCATCGTGTGTGTGCCTTCGCGCGAAGATTGATTGAATGATTGCGAGAGCGAGTCAAGCTTACACGCATTTTTGACATTGATATTTCGTTTATTTACCTCTTTTGTCACAGAATCCCTGGTTATTTTGGTTGACACGAAAAACTGACTGACTGTGAGAATGGCCCAGTGATAAAGCAAGTTGTGTCTGGCGACATATCTAAAATGTTGGAAATGCTTGTATGTCGTTCAACATTTTAACAATCAGCTCTTCTTTCGTTTGAGTGTTTGTGGAATCAGTTATCTGGGCACTCTATAAGCAGCTACTTTATTAGCCACCAAGCATCATTGGCCAGTCCATTGTTGACTTTAGCACTTTCAGTATTGTTTTATTTGCGATCAACCTTCAAAAATAGGTTCAAAATGGGTAAAATTGTGACAGATTGGCTTTGAATACGTACCTATAGATAACAACTAAGTTGCTTCATAGTCACTGAGGATATTTGGATGTTACTTTTTCGTGCGTCCAAATATACAGTCGTCATGTTTTAAAAGGTTAATTGTTACAGTTATAAGATGCGATTGCAAAATGACAGTATTAACGGTAATATCGCCTTCGGTTTTTGCATCGCGTGCTAAAAATGTGCTTCACGTAAAACAGGCACGTTTTGCCTAAGGTTAACTGAAGGCAACTAGTTAACTTTAGAACGTTGATGCCTGTTTTTAAACGTCATTGTTCATCTAACAATTAGGGTTAGTGGCAGCGTAGAGTTTCAATTTAATAACTGCCAGCTTGATCTGTGTTCCTGGTTAAAATTTATAAATTATTGATCGCGACTGCCAGATGTAGTAGTTAAAAGTGAACTGTACGCGGTCGAAGTGCAGTTTAGTAAAAAAGTTTTGTCAGTTAAGTGTGAAGCAGAGCTGTAGACTATACGTGGGGTTTATTGTTCAAAGGATATTAATAACAGCATCAAAGTTGTGTAGATACTAATGAGCTCATTGGTATTTTCAATCCATTGTTTCATGCGCATTAAGAATATTTAAAGAAGGGGCTCTTAAAACTTTTGAGGCGCACCCCCTTGACTGTGTCGGCAAAAAATCCGTGCTCCCCTTCCCATTATACATGAAATCCTTTTTTTGAAGATAATGGCACCCCCTTGACTATGTCAACAAAAACTCATGCTCCCCCTCCCATTACACGCGAAATCTTTTTTTTCGAAGGTGATGTTGTTGCCAGCGGTCATCGTTTTCCCACATTTGCTCTCCAAACCAGGTCACTATTTTTTTTCTTTGGAGATCAATTTTTCTAAGTGTTCATTTGCTCCCAAAACAGCATGAGGTCAGGTTCTTCCAAACGCTAATTTTGACAAATCTTTACAATCCCTTTAAGGAAGAGTCATGGCTCTGCGCCTCCTTCCCGTGTGAACCTTCCACACCCCTCAGTTCTAGAACCCCTGATTTAAATTTTTAGGTTTGTAACTACGTAAGCTCCATCAATATTTGTAGGATTGGCATGCAGAATTTAAGTCGTCAAGTTCGTGATGGAAGCCTGTATAGTAGAAAAATATTTTACTGTGCTGTTTATTAAAAAAAGTGTGCTGTTAATGGCTTTTTAGTTAATGGTAAGTGCTATCCATTGAGATATTGCATTAGTCTGTACCTTAAAAAGATTTGTATGGGGAAGCACAATCTGCCTGTGTGGTAAGGCCATCTGATTATTTTTATTTATAACGAAAGCTGACTGCAATTGATGGAGAAGAACAGGGTAGAAGACTTGGGGGAGAGTAAGAGCAGACTGTTGCACTGCTCAATACTTTACCATATAGGCAACTTGTTTGCTTTTTATTGCAGGTGATACTAATAGGCGCGATGAAGTCATGCAGTTGCACCCTTTAACGTAATGCCTGATTGCCCGCGAGCTTTGCGTTATTGCACCCTTGAAAAAGACTTCCGACAATTTTCCCGTTTGGTTGTAGAGCCTGTGATGGAAATATACTGTGCTATCAACACTGGCCACTCCGCACCACGTTTGAACACGAGTAGTTGCATGTAATAGGATTGTATTACCTTAAGTTCAAGTGCAACTAAAGGTTGGTTTCCATTGGGCGTAGATGCAGGCGTAGCCTGAAACTAAGAATTTTTTGCGCCACGCCTGCAATCTACGCCTAACGGAAACCAGCCTTAAGAGGTGTACATTTCTACAGCGCTTCACTCCCTGGACTCGCTCAGCGAACAGATCCTTCAGTTTATCATTGCATCCACTTCCGGGGGCCTAGACCGAAAATTGATCCACCACGCCTCCTTTCTCCCGCAACAAAGTGACGCTCTCTATGCTTCATTGACTCTAATGAGAGGATTGCTCATGGATGCCCAGGTGAGCAATGATTTGTTAGAAGTAGTTACGAATAGGCACTGTGCCCGTGCTTCACCTCGTTAGGGTTGTGAAAGCTAGTCGTTGGAGGCAATCACTGGCCACGTACCAATGACAGTCTGCTATCGTGATTGAGCTTCCAGACTGAAATTGACTGGTTCGCAATGACGTGCCGCCAGAATGGTTCATTGCACACCGCCCCTTCATCCCAAGGAAGAGTATGCAAGTAATTTCAGAATTCACATTTCCATCAATGTTTAAGTTTGAGTCTTTGTGTAAGTGGTTGCTTATTACAGGAATGTAAAGCCTTTTTAAGTGGTACAGACCTGAACTTTGAAACTGCCGGCAACCCTTTAATGTGCTGGCTTAATACAAGCAAACTTCTAAATTGTTTAAATTAAGGCCAAGTTCAAGAAAATGGCTGAAAGTAATCGACGTCTCGCGTCACACGTCGACGGCACCATAAAGTCAGCCAATCAGGAGGTCAATAGCTTGCGGCTGGAATTGAATATGACCAATCAGAAGTTAAAGGAGTTATCACTTGTGAAGGAAGCGTGCACACATTGCCAAGGTAAAGACGTTCCCAGGCGTACTTTTACTTGCATGTAAGCTGCGGTGAGTGTGGAGTGTGCGAGTGGCAACTGACCTCGCACACTGTTGTTTTGCGAACTTTGTGTTGGTGTTATGGGAACGTAGATTTGGCTGAAGCGTCCGCTTCGCAGTTTCTGAGTTCAATACCTGTGTGGAGTCACGCCAAAGACTTAGATAACAATGACTTGCAGATTTTTCGTTCGACCTTCAGCAATAAGATTAAAGACTGGTTTCCATTAGATGTAGATTGCAGCTGTGGCGCGAAAAATTCTTTGCTTCTCTATTTTGTTTTATGCGCGCATCGCTATCGCTATCGTAAATAGCCTTGAATTGTTTTTACGGTCACGGCATCGTGACTATGGTGAGGTTTGAACGCACGACCACTGGCATCATGAACAGCGCTACGACCCACTCGACCACGTTGCAGTTACTGGCATGATTTTCCAATTGGGATCTCGTTCTGCAAGTTGATGGCATGCGGTTTTAAGTTGAATCGAATTCAATTCTTTCACTGAGCAAATGTGACAACGAGTTTTGACAAGCTGCTCGTGAACGCCGCTACTGTTTTGTTAGTGGGTGGAGTAGTGGTTAGGGCGTCCGCTTTGCAGTCGGCAGCATTGAGTTCAATTTCTTGTTAAGTCATATCAAAAACTTTAAAACGGTATTCACCGACTTCCTGTTTAGCTGTCCGCACGAAAGGATGATTTTGGAAATAGATTCGGAAAGTTCGCTTGTTTTGTTTTCAAATAAGGCACATAACGGAATACCATACCTCCATCTTTATGAGGCAGGCAGATGATGGTGGCACCGAGCAGGTTGCCTGTCGCGGTGGCCGAGTCTGCCAAAATACCAGCGCACAGAGCATGAGCTCGTGTGTATGAATGATCCCTGGGAACTGCCAGTTTCAATATGTCTGTTTATTGCGCAGAAACCAAAAAAATGAATGAAGAGAACAAAGTCTTGGCTGCAAAAAATCGACAGCTCGAGAAAGAAATTGCGAACTTGAAGCAACAAATACACAACAACGAAAGTCGTCACAAAGAAGCAATGAAAGGTACGTGCAGTTGAGAGTGTACTGTAGGGTCGTAATTGGGCGAGGTTGCCAAAAGTTGTAGAAGTGTTGGTCTGTTGGCATTGTTTGCCTAAACATATTTTTAGAGTTTTTTTTATTTTTACTTCTCACTTCTACTGCGATAACACGGTTGCATCTTCGGGAAAAGCACTCTACTACGGCAATTTGCCCTGCTTGGTTGTATAGCTTGTGGTAAAAACGCTCTGTGCCAGCAGTATTGGTTACTCCGAAACCAATGTAAACGTATTAACGTTCCAGCTGCTAGTACTGCTGGCACAGTGCATTTTACTACAAGTAGGAAAAATTGCTGTAAATTGCTTTTCCCAAAGATAATATTTTCTATAATTCTTTGTCGGTTATACGAGAACCTAAATTAACCAACAAAAGGCGTTCCGTGGCCGGCAGATAGAAATTTGCGACTCCGCTAAATTGTCGTACCTCCTGCTCTTTTGCGGTCTCGTGCTAAGGCCGTTTGAGGACCATTGCACTCTTTTTAATCCTGACTTGAGTGAACTCAGGGTCATGTGTCACCTTTCACGTGACCTCTATCGCTGAGCGTCAAGAGCATGAGATCTATGGATATTTTTAAAGTCTTTGGTATGACTCAGCAAGGGAATTAAACCCAGGTCTTCCGATTGCTAAGCAGACGCTCTAACCACTACATCTCCGCGCCCGTAAAACTTCCCGTTATTCCGCTAAAAGAGTATTTTGAGAATGAAATACAGTTCTTCGAACGCTATGATAAAGTATAAACTTTTCTTGGACATTGACCCTAAGGATCTTTGGGTGAGGGAATTCCAAAGTTAATGTTGTGGGGATATAAGCTAGAAAAAACTCCCGGTTAGATGAAAAATTTGTAACCTTTTCTTTCAGGAAATGGTATTTTGTGCAGCTTTTTTTAAAAGTTTCAAATTTTCCACACTCGTTAAACGCTTTGTAGTGCTTTGTGTCAGGCTTCCGCGTAGACCCGGTTAGTTATTTAAACTGTTTTCAGCTTTAAGCAGCGACCGAGATCGACTGAAGAACGACAAATTCGAACTGCTAAGTCTGGTCAACTCTATGCAGCTGACAGTCGATGATAAAGAAGAGCAACTACGTGAATTTCTTCGTGGGTTCGAGTCCCAAGTCAAGGTAATTTAAACCAATTGTATTATTCCCAGTTATACATGCCGTTCAAAGTTTGCATTTATTCGTGCGCATCAGCGTATTCTCAGTTTGTTCTTTTTTAAGGCTGGTTTCCATTAAGCGTAAATTGTGAGCGTAGCGTAAAAATTCTTTGTTTCTATATTTTGAGACGCGCTCATCTCTCAAAATATAGAAACAAAGAATTTTTCACGCCTCGCCTGCAATTTACGCTTGATGGAAATCAGACTGGACCACCGCGATGGATAGAATGCTCGCCCCCCCCCCCACCTGTCTGCCACGTAAACGTGGAAGAGTCCCGTTAAATACCTTTCCTAAGGCACAGCAAACAAACGAATGCTTTTTTTCTCCACATTTACCCTTTTGTGCTGAGCGCCAAGCAGGGAAGTCTTGAATAGCATTGTTATCCGGCATTTTACTGCATTCAATGTTAAGGTTTTCAGAAGATCCAGATAAACAAATCACTTTTGGGGTTAGTCAAGTGATAGTATTAGCGGACGGTAGCGTCAGCCAAGTTTGCATTAATGATTTTCTGTGTAGAATAATTAAACATGCTTCAAGAAGTAAAATATTGTGGATTGGTTTACGCTTTTTTCTTTTTTTTAATGCCTAACAATGTCGTATTAACCAGGTTGCCAGCCTGGGCAATACTAGGCGTTATAACCATCTTTTACATGGGCGCTACAGGTCAACATTACAATATTTTGTGTGTTTTTTTATCAAAGTGAGCCACTCGTTGGCAACAATAAACAAACTAATCCGTTGCGCTTGTATAATTTCATTGTACTAGTTGAAATCTCTCCATCCCTTGTCTGTTTTAAGCGGATTAAAGCGACACAAGCGCATTGTTGTTACGGTATAATTAGAAATGTAATTTGCACGGATTCCACACACTTGCTATGCCTTGTAGCCAGGTTATCATATCGCACAGCTGCTGTAATAAATTGCGAAGTTTAAGACGAATAGACGAACAACCGACCACCTGTTTCTATATAGATTACATTTTGCCCACCTATTTACGGTTTGTCTAAACAGCTAAAGGTGTTTTGATTCAGCATCAATGTCTTTACCGTCTTGACATGAAGTAAGCGCTTTTAAGTTAAGGCGTTTGTAAACTGAAATTAATACCGTATGATATCGTCAGATGGTTAAATTTATAATCTATTGAAAGAAACTTTTTTTCTATGAGGCTTCAGATACCTAAAATAGGAGATGGCCTTTACTATTACCATTGTAGCGATTGGTAAGCCTTTGCACTGTTGACAACAGCGTATTATTCACCACAAACACTTGAACGTACAATCAAACATAACTTGCACAGTTAAGATATTTTTTGTGTGTTCGTTGTAGGAAACGGATGAAATGATGAAAATGGCGGACGAGGAGCGCAGCATGTTGTCCAAAGAACGGAATGATATTTCAAGAAAGCATCAGGATTTACTGGAAGTGGTTACCACGTTGAGATCCGAGCTTGTGTCAAATGAACGAAGGATACGGGAATTGGATGCTGAGTTGATAACAGTGAGTAATGCGTTGTCTGGGTGTCTGCTAACCGACTGTAAACCCAAGCAAGCAGTGGAGACATGTTGACCGGGCTCGAGTAGAAAGCTACTTCAGCAGTGTTAAGGCTGGCTTCCATTAGGCGTAAATTGAAGGCGTAACGTGAACAATTTTTTGTTTCTCTATTTAGTTTTATGCGCGCATAAAACTAGAAAATAGAAATACATAAAAATAGAAATAGAAAGAAATAGACATAAAAATAGAAATACACTGTGACAACAGCACTGGTAACTCCAAAGCAGTTCTGTGTTCGAGTTCTATGCTTAATTTAGACTCTTCTTATGACCTGAAATTAGGTGTATGGTTCTCTCTGATCCTTGAAATTAACACCAATTCTTGCAGTTGCGACAATTTTCACTGCAAGTTCACACGTCTAAGCGAAGGTCCATTCATATTGTGGAAGAAGATATCACCAATCAAAAGTCATTCAGTTCACCAGGTATGAACATTTAACTGTCTAATTTCATATAACCACCGGTTATTTAAGCAGCCGTGAGGCACAGGCACAGGACAAGTAAAAGCGCAGCATAATCTACAACTCCTTGGTGTAACTAGCAAAAACGAAATTGGACATGGCACACGACCAGTACAGTTGTGATCACGGAAAAATTTTCGGTGGTGGTCCTTCCCGTGCTCTTTGGTATTGCTGAAAAGAACCAAAATTCCTTTGCAGCTTGATGTTTTTCCAAGCTGATCCAACCCATATTTGCTTTATTGTTGATTTTGACATCCGGGAATTCATTTATCTTGCGATTACCGATGATGCTTGCGGTAGTTTTCGAACCCGCACTTCTGGCTCCACAGCAAAGTCACTAATTCGTTGTAGTTTTTAATGTATAGTTTTATAAAAGGTCAACAGCCTGAATGATCTTTTATTATAAACATTTCATATCTGTGTCGTAACATCAGCAAATATTAACGTATTGAGTGATATTGTTATAGCGATGACGAAATCATTATTTTTTCGTATCAATAAAGCTACGCTTGTGTAGAGGCATTAAGTAGATCTAGTTCATTGTTTGGGAAGCGACTGTACGATAAGTGCTTTCCACTCTGTTTTTATCTGATGAGCCGAATCAAGTTCTACACAGGCGTTACACTTTCTTGAACGTTTATCTTGTTTTGGAGTAGCAGTCGAGGCCAGTAAAACTGTCCTGTGATGAAATAGGCTCATGGTTGTTGGCATAAACATCCTGAATTTCAAAACTTACTTGTTAATCACAGTCTGATGCAAAAACACGGTTAGTTAGGGGTTGACATACACCGCATCAGTGATGTGTAATTCTGTGTAATGCACAAGAATGATCTGGAGACGTCGCAATTTTCTTTTATTTTCCTCTAGGTCTTGAACCTAATTTATCCATCCGGAGCAATGATCTCCTGATCTCTTCCTCTCCTGCTTTGAACCGTCATGGAGTTGCTCTCAATGGTTCCGCAGGAGGAAACTCCTCTTCCAGTACAGAGGACCTTCATTTAGAGGTGCCTGCCGCGGGGCGTAAACCAAAGATAGTTCAACATCTTTCTGGGTCCTTGTCGCGGGCTTTCAAACGAACAAGAAATCGAAAAAGCCTGGATATTACAAGTAAGTCCCTCTACCAGTTGTCCAAGTGTGATGTGCTTTTTCTATAAGCAGATGGGGTTTAAATGGATACGTGGCCCCCTTTCTTCAAGTATTGCATTGTTGCTTGTTTTAGCTCCCGGATGTGGTTTTAAATCTACAGTATTTTTTACTTGCTAGGCCATTGGTAGCTTCAGCAGGGCAGAATTAATTCTTCTTCTGTCCCCTAATCCCGGTCATCGTACCTTAAATGAGGACTTGTCTTACTCGCTGACTCCTGTTCTTCTAAAAGCTTTGGTGGACGTTTGGTCTTATTCACTAACTTCCTGTTATTCTAAAAATCAAGACACCAATAGTGAAGTAATAGCTCTTGTGAAAGACATTTGTATCGCGAACGTAATATCCTATGTTCAATGAACGCTGCACTGTGCAGTAACGTTATTTACGGCGATTTCCACCTGCTCGGTCGCAGTGCTTTTGATAGAAATGCGTTGTTCCAGCACGTAGTGGTAACTCCGAAGTCGGTCTGAACACAACGTTGTTCAAAGCATAAAGGCTGGTTTCCATTAGGCGTAAATTGCAGGCGTAGCGTGAAAATTCTTTGTTTCTGTATTTAGTTTTATGAGCGCAATTGCGCGTATTCAACTAAATAGAGAAACAAAGAATTTTTCACTCTACGCTTGCAATTTACGCCTGATGGAAACCAGCCTTAATTGCGTTGGTTTTCTCGTAACCGCATTGCAGAAATACCATTTGATTTTTTACACTACCGTTAACAAGTTTGATTTTCCAGTCTATTGAAGCGTTATTAAATAATGGAAAAGTACAGGATACTTTTGACTTTGAAAGTAGCTCTTGTTATGAAACAGCTTATTAGATATTAAATCCATTTCCACATTAAAGGTCTTATTTAAGCTAATCTCAAAAACCTATCATCATGAACCTTAGCTACAATTACATTGTCATTCATTGACATAGTCTGAGTTGTAAACAAGTTACCGACTCTTGAAGTAATTATTAGTTAGCTGAAGCAATAAGAGTCCTCTTGTACTGCTTTACATCAACTTGTGCTCATTCTGACGTCATCTTGAACTAATTTTGTCTGAACGAATATTTGCTATTACAGCAGGAATTTTCGAAAGTGCACATTCCATTGTGAAAATATGTTCGTAGTGCTTTCGTCGAGAAGGTTTTGCAAAGATCAACGCCGCCAATAAAATTCAAATGCTGAAATAGCTCTTGTAGATAAATCTTATTAAAAATTTATGCATCAACTATTTCCGTTTGGAAACTAACATTAACGATTAATGGACTCATCTCAAAACTTTTAATCACTTCAATTCACCAAAATTTTATATACTTTTCAAAGGTCTGGTGTTTCTATTTTATTTATAGTTGAGAGTTTTTCTAGAGTTGCATCGCGGTCTGACCTTGCCAAGACCTGCTTCTTTGTCGGTCGGTTGTTTGCCCCCAGGTTTGTAGGCACGCAGGCTTGTTTTGTTTTCCGTCTCGACATTTAATTTTTGTTTGCATGGAATTCTAGATTTGCTGTGCTGTGTTTAGCAATATCAAATCATTTTACGTAAAGATTTTCAGATTCTCTTAATTTTTCAAGTCACTATACCTGTAGCTCAGTGGGATAAAGCGTTGGCTTGCGATCGTGAGGTTGCGAATTCGATGCTTGTGTGGTTCTGTGTTGTTAAAGTTTTGTAAAAGATGTTTTCTTTAGCTTGGTTGCAATGCTTATGGATAAATTGTACTGTTTCAGCGATGCTTGCAACTGCGAATCAGGCTTAAACACAAGTTCTACGCATTATCGTTAATGTTGTAATTGAAAAAAAAACAAAATTAAATTTTATGAAAGTGTGAGTGACCGCCCCAACTGCACACCACAAACATGCTGTCAATCTTTAAAGGTTTGAGGCTGCTTTACATTTGTCTCGAGTCCTCTAATAGACAGTATAATCGTCAGCTTGTTTGGCTTGTCAGGTTCTTTTTGAAAGTTTGTTCTGTCCTTACAGGCTGCTGATGCACTGAATGTCCACCACAAACCACTCGCTTTTGCAGCAGACTTGTGGTTAGCGATTGGCCAGTGTTTTGCTGACAGACTACCATTTATTCGTGGAATCCAACTTCTAAGCTCGTAAAACCAGACAGAGACTTGATTTCTTTGCATTAACTCTGCTTGTTTTTTGTTTTGTTGATCGATCAAATTTAATTACATCCAAGCCACAGCATGTCATCGCATAATTCGCACATATAATTATCTGCATCGCGATTGTCTTAAGGCGATATGGATTTATTTTTGGTTAATTTTAGGTTTTTGAAGTTTGCTTTGTGTGTTTGTGTGAGTGTTCTAAAGGAGTTTTCAAAGGTTTCTGCATTCAACTTCACACTTTTCAATAAATACCTGCTTTCCCATCACGTTAAAGGAAATGATTGTAAGCTGTACGCTAATGGGGTCTTTTTGGTTCTGGGGCTACCACTATAATACTGGTTCTTCCGTTCTCTACTGTGAAGTTGGGTGTTCTGCATCACGCCTTAAATAAAAATTACTAATCATGTCTTACTTTTAACAAAATCTATGGTTTCACGTTTTTGTTTTCGCAGATGTGGATTTGTATCTTGGCTCTAGTCGCAATAGCCTGTGCGAAAGAACGGAGACGGAGAAAAAGGAAATGCTAGAAAACATGCAGAACGTGCCAATGCTGAAGTAAGTGTCATGTTTCTTTCTGTGAAGTCCATTTGCATTTTTGACTTTTCTAGCTTAGGCCAGAGTATTGTTATTATATTGAAAGTCCACACAAAATGTTTTGTTTTTATGGCAGAATGGTGGAAGGTGTAATCTTGCGCGTGCATTTGTAGATGTGGCAAGTGCAGAGCTTTAAAAAAGTGCGAAGTGGACTTGCGTCTTTAGACAAAAGCCAAAATGTTTTTAAAAGCATTTGAGACTCTTGACCAATACTTACCATAGCAAGAGGCAAACTATACGACAGTAGACACTTTGTGCAAAGCCGAACGTATGCTGTAGTTTACACTTGACTTTTCAGGTGGAAAGCTGATGACGTTTTGATTTGGTTGGATTCAGTCTTGCACATGGAACAATATGCCAAGGAATGTGAAGAAAATATTAAAAGCGGAAAGGTAGGCGCTTTATAAATTGGTTGTAGTGCAGAGCAATGTTATACAGGAGTCCTTTAGGCAGGTTAGTGGCTAATGTTGCCATACATTCCGGTCTCTTCTGTTGTGCGGAAAGGGCAGGCATTTGGAATAAACTACCTCATGCCTTCCATAAATCGCAGAACCGCCTGATCCCCATTACCAAGCAGATTTCGTCTGACTGAAGAAAGCCAACTAAGCAGATTGTCAAGAAATTCTTTTTCAAGAAAAGCAGCAATGTTGTTACTTTGAGTCGAGATCCATCTTGCGTGTTTAACATTACGCTTAATATTGCTTTAAGTAACTCAAAGTTATGTATAGTCTACCAACCAGAGAAAATCGTTGTTTCATCTATCGCAATTTATGGGCTATCAAATGTGGTTAAGCCGTGTTTTTACGTCTTAGTAGAATGTTTCGAATGTTGAGATTACAGATACTTTGTACTTTTTGAGTAGCAAGTTGCACCTTTGCATTTTATTCTTTCCAGATTCTCTTGAGCCTGACTGAAGCTGATTTGGAGCGGTGTCTTGGTATAACTGATCCACTTCATCGAAGAAAATTGTGTTTGGCGGTGGACGAATTTCGCAATCCTGCTGTTACAATAGCGTAAGTGTACATAACACTGTTGTTTGTAACTGTGTAACATTGCATTACAGATGTGGTTAGGGTTAACGTGTACAGTGCATATCGCTTGTTGGTGCTGTGCTTAAATATGACGGTCTCCTGCAATATTTCCTTTAAAAAGCAAGTAGACTAAGAACGCTTGTTTGCTGATTCAAATCTCAAGAAAAGGCAGGTGGTTTGTTGCAGACATACAGCATAGCAATACTGTTTTAAGTCGATATCACAGAGACAACGACGAAAAATTAACTCGAGTTATGTCGCAGAAACACTTCTGTTTCCGGGCAATTGGACCATTGGTGGGTCTGCGAGCAATGGCTTCGGGATTTGGGGCTCGTGTCATACGCCTCGCGCTTCCGAGAACATCTGATCGATGGCCGTTGCCTGTCGTCGTTGAGCAGGAAGGATTTAGAACGCTACCTGGGCATGGAAGGAAAGAAACTTCACCAAGACAGCGTTCTACGCGGCGTGGAACTGCTAAATATGCTGGCTTTTAACATACAGGTAACTTTTTTGAGGCATAAGCACAACATTTTGAATTTCAAAACATGCAGTCTGGAATTTAAAACCCCTAACAAGCCCCATTTGCTCTCGTTAGAAAAGCTCTGAAATTTAAAGGCTCAATACTATTCTTTTGCATAGTAAACTAGTGAAAATTCTAAAGCCTTATATTTAAAAGCTTCAATTCAGTGTTTTACAAAGCCCAGCAAGTCTGGATTCATGAAACTGCAGGATTTTGAGATAAGCGTAGATTTCGATTTTCGGTTGATCAGAAGGATAGAGCTCCGTTGATCCTCGTGCGACATTTGTACGTCATGTACATGGATGGAAACAGGGTGGTCTTCACCTATTTATACCTGTAACAATTAATGAACTTATCCGCTAGAACCAACTTGGCGGTCATTCCTGCGCCGCCACGCTACACCGCACCGCAGAATATTCCCGTGTTGAAATGCAATTTGCTTCACTGCGGCTGGTCGACCTATCGGAGTCGCTCTTCACTGGCGGAAACCTTAACTTTATTTACGTGACAGAGATTAGACGAGCGAAGGAACATGTGCCAGTCATGCGACACGGATCTGCTGGTTTGGAACAATAGTCGTTTAATAAAATGGACCAAGTCAATCGACCTGAAAGGTGATGGATGCAGTTTGACTGACTAGTTCCTAGTTGAAAGCCAAATTCGCTTTGAATGTGTACTTTGTGTAATATCAATGTGCAAAGAATATGCAGAAGTATGCACACACACACATGCGCAAGCGCGAGCGCGCAAATACCCACTATTGAACATGCCATGCGGAGACACTTAGGGAGTTGGCGCCAACTATAAATGAGAATGCTTTCTGTGGTTTTTTCTTTGTGCTCACAAGTAACCTTTTACGTTATTTTTAGAATACTCCTCTAATCTTCGGGACTCCGGAGTCCATGGAGCTCTTATTGTTCTGGACCAGAACTTCACTTCCGAAGACCTGGCCAGCGCGTTGGGAATTCCTATCAACAAAGCGACAGTGCGTCGCCACTTAGCGTCCGAATTTGATGTGTTAGTCAAGCAAGCCAGGTAACACTAAAAACTATTTCTACTACGGCAGAAAAATTGTTATGCCTTTTATTTTAAGCCGTCCAAGTTTCTCTGTCACACGGGAGCAAAATTAAACCTGATAAGTAGTTTTACCTGTTGGTTAAATCAAGGTTTTCTGAGAAATTTCTAGTAAAACAAGGCGGCCAATACTGCAGAAATCCACTTAAAATAGAAGTTTTTTTCAGTAATTCGATAGTGTAAAATAAAAAATTCTGGTGAAGTAAAAGTGAAATCAAGCAGTTTTTAGCGCTTTTTTGTCTGCTACTGATTTGTAAAGCAGAACACATGAAGATTGTGACCGAGTGAATTCATTTTCTTATTTTATTCTTCACACACCCTCTATTGCTATGTGTCAAGCAGTAGATACGGGCGTGTCATTTTCCTTAATTGGTCCTTATTTTCATTCTAAATAAATTTTAAGACGCAACGTTTAACTTGGCTGTTCGAACGTGCTTGCAGTAAATTTCTACGGTATGATGAACCAATTGGACAATTTTTGTTCTGTGCTTTTGATATTGTTTGGCGTTGCGACAAAGAGTCAATTCTTGTGATATTTTAAAATTCTTTCATTTTGCATTTGTTACTTTGGTACTCACTTTTTATCGTTTTTATACTTCAGGGAAACCCTAGGAGATGAAATCATTTGTGCTTTCGATGAAAATGGTAAAAGGAGTTATTCAAAAGGCATTAATATTCCAATTAATCATAAAGTAAAGAAGGGTATACGGGTGAGTAATGTGCCAACTGTTGTAAGTTTATAGTCTATTGCAGCAAACCAGTTTCAAGTACTGTGCCTGTGGTCGGGCTTACCATGCCTTCAAATTTGGCGATGATGGCATTGCTACGTCTTTGGAAAAGTCACTTTGCCGTGATTTCCTATGCTTGATGTTCCCAACAAGTAATGCGTTAATCAAAGGCAGTACTTTGCAGTAAAATGTAACGGTGATATAACTTGGTAACCCTGACGTGACTCTGGACAAAATGTCAATGCAAACACGGTGCAATGATGTAGTCAAACTCATTAATTTATGTTGGATTCGCATCGATAGGCCTGCTTAATGGGATCGGTTATTTTTGAGTTTTGTTGAGGCCAACGGGAATTTGGTGTTAACAATATACTAGCTGTAAGTGCATCGGTATTCGTCAGGAAAGGCATCCGAAATTTGCAGGCTCACTTGCCAATCAAGCCGTGCTGTTACAAGCAGGGATGCGGAAGCGGTCCTTTTTCTGTGAAAGCGGAAGCGCGAAAATTCTTCCGCTTCCACATAGGAGGGAAGAAAGGAAGCAGAAAAGAAATTGGTTCTGCTGTCCTTCGGAGAAGAGCGAATAGGGGGAGCTTAAACATTAGGAAATGACAGCGAGGAGGAGTCGTTTAGAGAGATGTTGACCTCTACATAATCAGAGTAGGGGTCAAGCGAAGAAAGAGGAGAGGTAGAAAGCTCAGAGAAGGATGGGCCCTGCTTGACGAAAATGATGACGCCGCCGCTAGCGTCTGCGACATCAGTAGAAAAAAATACCAGATCGGGAGTGGGTGCCACGGGATCGCAGAGCAGAGAATCCAGGGATCCGGAAAGAGGAAGATAAATTAAGGTTTAGATTCCTGGATACAAATAAGGTCAACGGGATGAGATGAAATGAAGTGTAGCAGCTCAGTTCTCCTGGCTTAGAGACCCCCAGCATTCCATTGAAGAACCCTGAGAAAGTTGAGGAGGGAAAGAAGAAACAGGAGGTAAGGAGAGACAGCCAGGAGCATGAAGCGGTGATAAGGATGCAGAGGGAAAAGATACAAAGTGGGCGGAAAAGGATAGGAGGTTTGAAGGCGAGGGTGGGGTGCGAGTGCTGCATTAGCACAGGGGCCAGATTTGAGCAGTGGAGGTATATCAGCTGGAGGAGTCCGAGGAGGAAGTCACAGTGACGGTAGATGTGGGATCTCAAAAAAAGCAGGCAGGGTAGCTCCAGGAGTGAGAGCTGCCAAGAGTTCTGAATCTAGAAAAGGAGAGTAGTGAGCACTTTAAATGAACCCCATTAGAGCATATGCAGTATTGCACTGACCTACCCCGCCAGGTCACATTTCCAGCGCACACTGAACAGGGAAAGACGGGTCAAGGGTTAGGATGAACGTTGCCGCTCATCACGAGGAGAAGAATGAGAAGACGGGCAAGAGAAAGACAGGAGAAAAGAGAAGACAGGCCGATTTTAAAGAGACTGCGTGCTACCCTTTTGCGGTGGTTCAGGGGGCTGCACGGCGAAAAAATGGTTTGTGTGAGGGGAGTGCTCAGGGTAACTGGGACCCTTGGTAAGGCCAACAGCGATTTTAACCCAACCCAAACGGGGTTGGGGACCGCACCACCATGTTGAGGCGGCTGTTGATTGGTGCAGTTCAATTTTGCTCTTTTTACATATTTATACTAAATATGCGACAGAAATTTTGCACTTCACTATCCAAAAAAGATCGGAGTCAATACGTGCTTTGGGGACGAACACAAAGTCCGTAATGATGATTAGAGTTAAAGTTAACTCAAAATCAGAGTTAGTTGAGGATAGAGAGGGAAAATCAGCGCTATACTGTGTAATTTGTTGTTGTGACGATAGGCTATTGTCGAGAGCTGTAGTATGTGGTCATACGGTTTAGATCTGAGAAGCATTAAGTTAACTGTTGTAAAAGTGGTTGTAAGTAGTGAAGGAATTTGTAATAACTGTCTATTTGTTAAAGTGTTAGTGATTTCTAAATTTTTGTTCGTGGGGGTTCCGTGACAAACGCAAAAGTACATTAGGGGTTCCTCAATGACAAAAAGATTGAAAAGCACTGCTGTACATTCAACACGAGTTATGATATCTCAAAAAAAAAACACAGAATAGTTTGGAACAATAAGCTCAAGCGAAGTAGGTAAAGTAAGAGCAATAAATGAAGGTTTTTGTCTTCTCAAAATGATGAAGTGTAGGAGAAGGCAGGCTACAGACCCACAAAAGTTAAAAAAGTTGTCAACAGTCGTTTTTTCGTTTTTTGTTAGTGGAAGCGGTTGAAAAATAAGGAAGCGCTTCCACATCCTTGGTTACAAGCAGGTGGTTTGTTGAAAATTTAAGTCGCGTCAATAATGTGAAGCTTGGTTCTATTCATAGATGATTAATGCAATTCATTTTTCAGTCTTCCATTTCTCGAAGTTTTGGTCGGCAATTTTCAAAAGACTCTCTTGGTGACAAGTAACCGATTTCGACCAGTTTGGCCTGCCTTGAACCAGTTGCAATTTTATGGATTTGCACTCCCGTCTTCCGTTACTGTATGCGCTTGCCTTAAACAAAGAAATATGATTAAAAATTTGATGTTTTTTACTTTTTTGCCTGGTTGTACTTTTGGCTGCAGAGTTTCGTTTTAAAATCATGAATTTTTTCTAACTCCTTTTCGCTGAAAGAAATTGTGTGTGTCACTGTGTTGACTTCCGTACAAAGATAATTGTTGAACAAGTCTTATCATCCCGTTTATTTAATCTTGAGCCAGAAGCTATTAAAAGGGGCAGTTTCTTCAAGCGTTGATATTGGGAACTATTTTTGGCCTCTTGTATTTGTTTGGCACTTTTGATCCTCTAAACGAACTAACTTCCCATTTTCAGAGGCACCGACACCACCTCGTAATATCTTCTTGCATTAATTGTCGCTTGCATTTTGAATGCCTTAATGCTGAAACTGCCTAAGCGTTGTTCAACTGGTGAACTATTTCACCGGTGATTCAGTGATTTGCTCTTCGCGTATCTGCTGCAAATATCTATCTACGCTTTGTTGATTTAAATGTAATGGGGTTTCCAATTGTTTTCTAAAGCGCAAGCTAAGCATCGTCAATGTGCTGTCTATCTTACATCTTGCTTTTTGATGCGACGAGTTGCTACACTGTGTACTTGAAAGGTTGAATAAACTAAATTGAAAACTTCGACGTGTTTTTCTTAGCCACAACATTAAAAATGCAAGTAAAAACAAAGCTTTTCTTGCCTAGTATCGTTGAAAAACTTCACAAGATGATTGTAAACTGGTGAAAGGTTCTCTAAAATAAAGGTGGTCTGAATCGTTGTTGAAAAAACAGATTAAATTTTACACTCTAACTCAGGGGTTCCCAACCTGTGGTACGCGTACCACTGGTGGTACGCGGAAGCTTTCCAAGTGGTACGCGAGATCTTTTTCAAAAAATGATCAAATGCCAGGTTTTCTATAACGCCATCTCCAAACTAATATCCAGATAAGAAGGACCGTGATCCTAATTATTTTAGGCGCCTTGGAGAAAATGCGAAAACATAACGACTAGACAAAACGAGGAAGCAATATCAACAGTCGGTGGGGATAGTGACAGCCTCCTATGAAATCGCACTTCTTGTGGCGAAGAACAAAAAGCCTCACGCAATAGCTGAGGAACTCATCATGCCTGCAGCAAAAGTGCTGGTGAAGCATGTGATCGGCAATGAAGCAGTGTCAAAATTAAGCAGTGTTTCGGTGTCAAATAATACAATACAGCTGTGTATTGCAGTAATGTCTACTGACATCAAAGAGCAAGTCATTAAGGAAGTACAGGGCTCAAAATATGGATTTGCCATGCAACTGGACAAATCAACTGACGCGTCAAACTGCGCACAGCTTCTGGTCTATGTATGTTATGCTACTAAAGATGCAATTCCAAATGAATTACTATTGATCAACAAAATGAGAACTACAACAAAAGGAAAAAACGTATTCGAACGTTTTCAAAGAAAATGGTCTCCAATGAACTAAGCTAGTTGGTTGCACAAGTAACGGCGCTCCGGCTATGCTTGGCAGAAAATCTGGCTTCCAAGCTCGGGTAAAAGCAGTATCTCCATCTTCCATTCACTGCTTCATACACCAATTGGCTCTTGCTGCTAGACTTCTACCTCCCGATATAGAGACAAGCTTGAACCTAGTTGTTAAGATGGTAAACTAGATTAAGTCATCTGCCTTAAATAGTCGATCTGCGAGGATATCTGATCAGATTTCACGTCATTGCTGTTTCATGCGGAAGTGAGGTGGCTATCTTCAGGGAATACCACTGTGCGTCTTTTTGTGCTGAGAAAGAAGCTGCTTCAGTTTTTCCAAACATAAGATCACAAATTTCAGAAGATTTTTGAAAACAAAAACTTCTTTTTTTACCTTGCCTATTGGTCGGATATTTTTGGAGTCATGAATTATTTCAATTGTTCTCTTCAGGCGCCTCAGAGCACCATCATTGATTTCTCTATCAAATAGACTGCATTTACCTGAAAACTCGATTTGTGGATAAAAAACATTGAGAACAGACAGTTTGGAATGTTTGAGAATGTGGCGTCACTTGCAGGAGAGCCTACTATTGCGTTTGGTCAAGAGATCATTAAACACCTTCTTCTGTTGAAAGATGATATCAAGCAGTACTTCTTTAATGATGGTGATGCACAAGCATGCACTTACAATCGGAATCCACTCACTGTTAAGATTGAATCTGCCAGTGGAAACTGGTGAACAAAAACTCATGGATTTGCAGTGCGCTGAATGTGCACAGGAGAGGTTTAAAAACCATAAATTGGCCAACGCTTTCGCATACATATACCAGTAGTTACTACTTTTTGTAGATCTGGATGACAATTTTGATTGTTAAATTAGGCTTTTGATAGAACCTTTGTCAATGATTAAAAAGTTGTTAAAACCTGGAGAGACTCGATGAAACCAGTGTTACTTTAAAATAAAAAAAAGGCTTAGTTCTTTGTGATATTTATAACTCAGCCCACAAAAACTAGAACCAAATGGCAGTCCATCAGGAATTTTTGAGAGGTGACGCCTACTCTCCCACACTCATTGCGGTCCCAGCAATGGCTACATACTGCAGGCCATCTGAGACTCATTGAAGTTTCTTTTCATTCACGTAGGAGTAAACTAAAGTTTCGTCCTTCAACATTCACATCTCTCTCATTGCTGAGCGACAAACCGCGAGTGCGTAAAGGCCATTTTTAAAGTCTTTACAACAATTGGACCAGGTAATCGAACTCAAGTCTACCAACTGCAAAGCGGACGATTGAGTAGTTGCTACATCGACGCACTAGCTTCCCATGCTACTCACTGCCAGCTGTTTCCTCCCAGCACTTCCACAGCAGTTAATTAAGTCTTTCTCGCAACCACAACGAAAATATCTGATATAAGTAGTTCCAACTACAACAGATCTAAATTGCACTTTTTCCCACAAGCACTGCAGCACACGAGGACAGTGCTGTGAAATGCCTTTCCCAAAGGCACGTGAACGCATAAACCAAGCTACTGGGCACGAAGTTGACTGCTTTCCGACTGAACAAAGTTTAGCACAAGCCACAAATTATTTTAAGAATGTATAACAAATAAAAGTAAAAATGGCAAAAAACGTGAAACACTCATGAAATACAATCGACCAGCAAACATTGGTCCCACAGTACGACAGCTGTCAACCACATCACACCGACTACATGGTTTCTGCAGCAACATCGCAAGCACAGTAAAGAAACAATGCAAAAGCAAAACTCTAGTGTTAACCTTTCCTGTGGCTGACAATAGATGCAATAACTAGTAAGACAACTATTGCTGTTTCGTTTCATTCACCCAGTCACGAAAGCAGTGGCGTTGGCAGGGGGTAAAGGGGTACCTCCGGACCAGAGGGGAGGGTGCTGTTAAGCCCCCGGCATAAAAACAATTGGATTTTAAGAAATTACTCTCCAAAAAAAGGTCTTCAATTTGAAAGAGCACAAGCCGCCAATAAAGTTCATCTTCTTACGCCACCGGCCCTTGGATACTTTGGCACCACGCCCTCGTCTGCCTCCAAACGCTCCTGAACGTCACGGTTCCATCAAAACTACGCCCACTTACGATCTTCTCCGAACAAACAGCTTTAAAAGCTTAAAAAATTTTCTAATTTTGATTCACTAAAATTTGATATTGCGAAAGTTTCCCAAGCCGCCAAAACTGTCGTCGGATTTTCGATCCTGAATCGGGCAGTAAGGTATCAGCAAGTTGTATCCTCCACCGTGGATGCAGTGGAGTTACGAGTGGAAGAGGGAGGAGTGGATGTTCTGGTGCTCAGATGACGCTTTAGAGTCCGAATTCCGTTTTCCCATTTATTGATATGAAGTGTGACGTCAATCCCAATCGATTTTAAATCGCTAAAAAAATGACAAATAATCAGTTTAAAGGGAGGACAGAATAAAGCTTGTTCTACCCCGAAACGAAGCCGCACGGCTTGCAACCCAGCCAAAATAAAATAAAGAGTTGAGTCGCGCTAGGCCACAGCGTAGACTAGGCTTGAACAGTTTACCATTAACCTTTCGTCGCCCTGTCATCCGTTTGTAACTGCTACGCGCAGTATGAAGTTTCGGCAAACGCCGACTTTTTAGTTGTTAGTAGAAATATTACTTTTTTCTATGCCATATTGGCCTTGTTTGACCTTGGCCATCACATAGAATGAGTGAGTTGCATATTTTTACCCTCCGTTCACGGATGGATCTTTCTCGGTTCACCAATACCGCTGTGTTTAAACTTCCTTCAAAGCGAAGTGCATCGCCGGCAAAGTGAATTTCTTTCATAAGCTGCCTTTAAAAGGCCAGCAACGTAGCCATCGTAAGGTTTGAACGCACGATCACTGGCATCGTGAACAGCGCTACGACCCACTCGACCACGTTGTCGGCTGAAGCGCACAGTATGGTCCCATCAACCAAGAAGAGACACACTGATCAGGTTCGGATGAGGATGAGGAGAGAACAATTCCAATCTGTCTTGTATACTCGGTCCCGAGGCACAATGACTTTGGGGGATGCTCAAAAGTAATCTTATCCGGTAAAGCACATTAACTTACTTAAGTGTTAAATTTGAAACTTTTTCCAAATTGTCTATTCCTCTTTCTTTGAAAATATCAGCGTATTTGTTCAACCGCTGAATTTCAAGCCATTTATCGACGCTGTCAACTTGCCCTGCGTCTATAGCTCGACCGAGATGAGGGGTGGACCTGGAACAACAAATAAACTAGTTATAAAGAACAGCTCGAACTTAGGCTCGCTTCGGATTTCCCAGAACACTAAGTAAAGTTCGTTCTACCGCAAGAACTGCAACCACGCAGGGAAAATGGCGCGCTGTAATGCATCGGCGGCAAACAACCCCGAAACTGCCGAGTCTCTTCGCAAACAACCCCAAAGCTGCCGAGTCTTTTCGCAAACAACCCCAAAGCTTCCGAGTCTCTTCGCAAACAACCCCAAAGCTGCCGAGTCTTTTCGCAAACAACCCCAAAGCTTCCGAGTCTCTTCGCAAACAACCCCAAAGCTTCCGAGTCTCTTCGCAAACAACCCCAAAGCTGCCGAGTCTCTTCGCAAACAACCCCAAAGCTGCCGAGTCTCTTCGCAAACAACCCCAAAGCTGCCGAGTCTCTTCGCAAACAACCCCAAAGCTGCCGAGTCTCTTCGCAAACAACCCCAAAGCTGCCGAGTCTCTTCGCAAACAACCCCAAAGCTGCCGAGTCTCTTCGCAAACAACCCCAAAGCTGCCGAGTCTCTTCGCAAACAACCCCAAAGCTGCCGAGTCTCTTCGCAAACAACCCCAAAGCTGCCGAGTCTCTTCGCAAACAACCCCAAAGCTGCCGAGTCTCTTCGCAAACAACCCCAAAGCTGCCGAGTCTCTTCGCAAACAACCCCAAAGCTGCCGAGTCTCTTCGCAAACAACCCCAAAGCTGCCGAGTCTCTTCGCAAACAACCCCAAAGCTGCCGAGTCTCTTCGCAAACAACCCCAAAGCTGCCGAGTCTCTTCGCAAACAACCCCAAAGCTGCCGAGTCTCTTCGCAAACAACCCCAAAGCTGCCGAGTCTCTTCGCAAACAACCCCAAAGCTGCCGAGTCTCTTCGCAAACAACCCCAAAGCTGCCGAGTCTCTTCGCAAACAACCCCAAAGCTGCCGAGTCTCTTCGCAAACAACCCCAAAGCTGCCGAGCCTCTTCGCAAACAACCCCAAAGCTGCCGAGTCTCTTCGCAAACAACCCCAAAGCTGCCGAGTCTCTTCGCAAACAACCCCAAAGCTGCCGAGTCTCTTCGCAAACAACCCCAAAGCTGCCGAGTCTCTTCGCAAACAACCCCAAAGCTGCCGAGTCTTTTCGCAAACAACCCCAAAGCTTCCGAGTCTCTTCGCAAACAACCCCAAAGCTGCCGAGTCTCTTCGCAAACAACCCCAAAGCTTCCGAGTCTCTTCGCAAACAACCCCAAAGCTGCCGAGTCTCTTCGCAAACAACCCCAAAGCTGCCGAGTCTCTTCGCAAACAACCCCAAAGCTGCCGAGTCTCTTCGCAAACAACCCCAAAACTGCCGAGTCTCTTCGCAAACAACCCCAAAACTGCCGAGCCTCTTCGCAAACAACCCCAAAACTGCCGAGTCTCTTCGCAAACAACCCCAAAACTGCCGAGTCTCTTCGCAAACAACCCCAAAACTGCCAAGCCTCTTCGCAAACAACCCCAAAACTGCCGAGTCTCTTCGCAAACAACCCCAAAGCTGCCGAGTCTCTTCGCAAACAACCCCAAAACTGCCAAGCCTCTTCGCAAACAACCCCAAAACTGCCGAGTCTCTTCGCAAACAACCCCAAAACTGCCGAGTCTCTTCGCAAACAACCCCAAAACTGCCGAGCCTCTTCGCAAACAACCCCAAAACTGCCGAGTCTCTTCGCAAACAACCCCAAAGCTGCCGAGTCTCTTCGCAAACAACCCCAAAACTGCCAAGCCTCTTCGCAAACAACCCCAAAGCTGCCGAGTCTCTTCGCAAACAACCCCAAAACTGCCAAGCCTCTTCGCAAACAACCCCGAAACTGCCGAGTCTCTTCGCAAACAACCCCAAAACTGCCAAGCCTCTTCGCAAACAACCCCAAAGCTGCCGAGTCTCTTCGCAAACAACCCCAAAGCTGCCGAGTCTCTTCGCAAACAACCCCAAAGCTGCCGAGCCTCTTCGCAGTTTCTCAAAATCCTCGTTCTTCCTTCTGCGTTCGACGAGTTGAACGTCTTTACTCACATGGTTTGTGCTGATTCGGAAATGTTTAAGAACTGAGACTGAGTGAGGTTGGGAGAAAGTGACGACGAAAATCGCAAAAAGGAATCTAATTTCTGGCAAATCTTGAGGAAATTCGGTCGAGCTACCGGATCGGAAGACCAACAATTCAGCATCAAATCGTGTAGAACTTTGGGGCAATTCTAAAACCAAGAAATTGTG
The DNA here is from genome assembly GCA_963675345.1 of Trididemnum clinides. Taxonomy (NCBI): domain Eukaryota; kingdom Metazoa; phylum Chordata; class Ascidiacea; order Aplousobranchia; family Didemnidae; genus Trididemnum; species Trididemnum clinides. The sequence continues at coordinate 17,031,396 of OY776305.1, forward strand.
AAAAAGCAGTGATCGTGTTTAAAAACTTAATTGATAGATCAAACCATTATTTTGGCCAAAAATGAAGATATGATACCTCAAGATAAAGCCAGCTGAAATTTTAGAACCACTAAACGGAACTCAATAAACCCCCCCCCCCCCCCACACACACACATATCACAAGCTCCAAAGTTAGTTTAACGTGCAATAGTTCCGATAAGGTTTCAATGAGCTCTAGAAATCACTTTGATGACCGTGTATGCAAACTTCAAAATGCATTCTAGTGTCCGTGGGTCAGGTACTTTGTGATAATCATCCGTGCTCGGCGGATTGCAGCAATCAGTGAATTTATTGAAAGTAATACAAAGCAATTCATGCGGAACAATGAAACATGAAAGCTATGAAAGCGCGTCTAAACAATTGTTCCACGTTGGGCGCCCAAGATCGCTATTCAGCAAGCCGAAAACATAAAAATGCAAATAATAATCTTTCAATGACGAGAAAACCTAGACCTGCTTCAGAATTGACACTGCTGCTGGCTCGGTGCATTTATACCGCCAATCCTTGCAACCGAGCCGCAAAAAAACTGTCTTAAAAGCGCTTTTCCAACGACAAATCCCAACCGCTCATCGGCGAACCGCTAAGGTATGCTACGGACTTACCACCGGTGCAGGTAACCTCATTCCGTCTTGAACACTCTTTATGACCGCATCGTTGGACATGTTCCAGTAGGGCTTCTCCCCGTACGACATCACCTCCCACATCACAATACCGAAACTCCACACGTCACTCGCCCAAGAAAACTTGCGATATAATATGCTTTCGAGCGCCGTCCAGCGGATAGCAATCTTTCCACCCTACAAACAATCTGTACTTAGCTCTTTGCAGAAAAACGAGCCATAAACGCTACTTTTGCGCTTTATTATATCCAAAACATTAATACTGAATGGCTTTTACATACGTGCTGAGAAAAATGAGCGCACATTTCCCCCTTATACGTACATAATGTGCTACAGATAACACGTCGTTTCATACAAACGACAAAACAATGAATTTTTAGGGTCTGTGAGGAGCAGTCATACATTTTAGTGGTGTAGGCTAACTCAAGTTATTGGGTTTATTATTTTACAAAATTTTTAGACATACGCTATCACAGTTTAACTGGCAAAAGTCATAGTTATCCATCAGTTTATTTAACAGTAACCAGTTGACGGTGCAAGTATTTCTTAACAAAATAACAGTGAAATAAATTATCATAAAAGACAGTAGAAAGGAAAAAACTCAGTTTAACTTATATTTGTCAGCATATTTTTCCGTTACCGCAGGTCGCCAGATGCACCTCAGGGTCCTCGCCAGCTTAAAAACAGCGTTGCACCACTTCAATACGAGTGGATCCAAAACAAGAAACCTAAGAATGACATGCTCACTTGCGTAGTATAAGTTGCATGCGGATTATTTTCCAAAGTCCTTGATAATCCGAAATCCGACACTTTGCACTGCAAATCAGCTCCTACCAAGATATTCCTGGCAGCCAAATCTCTGTGAATGTAATTGATGCTTGACAAGTATTTCATTCCGCTAGCTATGCCTCGGAGCATTTCTAAGAGTTGAACAATTGAAAAGTTTCCTTCATTTTTCTGAAAAAACATCGGATTTAATAAAATTTTAGTTTCTCATCATTTAAGTGCAAATATTAGAAGCTAAGTTTTACCGCAATTTGAGTGAGTCATTCTCGACATCGCTCGTTGGCTGCAAGTCAAGCTAAAGATCAGCAAATGGGATTTTAATGTTTTTAGTATGAATCGACAACAGAAATGACCAGTGGTTGTAGCGTGCAAAGCAGGCGCTCCAGTCGAGCACGACAGCGTCATATTTTGCTTCGGTGGTTTACATGTCGTTTGTGCTTGCATTTCATCGAAGAATAGTGTAGGGAGAAATATTTTTCGTGACATTGTTGCATCAAGAGAATTAATAACTATTTCCAATCACAAGAGCGGAAGTGGGGTACAAAAGCACGTCTATACCAATCGGTAGAACAATGGTGAGCCGCTTGGTAATACAAATTGTGATCACGTCAACAAAAGACATCGCTAGTCAGGCCGACTTAGTTACTTGTTTTAAAGTAGACTGCAGTCAGCTGTGGACATTATTCATCGGTTTTTAAGAGATCGCACTTACCACTAAGTATTGATCAAGAGAACCGTTTTCCATGTATTCTGTTACAATCATTGCAGGTGAACCTAAAAAATGCAAATGAAAAAATGCGGAAATGCAAGAGGGAAGCGAAATAAGAAAACCTAGGACAAGATTTTAGATGCTTGGGAGCTTAAATTTCTACGAAAAAGGCTTCACATTTATAACTTGACTTAAATAACTTGATCATACAACAGAAAGAGATAGTCAATGCAATAGGAATTTGGAAGCATATTTTCCGGGGAACATCTACACCTTATTATTATTACGATGACATTGGTCAAACATTCCAATTAAAGAGGGGGCGTAAAAAACGCTCTCCTACCTCCTTGCACTTACTTTTTGTGACCGCCCCTTTAAGCTGAACCACATTGGGATCATTGAACTGTGCCATTGTGCTCGCCTCCTTTAAAAAGTTCTCCTGATCCTTCCTCGTAGCTCCGTTCTTCAACCTCTTCACTGCAACCTCCATAAAGCGCTCCTCATGAAACATCCGACCACGACAAACTTCTGCGAACTCTCCTGAAAATATACTGGTTCACGTGCATGGGTTCGATGCTAGGTCTGCACAGGCAAGAACACCGCAGCAAATGCAAGTCTCAGCTCTCCCGCTGCAACTTGCATCGACGAAGCAATGAAGAGCTGCAGTAAGCACCAGGAACTAGCCGCTCCTGCAGCAATACGATGAGTAATATCCCTTGTAGTTTACACGCAATGCATGCGGCAAATCTGGTGGCTACTGGCGGCATTATGGAAGTCGCACTCACCTTCGCCTATTGTTTCTTCGATTTTAATAATATCGGGTGAAATTTCTTTCCTCAGCCGTACGATTGCCAGCAGTGGGTCCGAATAATCAACGTACTTGCGATGGCCTCTTGGAGGCATTTCTACTGTGGACAGAAAAAATGCTGGTGAGAAATGGTACCATCAAGACATTGCAAATAATTCTTAATGATACAGTGCGAAATTAGGCATTAAAAAAACTGTTTTTGCGGTAAGCTTTTAGTGGTGCTTTCATCAATGACGATAACACATTAAATGAGAAGAACAAGATCAGATTTTTTCACCTTTTTTACTTCTCTCTCCAGATTTGTGTCAAAATTAATTGCATGACTGAAGTCAGAGAAATCTAGGAAATGACATTCTTTCCTTCAAAGGTCACTAGATTTGTGCCAAAAAAAACAATTTTGGGGCCGAAATGGAGGTGAAGACCTTTTTTGAGATCACTCAAAATTAAATACGGCCCAGCAAAACTTTGGTTCAACACACGGTAACAATTACCTAATGAGATTATGTTTCGTCAAAAGTTTTATTTAGGAATTGCACAATCGAAAAAGAATTGAATATTAACCAGCACAAAAGTTGTTGAAAAGAAGATTGCCAGGTTTTTACAAAAGACTGGCTACAATCATTTCAAAAGTTTTTGGACTAATCTTGCGTTTCTTGTTCCTAGACATGGGCAAATTTAAAAAGCCAATTAAATTCAATCTGCAGCACTATTTGAACTCATGATTAGACCTGCTTCAGAGTTAACAGCACTCCTGACGCAGTGAATTTCCACCACAAGCGCTGCAACCAATCAAATAAATTGTCGTATAATGTGAACCCTTTAAAACGCAAAAGACATTTGAAAGCTTTAAAACAGTAACCTCTCGCTTTTAGACACACACAGAATTAAGCAGTAATGTTGCTTACCGACTAAAGGTTCGCCAAACACAGAATCCTGGGGGGAGTCTCCGTTTAACAAAGGGGGTTGCTTGTGTTTCTTCTCTCTTTTGGACAAATCCAAACACAGGAGCCTTCGATATCTTTTGAAACAGACCACAGTGACCACTACGAGGACGACGAAAAATATTCCACAAGCGACTGCTATTATCAATATTGTGTTTTCACCATCCTGCTTTTCCGATTCTACTATTCCTGATACAGTCTTCGTTTTAAGTGGAACGCTGTACGGTCCGTATCCGGCGGAATTGAAAGCCCGGATTCGAATTTGGTATTCAGTATCTTTTTTTAATCCATCGACAGTAATTGATTTGCTGGTAGTCTAAAAAAATATGTCACGTGACTTACATCTTAATTCTGTCGTCGTGGACAAATTGTTAGTCTTAAAAAGAACACCTTGTGTTCAAATTCACTTCGGAGCTACGAGTGCTGCTATGATAGTGAATTTCTACCTAAACGATACAACCAAACAAGAAAAATTGCCACTGT